>CM056796.1:14812500-16012500 GCA_029852875.1 Mythimna loreyi | reverse complement strand
TTTCAGCAACAGTGCTGTCGTCTGCATACCCAAAGGTACCGGGCTTAAGCAGGTCGTTTATGTGCAACAAGAACAATGTTGCCGAGAGCACTGACCCCTGAGGGACCCCGGCATTGATGGTCATTTGGCTCGACGAGCAACCATCGATGACCACACGGATGGACCGGTCCCTCAGAAAGTCTGCAATCCAAACACACAATCCAGTAGGTAAACCGAATGAAGGAAGCTTACTAATAAGGCTTTCGTGCCAGACCCTATCGAAAGCCTTCGAGATGTCAAGGGAGACGGCAAGTGCTTCCCCGTGTTTCTCGATGGCCTCGCTCCAGATGTGGATGGCATACGCTAGAAGATCACCTGTTGACCGATTTCGGCGAAACCCGTATTGTCGGTCACTCAAGATGTCATTAGCTTCTAGGTATGCCAGGAGTTTAGTATTCAGCACACGTTCCATTGTCTTACAGAGAATGGACGTTACTGAAATGGGCCTGTAGTTAGCTGGGTCAGCCCGACTACCCTTTTTGGGCACGGGCTGTACGTTAGCTTGCTTCCATGCATTCGGCACTTTTCCAGCCTCAAATGAAAGCCTAAACAGGCGTGTCAGGATTGGAGTCAATTCTGGCGCACACGTTTTCAGCACGATTGCCGGTATCCCGTCAGGACCGCTAGCCTTGTTCACGTCTAGGTTACGTAGCTCCCTACGGACGTCCTTCTGATGGATGCGAATATCTGACATACTCGTCCCACATCCATCAGGATATGCAGGGGGCCGCGCGTCACCGGGATCTAGACGCGAAGATTCCGCGAAGAGGGAGGCAAACAGATTTGCTTTCTCGTCAGCGGTGTGGGCCAGCGAACCGTCGGGCCTCAGCAATGGCGGTAGTGAGGGGCGGCAGAAGTTCGATTCAACCGACTTAGCCAGGGACCAAAACGCTTTGCTACCAGCGGGGTATGAAGCGAGTTTGTTCCCGATGCGGCTGATGTGGTCGAATCGACACCTCCGCATTGCCTTCTTGCAAGACTTGGCAGCACTGTTGAAGGCTCTCTTCTTCTGACTTACGTCACTCGCCTTGTGCATGCGAGCGTCGGCCCAGGCCCGGTATGCTTCGTGTTTAAGCGCATTAGCGCGATCACACTCGGCACCAAACCATGGACGAGCTTGGCTAGACATTGTCACGTCGGAGAATGGAATGTAGTACTCCATCCCCCGCCGCAGCACATCCGCCACAGCATCTGCGCATGACGACGGATCATCCGAAGAAAAGCAAGTAGGCTGCCAAGGATAACATGCGAAGAAAGATCGCATGCCATCCCAATCTGCTGACCTGTATCGCCAAATCCGCCTGGTGCCTCTAGGGCAGAGATCAAGCGGAGAATAGACTGATACAGATTTCACCAGACAGTGGTCGGAACTACCTAACGGTGATGATATCGACACTGAGTAGCGGTCTGGATCTGTTGTCAGCAGAAGGTCCAAGCAATTGGCCGTGTGCGAATCAACATCCGGCACCCTTGTAGCTCCCTGGACCAGCTGAGTGAGATTTAATGCCAGCGCAAGCTTTCGCATCTCTCGACCAGCATGGTCTGTGCACTGGTATGGGAAGAGCCACTCCTGATGGTGGGCATTAAAGTCCCCCAGTAGCACCAATTGAGCGGAAGGGTACCTCTGCTGAGCCGCATCCGCCGCCTCACTGAGGTACTGTGTGAGCCTGGTCACCTCCTGATCTCCACTGTGCGAGCGGTAGACACAAGCATAGATAATTTTATCGATGCCTGTGTCCACCAGAGCCCAAAGCGTTGAGAACTTGGGATCCTCAAGGTTGCGGAGACGCAGATAGCAGATGTCGTCCCGAGCGTACAAGCACACGCCAGCGTGTGGTTTAAAATTGTGCTCCAGGATAAACCCTGGGTAAGACAGGTACGACACATCTGATGGACTTCTAATCTGCGTCTCCGAAAGAAAAAAGAGGGATGGTTTTTCCGTCTCAAGGTGGTGATGGACTGCTGAGAGATTTGAGTGCAGACCTCGAATATTGCTGAGGTGCACTTTAAGTGAGAGGGAGTGCAGCCGCTGTATACCGTTTCTCTTTTTCTTGGACCTTGGCATATTAAGAGTGAAGAAGGTATGAGGAGAAGGAAGTGAGATGGAGTCCTATGCTGCCAACCTTCGGTCACGCTCCGGTGGGACAGCATCATTGGGGTACTAGTCTGGAGACTGCGGGGACGCCCGAGCCCCCCCGGAAATGACCATCGTGCCCTCTCATCTGGTCGCCAACCAGCACGATGGTGCATTCCGGGATTTTTCGTCAGTTGGCGGGGCAGCCTTTCACGTGTGGCTAGCACATTACTTGGGCCCCCTACTAACTGCGGTCGGCCAGCGGTGCACCGTGCCTCGGATCCCGCTACCCTCCTCGACTAGTCTCCCGATACGTCAATACCAGCGCGAGGCCGGCTGGTCTGCATGCATTGGAACCGCCACTTCGACCCATCTCCTCAGAATTGGCTACACAGGGCATCGTACCGGAACACGGCTAGGCCGCTTGGCGGTACGTCTTTGCCCAGTGGGTGGTCACAAGCCATCGGTCGAAACCTACCACCAGTTTGTGTCACCTGATTAGCACCACCCGGGGACCACGTGTAGGGCCTATCTGTGGGTATTCTCCTACGGACGCGGGTGACTCAGCCCCCAAACATATATACGACTTCATTTACGTACTGTTTTTTTCGTTTTCTTTTTTTTTTGGTTGGTAAAAATCATCCAATGACAAATCCCGCCCTTGTGCGAAGTGGAAAACAGTGCCACACTCTTACTGACTAAACAGCCCACCCGTTCCTTTTTAGCCTTTCGCACTGGGGCCAAGTCTTCCTTTCTGAAAGGAAAAAAAAAACGAAAATTGTTATAATTATATTTCAGACAAATGTTTAATACATATTTTTTTCTTAGGTGGCCGACTACTGGCTGGACGTGCTCTACAGTAAAGGCAGCAACATGCCCGACTCGGAGCTGTTCGAGCTGATCTCGGAAAACCGCTCCATGTCCAAGAAACTTGAGGATTACGGCGGTCAGAAGTCCACTTCTATTTCCACTGCTAAGAGGCTGGCGGAGTTCCTCGGTGATCAGATGGTGAAGGATGCGGGGTTGGCTTGCAGGTAAGTCTTATCTATACCATAAAATAAGTCAAGTCTTCCATTTTTTGTTTAGGTCCCACTCCTGCCTAAAGGCGTCCTCTAACTCCTATCTTTCGTGAGCTCGTGCTTCCTCTTTCCAACTTTGACGAAATCTATCAATTTCATCCCGCCATCTCCTAATCTGAACTCTTCTTACTGTTTCACATATCTTTGCTACTTTGGTTTAAAGTATAGTTCGTTTTTTTATTCTAGAATACGATTTGACAACTCAGAATGTCACACTCTAGAAAAATGTTTCCAATTTTCTGGAGTTTGACATTTTAAGTTGTCAAATCGTAGTCTAGGATTAAAAAACGAATTATAATTGCTCGGGCATGCGGCTGCGGTTAGCAGTCTCTTGAGTTCCAATCCTCTAAAAATATCCCTTGATAAAAATAGGACGAAAACGCAACATTACAAATTTTCTTATCTATCATCTGATGTTGTCAGTAAATAATAAATTTACGCCTCTTAAAAAATCAAAGATACCCTGCACAACTAACGGACATTTGCCCGAATCAGACATAAAACACGTCTATTCGAACGTTTCTCCTTTTTCAACGGAAGTCTGAAGGTCTGTACAACTTGTTCTACCTCTGGCAATTATATTCTTTAACTTCTTCAAATTGTATCTCAGATTCATAATATCAAAGAAGCCGGACGGTGCGCCAGTGACGGAGCGCGCGATCCCGCTCGCCATCTTCCAGTCTCCCGCCGCCGTGAAGCGCCACCACCTGCGGCGCTGGCTCAAGGACAACAGCATCAGCGAGGACATCGACATCCGCGACGTGCTGGACTGGGCCTACTACATCGAGCGCCTCAGCGGCACCGTGCAGAAGATCATCACTATACCTGCTGCCATGCAGGGCGTGAGTACAACAGCTGTATTCTGTTAGAATCTTTCCTGAAGATGACATGCTGCGGAAATGCTTAAAAGAGTGAGGTACTGTGAGCCTGGAACACAAAAGATAAACGAAGTATTTGGGTAGGGTTAGTCAGTAAAACATGCAATAATCTCACTGGCCATGTTAAATCCAAAAAGTTCCTGCACTAGCTTCGGGTGGAAGAAAAGCTAGGATTCGCCAGTCTCCTCACTACGTCACACTTTCCTTAAAACTGCAACCTTACACCACTACCTGGGTCCCTAATAACCCCTCCCCCTGTCATAACTTACCCCTCCGAATAGTTTCCCCCCGAAACTCCCGGAGAAATACTCAAATTGTTCACTACTTCCCCAGTTAGACAACCCAGTCCCCCGCTGCCAGTACCCTGACTGGTTGCACAAAAAGATGCTTGCCAAGACGGACAAGTTCAAAACGAGGAAGATCACGGACATGTTCAGTGTACAACCCAAGGAGTTGAAGAGTTGTGATGATGGAGAGGAGCCGTCTACAAGTGTTGAAGGATGTATGGTGAGTTTTTCTTCCGACAAACACTCTCATGTTTATCCTGTTAGAGACATATCTACGAGCTAACACTGGAGTGTTAGCTCGTAGATATGTCTCTAAATCATAAACATGGATGTTATTAGTTCTCTTCTGTCAGTTACGCGATGGAGTTGGATTTTTTGATGCCCTGTTGCCACTTTTTTCGCTGCTATGATTTCCTTTTAATTTTTTAGTCATTGGCGGCGCTTTTAAACTTTCCTTTCATGTGATTTTTTTTTTCGCAGATAAATAATTCAAATAACAAAGTTTTCATTTTAATCATAAATAAAAGTCCTCTCGACAGTGTTTCGTTCACAGTGGCCAATCTGGACGAAGCCTAATACGCACAACTCGACGGCTCTCAAGAACAAAATCGTATAAATAAAATAAGACGCGATGTATTTTAATCCTTATCCACAGAACTGTAACGTTGTAACGAAAATTGACAATTTTCTCTCTCTTGGGACCCATCAAAGCTTGTGCGCAAACTCAGGTGCACTCTCTGTTCCTTTACTCTCATAGTCTGAGGTGGCGGTAATCCAACACGACCGGACAGGTCAGATACATGACCACGGAGTAGCAAGACCAAATGCGCCACGTGCACAACGAGGGACGGGGATTTCATACCACCAACTTCCAAACTTCGAGTCATTCCTAATGGAAAAAACTCAATAGCACTCTTTGCTCGTCTCTAGAATCAACCTCCACACTCAGCAGTCGGGCTTGCGATCACGACGTCAACAGGGCAGTTAAATCATAAACCAAATCGCTGTCCCATTTTCCCAGGACACGGAAGTGGACATAGAAGACATAGGCAAGAGCAGCAGTGACAGGGACAGCAGCACCATTCGGCCGATAGTGCACACTGTGAAGCGCAAGCGAGAGGAGTCTCCGGTCAAGGAGGCGCAGAGCTGGCGGGAGGCCTTAGGGGCGCCGCCGCCTTTTGGGAACACCAAGGTAAACTCTAAATATATGTTTGTGGCCTAATTTATTGAGTTATTTTTTTAAACAACAACCATATTTGGGGAAGTTAGTTATAACGGATGCGAAATCGAAGTCATATAATAAGTACATAGCCTTCTTCCTTTCTTAGGGTTCAAATTAACTCCGTACCAAAAAACATCAACTATTTGCTACAGTCGTCATTTACCATGCCGCCAACGCAATAAAGGTCAAAATCTGTTGAATAAGCATTAAAAAAAATTAGTTTAAATTAGATATTTAAACTATTTTTTTTTTCGCTTCTTGTTGCGACTGGAGTATAGGTATAACGTACGTATTATCATTACGAGGCCAGTACCAAGAGAGGATTTTCAAAACTAGTACAGAAAATGTCCTCTTTAACGCGTGCGAAGTTGCTGGCAGAAACTAGTTGTTCATTGCATCCCTTGACTATCGATTAATATCGATATTGTTTCAGGCTGAGCGACTACAGTGGATATTATTCCAAAAGAAGAAATGGCTTTGGCAAATGGAACAGCGTGGTCTACGTAACCGCAATAAAAGAGGTATTTTATTAATTTAATACGATGTTTTGATCGGGCTACTTACGGCGTCACCTTATTTTCTTAAGCAAGAGAGTATGCCAATTTTGGGTCCACCTTCCTTAAAGCTATGTATGGTTTATTATTAGATAGATATTTTCAAGCTTATACATATATAGCCATATTAGCTTTTACTCAGCTCAGAAATACCTATCCAACAACATAAAACATAGCTATTGGATTGTGGACCCAGACGGCATCATCCGTTAAGTTTAAATTAATATAATTATCATTTTTCTTTTTTATTACCTGATAATTTCCACTGGAGCCTTTGCCTGCTGAAAGCTGAAAATGTATCCAATGGAACATTCTCTCGAGACAAAGACTGTTTCATTCCTCCTGGAATAGTATAGTAGTCTACCCATAATATGTGTTAAAATAAATATCCAAATCCCTTCAGCCATTTGATCGTGAAGTAACAAAAATACGCATATAAAGTTTCGTTTTATTAGTGTGGTTTGACTATTAGGTAAAATAGCAGACAAGGATGTGATGCCGCCGCCCAAGACTGGCCCTGCGACCACTCTGGGCGGATTCATCCGGAGAGCACAACGCACACTGCTCAACACGCCCTGGCAGATTATACAGGTAAATAACATAGTAACAAGTTCATTGGCTTGTTGAAATTGAACTGATTAAATGATGAAAAAAACCATTTATCATCAATAAATGGTTTTTTTTTGCAAATAGGTTTTTAAAAAAAACCTTTTACAAGTCATGTATCCATACTAATATTATAAATGCTAAAGTAACTCTGTCTATCTGTTACGCTTTCCCGCTTAAACCTCTCAAACGATTTTGATAAAATTTGGCACAGGCAATCTTTAGACGCTGAGAAAGGACATAGGCTACCTTTTATTGCGAAAAAATAAACGCAGACGAAGTCGCGGGTATCAGCTAGTTTTTTTTATAAACTAGATGAGGCCGGATTCTATTTTATAATATTATTTTCAATACACTTGCTCAGAAAGTGAAAAACGTCGTATGACACACGTGAGTAATGAAAGGTTACCGTTCTCGGTTCTCTTAATACCGCCACTACGGTCACCTCCTACATTACACACTTGTATCTGCTTGTATCATAATGTACAACAACATGTGTGGTAGTTCAACTCAATTGTGCGCGCGGCCCTATGTGTGGGTAAACCTTGTACATATACAGTGATTTTGTGTGCGTGACAACAGGTACAATCGGGTACAAATACAGTTACATACGGGTTAAAAAAAACAGTTATTTCGTAATATGATGTTTATTTTTTGAACATTATTCTGAATCGCTACTTGAAAAATCAAATGATTAATTTTCGGATTCGCTGCTCTCACCAAGGTTAATTATGAACAGTGGCGTGCCTAGGGTTTCAATATAAGGCAAGCCCAAAACATTTAAACCAATTTCAAAAAAAGAAAGTTCAGTTTTGGACTGAGTATGTAAGTACCTACATAAGGATCATCGCAATTTTCTCATAAACTACTGGTTAGATACAATAAATTAAAAGTGAATTCATCCATCTTCTTTCCTATTTTTTCTTCGATTTCACTCACTGAAGGCATGCTAGTACTAGATTGAATATAATAAACATATCAGCAATTGCATACCTCCGGTGGCTTTGAAAAAAGCCATTTGGTTTGGTTCATTGCTTGAGGAAACAAAGTTATGGTAAGTAAATGCTTGCTTCCTAACAGGACTAACAGGTTACAGACAAAAAAAAAAAAAAACAGAAAGTTTCAAAACAAAAGAAAAAAAATAGCTACATAGAATATAGAAAGGAATTTAAATAAATTATTTATATTCCAATTGAAATCGTCTATCTTTCTGATATGATTAAATTACATTACAGCCGGAATAGTTAAAACAAGATACACTAACTTTAACAAGTCGGAAAAGGCATCTTCGAGGTTATTCTCATGAATAAAATCAATTAATTCCAAAACATTACGATCTTTTAGATCAGGACTAGAATACAGGCAAATCAATTAACTTTTTATTGTTTTTTTGTCGAAATAGTTTGATTAAATGTCAAATAATGAATCTAATCCCTCTGTAGAAAAATGTGATTAATTTATATATACACTGATCTATTAAATTTTCGTTTATGCGATTTACTAGACTGTGAAATACACAGATTAGGAATCGTTATTATTGAAGAAATTAACTGTTTTCTCTGAGCAAAGTTTAAAGATTTTACCTTATCTTCGCCAATCAAAACTTGAACGCATTTTAAATCCTCACAAGGTACAATTACCTCCATTGTTGTAGGTAAGTCACCAAAACAGTTAAGATACATATAACACTGGGAAAATCTAAGAAAACACACGAAAAACAACAAAACTTTTACCACTCAAAATAAAACTGAAGTTAGTTGCACTCGAGTGTCAAAAACTATTTACGCAAAGTTCCAGTGTTGTCATTTATGCAAAAAATTTAACAAAAACAAAAAGTTTATTTAGCTAGATTTTTATTTTTAAATTAACGCTTGAATATTTAATTTCGTTATTTTAAAAAGCCGCTAGTTTTTACTGTTGCTAAATCTTTAAAAAAGTCTCCAAACTCGTTAAAAGTCTCCAAGATCTCACAACGTTGCTAAAATGGCAACATTATAGATGTGGCAAGTTGACAAGGTCACGCATACGCGCACAACTTCGTGCGCAAGCCCGGCTTAAATCTTCTATACTAGACGCAAAACGTCCTAAGTACTTATACGGCGCATCGCTATGAGTGCGAAAGTGACAGTACAGACATTACAATAGTATTTGAAAGCCCGGTAAAAGCCGGTAAGTGTAAGCGAGATAGCTATATCATCATCTACATCTACGCGAGTGTTTGCGAAACTCTGCGCGCGACCAATCACGATGTTAGTTTAGTGCAGCATAAGTAGATTCTTTGTGTTATTTTGATAAGAATTAAGCGCGCGAACTTTTAAATAGTTCGGGTTTGATATTAATTCTTATCGGGCATTTTAGTAAGGCAAGCCGGGCTTTTGGGCTTGTATGAAGGGACCGCCACTGATTATGAATTCTGACTCCATGTCAAAATGTCTATAGTATTCTTCTTTTTTCTTTTGTACATGTCGACAAATATTTCCCCACATCCCTTCATCAATTTGATTTAAACGTTCATTTATCTTTAACCTTAAAACTACATAACCCTAATTAACTTAACTAAAAATACCTAATCTAATAAAGCGTCAAAAAACTCTTCCGCATCGCTGTCGACTGGTAAAGGGCCCAAAAGGCTGGCAGCATTGCCACGCTGTATGGCAATGCTTATTCTTTGCCCATGGTAAAAGCCAGCCCTTGGGTCACGTTCGTTTATGAGTTTCATTATTTCCGTCATATTTTGGTCGACATTATTACACTAAAATTTTATCAGGATGATATGGTGGCAGTCGAAGAACTTTTATGCCATACGGCTGAAGTATGTCGTCAATCTTGTAACAGATATATTTTTCTTGTCATTTTGAACGTTATGGTATGAGGCATTATCAAGCACAACCACAGTGGAAGATATGTATGTACTGGACGTTCTTTTAGCCACTTAGTACACAGCCACATAGTTTTCTGCGTTCATTTTAGAGTGGTTATAGTGTTTCTCACCAGAAACAGGTTAGAGACACTATTTGCTTTGTATTTCAATAGTGCGTTAGGTACGAAACCTTGTTCTGAACCAGCATGCACAATGATAATTCTTTGTCCTTTCGACAGGTTTCTCTTTAAAGGTGGTCCATCTTTATTACCCCAGCCTTTATTTTGAACATGCTTAGTATAGATGTAGCTCTCATCTGTATATACGATACACCGATTTTCTTGACGATATCTGCGTAAGTTTTTTAGGTAGGAAAATCGTAGGTTTTGAATGTCATGCCGCTCTATAATAACACCTCTGTTATCCACAGTTTTCCGCCATTTGTATCCCAACTTTAACAAAGATGTACGCAGAGTCGAAATACTTCTATGATAGTTAAGTTTATCTTAAAATATTCTTTTCAACTTTAGCAAGGTAGTTAACTCGCGATGTGGAATATGGAACGTATAACGTGTGGATAGTGGAACGTAAAACATAATAATAATAAATAAATAATAATTCGACGACCATTACACAACGCCGTCTAGTCTCAAGCTAAGCAGAGCTTGTGTTATGAGTACTAGACAACTGATAAACATACTTATATATTTCTTAATACATACATATTATAGATAAATTACACCCAGACACAGAACAAATGATCGTGCTCATCACACAAACATTTGTCCTGGGTGGGAATCGAACCCACGACCTCCGGCATAGCAGTCAGGGTCACTAACTACTATGCTGACAGGCCAGTCAAAAAACATCAACGTTAAAGTTGTCTAATTCTAACTTTTTTAAACGTTTTTTCACGGAGATATATATTTAGAGTCAGATTCTTTTCCTACAGCCAATATATTAGTAATTGTTCTCTCTGATATGCCCACTGCCATTGCTGTTCTTTTCCGTACGCTATTTAAATGTTCACTTAATTGCGATATTAAAATTAAACTTGCACTGCTCTATATCAGTTACTAGTTCCAATATTATCTCTCGCATCTATCTTCAGAAATTCGTATACCTTAGCAATGGTTTCTCGAGTCTAAAACAATAATACGTAAACGTCAACAAGGATATATTTTTTCGTATATAGAATCATAATAAATATTAATTACATCTAAATTTAAAATTGAAAAATATTTACCTGACTCTTTAAACATTTTTTCCATGAAGAACTAGACATTTCCATGTCACTGCACTCACTGCCACACGAATAAAGGTTACATACACACACATAGGGCCGCGCGCACAACTATCTTATGTATTGTTGTGAAGCGTTATATAATCTTATTTTTCCACTCACTCAGGTAGCCGAAACAGCGGAACCAGGTCTCTTCAAAGTATGGGCTTTAGTAGGGTCTGAACTGCACCAGATCAAGTTGTCAGTGCCCCGCATCTTCTACGTGAACCAGCGCGTGTGCCGCGCCAGTGACAGCGGCCAGTACTGGCGCAAGTGCAGCCGCATCCTGCCGCGCGCGCACCCCGTGCTGCATCTGTACCAGTACACTGTGCCCGAGAACTTGTACAGGGAGCATCAGGAGTTAGTATTACTAGCTAGTTTGTCATCATCGTCATTTCTGCCTAAGACATCCACTGTTGGACATAGGCCTCAACACGTGTCGCCACAACGAACGGTCGTGTTCATCTCGCATCCATCCACTTTGTGGTAGGCCTTCCAACGCAGCGTCTCCCTTTACGTGGTCGTCATTCCAGTCAGAACTTTTCGACCCTATCGACTGTCTGTTATCCAACAATATACCCTGTCTACTACCACTTCAGTTTAGTGGCTCTTCTAGCTACGTAGGTAACCTTGGTTCTCATTCCTGATGCAATCATGCAAAGATACTCGGCAACGGAAAAGGCCATGCCTTTTCCGTTGCCCTTTGGGTGACTAAGCCTTCTGATGAGGCACATTATGGGCGCAAAGCAAAAACAACTACAGATATACCTTCCTTAGGTAAAGCCTCGTTTACAACAGGAGAGTAGGTCAGGACCACGTTTAAACGAGGCTTTGCGTCAAGGAATGTTAATTTTATACATTTTATATGCTCTTTTTAGGGAATTGACATCTGAATTATGCGCACCAGAAATCGAAGGAATCTACGAAACGCAAATGAGTTTAGAATTCAGGGTTCTCGTCCAACTAGGCTGTATTTGTACCGTCGATCCAGCAGAAGCCAGAAAGTAAGAAATTCAACCTTATGTCTAACACAATAAAGGTTTATTTAGAATAAAAGTTGATGTTAATATTTGTTTATTTTTCAGAATGATTCAATTTGGCTCAACCAACATGGAGTCGTTTTCACTAAATCAGCTTCAATTTAAAAGTGTTGCGCTCCAGCCTTATTTACAGAAGCAGGTAATACTAAAAACTAACACCGTTATTCCTGTTATCTTTTTGCAACATTTCTAGGATTTATTCATTCGCTTCTAGGATTGATAAAAAAGAGATGGTTTATTCTGCACATAGAAAACGATCGAAAAGTAGACAGAAACTTATTATTATTTTATCTCTTAATTTATTATTTACATATAATTTATGTCTATAACGTTTCTTTAAAGAAAAAAAATATTGAATCTATTTTAGCCTGTAATATCCAATTACTGAGCAAACGCCTCCCTTCATTCCTTCCCTTGTCTGATGTAGGTACATATAGACCTTTATAGCCCAGAAAAGCCAAATGTTTGTATAAGGAAGAGACCCCGTAGTGAAACCAGCTAGCTATAAATATTGTAACAAACCATTTTTTTTTAAAGAGTAACCATGGAGTTTCTTGCCGATTCTTTTCTATAGGAAACGACCAATTTGGAACCGTGCAATAGCTCCTGACATTTTACAAGTGCTCATGTAGGCCTATGTGAAATAAAAAGTTTTTGACTTTATCTCACTATTATTTTTTTACGTGCGCAAGCTAATGGTGGTGATGTCACATTTTAATATGTACTTACTTATTCTGTTATTTGAAATTTTCCGCTTCTACCAGATTTGAAAGGTTTCCATTACATTCATTTTGGTCAGGTTTGAAAAATTCTGTGTGTGATTTTGGATAGTTACTTTTAAATACAAAAAAAAAATGTGTAGAATTACCTCATTCCTAATAATTATAGTAAAAGATAAATGGATAGATATACTCTTTATTGTAGGTACACCATAAATGCAATTAAAAAAAAAAATGCTCGATTAAACTCTACTGGCAACTGGCTTGAGTTCCATTTCCAGACATAATAAAAATAAGAACAAAGGATTCTTTCATTGCTAATCCAGACTCCTTGTCTCAGGACGGCGTAGCCCCAGTAAAGCACATCTACCTGTACCAACATTCCGCGCTGAACTCTTCACGAAGCATGTGGGCTTTAGTGTTGCCACCCGTGAAGAGGGCCTACATATACGTGCTAGACAGTGTGCGCACCAACCAGGTGCCCAACATGAACACGCTCTACCTCGCCGAGAGGACTGCCAAGTAAGTTTACATTTTAAGGCCTTATTTTTCAATAGTCTGGTTACTTTTGTAGGAATCTAAAATTGTTAGAGATTTTTTTTGGATTTTTTTATTACTTACCTTAAAATAATAAGTAGGTATGAATGTCACTTATGCGAATTACATTTTTTTATGGTAGGTAAAAATCATCCGACGACGAATCCCGCCCTTGGACGGAGCGGGAAACAGTGTCAGAGCCTTCCTTTCAGGCCCTTGGCCCCAGTTGGCTTCGACCCTTAATTACATATTAAATATGTAAAAAAAAATTTTTTTTTTTTGACGTCGCAATAGCCCTTCAGCGTGTATTATCGTTAGCTTCTCCAGTACAAATTCAAACAGGAGGCGTTTGAATCTCTTCCTGTTTAAGACCTTTAAATGTTATCAGTACTGAAAAGTGAACGTTATAACATGCTAAGGTCATTTTAACTTCCTGCAGGATTAATCTAGGAACAGAAGAGTCTACCCTCCCTGGTGCAGAACTAACCTGGGAAGTAGTGGTCGAAACAGAAGCTCGCGCAGTTAGTCGACACCTGCAACGAGCACTGCAACGTTACAAGGACGAACGTTGCGGACCGACGCTACTGGCGGTGCAAGCTACGCTGTCGCCGCATTTGTTGCTGCAACTTATGCCAGGTAAGAAATTAATGTCGATTACACAATGGTAAGTGTGGGAAAGAAATGGTTTAGGAATGATAAATGATGTTTATTTTGTAAGTAGGTTTCAAAAGAACACTTTAACACGTAATTTTTTTTTAGGTTTTTGTTAATTTATATTAGATGAGGCCGGTGTTTCCTAGCTGACTACCCTGAAAAGAAACACCGAAACAAAGTCAAGGGTCAAAGTCTCTTTTAAAGTCCATACAGTAAACACGTCATGGTTAAATCGTATGAAAACCGTGCAGATTAGTGTCGTAGATGGTTTTTTGAAGAAAAAAAAAACACATTTGAGTGGATCTGTCCAATATTCGTTTAGCTCAAAGTTACCACTTCTAAGAAGCTTAGCGACTTGATGAACATTACCAAAGAAATGACATTTGGGTAGACCGCAGCAAATACTCAAAACTGTCAAACATCATCATCATTACGTAGTATAAAACAAAGTTGTTTACCATTGACCTTATGTAGGTATGCTTAGATCTTTAAAAGTACGCAACGGATTTTGATGCGGCTTTTTTAATAGATAGATTCATTCAAGAGGAAGGTTTATGTGTAAAATACATGCAGAATATATTGAAAATCAGTACCCGTGCGAAGCTGGGGTGGGTCGCTAATATTAAAATAAAAATTAAATCAAAAGAAACTTTCGCGCATGGAAATGGAATCAGTGTAACCAGCATTTATTATTTGGCCTGTCTTTCCCATTTATTGATCCAAATCTATTCATCAGACCTTGTTATACTTATTCCATTTTTTATTGTACAGGTTTGTCAGACTTCCCGTTGGTCCCGATCCACGTGCGTGATGTAGAAACACTGTACAGCTCACTGGAGTGGCAACGTATTGGTGCCAGGGCTATAGTCAGGCATTACCTGGGTCTAGATGCTGTGCTGCAGCTTACGATAGAACAATGCAGGTGAGCTCATCCTTTAAATTGGTAACTTAAAAAATTCAATTCGAATTTTTATTTATAAACATTGATTCAGTTTCTCATTGTGTGTGATGTTACGAAATTATATAGGTTCTTTCGCGCTTATTGGTTAAATGGTAATATAGTTTTTTGTAATTAGGTTTTTCTCCATATCTAAACTAATGTGATTAAATGGTTAAATTTTTATCCCACATATATTTTTTTTTTTTTTTAAGAAAAATGTTATGTTAAATCCTACACTATTGCTAAGTGCCGCCATATTATCCAGAAAATTAATTACACATCTGCCTATAGAATAGGTCAAAATAACTTTCTATGATTTTTTCAATACACTTATTCGAAAACTTGCACTTATCCCACCGTTACTAGGTATGCCTGGGAAATGTGGACTAATTTCACACCAGTGCGGAGAAAAGAACAATTTTATTATAATAAAATAGTTTATCGTATCAGGCGCGTGTTGACCTCCACGCGCGTGTACTGAAAAACGTCGTTTGATAGGCATGCAAATTTGTCACTGCAGCCTACGACTTGTGTGAATTCCGCTTCGGTCGCAATGACAAACTTTTAGCACTAGTATCAAAATGTACAATTTCCGCACAGATACTTCCACGTGCCGGTGGGCAACATGCCGGCGGACCCCACGCTGTTCGGCGCGGACCTGTTCTACGCGCGCCACCTCGTCAAGCACAACTTCGTGCTGTGGTGCTCCAACAGGGACAGGCCTGACCTCGGCGGCAGGGAGATCGACGATAACAGGTAACTGCGGGGTTACTACTTGACAAAGGAATTTTTGGAGGATAAATCACTTGCAAAATAACTTGTCTGTCCAAGGATTCTGTTATAATTACGAAATATAGAATATTGAATATGATTGATTCCTACATAAATAATGACATTTAAAATGAACGACATTTAATTATTTGACTTATTTTAATTACTATTCCGTGACATTTAAAAAAAAATTGTTTTCATGATATTTAATTAAACATAATTTTCAATAATATTATGACTCCTCTCTCCTAATTTTGCTGTGCCCGACAGGGGTCCACATTGATCTTATGAAATTTTATACCATCTTGTACATAATATGGAATGCAATAAAGTATTGAGTACCATCAAGGTCAACGGGTTCATCTAAGTCATCTTCAATGACTAGAAGACTAGATCTGTCAGCAGTCCTGCAAAGCCTTCTTACGTTCTAGGTATAGATGATAGGATGCTGAGGTTTAGCCTGAGAGAACATTTCACTGCGGCATTAGAACCCAAGGGGCAACTGAAAAAACTTGAGGGGAAGCAGTTATTTGATGATTTCCCACCGTCATAAAAAAGAAAGGATGTAGTAGCTACAAAAATCTATATCTCTTCTCTATATATATAAAAGAAAGTCGGGTTTGTTACAACACTTATAACTCGAGATCGGCTCAACCGATTTAGCTTAAAATTGGCAGGGAGGTAGTTTAGAGCCAGGAGAATGACATAGGATACTTTTTTTTTACTTTTTTTTTTTAGAGTAACTTTTTTAGAATACTCTACCTTACGGGTAGAGTAGGGTACCCGTAGGGTAGAGTAGGTTAGAGTAGAATAATCTGTTGCCGGGAGCAAAGCCGCGGGCAAAAGCTAGTAAAAATATAAAAGTAGAAACTGACTAACACAGAACGTTGTTGTAAAACTCGTACTCGTTTTGTATAAAGTTTTGCAAGGTATAGTAACCTTGCCAACATTTAATTAATATAATACTTTTAATTTTAGTTTTTGAGTTTCATACAGGACTCTTAATAATATATATTTTTTCTCAAATAAATAAAATCACCCGTTGCAATTTATGATTCACTGTCTGTGTGCGTGAGTGTGACAGTCCGACCGAGGCTCCGCTTACTTGCTCTTTTTTTTAAAGTGACAAATAACACTACTCAACAAATTTTCAACTTGATTTTATCTGAGGTCGCATTATGTGATTACTATTTCTTGCCACTAAAGTAATAAAAATATGCAAATATACACACACCATCACATCTCTATGTCCAGATAAACATCCATGTCCGAAATCACGAATTTTCCATAATTTTATTCTAATTTTAATTGAAATGGCGTAGTTTTTTTGGAGTGGCTGGCTTTTCTCTTGTACTCAGTTGCAGGGGTCTCTCTAATAAGGCTCCAACAGTAATCCGCGAGCATAGCAGGCTCCCACCTGCCTTGAAATCGCTTTTCAAATGCAACAATATCTTGGTGAAAGCATTCGCCATGCTCGTCACTGACTGATCCCATATTTTCAGGGAAAAATGCGAGTGAAGAAAATGCAACTTAAGTGACATATTGCATCCCATTTTATAGTAGCAGTCCAATAAAACTTTTATTTTTTCGCGAAAATCTTCAGATTTCTTGTTACCAAGGAAATTGTTCCCCTCTTTGAGGCGTGGCTGGATAGACCTCACGGCGTCCTCACCTTCCGCATGACGCAGGTTCTCACCGGACATGGGAAGTTCGGGAGATTCCTGCACCGGATTCGTGCGGAGGAGACGTCCGGGTGTCGCCACTGTGAGGCGAGCCCGGAGGACACGGTGGAGCACACGGTGGAGGTGTGCCCTGCTTGGGAAGAGCATCGCCGTGTCCTCGTGGGGGTGATCGGCGGCGGCGACCTCTCGCGCCGGGCCCTGGTTCAGGCCATGGTCCGCAGCGAAGAGGAATGGCGGGCGGTCGCCTCCTTCTGCGAAGCAGTAATGCTCGTAAAGGAGGAGGCCGACCGCATAAGGCAAAGGCAACGGCGTACTCGCCGTAGCCGTCGCCGCCGCGATCCTGCCGATATCCGGCCACCGTAGACACTGGCTCGCGGACGGTGAGCAATGGGTAGCTCGCCGTCCGGTCGTCTGTAAGACCGAGTCCTAGTCGTCAACGGCGCGCACCGTTCCCGCGCGCCTCAAGGAGTTGTCAGCAAACTGCAGGGGCCCTTCAGGGTCGAAGCCTCCCGGAGTCTAGAGGGAAGTGGGAAACTGTTACCTCGACTCCAGGAATAGGGCAAGGAAGGTACGGGGTAGGTTTTTTAGTCAGTAAGAGTCTGACACTAGTCTCCCGCTCCACCCAAGAGCGGGTTTCGTCATTGGATGATTTTCACCTACCATAAAAAAAAAAAAAAAAAAAAAAAAAAAACCAAGGAAATTGTTAGTGACATCGACAAAAGCGTTCCATGCTTGTTTTTCAATATTATTGAGAAAGAATGATCTTGATGATAAAGATGGATCTTGAATCAGCTTTTTTATGTGTCTGTACGAAAACATCCTCTTTAATTTTCGCGTCACTAAGCTTGGGAAACTTTTGCTTGAGAAACTAGAAAGCCGCACCTTCTTTGCTTATTTTTTTCCACTTTTTTTATGAGCCCCAGTTTGATGTGTAATGCCGGCAAAATAATTTTATCTTGCTCAACCAATGGTTCAAATTTTACGTTTTTCTGGCCCACTACTAGAGAGTGACGTAATGGCCAATCCTTTTTAATAAAATGTTGAGCTTGAGCTCGGCTATCCCACTCGCAAAGAAAACAACAATATTTTGTATAGCCTGACTGCAAGCCTGTTAACAAAGCAACCACTTTAAGATCTGCACAAACTGGCCATTTATGATCTCTGTATTTAATTTTTTCTAATAAAAGTTTCATAACGTCATAAGTTTCTTTCAAATTAGCACTATAAGCGAGGGGCAAGGACGGTAACTCATTTCCATTATGCAACAATACTGCTTTCAAGCTACTTTTTGAGGAATCAATAAATAAACGCCATTCAGCAGCTACATGATTTTGCCCAAGTTGTGCCATTAATCCATTTACATCATTGCAAAAAACTAAGCCATCTTCTTTAGAATAGTACGGAACCAGTGAGCTATGTCGTTTACGATAAAAAGATACCTTCACATCTGATTCACATAGATTCCATTGCTGTAATCTGGATGTCAATAATTCTGCCTTATCGATGGGTTAATTTAATTCTCCTATTAAGTCATTAAGCCTAGTTTGATTCAATAAAAGTGGCTCAGATGCACATTTTGGGACATATTGGGGGTCCTCGCTATTTTCACTATCCGTCGAACTCGAGTCGACTTCAACTGTCTGAATTAAATTCACTGGGCACTCAGGAACAGGTAACTCGTCAGAATGTGGCTGAGGTTTTATTACCGATGGCACGTTGGCATACTTAATACTTCGTTTTGATTTTTCAGTAAACCCCTTTAATTGCGTTAAACAAAAATAACAATCGACGGCATGATTCGTTGGCTCCATCCACACCATTGGCGTACCAAATGGCATTTTTTTAGTTGTTCCCTTACACCAACCATTGAGATATGTATAAAATCTTAAGCAGCACACTTTAGGAACCCATGACTTGTCTTGATTCCTTACGACACGGTTAAAATAAGCTTGGTAGCACAGCTGTTTAATTAAGTCAGAAAGTGGTTTTTTTTTCGATTTCGACGTAAACTCGCCAAAAATATAGCAAAATAAATCAGGACTGTTAAAACACACTCTCGACATTTTAGAAGTCAGTTAATATACTAACAAATGCACTATGTTCCATTTGCAAAAGTAATAAGTTTCCGGACTACCCGCATTTTAACTTTTGTAGGTAGGTAAAAAAATAAAAAAATATTTATCCCTATAACCAGATGTGATATCGAAATAATTTTATTTATACAGCATTTTTATATTGGTCAAGCTTATTATGAAATAATATGAATTGGGTCAGATATTTCTTAAGGGTTGAGTATTGTAATCCAATGACTTTTCTTGCTCTATATGAAGTAAGAGGGAGAGTAAGACTTACTAACTAAATTCTACCTCTGTTTCTTTTACCTATGTAATCCAGGATCGTGATAAAACTCTTATTATGCGAGTTTTATATTTGGAACGACGATTACATTTTTACTTTCTTACAGATTAGTAAGCGAAGTCGAAGAGTTGGCCGGCTGTACGCACAACGCCAGTGCAGCATATGGCACGGTGTGCGTGGAGCTGGAGACGGACGCGCTGGCCGTGTGCGCGCTGCTGCAGGCCGGTAGTATCCTGCAGGTGGAGGGCACCAGCGTCGCCACCTCCTTCGGCGCGCAGCACGCCAACATACAGGACGCCATGGCTAATGCTGGTAAAACTATACATAGATATATATTAGATAGGTTAAACTTTATTATACAACAAAAAGTAACAGAACTCTTGAGCCTTAAGTTTAAGACACGTTCGTATACCAACTGTCTTAAACTTGATCAATTGTCTTGAACCAATTGCCTTTCTATTATATCTCCAATTATGGTATTTGAAAGGGTAATGTGTTTCATCAGGCTCGAACGCGTCGATGACGTACGACGAGACAGCGCAGTGCAGCGCCGCGTTCAAGATCCTGCGCACCATGATCGCGTCGTGGCTGCGAGACGTCACGCAGTACAAGAACATCTTCGCCGACTTCCAGATCTCACACTTTTATAGGTAATCTTACAATTTTAGAACATTTTTGTGTGGACATGATTTATTCGTCATCATCATTTTAACCGAAAGATATTCACGGTTGGACATAGGTCTTCCCCCAAGTGTCTCCACAATTAACGGTCTTGTGAATCTCGCATCGTTTCCCGCAACATGACAAGAATGATTATGATTATTTTCCAGAAATTTTCCGACTTCGCTCTTTAGACTTTTGACTACCTTAATTATTACCTTATTTTGGTTTTCTGATTGGGGCTTAATGAATCAAGTCGCACAAGAAATATTAGTATTCCTTATTTACTTGTTTACCCTTCGGGTAAGGAACCCTGGACGGACAACCTATGACCCAGCAATAGTGTAGCAAACATATACATAAATATGTACGCGGCAAAAAAGTGGAATCAAATTGGCTGTAGTCGCTATGGTCACACGTACCCCCCACCTAACAGAGTAATTGAAGGCATACCCTCCGCCAGGAAGGTCAGTAACACCAAGGCGCTACTGACCGTCTTTGACGAGCTGGGGTGGATCGAACGACACATTAGCCCTACCCTTACGCAAAATACCCCCTGTAATCGTGGAATAGCGTACATCAGCCCGAAATACAAATACAGTACCATAAATTCGTTATTTACACTTGTCAACAGATGGCTAAAAACCTCTTCGTCCCTACTCTACGACCCTGCCCTCCGTCGCACACTGTACAACCTGATGAAGAAGCTGTTCCTCATGTTAGTGGCTGAGTTCAAGCGGCTCGGTTCGCAAATAGTATTTGCCGACTTCAACAAGATCCTGCTCTGTACTAAGAAGAACACTGTTATGGATGGCATTGGTGAGACTATTACACGATTTCCATCTACCACAATGATATTCTAATTAATAGTTTCGGTATACACTCACAAAACCACCAAAGAATGTGTTCCGCGCAGCAACGGCAGCACTCACACAGTTTTTATTAATTGTACATTTCACTACAAATAAAAATAATAGAAAAGGGATAGCATGATGAATCGAACAAAAAAAAAAGAAACATCGCCGTGCCGCGTAGTCTAGTTTTACGTAGGTACAAAAGTACGTAGACGCTTCCGCCCACTTCCCGGCCGCCGCACGGCCGCGCTCTACCACAACGCGCGCGCCCGTCGTCGCCCGCCCGTTAGCTATGTTTTTCGGGAGTCACGCCACGCGAACCAATCGCGCGCGCCGTCTGCCCCTGTGGCTCTCGCAACCTCAAATCTTTTGTTTTGTACTGTGTACTTAATTGTGAATCTGTTTGTATATAAACTGTTTTATATAATTAAAACAGCTATTGTTATCAATTATCGAGTATGTAGTAATCTCCTATATTATACTTCCAACTTGTACAGGTTACGTGGAGTTCGTAGTACAAAGCATAAGGAACAAGGAGCTGTTCCACGGTATCGACATCCGCTACAAGCAGTGCTGGGCGTACCTGCTGTGGTTAGACGAGGCCAACCATGCTGGAGTACAGGTATAACACTCTACAGAGTACCTTTTAAATGCAATTTCTTGCCAACACTAGAAACGCGAGTGGTTATAGATTGTATTATTAAAAGGAGGATTTTGTATAATTGTTTTGAATTCTAAAAACTACTGATTTACAGCCTAAGGGTTATCCCACTCGAGGTTGCAACTCATAGTCGCGTCCTGGTGTGGCATCCCTCGGTGGACTTTAATTTTGTCTCACTGAAATTTGTACTTTTTTGTACAAAATATTCGTAGTACGAAAATAAACCGTTACTCAAAGTAAATATAGTTGATTATGTGAGTAAAGACTAAAGCAGATGGCATGTTGAAGTTTGAATGAAACGAAGGCTGTTCAGTTTTAATCCCGAGTGTAGAGAGGGATCTATATAATTAACACCCGAGCGCTGTAAGCTTGCTTATTTATTATGTTCTTTTGGCAACAGGGAAAATTACCGGAAGGCTTAACCGAGGTCGGTTCGTCGCAACTACCCGCAGCTAGCGAAGAAAACGACGATGAGGTAAGTGACGTAACTTTTTTTTTGTGCACCCTGATATTACAACTTCACGCGCTGTAAAACTCTCTTTTTGACACAAAGTTGCTTTTTACTCGTAAGCCATATTATTATTCCGGACCTAAAGCCTACCCGAGCTAGACTTCCACTCATCATCATCCTACCCTTATCCCATATTACTTGGGGTCGGTGCAACATGTTTTTTTCTTCCACTCTGTCCTGTCACCCGTCACACTATCACTAACTCCCTTTTCTTTCATATCACTCCCCACACAATCCATCCATCTCTTCTTCCGAGCTAGACTTCCACTATACATAAATATATTGTATTCGAATCGTGTGGGGAACTTACCATCAGGTAGTATCGTAGTCAAACACTAGTTTATATCAATAAAAAAACAACTAATAGCCTGATGCAGCATTGTTCCTAATATAAAGAAGTCGCTACAAGTTATAAAGTCTAGTTTCAATGTCGTGTATATTTCAGGACGGTTCAATAACGATGCATTGGAACTTATCAAACTTCCTGCCGGCGTCGGTGCGCGAACCGTTCGCGGCCGCCGTGGCCGGCTTCCTCAGCGCCGCCTACAAGCAACCCAAGGAACTGCCCGCGCTCTTACGAGGAGAAATCTCGCAGAAACTGTTCCAGTAAGTTGTTGACAATCTAATCTAAATCTACCATTTTTTTTTCTTTTACGTGCGTGCACTAACTTTATGACGTCTATTAATTCGTTAAATATCATCGTCATTAGTGATAGAATAGAAAGAAGCCGGCGTTCGCTTGGGGTTTGAAAGTTTAAGGGAAAGGTTTTTTTTTAAGGGAAGGGTAAGAAAAAGTGGCTCTGTTGCAGGGACTTTTTTTAAATAAAGAAATCGTGCGAAACACACAAGACCGTTCGTTATGGCGACACTAGGAGTACGCCTATGTCCAACAGTAGACGTCCTTTGACTGAAATGATATTGATAATCATGAAATAACTTCTCCTGCTCTGGGTAGAACGTATATACTGTCAGAGTTTTACGAACTTTAACACCAGTCTTCGTCAAGTGGCCCAGTGGCGTTTCAGGTTACTGGCAATACTGCTTTCGAATCTAAAATATTGGAATTCTATAAGACCCATTTATAGCATACAATCTACATCTACACTAATATAATAAAGAGGTAAAGTTTGTTTTTTTATTTATTTTTTGTAGGAGGTAATCTCTGGAACTACTGATCCGATTGGAGAAATGTTAGCAATAATAGAAAGCTGCATTACTCCTGAGTGACATAGGCTATATTTTATATAGGCGGGCGAAGCCGCTGACAAAAGCTAGTTTTAAATACACGCATAGCTTTAAGGCTCACAATATTCATGAAATGTTATATATGAAGGATGGATCTTCAGTACAGTTTAGTTCAAGATTCAAGATTCATTTATTGTTGTTTGTCACAGGTGTAAATTTAGTTCTTTAAAATTAATATCATAACAATGTATCACTGCAACATACCCATGGGGTGTACAAACTTTAATTTTTTACAATTACATGTCAAAAGCAAAAAATAACAAGTCAAGTAACATAATAATCACTAGAAAAAAATAAATTAATTATATATATATCAATTGGTATTTGTTATCATTATTTAACAATTACATTCATTACAGTACAAGTCATTAAGTAACAATTAATTAAATAGTCAAGATGTCAAAAGAAAGAAAATAATAATAATAATATAAACCGTCATAACAAGTATACAAAATAATTAACACAATATTTATTACCACTACATTACATATAAATAAAATTTCACAATTAATAATTATATTATCACTCTTTATAATTATGCATTTATCACAATACTATTAAATAAATTTCAGTCAAAACATTTGTCATTAAAGAATTCATTAATTGTATAATATACTTTCTGTAGCATAAGTTTGTGTTTAAAAGAAGCTAATTTTTCAGTGGTTTTAATAGAGTCTGGTAATTTATTATAAATTTTCACACCCATACCAGATATGCTTGATTTAAACTTAACTGTTCTACTCTTAGTTGCCTTAAGGTCATTTCTATATCTTGTACTTCTCATTGTTTCATAATTATTGATGTTGCGCTTTGTGATTGAGGCTGCTTCCAATATATACATTGACGCTAGGGTTAAGATTTTTAGTCTTTTGAATTCTGCTCTGCATGAATCGGTCTGTTTTCAGTTCATCAAACAGATCGTGTTAAGAGCATGTGGTAAGGCCTCTAGTCATGTATTTGATGAGTGATTAAAATAGATCCTAAGGCGAAACAAAAGGCTTCTGTAACTAGTTATTTAATTAGTTATTTTATAAGCCAACCATATTTATTCCTCCCGTAGAGTGACTGAGAAAATAAACACCCGCTACCCGTCGCTCCGGCCGTCCGACATCGGGCAGCAACCTGGACTCAAACCGGACGCGTTCTCCGGCGACTGCAAGCCTGCACTACTGTATGTCAACGCTGTCTGCAAAGTGTTTTCACTCGATGGCTCGTTAGACGAAGAGGTTTGTATTATATACGCTTACCATCTTTTCAGCTGGCTGGACATAACCTCCTTTAATTTTCTCAACAACGGCTGATCCTCTCCATGAATTCTTGCCACCCTCTTCAAGTCGTCAGTCCACGTCTATAGACACAGGACACAGGGTCTTGCAGTACGCGATCGCCACTAAATTATCTTTCGTTATCATGGACCATATTATTCTGTGAGTAACTTGGGGCTGCCCACTGTTACTTATGTTTGAGGATTCGTCGGGTTATGTTGGCAACCTTAATTCTCATTTGGATATCTTTATATCTGATTTAATCATGTAATGAAACTCCAAAAAATCCATTCCATTTTTTTTTTGGGATGACCCTGAGCGTCCTCATGACGCCTATTACACAAAACAGGTACAAAAGTCAATCTCATATACGAAAAACTATCTTGAAAATAGGTACAGTGTTAGATAAATAGATGTAGTATGCGTTCCAAATAAGAATAGGATCGATTGACAGGACGTGACGTCACGCCGTACTGTCAAATCGAAAATATTTTTACAAAATTAAAGAACTCGAACTTGAGTAAAACTGAAAAACTGGATTCTCATTAATAAAGTCATTGATTTTTATATTGAAGCAAAATGCTATGCATTTTTTCGAATGCTGTTCCGCCGAATCGGATTCAACGATTCACCTCTTTTTTATATTTAGCTCGACCTCACTGGACTGGAGTAAAGTGCAATATAAACACTCACCCAATAATGATATCGGCTAGTAGCCCGGTTTGAAACTGAACGGATTCTTCAGCGACAGAGCCGTTTCAACTAATAAAAAAACTCTGATGGTATAAAACTTTAACACGTAACAACATAATATCTGCCACGTTTATGATAATGGCAGTAAGTCACATTTTGGTCGATTTTGAGTTAAGTATACAGGAATGTAGATCTCGATTTCTACAATCCAAATATATACTTAACTCAATATCGACCAAAATGTGACTTACTGCCATTATCACAAGCGCGGCAGACATAACGTTGACCTTGCTCGATTAGTAGAGAATGCCAAAGATCTCCCTTTTCTAAGGTACTTTGATACAGCTAGCTTTATAAATTAAGACAAACATCTCCTAAGGTATAAAGTTAAATAAATGCCTGTTTCGCCAGGTGACTCTCCTCCGCCGCAATCTGCTGCGCCTGATCGGCGTGGGCGAGTTCAGCAGCGCCGCCGAGTGGCGCGACGCCTGCAGCTCGTGCGTGCTCAGCGAGGTCATCTGCAAGGTGTGCAACCACTGCCGCGACCTCGACCTGTGCCGCGACGCCAACACTGCGCTACAGGGTGATGTGTGAGTACCATACACATGTCGAGCTCATCTGCAAGGTGTGCAACCACTGCCGCGACCTCGACCTGTGCCGCGACGCCAACACTGCGCTACAGGGTGATGTGTGAGTACCATACACATGTCGAGCTCATCTGCAAGGTGTGCAACCACTGCCGCGACCTCGACCTGTGCCGCGACGCCAACACTGCGCTACAGGGTGATGTGTGAGTACCATACACATGTCGAGCTCATCTGCAAGGTGTGCAACCACTGCCGCGACCTCGACCTGTGCCGCGACGCCAACACTGCGCTACAGGGTGATGTGTGAGTACCATACACATGTCGAGCTCATCTGCAAGGTGTGCAACCACTGCCGCGACCTCGACCTGTGCCGCGACGCCAACACTGCGCTACAGGGTGATGTGTGAGTACCATACACATGTCGAGCTCATCTGCAAGGTGTGCAACCACTGCCGCGACCTCGACCTGTGCCGCGACGCCAACACTGCGCTACAGGGTGATGTGTGAGTACCATACACATGTCGAGCTCATCTGCAAGGTGTGCAACCACTGCCGCGACCTCGACCTGTGCCGCGACGCCAACACTGCGCTACAGGGTGATGTGTGAGTACCATACACATGTCGAGCTCATCTGCAAGGTGTGCAACCACTGCCGCGACCTCGGCCTGTGCCGCGACGCCAACACTGCGCTACAGGGTGATGTGTGAGTACCATACACATGTCGAGCTCATCTGCAAGGTGTGCAACCACTGCCGCGACCTCGACCTGTGCCGCGACGCCAACACTGCGCTACAGGGTGATGTGTGAGTACCATACACATGTCGAGCTCATCTGCAAGGTGTGCAACCACTGCCGCGACCTCGACCTGTGCCGCGACGCCAACACTGCGCTACAGGGTGATGTGTGAGTACCATACACATGTCGAGCTCATCTGCAAGGTGTGCAACCACTGCCGCGACCTCGACCTGTGCCGCGACGCCAACACTGCGCTACAGGGTGATGTGTGAGTACCATACACATGTCGAGCTCATCTGCAAGGTGTGCAACCACTGCCGCGACCTCGACCTGTGCCGCGACGCCAACACTGCGCTACAGGGTGATGTGTGAGTACCATACACATGTCGAGCTCATCTGCAAGGTGTGCAACCACTGCCGCGACCTCGACCTGTGCCGCGACGCCAACACTGCGCTACAGGGTGATGTGTGAGTACCATACACATGTCGAGCTCATCTGCAAGGTGTGCAACCACTGCCGCGACCTCGACCTGTGCCGCGACGCCAACACTGCGCTACAGGGTGATGTGTGAGTACCATACACATGTCGAGCTCATCTGCAAGGTGTGCAACCACTGCCGCGACCTCGACCTGTGCCGCGACGCCAACACTGCGCTACATGGTGATGTGTGAGTACCATACACATGTCGAGCTCATCTGCAAGGTGTGCAACCACTGCCGCGACCTCGACCTGTGCCGCGACGCCAACACTGCGCTACAGGGTGATGTGTGAGTACCATACACATGTCGAGCTCATCTGCAAGGTGTGCAACCACTGCCGCGACCTCGACCTGTGCCGCGACGCCAACACTGCGCTACAGAGTGATGTGTGAGTACCATACACATGTCGATCTACTTTTATTAAATCAATTATTAAATCATTTCATTCAGACATAGTCCATAAATCAAAATCATAAAAAAAATTAAATATAAATTAAATAATATAATATATAATTAACATACACATTTAAACATAAACAACAATTAATACACACAGTCAATCAATATACTCAAATACAAAGTGGAGAAGCGCTAGCATGAAGCTGCATCCACCTCTGTAACAGGGACAGGTCCCACAGCTCGGACAATACCTTCAGAAGACTGTTTGAGCTGCTTCGTAGGCGAATCGATAGTGAAGCGCTTCGCTTCCTGATGATCGCGAAAAAATCATCCGTCCGCGCCTCAGCAAACATAGACTTAAACTTTTTATTGATCTACTCTACTCTTTACTGGGCTACTAAAAAACCTGCATTGATTGAATTTGTAATTCGTCAAAAATGTTTTTTACTTGACGAAGTTAGGTTGACCGTCTCACTTGTTGTCAATGTGGTGCCTTTGCTGGACCAAGGGCTCTTTCTATTCTTATTATCAATCACGCTTTCCACTTTCTTCGTAATCTACTGTAGCGTTGTCCCACTTTTTCAGGGCTATCGATCAGTTATTATCAAGATAATGAATGTCGTAACATTTGTTTGACAGGCCGGTGTGCTTATGTCCCACGTGTGGCACTCCGTACGAGAATCAGGAGCTGGAGTGGCGGCTAGTTGAGATCATGAACAGGCGCACCATGTCCTACATGCTGCAGGACCTCATATGCAAGCGATGCCACCAGGTCGGTTCAAGTTTCATTTTATTGTTTTCGTTTTTAGGGTTCTAAACGTCAAAAGAAAAAAACAGAACCCTTATAGGAACACTTTGTTGACCGTCTGTCTGTCACGAACCTTTATCTCGGGAACGCGTGGAGGCATCGAGCCATGTCTATCATAGTCTGCGGTTCCTTGAACCTATGAAAAAATTATACGAAAACTGACTTAACGAAAAAATGATACGGCCATTTGATTTGTGCTGCAAAAAAAGCATATTTCGCTATCAAAGTTAATCAAAATTCATAGGGTATTTTCCATTGATCTAGAATCCTGTTTGACGTCAAAAACAAGTATGGGAAAAATTGAAATAATCCAGCTAGGTCACAATAAAAAAGATCGATTCGGAAAAATCTACGAAACTCGATTCAGAATTTAAAATGTTTTCATATGTAAGTTTGTACAGAATCCTCAGTGCGCAGGTCCAAAACGGACTTAATTCCATTTCAGAAGAACATTTACAAACTATGATAAATGATCTTTATTTTATAAGTAGGTTTAAAAACACTTTTACACGTCATTTTTTTTTTCTTTTTTGATGCTAGATGAGTCCGGTGTTATATATTGTGTCCGGTGTATATGTTATATACACCGTTAAATTTTAGTCGTTTTAATCCCGAAGAGGGTCGATCCAGTACATGAAATACTATCGATTTGTGTAGATAAAATAAAAAAATAAAGTACTTTTTTTCTAAATTTCTTATTGATATACGCATTTATGAAATTAATTTCTTTAAGTAAACGAGTCATTGACCTTGTAGGTAGTTGTCGATCGTTGCGTACTAACTACCTACAGGTCATTGAACTCGCCCAGCTGACGTTTACTTAAAGAAATCAATTTAGAACAAGCGTAAATTAATTCGAGTTTCAAAAAAAAGTACTTTGTTTTTTCATTCTAACTTTACCAATCGATAGTGTTTCATGTACTGAATCGATCCTCCAAGGGATTAAAACGACTAAAATTTAACGGTGTATATATAAAATCTTTTGTTATCCAGGTAAAACGCGAGAACATGACAATGGTATGCGAGTGTGCAGGAGAGTTCGCCCTGATGATGCCGACGAAGGAGGTCCTCGCTCAAATCAACACATTCAAGACTATAGCCGAGTACTACAAGATGCCACTGCTCTTAGAACTAATTGAATACCACCTTAGCAATACGTGATATAAAACTGTTTTATTAAATTTAAGATTAAGTGTAATTAAAATTATTTTTTTATATTATCAACATGTTTTATTTTTATCGTTTATTATCAATTATTTATTTACATAGTTCGTTACTATCAGGAAGAAATCGATCGCCGTATCGAAAACGCCAGGAAAAACTACAGGTCCATGAAAATTTTAATGAAGGACTTGAAAACTCATGTGTATCATGCTAAACCTAACCTGCAGCACCGCAGGTTAGGATGGGTGTCACTCACCAGCTGGGCATCACTTACCGCAAGAACTGGTTTGAGGTGTTTGAGCCTGAGGCTTCGATAAAAGTACTTTTTTATATTTTTAATATAGGAGTAAATTTTGGAGAGTCAAAGTTCATGGAAAATAACAGATTTTCTGAGGTTTTTACTGAGTTGCTCTTTCTCTGTTCACTTTACGTTTTGATTTCTGTAGAAGCCTAAATAATATAGGTTTAAAGAATTTTATTCTCATAAGAACAATATTACAGTTCACTTAAAATGAGATACAAAGTGCTTATAAATATTGTAACATTCGCATCTGGTGTGTTGGTGACGTCATATGTTACGTACATGCTTCTTCAATTTTAACTTAAACATATTAATACTTTCACATTTCTTTACGTCTTCCGGTAAATCGTTAAACAGTCGTGCTCCTTCAAACAATATTGTCTTTTTGCCGTAATTAGTTCGTGCGCGTGCGGTCAATAGTTGAAATTTGTTTTTACTTCTAGTATTGTATGTTGCTGTCTTTTTACGAAGTTGGATGTTAGATTGTACAGAATTCATGGTGATTTTTTTTACGAGAATGCAAGTGTAATATGTGTAAAGTTGTCTGATATTTAGTAGGTTGGTTTTTTCATATAGTTTTTTTGTTGGGTATAGAAAGTTATAATGAAATAGTATTTTTATAATTTTGTTTTGTATTCTTTGTAGTGAGTTTAAATTAGACTTAGCGGCTGATCCCCATAGTTCAATGAGGTATTCAAGGTTAGATTTTACTAGAGAGTTGTATATAATTTGCCGTACTTTTTTCGGTATATAGTTTCTAATCTTACGTATCATTCCTAATAGTGACGTTAGTTTTGTTTTTAAATGATCGATGTGTATTCTCCATGTAAGTTTGTCATCTACCCACAAACCGAGGTATTTTTCGTGACTAGATCGTTTGATTATTTCTCCGTCAATCGTTAGAGGTGAGAAGTCGGGTAGTAGAATATCCACGTGATATCTGTGTATCTAAAATATCTGTAATGTCATGTGAGAGCGCTCATATGAAAATGTACCTCGGGGAAATTAATTTTGTACATGCAATTGATTAAGTTTAAAAAAAGGTTTTTATTATATACTAGCTTTTGTCAGCGGCTTCGCCCGCGTACATAAAATATAGCCTATGTCACTCAGGAGTAAACCAGCTTTCCATTGGTGCTAATTTTTTTCCAATCGGACCAGTAGTTCCAGAGATTACCTCCTACAAACAAAAAAACAAACTTTACCTCTTTATTACATTAGTGTAGATTTACAAATTGTGGTTTCATGTACCTGATTGAACCTCCACGGGATCAAAAGAACCACATTTAAGCTGTGAATTTTCTGGATCTTTATAATGAACCACCACCACCAACCATAATACTCTTCTAAGGTATTCTTGTGTTATCAAAATTACAGAGATTGTGGTCAAGAAAGTGTCAGTGACACTGCTTCAAAAAAATGTTAAATGTTTAGGTTAAAATTAAATTGATTTTAAAACCAGCTTTGTAATATTGTAGTAGTTTTATAATAATGGATAGGTTCATTCAAGCTAAGCATATTATACAAAAAAAAAAGAAAACAGTTTTTATATCATGTATATTACTATAGTAAGGAAATTATTCACAGGTTAATTAAAATAAACAAAAACATAAATAAATGAATTCAAAGTGTGCTTCTCTCATCATTTGGTGTTTGGCCCAAGCCTTTAGCTACCTCACTAATGCATAACCATTGTCCATCAGATCCTTCTCGCCAAAGACTGACTTTGTTGTCTCCTCCAGAAACAGCAAGGATGTTACCAGTGAGAGACCAGCTTACACTCCACACAACATCATCAAAAGTGTTAAGTATTGTAGGGGTCCAGGACACATTATCATCACTTGTCCAAATAACAACTCTCTTGTCCTGGGAACAGCTAGCAATCATTGACCGCTGGAGTCCTAAAGATGGGGCCCAGGCTACATCTCGGACCCAGTCCATGTGCATTTCCAATCTGTTTTCTTCAACCCATTGATCACCAGTTTCTCTCCAAATCTGTAATAGAAATATTGCTTTGAGAATCAACAAAGGAAAAGAAAAATCGTAAGTATAAAACTAAAGCTTATTAGGGTAATTAGATTATTATATCACTGTTATGAGAAATATGAGCATAGCAACTAAATATTGAACACTTACTTTGATCAAGTTATCACATCCTCCAGTAACTATCCTCTTTGATGCTTCCTTATTGCTGAGAGGGTCCAAATTCAAGTCAGCCGAGATGGCTGGGCACCAGCTGACAGAGTTCACTCCAATGGCGTGTGCTCCTGGGATCTTCTTCACGTCCCAATTTCCACCGTCCTGCGAGTATGTTATGATAGACACGGAGCCGTCGGAGCTGCAGCAAGCCAGAATGAGGCCGTACTCAGCTGGCGCCCACGCAATAGAGTTCACGGAACTCTCATGTCCGGTATATTCATACAGTTTCGTCCACTCGCCGGATTCCTTCCATATGATAACTTTCCGGTCGTAAGAACATGATGCCAGCAGGTTGCCATACTTAGGATGGGCCCAAGCGACCTGCCACACTGGTCCGAAGTGACCCTTCAGATCAGCAGCAAGGGTTTGTGTACCACTCTTGATGTCATAAATCTTCACAGAGTTATCGGAAGAACACGTTGCAAGCCTCAACCCATAGTAATCCAGTTCGGCATCGTGTATCATGTCTTCATGACCCGTATCGATTGTGTTTAGAACAGTAATCATTTTTAAAATATTTATCAAAAAACACAAAAATGAGCAATTAAACCGCGAGTGGCGTACCAGCTGTCAAACGGTTGACGTGGAATTGAAGTTGCCACAGGAAAGAGATTAAATATTTCGACGACTTGATTGTAATAAAAAGAAAATTGCTCTTCTGTGTTGGTAAGGGAAACAAAATAGCTGCGAAAACAATAAAATTATTAGCAGTTTGTAGAATATATCTTTATTATAATGAATAATGACTTAATTTTAGAATAAAATGTTTTACGTGATGCCAAATCTACACGACTGACGTAATCTCAGTCAGATGTCTACTTGACAAGTTTATTAATTTGTAACATTTAAGCTAAAATGTCATAAAAACTCGACAAATCTGAAAATATTACTGAGCTAATAAAACGAAAACTATGCTAATAAGTTGGTATACAAAATAACAAGATGTCTGTAAACGGAGAAGGGTTTTTTTTCAACGTCGAAAATCTATTAAAACAAGACTATCGTGGAGTGAATGTAAGTGCGGTTAGAGATTGTCACATAGATTGGTGATGAACTGATGATAATCACCAACTATTATTTACAGATAGCTGTTTACGCTCTGGCGACTGCTGGCTTGGCAGCATCCATACATAAAATTCGCCCGGTATGTTACCTGTTTAACTACGTCTATTATTATTAATGATATTACATAATAACATTTATATTTAAATTGAATTAGGTTAGCAAGTTTTCAAAAGCAAGTGCAGTTCCTAACCATTTTATAAAGAAACATGAGACGCTGAAGGGATCTTATGCTGGTGTGCAGCATTCACCACTCCGTGTTTTGGTAAACCATAAAGCCCCGATATACTTACCATTATGGCATTCGGACAAACCACCGCTTCCAGTGAAGGTTAGTACATATTTACAATAATACTATTGATTCAACCCACTTGGATAAGTGCCAGGACATTAATAAATTAAATTTTTTGTTTTGTTTAGTTATGGGGAGTAGAGGTTTCAAGTGGAAATGCAGTAAACTGGCTGGAATGTGTGGCCAAAGGTCAGAAATTATCATTTACACTTGTCACAAGAGAAAATGATGAGATAGTCTCAAAAGTGTTGTTGCATTTACCACAACAAAGGGTAAGACTTTTTTATAGTTCATTTACATTTGTGTTATTTTTCTTTCTCAAGTCATATTAAGCTAGGCACAATAATGCCATTTTCAAAAGATACAATGATACATATTTATAGAATTATATGTATTATCAAATAATTTTTCACTTTTTATTACAGAAAAACACAGTTGAGACTATAGACATTGGAGAAAGACTGGTAGAACTTGGTTTTGCTAAAACATTGGTGCCCAAAAATATTCCGAAGAATACTATTGAATCAAAATTGGCCCCAGCTTTATTGTCAGCTGAAGCTCGAGCCAAGAAGTACCGGCAGGGTATCTGGTCAGACACTCTCCCACCCCTACCTTTTTACACAGTGTATTGGAGAAAAGGATCACAGATCACTACAAGTGTTGTTACTTTCACAGCTAGGAAATTGTTTCAATTAATTAAATTTGCAACACTAGGTGTTCTCGGGGGTGCAAAGAAACTAGCAAGCCGACCTTTCAGACCAGCTCGGAAACAAGTACAAACTACATGAAGGCATTTATTTACAAGTGTTACTGCTTAAATCTAGTTAGTTTGTACCAAATGCATTACAATAATGGTAACTATTTAGGTACTCAGAGACTAGAGGTGATACTTCCATTTTCTAAAGGTGTCCAAAATATTCATCTCTTTTGTATATAATGTTGGCAATAAAATGTTACTGTTGTTATTCACTGTAGTGTTATTATTAAAAACAAAAAACACAAATTGTAAAAAAGCACTTTATTCAAATTAAATATTATATATTACATTAAAATATATATCTTAATTAAAATAGCAAAAGGAAAAGTACAGCTAAAAATCTATTGAAATAAACCTTCCAACCATTATTTGTAATGATGATAACACCTTAATTTCGCCCTAATATAAAAATAAATCGTCACTTCAAATGTAAACAAATGTACAAGGTAATTTACGAAAAAATACTGTTTCGTTTCAACTAAACGTCGAAGTAGTAGGTATCATAGTCGCGGATATAAAAATACAAAAAGCAAGTCTGATCCCCTATGGAGTTGTCGCACCAGTATTAAAAAGATCGAAAAATATATAGTTGGTGGGTGTTAGGGAACGCTACACGCTTGATATTATGGCTATTGGATGGCAATCCTGGTATAACTCATAGTGATAAGATATAGGAGCGTGTAGGGTCTGTTGCGGGCCTTAATACTTGTTGATAGGTATAGCTCGCGTTGTACATGGAGCGGGGAGGGGCCTCGGACGGCGAGCGCGGGGGGCGCGGCGCCGTCAGAGCAGGCTGCAGCGCGACAGCCACGACGTGGGCTTGCGTTGCTGCTCGTTGGCACGGATCTGGTGCGCGCCCGACCGAGCGCCCGCCGGGTTACTCGCCTCCTGGATACACACAATCATATAATCAGTATCAGTAAAAACCAGTAAGCTATTTAATAATTACATGTTGAGAGGCAAGAAATTCAATTTTCATTAAGGTGCTGATAGACTTGAGCATTCACTTGTAACAGAACATCGAGCATTCGCCGTTATTATATTTGTCGAACTGAACAACGAGCCGAGCCAAGCATAGAGCCAAACAGTGCTATGATCGTTTTCACGAAGATGCTCGCCAGAACGCTCGATAGAATGCTCGCTAAAATGTTCTCATATTTTTCTATGATGTAACATTCGCAAGAATGCTTATTGCAAGTGAATGCTCAAGTTTATCAGCATCTTCACGTACATTGGCAAAAATGAAAGTATTACAACACCAAAAAAATTACAAATAAAATATTTTGTATGGAACGTTAGTAACAAACAGCTCCATCATACGGCACAATATTATCAAAGCTTTAATTAAAAAAAAAAAACATTAAGATATCATATAAAAGTAAAACTTAAAAAACAACACTATCGCTAATTTGTCGATGATGATAGTAGTTCGATTGTATGGGTTGAAATGACGGGTGTATTGTTGTAGATATGATCCTCTCATTCACGTTAAAGAATTTCTCAATACGAGCAAATAAACATATATAATCATATTGCTATGAAAAAAAAGGTGGCGCCCAAACTTATTTTCAGTTTTTTTTTTTTTGTTATTAAGTATAATAATATTGGGCAACACCCTCGCCCTCGCCTCGTGGGCCACTAAGCCAAAAGTCACTACTTTTTGTAGCAAAGCTCGCGACAGCATTGCTGTTTACGCGCGTTAGTTGCATTTTCTACAGAAAAGATGCCAACACGCGGCTACAGTATTGATACAAAAGGCAAGGCGAAGGGCCTAAGACATCTTTTATATTCATTATAACAATGTTTCTACGTTCACCTGTTATTTAGGCTTATGGAGGTGCAAAGCTGGTACAGTTCTAATGGCTCTGGACGAGGTTCCCCGACCAGACAGGTGTAACGTCTGGTGGGCTACAGTAGCCCACCAGACGTTACACCTGTCTGGTCGGCAGTAACTGCCCAATAGAAATTTCGGGCTTTTCTATATGTTCAAATCGCGCGGAGAACTTTGATTGCGCAATGCAGGATTAGTTCTTATATGACGCGTTAGATGGGGCTACACCCACATTCTGACTCACACGTTCGAATCATATAATGCAAAGCCGTTGACAATAATTAAAGCAAAATATAGATCGAGTCTTAGAGATATTGCGCGCACGTGCAACTTTTGTCTCCCCAAGTAATTTGTTTCTAACCTCAAGTTTTCTAAAAACCGAAATGTAGTTCTTTCTCTATATCGCATCTTCATACACGTGGTATGAAGATGCGACCTAGACAAAAACAAGTTGCCCGTGGACGTCCTCTCTTATGGCGGCTCCACATCAGTGCCCATGCCGTGAATTGACGCTATAAATAAACTTCACAGTCGTAACACCCCGCGAACACCCCTCGAAAACCGTCCACATTCATTCCTGTTTACGGAGTTTCAAAGCATCAATATGGAGCCGCCATCAGATAGCAAAAGTATTTTAGTCCTTTAGTAAAATTAAACTTTAGTGGAAACGCTCCACGTTACAAAAATTGCACGCCATCGCCATGTTTACATTGTGTCAAAACACCTGCCTTCACAGACAAGATCCATCTTATTTTTTAAACAAGGCTTATCTTTGTCTTTCAAACCAGTTATAGTATTTTGAACCTTATTCTGAATGTTGTAGAGTTCTTAATACAAAAAAATCCTGTAAAACCAGAATCAATTGAACTGGTGGACTCTAGCTTGAAGTGGTTTGATGGTTAGAGTTTGGACTTGGAAGGGAAATGAGATGTAGGTAAAGGCTTTGCCTCTAGACTCTCATGGGAACACTTTAGGCGCCTTCAAATTAACTGCAGGGGTGTAGCCCTTTGTGACTTGTCTGAGAAAGCAGGTAAAAAGCTACATTTAGTTTTTTCGAAATCCAACTTAAAATTATAGCAACTAAACATCATGCACTTATTTAGTAGAATAGCCAAAATTATTAAAGTAACGCTAAAGAAAATAAACACAGCGTCACAAAAAACGAGCGTCTAATTAGTTCAACTCAATATTTTTACTGTTTTGCCATTTCAACTAAGAAGCGAACAAAAAAGACGACACTGAGAAAAACTAGTACCGTATACTCGGATTCATTACCTTCTGTTTTCGTAAAGAATTGCATGAAACAAAAGAAGGAAGTTATGAGATGAAAGAAAAAAAAAAACAATAAATCTATAATCATAAAGTTCATATCATTAGGTACATAGTATAAAACAAAGTCTGCTGTCCCTATGTATGCTTAGATCTTTAAAACTACGCAACGGATTTTGATGTGGTTTTTTTTTAAAGATAGAGTGATTCAAGAGGAAGGTTTGTATGTATAATACATGCATGTATTTAATATCAACATCGCACCCGTGCGAAGCTGGGACGGGTCACTAGTAATACTATATCATCATCATCATCCTACCCTTATCCCATATTACTTGGGGTCGGCGCAACATGTTTTTTTCTTCCACTCTGTCCTGTCACCCGTCACACTATCACTAACTCCCTTTTCTTTCATATCACTTCTCACACAATCCATCCATCTCTTCTTCGGCCTCCCTCTTCCTCACCATTCATCTACGTGTAAATTCAAAACTCTTTTTGTAACATGCGTTTCATCTCTCCTCTTTACATGGCCATACCAAGACAAACGATTACCTTTCAACTTTTCAGTCACTGGCGCCACTTTCAGACTTCCTCTAATATACTCATTAATAAGTAATACTATATATCGAACTTAATACTTGAATCTCAGTAAAAATAATAACACCAAGTCAATAAAAAAAGATTCAAATGTTTTTCAAAAGTACACCTAAAAACGATTTTTAGCGTGTGTGTGTCCGGGAATCTTAGGTACGCTTTTTACCGCCGCAGAATAGAATGTAAGCGAACGAAATTGTACATAGAATAATGAACTTTATGTCAATCTACACTAATATAATAAAGAGGTAAAGTTTGTTTTTTTATTTTTTTGTTTGTAGGAGGTAATCTCTGGAACTAATGGTTCGACTGAAAACATTGAAGCTATAATAGAAAGCTGCTTTACTCCTGAGTGACATAGGCTATAAATTATTTATATAACATGGATATTAACGGAGCTATCACAATTTTTGTCTGCGGACGAAGTCGCGGGCAGAAGCTAGTTGTATAATATAAAATGTCGCACGTTTTCCGGAGAATCCTCGTTCATTTTCAAAAATTAAATTGAACCTCCTTCCTCCTAGCTACTGTTGAAATACAGTTCCCTGTATGCAGCCCCGGATCTAGGGGGGGGCAAGCCGGGGCCCATGCCCCGGGCGGCAAATTCAGGGGGCGGCCAAATTCACACTTCACAGACCAATGGACAACTCATCATTTATTTAACTTTGACCACGGAATAAATAATAGCACAAGTACAGTAATTTTATGGCCATATCAACTTGACCGATACCCTGAGTGCGGAGTGAGATATGCTGCACGACTGCACGAACATTTATTATTCGCGAGGCGCGTAGGCATAGTTCAAAATACGCGCCCGGCTCCCGCTCGCCTGCAGAAATCGCAGATCGCTGCAGGCGTCTGGTTACCGTGAGTGCGAAAGAGATAAAGCTATATTCGAAAACTTCCTCGTCGATCTCTCTCCACGACAGTGTTTTGTTTCAAGGCCAGACTCCGTCGGCACGCCACCACCACCGCCACCGCCGCAGCCGCTTCTAATGCCGCTGCCGCTGTCGCCGCCGCCGCAATCACTGCGGCATTGCCCTCATAGAAGGCTCGCGAGGAGACAATGGACTGCCAATTACGGCGCCATTTCGTCTCCTCCAGGCGAATGTCAACCACTGCGCCCCCGCTCAGGATCTGTTACTCCAGAGCATGGCGCGGTGGTCGATAAACGTCACCGTGGTCTCCAAGCCATACTTTGTCCTGCCCAGAGCTGACTGGGTTCAGGACTTGAGCGGCTCGGTGATCCTTATCTCGTCGGCCGCCGCCGGTACCCCAACCCTTGATGGTCATGGCCGTCCGGATGGTGCGGGGATACCGCACGGTGTCCCGCGAGGCGGCGAGCCTCCTTGCTGGCCTACCACCTTAGGATTTGGAGGCAACAGTCCTTGCACGCATGCACGATCTGCGCGTGGAGATGCAACGCCAGGGCGAAACTCCGCTGCCTGAACATGTCGAGGCGTGGCGGAAAGAGCTCCGGTGGGATTTCATGGAGAAGTGAAAACAGCCACTGTCGCAACCCAGGCCATAAACTCGGCGGTAAGTCCCCTCTTTGAGGCGTGGCTGGGTAGACCTCACGGCGTCCTCATCTTCCGCATGACGCAGGTTCTCACCGGACATGGGAAGTTCGGGAGATTCCTGCACCGGATTCGTGCGGAAGAGACGCCCGGGTGTCGCCACTGTATGGCAAGCCCGGAGGACACGGTGGAGGTGTGCCCTGCTTGGAAAGAGCATCGTCGTGTCCTCGTGAGGGTGATCGGCGGCGGTGACTTCTCGCGCTGGGCCTTGATTCAGTCCATGGTCTGCAGCGAAGAGGAATGGCAGGCGGTCGCCTCCTTCTGCGAAGCAGTTATGCTTGTAAAGCAGGAGGCCGACCGCATAAGGCAAAGGCAACAGCGCCCTCGCCGTAGCCGTCGCCGCCGCGATCCCGCCGATATCCGGCCACCGTAGACACTGGCTCGCGGACAGTGAGCAATGGGTAGCTCGCCGTACGGTCGACTAGTAACTGTCCAGACCGAGTCCAAGTCGTCAACGGCGCGCACTATTCCCGCGCGCCTCAAGGAGCTGTCAGCAAACTGTAGGGGCCCTTCATGGTCGAAGCCTTCTGGAGCCGAGGGTTGGTGCGAAAGTGTTACTGCGGCTCTGGGAATAAGGCAAGGAAGGAATGGGGTAGGTATTTTAGTCAGTAAGAGTCTGACACTGTCTCCCGCTCCGCCCAAGAGCGGGATTCGTCATTGGGTGATTTTTACCTACCATAAAAAAAAACATATTGATAGCTGAAATTATATGGATGATCAAGGTGAAAATAAACATAAGTAGGTAGGTGGGGCGGCATTTTCCAATTTTTGCCCCGCCTAAAAAAAATTGAAGATCCGGGGCTGCCTGTATGTACTACAGGCGAAATTGACGCATTCATTCTATTCCGCGGCGGTACGTATAAAAGGTTGAACCTTATTCCTTGTGTTAATAAACTAGTTGTACATAAGTATGTGTTCACTATTACATCAACCAGTGAACTGTTAATTGGGCCTTATAGTTGTTTTGTTTATCGATCGCAATCGTATTCGTACCTCGGCAATTGTCAGGGTCAGCAATGTTTCAACTTAGAAGGAATTGTATCCTTATATTATTATTTGAATTGTATCCTTATTAACAAAAATGCATTGTTTTTTTATTATTTATCACATGCAGAGTGCACTCAACAATTAGGTACAATAGAATGTCACAATGCATTATTTACTGGAAAACAGTTTTTTTTAGTTAGCTTGGCTGTCTGGAGCAACAGTGGGTTTGTGTTAACGGGCCCGACTTACAGGGCATACCTACATTACGGGTTCAAACCTAGGCAGTGACAGTGTAATATATTTCATCACTACTTCTCTCAAAACTGTGAAATAAAACATCGTTACGAAATCGACGAAATAAAGCATGTCCTAGAACCAAAAAATCGTGGTCATGTCAAGCCGACTGAGGTCGCGTGGTGGGTTACCCATTCCGTCTCCTAGAGAGGAGCCCTAAATCCCAGCAGTAGAAATATTTTAAGCCCGAACATGCTTTACTCATCTATCTCTCTCTAACAACAAGTACTAATAAACTAAACAGGGCCAAGTAATTTAAATTCCACGTTTAGCACATATTTGGATGTGTTAGTCACGTTACTGCTCACTTCTCATCACTATAATTTATTCAGTAGGTGGTGTACGATCGCAAATAGTTCACACTTATGAATAAGGCCTTGATTCAATTGTTACGCACAGACCAATCTAAATAGTGCAACATTTGGTGAAAGTTACGGTTATTTTTAGGATACATAGAGCAATAATGCTTTTTTTTTCTTTAAAACATGTGTGGAATAAAACCACTAGAACTTTTTATTACTCCTGTATTGTGGGTGCGTTTATAAATATGTAAATTCACACAAGACATCCAGACTCAGACCTATTAGGCCATAGAAGTTTTTGTTCCGAGAGGGAACCGAACTCGCGACACACAGCGCAGCAGCCCATTGCTTAACTACTGCGCCAACCGTGCCGTCAGAATTGTGAGTCTGTTATGTCCCACTGCAAGGCATAGGTCCCCCTTTTTCTTTGATCTGAGCCACATCTGGTCAATCCCTTACATCATCTATGTATTTCTGGGCCTACAGCGTCGGTTGTTCCTGATATTTAGGATCCAGTCAGAGGCTGCCTTCGCCTAATTTTGTAGCGGTATCCTGCAGATACAATCTGCCCAATTCCATTGTAGTTTATCGGCTAAGTTCCCTACTTCTGCGATTTGTATTTCCTATAAACAAATTCCCTCCTCTCAAACTCTTATTTTTTTTTTTCAATATCTAAATTTGCTGCTCGGAATCACGCTTCGCGTCCCGTATGTGTATAGTGTGTGTTTTGTTAGGGTTACGAACGAGTGAGGGGCAATCCCGCATGCATGATGAAATCCCGTTAATGATTACGATATTAAAAAATCCCTTACAGTAAAATTAATCAATAACTGAATCAACTAATGCGTAAATTAATGACTAATAAATTCAGAAAGTACCTAATAGCTACATACAAACTACACATGTTGAATCATCAATACACACATGAGTACAATCGACAGCTGCAATCTGCATCATTCATTTGACAAGGCTACTTGTATCAAGCCATATTTTACAATGTAGTACTACTTTATGAAGAGCATGTTGAATGACAAATCATGCCAGTCCATCATTTATTTTACACTAGCAACCCACCCCAGCTTCGCACGGGTACTGATATTGAATATATTATGCACGTATTATACACATAAACCTTCCTCTCGAATCACTCTATCTATTAAAAAAAGCCGCATCAAAATCCGTTGCGTACTTTTAAAGATATAAGCATACATAGGGCATAAGCAACTTTGTTTTATACTATGTAATGATTCTATTGGTGTATTAATAATGGGCCTGATTGACATCCCGTGTCTCAGAGGGTATCTCTCTGCATTTCAATTTGAGGTTGGAGTTAACTGTAATGAGGTCATCAGGATAGATACCCTACACTCGCATTTTTGAACGCAAACGTAGAGTTCTATTGTCAATGGCTTACTGCAAGATACCCTGCTCGAAGTTAAAGTTAGTTTTAAACGCAGGGCATGAAGACTGGCCCCACTTGCCATTCGTAGATCTTTGACAGCCATTATAGACAGTTAGATGATAGAAGGTCTAACTATCAGCCTATTCCAGGACTGTCGTGTTACTCATGCTGTAACTGGTATGTAAAACATAGGTATCCAGCCGCATCCAGTTAGACTGATAGCCAAGCCCAAGCTCGTTGGTAAAAGGCTAGGGAAATGATGGTATAATAATGACCCATTTATCCCCCCTTTAATATCAGTTTGACAAATACCCAAATTTAAATTCAGAAATCAGGGTTAATACTGTAACACGAGAGGGGGATGTTCGAAACAGTATAGTTTGATACTTTCGCAGAGCAGATTTTGACGATTTCCCACGACAATTAAAGCGCAATAATTGCTAAAGGATGAGGAGGAGGGGAGGAGGTGACTGCTGACGGACTCAGACAATGTTACCCTAACCTAACCTATTTTTTTTCAATCTTAAAGATGCATATTTTCATCCTATTGTACAAAGAAAACCTTAACGGTCGCTTGTACTATGGCTGACTTCCCCACTGATAAGCAAATACCAATGTGAGTCAATATGCTCTCCAACACGCATTACATTCAAGTTTTCCTTAAGGGGCATAGTTGGCAATTAATATTATGTCATAACAAAATAGCGTAGTGTATAATTATATTTGGCAGAGCTAATCAATCACACAGTAAACAAAGGAAATGTTTTGTTTACACAGTCTTTTTATATAACGTCTGTGTGACAGTGTACACACACTATAATCTCTTTTATACGCACAATATTCGTGACCAAAAGAATATTAATCTCTTTTACCCTTAGATTAAATGAAAACACGGAAGACAATGAAGTTGTGACAATTATCACGATTCCACATCGGTTCACAAATTCAGCGGCTAACGCTACTTCGCTCTTACTCTCTCCTTGTCTATCGACTCTTATCTCTGTCCTTGTCTATCAGTGACTACAGGTAGTGTAAATGCGCGAATTCCGAGTCCAAATTATCCTGATTGCGATGTTAGCGCGCAATGTATCTTCCCTTATAACATATCAATGCTTTTACCGTTCGCGTCGGGTTGGTCCGAATGTTTTCGCGTCCTATTTGCCAGGGTCGGGTGTTCACTCCTTTGCATTTAACTCTTCAACCCCTATAGGTGATGTAAGAGCTGACGAAATGGAGTATTTGGTCGTGAATGTGTGACCTTTGCGGAATAAATGCGAGAGTGTTTTTCGTGATAAAAGGAATACTGAAAGTTACAGCAACCTAACAAAGTACAGTATTGCGATTCTGTTATATTTTCTTTTCCTTTGTCTCTATTCATTGTCTCAATTCATATTATAAATAGTTACTGCTCCGAGTTCGTGGGTCACAGCATGATATTAAATATAACTATTGAACCTTGATCATGAACCTGGGCATTCCATACAATAAGATATTTTCCAAACCAACTGGTAGTTCTAGAGACTATTGCTTTTAAACAAACAAAGGATTCTTCTTACAAAGGAGACTTCGTCTTCTATATTATCTAACATACTAACTAGTGTGTCTCATATTAGAGTCAGATAGTATTAGCATAGAATGTTTGAGAAGCATATTTGGAAGTCTATGTAGTATATTCAATTTTTGATTAATGTAAAAGAAATAAATGTTCCATACCTGTTTCTTCTCCATCTTGGCCTTGATATCTCTCGCTAAGGTATAAAACGCTGACTCTACATTTAAGGAGTCTTTTGCTGAGGTTTCTATAAATTTAATCTGATATTCTATGGCTAATTGTTCACCTCGTTCTTTTGAAACCTGGAAGAAAATTGATAGAACATGATACAAAATTGCGATAAAACACATTGGTACAGGTACGCGGCAAATATGTTGAACTATCCCCGCCTCGACTGATACCCGAAAATCGATTATGGTCCTCGACAAGTTAAACCGCCGCGTACTATAGATAATTAGCTTCAGTCGAAAATGGTGTGGCAGTTTTATGGTGCATCCACACATGTCTGGCGACACTGCCGGCGGCCACGCCGTCGGCACATGCACCTTTTCTTCGAGAGATTACAAAGGCCGTCTGTAAGCCAGCAGTAAACCGGGCGACATGTGTGGATATGCCATGAGGGAGCAAAAGGCAAAACTAAGTTAGAGTTTTCAATAGGTATGGTTTGTTTTCTTCCAAATCCTCTCTGCCCTTCTCCTAAAAAGATAGGCCCTTACCCAGCAGTTGGATACAACATCAACTAATTAAAACAATTTGCTTCAATACAACACGAGTTTAAATGCACAGAAACTTGATGATTTTGTAATATGTCATATTAACCAGATTATTAAGTTTAATTCTCCCACTTAATCCCCAGTTACTCTTATCATGTAGATAAAATATTGCCAAAAGCATGAGTCATATACGTGATTGAAATAACATTTACACTTCCATTTGCCACTTATCAATACCAACATATTATTATTGATAACACATTAATATACATCATACAATCTACAGAACTCAAACAGTAGGAAAATCATATTACTTTCATGGTATAAATTTTATGTAATGTATTAATAAAACCAGTGCTATTGTCCTGTATTATTGAATCGAGGCAAAAAAGAATAATGAGTTATGATTAGTGGTAATTAAACAAATCTAAAGTTTCAATTCAATGTAAGACAGCAACCAAATGAAAGTGATGTATTGATTTTGGAGATGAGCTGTATAAGCATTCATTTTTAATGAAGGTTCATTCACCTTTTCACCTTTAACAAGATCAAGTTCATATTTTATTGTACAAGTAAAACTTGAATCCATTCTTGTATTTTAATGTTTTTAATTATATAATTCTGATGTGGGTCTGAGGTTTAAAACTGTAGCTTTATATTTTTTTTCATGGGAAAACAATAGTACTCCTCTCATTCTGGGTGAAGAGTTTCATGTTTACTGACTATAACAAAAAAAACTACACGTCTGCTCTGCCCTTACCTGTCTTTTAGCCTCTAAATCACACTTGTTACCAAGAATCATCTTTTCAACATCAGCACTGGCATTTTCTTCAATATTTCTGATCCAATTCTTTATGTTTTCAAAGCTCTTTTCATTTGTAACATCATAAACTAGCATTATGCCCATTGAACCCCGATAGTATGCTGTTGTGATTGTACGAAATCTTTCCTGGCCCGCTGTATCCCTGGAATGAAACATATTTATAGTACAATGGCAAATTCTTTTAATTCACAAGTGCAGATTGTTGGAAATTTTAATTCTTCAATTGTTAAATAACTACACAACAAATGATTAGTTCTAAACAATAATAAAGCTGAACATTATTTCCATTTCCTTAATTATCACTTTTATGCAAGTAGCACCATATAATTATCTCATAAATTCACAGAGGTCAAGTATGACTATGAGTCTACAATTGCAGTGCAAATGTAAATTGTTGTTTTGTTCCCTGAATGTCTTAGAGAACAACAGTTTGAGCCATTGTGTTGATAGGCTAAAGAAAGGAAGTAGGTACAATGTACTAGCCTCATTACTCATTTACGATTGCAAAACTGGCCAGCTTTAACTTGACCGCGCCTTCTAACAGCTCTGGCTTACTAAAACTAAGAAAAAGGTACTCAACATTAAACTAAAAATCCACTTACCATATTTGTAATTTTACTTTTTTCCCGTCGAGGTCTATCGTACGAATTTTAAAGTCGATACCTGCAACCAACCGTCCAGTTATTCGGGAATCAACTAATTAATTAGTGTGTATGATGTCATGAACTCTCGATTCATTTAATTCGATAAGGGCTCCATTTATTGAGGCGCCGCACCCTATCCGCCACAAATATGTGTACCGATAAAAAATAGACACAATGGACATCGAAACAAAAAATCCTGTTCCATGACAATATACGTAAAAAATATCTGACAATAACCTTTGATATATAAAGACTTGAATCAAAGCACTCACCAATTGTTGATATAAATGAAATATTGAACGCATCTTCTGAAAATCTGAATAATATAGATGTTTTTCCCACACCAGAATCACCTATCAATAGCAATTTAAATAAATAATCGTAAGTTTTTGCCATTTTTTACAACAATCTGATTACGATACACAAGTCTGCCATTCATTTGGCATTTTTGAGTAATCATTAGTGTTGTCAAGTAAGTAACAATGAAGCGATGTTGTAATTTATTATTCAATGATGATATTGTATTGAAAAATTGCTTTATATTATTAGACTTATTATTTGACTAAGAAATAATCGGATAGAATGCATAAAACAAAATTCAAAGAATAAATAAATGAAACTTATAAACATTATGATTGATTTGTAGTGCAAATTTTAGTGTGGGTTTACGATTTTCCAATTTTGTACGTTTTTGCAAAAGGACCGCTCTAGTCACTGTCTATGGTCAATTTATCAAGCTTAGCTGTCAATGTCGCTTTTTTGACATTGACACTTGTTTGTTTTTGAGACGCTGTTCTGTTCGTTGTAAGCGTTAGCGGACGCATTTAGTTTTATGAATAATTATTTATAATATGAACTAAGAAACATAGTAGTGTACTTGTTTCGTCTTTACAATGTTTTATCATGTAAGTGAATATTGAATTTTCTAATTGCAATTTAAATTCACCTTTTACGAGGTAACTTGTTTTGTAAACAAATGTTTCAGATATCTTTAGAACACGAAATTCTTCTACACCCTCGGTATTTTGGGCCGCAGTTACTAGATATTGTGAAGCAGAAGTTATATACTGAAGTCGAGGGCACTTGTACAGGAAAGTAAGTGAAAAAATGGAGTTTAAATTTTATAGGTTATGTACGAAGACTAATGTTTTCTCCGTCACTTAACATTCGACAGCTATTTATAAAAGCCACAGTATATTTAGCTTTTAATAAGCTTATAAATTTAATATAGTTAAAGCTTCTCATAAATAATAAAATTCAAATCATTAATGAAGTAAATTTACATTAGGTACTTTTTTTTTTTTTTAACTTGCAATAAACTAGTGCTTGACTGCGATCCCACCTGATGGTAAGCAGTGATGCAATCGTTGATGGTAAGGCGCACTAGTTTATTAAGAGCCTTTTCACTCTAGCCTTGAAGACACCCAAATTATATTCGGACGGAAAGACTGCAGTCGGCAAACTGTTCCAATCCCTCGATGTACGCGGTATAAATGACGAGGCAAAACGCTTAGTCCGGGCCGCAGGTGTCTCAACAACGTAAGGGTGGATACTTGCCGTACGCCGGGATGTCCGAAGGTGAAATTGGGATGGCGGAATCAAATCATGCAATTCCATTGCGCACACTCTCCAAAATGCATCCTGTAGAAAACCGCAAGGCTGGCTACTGGCGCCTGTGCTGTGTGTGTATTGGAGAGTTAGTTAACTTTACAAAGCCATAAAAACCCATTGCTGAATGTAACATAAAACCTATAATATAAAGACAATACACAAAAAAAAAATTATATGTACTGGGTGCAATTAAATATTTTAATACTGTCCTAGATCCATCCAACCATAACAAAGAATTTTATAGAATGAAATTCAAAAGTAAAAACCCCAAACAAGAACACCACGCGTGTCAAAATCATGTGGCATTCAACTTAGGAGAATAAAATATTTATTAAACTCTTGAGTCCCACACAAATGCCAGCATTCACATACCTAATCTATTATGTATCTAATTAAGGTATTTGAAAGTATGCTCACAACTCACCACCATTGTTATTGTTATTTATTATATGGCTAATGTTGATTTGTGTTTGTATCTAGTACTCAACAAGCAAGTTTAGATCTAAGTGTCCTGCAATACTTAAATTATTTCAGATATCTCAATATGAAATGGCAATATATGCTGAAAAAAAAATTACTGTTACTCCTTGTGTACCTATTCTATATTAGTAACTCAATATTTTTTATTTGATTTGATTATTGTAGTACTAACACTTGCTGAGCCCTTAGCACCGAAAGCAGCTACTGCTACTAGCTGACAGTTTAATATTTTACTTAACATATTCATTAATTCATTAAGCAGCAAGCAAACATCGGCATTTGCATGCCTATTGATCTTGAATTGTGTATGCAATTATAAGATCGAAAGGTTAAAATGTATAACTTTCATCCTGACATCAACAATAAAAAATGTAAAATGGACACTGTATTATAATTTACTTGGTTTTCAGATATGGTTTTGTGATAGCTGTGACTGCAATAGACAGCATAGGGGCGGGTCTGATCCAGCCGGGACAGGGGTTTGTGGTGTATCCTGTCAAGTATAAGGCTATTGTGTTCCGACCGTTCAAGGGAGAGGTTCTAGATGCTATTGTCACTCAAGTTAATAAAGTAAGTAATGAGCCTTGTGTATCAAATAATGTCATGACATGGAATATTGAATCTGTAAATCAGAGCATTATTGTATTAGGTCTGGGTTGTATAAGTTCTAACACAAATTATGCAGACACGGTTCTAGCCTTCGAAGCTTCCATGTGCAACCAATACCTCGGCACCCTCTAGTAGAGTGCAAGTGGGTGGCATCAAATCTATGATTGAATTAAAATAAAACTATCAACAACATCACCCTGCAGCTAATTTATGGTAGTTTTGTATGGTCAGCTTTTTGAAACTCGAACTTTTTTTAAAAAAAAAAAAACTTTGTATTTATTGTACTGTTGCAATCGTCGATCGGCCTTCAGCACCCCCTAAAACCCTGCATCCTTGTGCACCACACACACTGCACTGCAGGTAAAGCTGGCCCTAAAATTATGGCAATACTGTTTATTGGGCAGACTTCAAATTGATTGGGATCCTGAGTTTGTTTGATTTGATTATTTGCAATGGAAGCAAGACACACAGAACTGTAATACTTGATCGAGGTCTGCGTCCAACAGTCAACGTACTTCGTCAGAAATGATGAACAAATTATTTCATTTTTTTAATAATGCTTAAAGTATATCGTATATGTTGCCGGACGTTGTGGCGGCGTTGGAAGCCTATGTCCCACAGTGGATGTCTTTCGGATGAAATGATGACGATGATGTTGTAAAATAAAATAATTATAAGTTTTTTTTGTTTTAGGTTGGTATGTTTGCACAAATTGGCCCACTGAGCTGTTTTATTTCCCATCATGTAAGTATTCAATATGTACGTTAGCTTAAAATCTTTCTACAAATATAACAATACAACTTAGTAATATACAATGTGTACAAAATGTAGGATTGTATGAATGCTACAGGTTGAAGAACTCGTAAGACTGATGTAATTAATTCATCATGGCAATATTTCTAGTAGAAGCATCCAAATTTTCTTTATTTTATTTCTGTACTTTTAAATTTTAGTGATGGCAACATCTAAAAGCCACTCATCAAATAAGTATACAAAAACATATAGCCAATATAGTCACTGTAGGGCTTGTCGGTTTCTGATAACCAATCCTATTTGAACTAGTTAATAATATTCCCACTTTCAAAACTTGAAAAGGTGGAAACACACATCATAAAACAAAACACTAATCATGAAAACTCGTTTTAGTCAGTAAAAGTCCAGCAGTCTCTAACGCTCAGCCTAGAGTAGAAGATATTTGGTCATTTCCTTTGTGGGGAAACTTTAGGGCCAATGTTGCATAAAGCGAAAGCCCGTCCGCGCGGGTACCCGTCGCGTAACCGGACTTTTACCTGCACAGTGTCGCTAGTTCAACTTTAACGGTGTGCATGTAGTCATATCGACTGAGCACTTTATTGTATTATTAAGTAGCCGCAGGGGCACGAGGTGCGTCTGCTTCCAACGGGTGCCCGCGCGGAGAACCTGTTTTGAAACAATTATTTAATTTCAGTCCATCCCAGCTGACATGGAGTTCTGTCCAAATGTGAATCCTCCGTGCTACAAGAGCAAACAGGAAGACAACGTGATACAGGAGGAGGACGTCATCCGGCTCAAGATAGTCGGCACCAGGGTTGACGCCACTGGCATTGTGAGTATTCATTATAAGCTTATCTTCAGTTCATTTTATGACTAGCTTCTACCGGCGGCTTCGGCCATGTAAGTGGGTTTTTTCTTACAAACTTTGGAGCGTCTTTTCATCCCCTTATTCTCTATTCGCGTTAACCTGAAATATGATATACCCGTCTATTGTGCAAGGTTGGATTTCAGTTCAACTTATTAGCCGCGTAGTGTGCGGCAAGTACGTGAAACCATTTGCTAAGCATTCAACTTGTGTGACAAACATTATGACAGATGTTACGGTTTTGTGCAGCAATTGAACATTACTATAATCATCTATAAGCGCCATCTACCGGCTAAACGAGATAACTGGTGTAGTCACAATTAATTATTGTACTAATTTTACAAAGAATTGATAGATGGTGCTATTGTGACTTTTTTGCACTTATGGGTTGCTGTAACTGTGATTACACCAGGTGTCTTGTTTAGCCGGTAGATGGCGCTTGTAGATGATGCAGCGTTATCTGTAATGTCCAACCGCTGCACAGCCGTAACCTTCGTGATCGTAAGACTTTCGGGTCTTAATCGAAGTAGGGGCTGCGATGTGGCTGACCCCAGCTTGCCCACCATCACGCATTTTAATTTGGATAACACGAAAATTTAGTCGATAATTGGTCGAAATTTGTCGCCAAATATCAGAATTTGTCGGTCAGTGGTTTAGAAGTTATAAGGGGTCATTGTGGGCCAAGCCAGAGTCAGCTGTCCCCAGCTTGCCCACATGTGTATCTCAAAAACTAGAGCACCTAGCGAAGATCTGTTTTCTCCCAGATTTAGTCGCCAATAAGTCGAAATCAGTTGCCAAATCTCAGAATTTGTCGGTCAGTGGTTTAGAAGTTAAAAGGGGTCATTGTGGGCCAAGCCAGAGTCAGCTGTCCCCAGCTTGCCCACATGTGTATCTCAAAAACTAGAGCACCTAGCGAAGATCTGTTTTCGTCCAAATTTAGTCGGTAATGTGTCGTAATTTGTCGCTAAGTCACAGAATTTGTCGGCATGCAATGAAAAAGATATTAGAGAATTTAATTTCTCCATACATTGGTACAAGCAAGTACAAAATCCTTAACTTCCTATACAGTATGATATTTAATGATCATGAATAATGCTCTTTGCTCGTTTGTTTTGATATACATATATATCATTATATAAAAAGCAATATAACATTTTCTATAATTTGAACCTACCGAAGCAAATCTATTATATAATTATTTATCGACCAAAATGTCACTTGCAGATAGATATTTGCGCTCCGTTTAAATTAGGGTAAGTAAGAAAGAGATAGATGCACGAGTATAGTAGGAGAGGGAAGCAGCTAATTGAATGATTTTTTTTTATTGGATGACTTACCTACCATAAAAAAACGATTCTGAAACATTTCTCCGACATTTGTTTCGCCGTTGATCGGTTCACCGACAGAACGATTCACGTTTCATTTTTTCTCCGACAGAACTTTTCAATGACGAACGATTCGCCGACAGAACGATTCACTATTCATTTTTTCTCCGACAGAACTTTTCAATGACGAACGATTTGCCGACAGAACGATTCACTTTTCATTTTTTCTCCGACAGAAATTTTCACCGGCGAGCGATTCACCGACACAATTGTTCATCTGCTCCTGCATTTCGAAAAATTTTAAACATGTTCATTTGCCGGATCCCGATAAGCAGATTGAATTAACTGTAAAAGCTAACATCAATCAAAAAGCCCACCATTCAATGGATGCACCCTCACAAATTGTTCAACGGTGTATTCAAGATGTACCAAGTATTAGTACTCCTTACATGCCGACTAGGGATGCCATGAGAATGATGGTTCATCGGGTAAGGAATAAGAATTTTCCAAGTATTCCCAAAGATATACATGCTGTTGTGATTCCCGATGAATTAACCAAAATTAACAATGATGTCAACTTCCTTATCGGTCACTACACTCATAATAAAGAATCCGTAATCGTATTTGGCACAAATGAGAGTTGCAGACTTTTAAGTGAAGCAAATTATTGGCTGATGGATGGAACATTTATGTATAACCATAACATGTATGATACATGTATTGACGTTGAAGCAAATACGTTTTTGTCACTTTTTTGGTTAGTTTTGTTCAAGTTTTGCAAGTTTCGTCTTCACAATTTGATTCAGGTGTAAACAACAAACGGAAACAGGTCTATATGTCGAATACCTATGTTTTATAACCTAGCAGCAGATGAACAGTTGTGTCGGCGAATCGCTCGCCGGTGAAAATTTCTGTCGGAGAAAAAATGAAAAGTGAATCGTTCTGTCGGCGAATCGTTTGTCATTGAAAAGTTCTGTCGGAGAAAAAATGAATAGTGAATCGTTCTGTCGGCGAATCGTTCGTCATTGAAAAGTTCTGTCGGAGAAAAAATGAATAGTGAATCGTTCTGTCGGTGAACCGATCAACGGCGAAACAAATGTCGGAGAAATGTTTCAGAATCTAAAAAAACTGCTAAGAACATCATCATCATCCTACACTTATCCCATGTTACTTGGGGTCGGTGCAACATGTTTCTTTCTTCCACTCTGTTCTGTCACCCGTCACACTATCACTAACTCCCTTTTCTTTCATATCACGCCCCACACAATCCATCCATCTCTTCTTCGGCCTTCCTCTTCCTCTCCATCCATCTACGTGTAAACCCAGAACTTTTTTTGTAACATGCGTTTCATCTCTCCTCTTCACATGACCATACCAAGACAAATGATTTCCTTCCAACTTTTCAGTCACTGGCGCCACTTTCAGACTTCCTCTAATATACTTACTCATTTCTCACTTCTCGTCACACCACACATCCATCTCAACATTCTCATCTCCGCTGCATGCAGTCTTTTTTCATCCATCTTTTTCACAGCCAAACATTCTGATCCATACAGTAGGACAGGTCTTATCACGGACTTGTAAATTTTACCCTTCAACTTGAGGGGCATCCGTGGGTCGCAAGTTGTTCCCGTGACTTGTCGCCATTTCATCCATCCTGCGTTGATCCGATGCGTTACGTCTCGGTCTATCTCACCATTCCCTTGGATAAGTGACCCAAGGTACCTAAAGTCGGAACAGGTTGGTATGGGCGTTCCGGCGAGAGCTAAGGCCATAGGACCGGAGAGACCGCCGAAATCACAGAACAAGTACTTCGTTTTAGTTCTACTTAATTTCAGGCCAACACTTTCCAGTCTGTGCCACCAAATCTGCAATCTGTTCTGGACCTCTAGACCACTTTCGGTAACCAGCACAATGTCATGTTAAAAAAACAGCTAAGAACATTTTTCATATTTCATTAACTACTAGTATGGCTTCCACGTAGCTTCCATCCATAGTTTTTTTTTTTATATCCTATACTTTCCCACCGAAGGGCAAAGGCTTCCCCCAACCTCTTCCAGGCATATTTGTTTCGGGCCACCTTAATCCAGCCCTTGCAGTAATAGTCCAGGTCGAACTCGGTGGCATCGTCCATCTTTGGATACCCACGATGTGGTTCGGGTAATCAGGGCAGTTAGTACTGCGTTGCGTGCGTCCGCACACGATGATGATCGGAGCACGCTCTCCGCCGCCGCACGCCTGCCTTCGGCCTGCGCTGGCGCACGATTAGCTGCGACGCGTTGCAACCACAGTGTAGCAAAGCCACAGCATACTAAAATAATTTTTCCAGCGCTACAATATTTAATATCAAATTAAATATTGTAACGTAGTACGCGTTAATTTACAAAATCAGAAAATGAAAATTTAAACATAATTCATATCTTTAACCCCACGATTCTGGAACTCTTTAATACGATCTCTAACATTCATGAAAACACGCCTCAGAAGTTGAGTAGGAAGGACAAATGTTATTAATTTCTTGTCTAATGTTTTACATCATCGCCTTCTCCCCCACAGAAGTCAAACCTCATGCCTCCAATTTTTTTTTATAAATTAACCGTCTTAATATACTAAACAACAAAAAATTTCACTGGATCCATAGTTTAACACGTAGTATATTTTGAGATATTTAATTTTATTTCTCTAAATTAGTATAAGTCGCATACCAGTGCACATTACAGTAAAAAGACAAAAGTTTATAAAAACTTGGGAGTGCTACGACGTTTTACAAGACTTAATTTCGTTACCTTCCACAGAAACAATACCGCATAACCTTATTTACACGTTGTAAATAAGGTTATGCGGTCTGAATTCATACATACCCTACCTACCTACCCCAACTATTCTACCTTAGCTATCTACCTCAACTTCTCTACCTACCCTGCCTTCCCACCCTACAATGAGAAAAAGATTTTGACTTTGACTTCATTAATTTAAAAAAAAAAATGATATTGTAAATATTTGTGATTTTGTAGTTATATCATTTATTACCTCAATTTTGTATTACAATATCCACTAGAAATGAATTTGCAATTATTTAAAACAGCCACTGAATTTCACTTAAACAAATCATGCTAAAACCTGATACATAGTATTATGGCTTTGTGCAGCCCATCTAAAAGCGCCATCTATCGGCTAATCAAGACACCTGGTGTAGTCAGTTACAGCAATCCATTAAACAGTGCAATCTGTATAAAGTCACATTATGACATTAGCACCATCAATCAATTTTTTGTGACATTAGTACAATAATTGTATATTCATGCTAATTAATAACCTGGCAATATTACTGTAATCACATCTGCTTATAATTTTTTAGTATACACACCAACAGCTTTTAATGTAATTAATTATAATAAGTTTGTCAATTTGTGAGACTTATTGAAATATTTTGTGCTATTCTTTAGAAAGGGTTATTATTTTGACTTCGGGTAAAAGTGTTATTGAGCGTCGTTTGTACAGTGGCTGGATTTTCTTGTAATAGTTTCATACTTACGTTAGGTAAGAATAATAATATGCTTCCCATTAGGTGGGATCGCTATCAATGACTAGTTTATTTATTTGCTTTTGTCTTGTATTAAATTTATAAATAACTTTATTAAAAAACCAACATGTTTTATTATTCTGACGTAAATTATAAAGTAACGTTATAATTCGGTAAAATAGTTGTACGCGATTGTACGTCTTGACAGTAAATAGACCAAGAGCAAGGCTTAATGTTTTCAAAGAAATCTAAGTTAACAATTGTTTTTATGTTTTAAACATAAAAACATGTATTTAATTAAAAATTTGTCTCTCTCTGCCTTGTCTAAGGACATTAGACCGTAAAAATTGGAAATATATTTTCACATCATAATTAAAATATTTTTTCTTGACAATTTCTTGTAAAATCTTCCAACTAGCTCTTGGTCTATAGCTTAAAAAAATAAACTTGTTATATCTTTTAAAATATAACCCGACAAATTCTGTGACTTAGCGACAAATTACGACACATTACCGACTAAATTTGGGCGAAAACAGATCTTCGCTAGGTGCTCTAGTTTTTGAGATACACATGTGGGCAAGCTGGGGACAGCTGACTCTGGCTTGGCCCACAATGACCCCTTTTAACTTCTAAACCACTGACCGACAAATTCTGAGATTTGGCAACTGATTTCGACTTATTGGCGACTAAATCTGGGAGAAAACAGATCTTCGCTAGGTGCTCTAGTTTTTGAGATACACATGTGGGCAAGCTGGGGACAGCTGACTCTGGCTTGGCCCACAATGACCCCTTATAACTTCTAAACCACTGACCGACAAATTCTGATATTTGGCGACAAATTTCGACCAATTATCGACTAAATTTTCGTTATATCCAAATTAAAATGCGTGATGGTGGGCAAGCTGGGGTCAGCCACACGGGGCTGCGCATAACTGTACCAAATGGCTCAACTTATTTACCGCGTAGTACTATTTGATCTCGTTATTTACAATCTGTTGTTTTGTGGTGTTTAATTTAAATTTCTTTTTCAGTTCGCCATTGGGACATTGATGGACGATTACTTAGGATTAGTGACACAATAATATTTATAACATTGTAATATAAGTGTACAAAACAATTTTTCAAATAAAATACCAGAAAATCACTTTGTAATCATTTATTTGGCATTCAAATAATAGGGTAAAATTCCATACACAATGTAACAAAAACAATCCATCAAAAATGATAAAATATTTGGACACCTTCAGTCTATATGGGCAGTTTGAGTGGTGGTACGCAATGAAACTCGTCGTGATGTGCTGGTCGATGTTTCACTTACAATCATTATCCTATATTATTAAAATAACTTACTTCTATGAGAAACAATTATAATTATTTTGAAATATTGTCTATAGATTAGTGCTCAATGTTAGTAACCGCCCGTGGTTAGCACAGAACTGAGGAAACTCCAATTATTACTAATAAATTATTATAATTTTTAGATTTCATTTTGGTTTCAGAAAAAAGTAATAAATTGCTAGTTCTGTAACAACCACATGCGTTAAGATTGATAAATTGTGTCGTAAATACATCCAAGTGTTAGTTTGTAACATTAAATAATTGACTAATAAGCGAAAGCGAAAACATACCGAATGCCAAATGTACCAATAATTTAATATAATTTCAGCCTCTATGATATTACGAGAATTTCACGTCAATGAATGCTATGCCTATAATTATTTACAAAATGTCTAACTGGAATCCATAAAAGATAAAATATCCAAAGGGACGAATCGAAGTCTTTGGTTCACCAATTATATACAAGTTATTAAAATATATAATAATTAAAAATAAATAGTACCTAATCAAATATTGCTCGTAAATCAAAATATGGCATCTAAATAAATAATACTCAATATGAGATCAGAAACACAAGCTAAGCAACTCCTGGATATGTAAGCACCAAAGAAGTCCAAAATAACGCGTGTACGAAATAATCTAAAGATATAGAATGAGGTGTACTTGACATATCGATATACGAGAACATGTCCGTTTATAACAAAGGGATATCTTTTCTCAATCGAATTTTATTGGCTACGATTCTGCTCCTTTAAATGTGAAATTAATAACATAAGACTTTTGAACTGTATACGAAAAGGATATAATTGAACTGCAAGGATGACGAACTGATATACCCGTTCAGATTTCAACGACACACTTATTAACATTCAATCGCTGTAGCGCAAAATAACAGAGTTTCTTCAAAAGGAACAGAACACGCAGCTTCTTATAACCTAGTGTTACTAACAAAGTCATTACTTACATTCCAATTAGCTCTAATATACCAAATATATTTTTTTATTATAATAAAATATTGAGACATAACATTGTGCAATATAGTGTAATATGCATGATAGAAGTTATACTTTGAAACAATCAGTAATTATTTTGCAGTCACAATAAATTTGCACAAATCGCTCACTGAATTTAATACGCCTAATAATGAATGCTGACAGTCACTAACACAGTATAACTCATTAATTTAATTGATAAATACAATTTATAGAGATTCACAGGCTACCGATCAGCATCATTATGTCAGCTTTATACAAGGCACAAAACAAGGGTTCAGGATAATAAATATGCATTACAGGCAGACTCTAAAACAAAGTATATTATTTTACATACAATTGGTATCTACGGGGACGATATTTGGAGTGAATACACTAAATAGGATACACAGTAGGAATCAGAAATGTTCGCGAAGATAATAGTGGGAGTATAGTCAAGAAGAGCAAGAATAACTTACCTACTAAAGTTACATGAGCCTAGACAAACTTCACTATACAAGATTCTGTCTGGTCCTAAGGGTCTGGCTACATTACCAACAGTCGGCACTATTGTCACGCCGTTTCGCTTAGGGACGCCGCACCGTTTCATGATAACTCTGCTGCGCCATTTCACGTTAAAGCTACCGCGCCGTTTTACATCAACGATACTGCACCACGGTTATTTAGCCAGGCCTTAAGTTTCCAGTGCAATCATACATACAATAACAACTAACTCTGCGACTTCTCTCTTGCTGTATTCTTGCTCCTGCAGTTAACTGTATCACCCACGTGTCACTATTACATTATAGTATTTCTACAAAAAATAATCGCACGCTTAATCATAAAGAGCACAAAAAAGCGGACGTTCAAAATTGAACCCTAAAACACATGTTTTACGATTTAATCTTCAAACACATTAATTCGAGTCGTGTCTCTTTACGTTTAAGCGTGTGATATGTCATGTCATATTAGAGTATCGTAACACTAATGATTTACAGTGGGTTGGCTTAGCCGCTTGCACAGACATTTACATAGTTCAGAGTTCACATCAAACACATATAGTTCAAAAATGTCAATACAACAAGATCTTACAATACCAAAGACTAAAGGGGAATAAGATTGATTACTATCTACCAGAGAAATCTTAACATCAACGGTCAATACATCTACCTGCAACATTTATTCTAATACTTTTTAACAGTTATAATAATACTGGCATAAATTTATTTTGAGGAATTTAATAGATCGGAATATAACAACTATTACACATAGTGGGGTTAAAATTGTTTTATTTACTGACTATGAAGGTATGTGGATTATTTATTTATTTTTGCTTCCCCGTCTTTCTGGCAACATAAATCGTCCATTCTGTCACTCGAAACCGAACACCATTTGATCAGACCTGTTGCTGTGAAGTAAATGCTTATCGTTCACGATTATATTTAACTAATTGTAATTAAAATGAAGAGTGTAAAGAGTGCGCGTGTACCGCGCTCCGGTCACTTGAGCAATGCCTTCCGCATTCAGATTCATTTACTTGTCACCATCAAACATTCACTTCTGTGACTGGTATTCCCCTTCCCTTGTCCGACTCGCGAGCGTGTCCACTACAAAGACACAATATTATCATCTCTAATAGATTTGTTGAACGTATCCTTGCAGTGGAATCAACATCAATTATAGAACTAGCTTCAACTACAAGTACCACGTGATTTTATTTAGATTAAACTCAAAAAACTGAGTGGAAGACTCGAATTATAATATAGTCTAGTTTAAACTTCTCGAACTTATATTGGCCATCAATATTTTAAGTACTTCATGTTGAATCGATTGAATAATATTTTAAATTCGAGAGAAGTTTCTACGTGTTATAAAATCGATGTTTATTTGAAATCACGTGGAGGTGCAGTGTCGGTCGCTTGTCGGACGTTCCCGCGGAGTCCGTCGTGCTGAGCGCGCTCAACGCCTGACGTGGAAGCACTGGCACTAGGCGGCCGGGTGTCACGACGCCGGCGCCGCGCCCGCGCCCACCGCCGGCGACACCGGCCCGCGCACCGCCTCGATGTAGTCCTTGATCAGCGTCGCGATCTGGTACGCCTGCCGAACACAAAGCTCACATGTCATACTCACTGCAAGACGCCACCTCCATGATCCACAAATGCACAATAACGTCCTAAGAGTTACAAGACCGACGACGCTTTGTGTTACGATATTCTGGTTTGAACACTCAACAATAAGCAAATCACACCATACCTATAATTTAAATACAACAAAACTATCTATGCTCTAGACTAGCTAGCCACAGTGTACATACCTGATCAGTAGACAGCACGAGCTTGGCGTGCTTGCGGTCAGCCCTGGTGACGAGCAGTAGAGCACGCGGCGCGGGCGACACGGCGAGCAGCTGGTCGTGGTCGTGCGACACTAGCGCCGCGCGGGTGCCGCGTCGCAACAGCGTGAGGCCTCGCGCGTCTACTGCCAGCCACAGCGCGCGCGGCCAGTTCGATGTGAACGATTGCTGTGATAAGAGCAAACACAAAGTTGTTAAGGATAGGTAGGGCCACTATTTCTGAGAGCCATTCGAATTATATTTACGAAAATAAACACAACCCTCTATTAAGACCTGTGGCCCCACATATATATATCTTCTAGAATCGAAGGTTGGTTTTCTTTTCTTTTTTGGACCCAGTAGGTTGCAACGTTCATAGCGGTGTGACGGTGTCATCAGTGCAAATGCTCCAAACGTTTTGGACACTCGATAAGTGGACGATCGCCTGGTCAGGAGTACCGCATTCGGATTGATTGAGTTGGAATATTCGCATTCCTATTCGCAGGAAATATGCGAATGTTTGGAAAATTGAGTTTTAGTTACGTATGTAAGATTCGTTACATTATTAATGCGTTTATAACATTTTCCAATGGAAGTGTGTAGATCGCATAAAAGAGACAGCACAGAGCCGTTGGTAGTGTTACCACATGGATAGGAAAAAGAGAAAGAAACTTTCAATATCTGGTATATAAGCAAGTTACCTATTAGTTTCTGCTATTGGATTCGGAAATATTTTCTCCCATCTATATTATTATAGCTTTTATGCTACTCTAATGTACATAATCTTCGTTCCTATTTATGCTTATATCTGCCACGGATTTTGGTGCGGTTTTTTTTAATAGATAGAGTGTCAAGAGGAAGGTGTATAATAGATGCATAACAGTATCCGTGCGAAGCTGGGGCGGGTCACTAGTAAATAATATTTATAACCGACTCTGCAATCGTCGTGAACGTTCATAAGTGTGGTAGTCAGGGCGCAGTCAATAGTGACAGAGTCCACTTACCATGACATCAAAGATGGTGGCCTTAGTGAGGGGCCAGGAGGAGGCGAGCGTGAGCGCGCGCTGCATGGCGGCGGCGGGCGGCGTGCCGCGCAGCGCCAGGTGGTGCAGGCGCACGGCGGGCGCCGGCAGCGCCGGCTGCGCCAGGCGCGCCGGCAGCACGGCGCCCGCCGCCGCCGCGCACTCCTCGCCGCCGCCCAGGCACTCGCCCTTCACCACTTGCGCGTGCAGCGCTGCTAGCATTACCTGTGTACACCATATTATAATTATACCTTCTCTTAGCCTTTTGACTATCTTAATTACAGACAATTAAAGAACAATAGGTTTTCAATTCAATAGGATTGGGGCTTAACCTCTCGTATAATTAGAGACACAATTAAAAAGCTATTGTGTCTCGCGTAGATCTGCGTTCCGGCAAACGAAAGGTTAATGAATTAAAGAGGAGGCCTGTGTCCCTGCAGTAGGAACATTATAAAGGCTGATGATCATTTTTACACAATAATTAATACAATAATTATTTTACAGAATAAATATATACACATTATTTAATATTTCACACAGTATTCATATTACAGAATATGAAAGCAGGGCCCTAATGACAACTAGCCTGTTGGTCTAGTAGTTAGTGGTCCTGACTGCTATGCCGCAAGATATGGGTCCGATTCTCACCCAGGACAAATGTTTGTGTGGTGAGCTCAATTATCTGTTGTGTTCCACACACACGTAATTTATCTATAATATGTGTGTTATTTAGAAATTTAGAAGTATGTTTATCAGTTGTCTAGTACCCGTAACAACAGCTTGTGACTAGACGACGTTGTGTGACAGTTGTAGAAAGGAAAAAAGAAAATATAAAATAGTTGTATACGCTACTAATTAATAACTTGAAATGATAGTAACTAATGGCCTAAAATCTTAGCATGAATCGTCGATAGTGAGTGCAGTTTTTATGAATGCTAATTGAATATTACTGCTTTACATTTTACAGACACTGCTTTTCATTCATACAGAACGACGAAATAGTACTGAACTGCAATACGCTAGAGCCATATACGACACAAGAACAACACAATGGTTATGATACTCACAGCCTCGTCGGTCTCAATGGGCAGGCGGTCGTGTCGCACAGAGTGCAGCACTTGGTAGTACAACAGCTCCATCTCGGCAGCGCACGACGTCTGTAGCGGACGGTCGCCCAAGAACAATCGCTTCTTGAACACCAACCTAACACGAAAACAATACAGATATTAAATATCGAAACAAAATCACCAGTCTAATTAAAGTAGCAGCTCCCATTCAGCGGCGAACAACGAGTAGCTCGCTGTCCAATCCACAACTTTTTTTAAAATCTCTGTTGCAGTCGCCAAACGTAAAATTAAACGTGACATTTGACAATTGTTACCAATAGACGCAACTATAGTTTCGTCATCGACCCGTCACCGAACCCGCGGATAAAGACTTTCTCACTTTGTCAATTTATATAATTGCGTAGACTTGATGTGAGAAACAAATTGGTTGCGAAGACTGAAGTTTGCTCGGGGGTGTTCACTACGAGCAGATTCATAAAACAATCGCAGCGATGCGGCGAGCAATTTCAGAGTGAAATAGTTTTAAAATTTCATCTTAATCCTTAATAGAGTATTATCGTTAGAAAAGTTCACTTTTGTCAGCAGTCCTGCCAGTAACCATTCCTCATTGAACCGACCTAAGTCAGGAATAAAGCAGTATCCAAACCTGCAGGCAGCGGCGGTGGCGCCGGCCTTCTCCCAGCGCGCGAGCACGTCGCCCACGCGCTCGCTGCCGGCCAGCGCGCGCTCGCCCGCGCCCGCCGGCGTCGAGTTCGCGCACACCTCGTATAGCGCGTAACCTGACAATAACAAACAAAAACATCGATTACACCTTAAAACATCTCCGTCTCGAGCGAACATCATAATCTATACTCTATTCACTTCTGCATTAGACAAATGAGGTTCAAAGATGCTGATGTGCACAATTGGGTACTTTGATATTTATCCATGAATGTAAATAAAAAGTCTTATATAGGCCAATTTAAATTTTGAAAATTAGCAACTTTCCGTTAATAATCGCGCAAACGGCGGCGTTCGCGAGTTAAATGATTTCAATAAAAAAAAATTTACTTTACCTACTTGGATATATACGTTCTAGATACTGACGATCCCTGCTTCTTTTAACATGAACACTCGTAGCATAAATAACAATTATTAATTAATAACCTCATAAATTCATGAATCCTTTTAAGCATAACAGTTTGTATATATCAGTTAATTTGATGAAGCTCAATATACATTTATTGTAGATACTTTTATTACAAGGTGTACCTAAAAAAACATTATTTTTTTTAACTTCTGTAAAATGCTATTGTGAACTGAGTAAAGACGATCTTCGTTCAGGTGCATTCACACAACGTGGCCGAGTTATTAAATACGAACCTGTAGCAGTATCGCTGAGCCCGATCTTCTCCCGCAGCATGGTGACGAGATGGTCAGCCGTGGCGGCTGGGCCGAACACGAGGCCGTGTTGCTTGCCGTCCAGCAGCAACACACGCACGTGCATGGGCCGCCGCGCCGCCGCGCATAGCACCTCCTCCTTAGAGGGCGCGGCCAGGCGGCGAGGTACCTGCGCTATGCTTAGAGCGACCTGGGGGAGACAGGAAAAAAAAATTGTGACACGATCTAAGAAATAGTCAATGTATGAATGCATCAGGCTTTGAACGGTGCACGATGGTGAATTTGATGTGCAAAAATTATCTTCAGGTTTTCGAACGATAATTTTCCTTCATAAAACTAAGGGACTGAAGCAAAACTATTTTCTTTTATAAACTAACCGCGCACTTGGTTGGTAAAACTCCTACAATTTTACGGTTTCCCGTGTATAAATCGGCCTTCGCAGGCAAAACTGATATGGTAGACCCATTAAAAAAGGTGAAGGTTAGATAGCGCGCAAAAGGAACCTTGCTTTATGTTAATTTAGCATAATATATTTGTGCCTATCATCGACGGTCCCACTGTTGAACCATAGCATATAGAAGAGGAATTTAAATTTAGAAAAAAGTACGGTGGCGATCAATGTGGGCGATCTGGCCGAGAACGCGATGCGGCTTAGATGCGTTGTAGCACGACTAGTGGATATTCTAACCACTTTTTTTTTTAAATACGAGTACCTACGATGGGTACAATACAGGAGTAATTCTTGGTGAGGGACAAAGCTACTATTACTTTGAAAAAAAAAATCTACTATTTGTTACCTTCACACCGCATCGCGTTGCAAAGCGTTCGCGACCAGATTGCCCGCGTAAGTCGACGTATTCATTTTGATTATTGTTTAAAAATGCTGGAGGTGGTCTTACCGTCGTCATACGGACGTGTCCGTCAGACGTTGAAGTCATAATATTTACAGAAGGGATGGTGGGTGTGGGCCATGTGACCGGCATTGTAAGCTGGTTGGTGTAAAGGGTGGAACGGGGGCCAATGGGCTATCTGTTGAGCAATTATTAACGTCAAGCAAAGCTTTGGTTTATTAGGCTTGAAATCGGATCCAGTTTGGGTGCCATTACGTCGTACATCAAAAAGAATCTTAAGTTTCAATGTGGTTGGTTATTGTCTTTATTTGGAAGATTTTTTTTTCTTTTAACATTTTTCCAAAAACTGAGGATTCTACAGTTATTTGTCAGCCCGTAGGTATACGATGACAGACTTGAACACATTTTGACATTTTTTTCTAGACTAGTTTCGCGATCCTAGATCATTTTACGTTGATGCTAAAGAATGGGCCTGCTTGTGCCGGTAAGACTATCAAACCAATTGGATTTTCTTACCGTAAACCTTACACTATAGAAATGATAAAATTACAGATAAGAACAACCACAAGAGCACAACAAATTTTGTTATGTAATCGTTGACCAAAATGAAAATTGGTATCTGTCGTCAAATAAAGATTATTTATTTATTTAGTACGTGGAGGACTTATACAGGTAACAAAACCAACCAAAAAAAAAAACATAAAGGTCAACATTAGCGAGAAGTTGCCACGTATAGGCATTACCAGTACACAAACTTATAGAGTGAGCACAACAACAAAAAAGCTTCGCATTTTTTTTTCTTCCTTCAAGAGCTTGAATCTTATTGAAAGAAAGAAATAACATTTATTGGTACAGACACAGGGCATAGCACAATAATAAACATGCTTTTAAATTACTTAAAACTATTTGGTACAAAAATTGTTTGCCCCACGGCTGCTCCAAACAGGTGGGCCTGTTTGGAGCAGCCGTGGGCAGTTCAGCATAAATGTAAGGTAACTACTTAGTTACTTGACATTTATGCTGAACTGGGCCAGGTCCAGTTGAAAACCAGCGCCAGGCACTTGGTTGACGCTGGTTTTCAACTGGACCCTTGTCGGCTAATGTAAGTACATAAGTTTAATAAAGTGTGCGGTCACCTGCTCAGCGCGGCGCGCGAACTTGCCCTCCTCGCCGGCGTGCAGCGCCGTGCCGCGGTAGCGCAGGTGCGCCAGCAGCAGGCGGCGCAGCGGCTTGGCGGGCGGCAGCGCGGCGCCCACGGCGGCGCACAGCAGCGCCCAGTGCCGCGACGACACGCGCGACGACGGCTCCGGGTGCTCCGTCGTCTACACACACCACCATATTACTCTTTCAACCAGACTAACGTGCAAACTGATGGAATATACAAGGACTTCACGAATTACATAATTCATATTTTCAAGCCTAAACTTGTACCAAAAACCGCCGAACTTCAATCTGTTCATCGACTTTAGACATTAGAATAAGTAATAGCAGTGTGTTGATGTATTCTCCGAGAGAGATTAAAGCCTCATTACCTGTTCGCATTAATCAAATAGTGACTCATCCTATCAACGTCGGCATAACCACGCCCCTTGATTGGTTAAAGGACGTGGACACTCGGTAAGAGTGACAACGATGACCTCACATTTTGTTTACGCAAATAGACTATAATATACATTATTCTTAAGCATATTAAGTTATACTGTAAATTAAATCTTTAGCTATCAGTCAGTAACTATGATGTCGAGCCAACATCCAAAAGGTGTGCACGACCCAATCAGCAGCACATACAATAACATTTATTCCTTTAATGTCATCATCATCATTTCAAACGAAAGACGTTACCATGAACTGTTGCAGCGTCTAGTATCCATTGAATTCTGGCGACGCTCACCAGATCATCGGTCCACCTTATGGAAGGCCTTTCAACGGCGCGTCTTCCGGTTTATCGTCGCCACTCCATAAACTTCCGTGTCGTTTGAGTTTGACAATTCTTCGGGCTATTTCGGTAACCTTATTTCTCCTGCGAATTTCTTCATTACGGAACTTTGTATCAGTCATGTTCCTGAAGCTCACCTGTTTGATGAGCTGCATATACAGCTCACACAGCAGCGTGTCCTTCTGTAAACACCTCTGCAGCAAGGCTTGTGCCAGCGCCACGCGGTCGTCGCTGTCCTCGTGCTGTGGCGTCACGTTGTTGTTCGCGAGGTTCGTAGTACTGCCGTCGTTCGTCGCTGTCAACCCGGCGTGGCTCATTATGTCCTGTTGACAAGTTAGTCATTACTAAAAGAGTTATGAATATACACGTCAAGGAAGGCCAAAGAAAAGAGAGTGATATAAAAGAAAAGGGTGTTATTGATGAGCTAACGGTATGACATGTGATAGGGCAGAATGGGAGTAAAGACATGATTCCCCGAAACCAAATAACACGCAATCATCTCGCCATCTACACATCCCCGAATTGGAGTTTTTGGGCATCGAATTTGTGAATCGGAGATAGGCTATGATGGCTACTAGTAGATTACATTCAGATCAAGAGCGGAAATATCACAAATGATCCCTTTCAATTCACCCGCAGTTCGAATTTTTGTGACGTGGAAGTCTGTTTATGCAATGAAGGTCAGATAGTTATCCATGTAAAATACTGGTATAAATATTTAATTTTATTTACAAGTTTATATAAGTGCACACTAGTCATTATTAGTCTTCTTCTGCATAATTATAATGTTTTTTACTGTATTTATTAGCTGTCTTAAAATTAATAAAATAAATAAATACATACTGAAACAACCTTACCGAAATTGCAAAGAGGATGGTGGAAGGCGATGGTGATGAGTTTCCAGTAGTTCATCATCATACATTACCTTGAATATCTGCATGGCGGCCACCTCCTCAGCCTCGTTGAGCTTGGTGAGCGAGTGCGGCAGGCTGCGCGACCAGCTCCAGTAGCTGGCGGGGAAGTTCTTGTAGCTCTCCCCGTGGCTTTCTGCGGCTATGTCTAGTCGCATTTTCTCTAGCCTGTGCTTGCTTAACCTGGGAACGAAAAATGATAGTGGCTAAGCAACTATTTTTGAAGAACTTTTCAATCCGGAGTCTTAGAATTTATAATAAGATATTAAGATTAATTTTTCTCGCCACAATACATAATAGTTACAGTTTCTAGGAACAAAGTTAGTTACAGAAAGCATATTGTGGGAGACTGGAGCCTAAATTAGGCTTGGGGCCTGTATTTCAGGACACCAAGTCTCCACCCTTAGGTTTTCTTAACAATGATATATATTTATTTACTTAGTGCTCTTAGAAACAATAGTCGCAAACAAACATATTTAGATTTATGCTTGACATATTCACCACTACCCACCTTCTCAGAGTATTCCTTAAGAAGTTTCCAGTAGTAGCTTCAGTGGGTCTCTTGAGCATGCCCGAGTCTACCAGAGCTCGACGCGCACTCTTGAGCGCAGCCGCCAAGCGCGAGCGCTCAGATGTCGGCGCCGCGCGCCGGGGGGGCTCGTCAGCCAAGCCGTTAGCCAAGACTGGGCTGTACGCAGCCATTAGCCACGCAGCCTCATTCTTCTGAGGAGACTCTAATACGATGCACCTAAAGATCAAATTATACATCAATTTTGTGAAATAATGAGGAATCAATGAAAGGTTGCATACTAACAGCTAATTGTAGACATCGCATATCAAGAGCGCGTTATGACCCTTATGCCAATTACATAAGGTTTAAATTGTCAGTACTGTCGCGCGTTCATGTAATGCGACATCTACAGAAAGGCACATGGAGCATTGGCTGTAGAGCAGATATTTTCAGCAGTCATTTTATCAGCGGGTTCGTTGCGAAGCCTTCGTTCACTTTCTTCAACTGGCGAGTACGGTATCGTCCTAATAAAAACTGATAATCGATCGAATAGGCAATCATTGCGTCAATTTGTCCAGCAAACCCAAAATGTGGGGTTCGGATTGCCGATCAATAGATCGATGGTCCAGTTTTATAAGAACGATACCGCTAGCATATCTCAGGGAAGTGTATGATCGTAGACACTTCCGTCTAATCACCGCGCTAAGTTCATTTTTGCTTGTATTCGAAACGAACACTTCAAAGGTTTGTGTTCGGCGCTACGCCGTAGTATTCAAGCGAATTTTGTTCTAAGTGATCAGGCGAAAGTGACGGCGATAGTATACAATACGAGCTTTAGGGCAGTCCCTGGGGCAGTGTGAGCTATTGACGTTTGCAGGTTGCAAGCTATTCGACCTTGCACATCAGTTGGTTAGTTCGTCATCAGCGGCAGGCACAATTCGTTACGTTCAAGCTTACTAATCAGTTCTAACATACCGCTGTCCCTCATCCGTGGCATGATGCGTGACATCCTCATCGGGATCATTAACAACATACCGGTGTCCGTCGTGTTGCCCGTGGTGCGTGAGGCTGATGGTGAGGCCGTTGTCCACGGGGTCCATGAGGAGCGCCGCGATGTTGCTGTAGGGGTACTCCGCGAGGACCACCTTGTCGGTGGGACGGACGAGGACCACGCCTTCGGAGCCGACGCCGAGTAAGACGTTGGGACCTGTGATGATTTATTATGATAAATTCTGAATGCGGTGTGCTGAGGCAGGTTTTAGAGATACATTTGTTATCTGATGAGCTGGAGAGGTGTGTTAAAAAAAAAAATTATTTACTTATAGCTATAATTCCTATTAAGAAGGCAGCACAGTAGCATACGAAGTGTTTTTTTTTCCTTCACTAGACACTATACACTGGCGTTATACCATGGAGTATAACACCATTCGAAGTAAGATTAACACATTTAAAAAACCTTGTCTACTGTCCGTTCAACCGATTTTGTTTTTATTACGTGGGTGGAATGTTAAATGGCTTGGGATAAAGCCATCCTTATGCCTATGGAATAGAAGTCAAAGTCGGTTGCATGGTCGGTAAAAAAGTATGATCAATTGTGGATGGCTCTCTCCAAACACAGTTATTCTACATGAACTACTAAGGATACTACGGACTAAGTTCAATAAGCTGGAATGTCCGAATATCACAATCACAAATACCATTTCTTTCACTTGATAATACATTTTTAGTGCATTGAGAATGCAGTTAAACATTTCGAGTTTAACGCCATCTAGTGAAAACACGGCCACAGTTGGGTCCATAATATTAGTCCAACTAATAACTTCAGTATTTCCTCGACCAAGCGCTTACCATGTGCCCAATAGCCCTTGTAGGTGACAGGGAAGAGCGTGACTCCGTAGAGCGGGTACTGCATGACGCACGACAGGTACAGCGCCTTCGCCGTCAGCTCCGCGCGCCCCGCGCCGTACTGCCGGTGCGCTTGAGCAAGGATGGTCGCCTGGTCGCACAACACGTATCATGTAGTAAATTCTAATTCCAAATCAATTTGAAGATATCACAGTTCAAAGTGTGGAGTTTTCTAAAACGACAATAACAAAGGTACTAGGTAATATTTATCGTGACAAGGATAAAAACCTGATAGGTGTGAGTCACTAAGAGTTTCGATCAAACTTATGTTCAGTTCAATGCTCGAATCGAATATTTAAAAAATTTCCGTTTTTTTTTATGGCATCAAAACAACTAATTTATAATTTAAAATTGTAAACTACACTCACTTACTTTGTAACTTTGTACTCGTGTATGATGACTGTTTCATGCTAAATTTCTATTTATTGTTCAATGAGAAGTACCCTATGAATATTAATTTTCTTGTGAGTATCAAAACACGTTTTTTGTAACATAAAGAAAAAAAGTTTGATGTTTTTTTCACAACTTCAAGAAACCTGAGTAATTTAATACGATTTTAATTTCAACTCGAATTCCGCACATTCCCGTGATAAAGGGTCTTAACAGACAGACGGACAACAAAGTGTTGCTATGAGAGTTCAGTTTTTCCCTTGGAGGTATGCAAAACTCTGATAAAAGAGACAGACATTGTTTAGGCTGCCCACACACGTCCGATAATCAGTGACTGATTTGTTGTAGGAGCTAAATAGAACACACTGATCAATAGCAATGATGCAACGTCCTACAAAAAGTTGGTCAGAAATAAACAGTGTTATAAAATCGGCCCTATTATTTGTCCTACAAGAGTCTGACGTGGGTGGGTAGCCTTAACAGAAAACAAAGCGCCTCACCCATTGCTGCGCCGGGCGGGCGCGCGCGATCCTCTGCGGCAGGAACTGCTCGGGCTGCGCGTAGTAGGCGCGCGTGTGCGGCGGCGGCGGGCTGGGCGGCGGCTCGCCCAGGGAGACCTGCGCCTGCAGCCCCGCCAGCTGCAGCGCCACCTTCTCCGACACCGGGAACTCGTCCATCTGGCGGACATGACCGTATATAATAGCAACTGTTATACATACTGCTGATAGGGACTTGGCCCGCGTTAAAGTAGAATATTATCCCAAAGGACTATTGCTCCCAGGATCATCAGCTGAGCAAGTCCGATAACCTGCAGGTAGTTAATAGCCGACAACTACCTACAGGTCATTGACTCACTCAGCTGAAGTTTACTTAAAGAAATTAATTTGGTATACACATTATATTAATTCCAGTTTTAGAAAAAAAAAAGTACTTTATTTTTTAATTTTATTCTCCCAAATAGGTAGTGTTTCATGTATCGGATCGACTTCCCTCGGGATTAAAACGATCACCATTTAGCGGTGTACAGTATGACAACCACTATCGAAAAAATATTCATTGGGCAAACGTATAGGTAATTAATTGTAGGGCAAATTAAATAAGATTATTAAGATTATTTTGAAAAACATCACGAAGACAGATGACAGTAGTTACCTTGACGACGGAGTGCACAGCCTGTGCGTACAGCAGTGCCACCTCGACGGGGTCGTGCGGCAGCTCGCGGCCGCCGCGGAACAGCCGCCGCTTGAACACGAAGCGGTTGTCTGCGGACCCACCGCCTGGACCTTGTTGCCTGTGAAACAAATACTTATTAGAAAGAGACAAAAAATACAGAACGTTAACAGCGCCTTTTATGTCGACGAAAAGAGGCGGTTTCCTTAGTGTTGTCTGGATAATCATCATTACATAGTATTAAACAAACTCTGTCTGTCCCTATGTATACTTAGATCTTTAAAACTACGCAACGGATTTTGATGCGGTTTTTAATAGATAGTCACTCAACGAAGGTTTATGTATATAATACATGCATATTAATATATGCAATATCAGTACCCGTGCGAAACTGGGGTGGGTTCGCTAGTTTATCATAAGACGCAGTTCAAATCAGTCTGCTACTCACATCTCCCAGGCAGCAATGACGTCATACAGATAATGCGTGGCCCGCACATGCTCCTCGCTGCCGGCGCGCTGCTGGTACACGGCCCAGCCGGCGCGCGAGTGCGGCGCCAGGCCCAGCTTGTCGGCCAGGCGCGCGGCGGCCGCGGCGGCCGTGTCCGCGGGGTGCACGTCGATGGCCTTCGTGCGCCCGTCCAGGAAGAAGAAGCGGCACACTATCGTGCCGAGGCGACGCATAGCCTGTTGGATACAAGTTTTGAGTATCGGTCACATCAAATGTATTGTACGCCGCCGACTGTGAGAATGTTCATTGTCAGCCCCAGTGTGAACATGGAGATAGTCTGCAATATATGTAGTTCTGAACAAGCCGACAATACGCTGTAGCGTAAAGTACGCGAGTGAATCCTTAGTCACCTGTTTGGTCCGGTGGCCATGTACTTTTGCGGACAACCAGATTACAAAACAAGCTAACTTTTTTTTATGAAACAGTTATGAATTTTTATACACAGATTATTTACATAACTAGAGACGTGCTTGGAGCTTCATATATTATATGAGTCACGAAGTGACAAGTATACAATAAAGCAAACGCTTCATCACAACGAGAACCAAAAATGAGGTAAAAATTACGTCAATCAATTTTACCGTTGTTTCTAAAAACAAATAACTGCCTCTGTCCTTTAATATAAAAGTGATGAAGTGGCACTAAAGTTTATTCCATGTGTCGTAATACTCACAGCGATTTCCACAGTGCTGGGCGGCAGTTGCCTGGGCGCGGCGCCGCGGCAGTTGTCGAGGCACCACTGCGCACAGTGCGCCTCGCGCGCCGCCGGCGACGCGGGCGATGCTGGTGAGCCTGGCGCGAGCACCCGCGCGCGCGCCCGCAGCCACGCGCTGTAGTAGCGCGCCAGGCCGCGGCTGGGCTGCCACGCCACCGCACACAGGCATAGCACCAGCCACACGCGCTCCGCCCACTCTTCATTTGGACATTCTGTTATCTGGGGAACAAACATATGCTAAACGTGAGTACTCCATAAAGTTGGGCTCTCTCTCTCGATATACAAGAATATAGTCTTATCTCGACATGTTTTAAAGTCAAGTGCATCAGATATTCCCACAGAATTACAATACAATAATGTGAATCCGGTTTGGCTATAGCGGACGGATCTTACGAGCTAAGAAAATCATTAGTAATGATGTATCGACGCGATCGATAGAGTAAGTATACGTTTGAATCACGTATAAGAAAAAACACCCCAGCAATATGAACTAAAAGTTTTAGGTATACATTAATTGACCGTGTTCCATCATCAAAGACTGTCAGGATGTAACTCAAAACGATTTTTTTTTAAACTGGAGTCCTATTTTTAAATCAAACAAGCTATTAGAATTAGTTAAAATCAACGTGCCTGTCTTACACACTGCACTAAAATTTCATCTCTCAACTCTTCCCGTTCTATGCCTTTGCCGATGACCGACTGTATCACTTGCGTCTCTTTTTCTGCCGTCAACTCGCCACGCATGTAGCGACATAGGTCCTAAAGAAGAAATCAAAATTAATGCAATTGTCATACTAGTAGAATCCTGTAAACAACTTGTGACCCACGGATAGCCCTCAAGTTGAAGGATCTACACAAGTCTGTGATAAGAACGGATATAGTAACTTATACTGTATGGATTAGAATGTTGGACCGTGAAAAACACGGATGTTAAAATGTTGAATATAGCGGAGATAAGAATGTTGAGATGGATGTGTGGTGTAATGAGAATTAAGAAAGTGAGGAATGGGTATATTAGAGGAAGTTTGAAGGTGGCGTCAGTGGCTGAAAAGTTGAAGGGGAATTGTTTGTCTTTGTATGACCATGTAAAGAGGAGAGATGAAACGCATGTTTCTATGGATAGAGAGGGGATACCAAAGAAAAGATGGATGGATTGTGTGATAAGTGCTATGAAAGAGAAAGGAGTAAGTGATAGTGTAATGAGGCGGAGATTAAACTTCAACGATCTAGGTCACTTTAAGTGGTTAGGTATTTCGATCAGTGAGTAATAGCTAATCTATATAAGCGGTGTTCAAGATAGATTTATAAAATAAACTTGTTTACAGAATTTTGTGTTACGATGTGATTAAAAGGGGCCACAAAATAATTCAAAATAAATTAATTTCTAACTTTTTCTTTGTGAAAACCATTTTCTGAAAAACTTATCTGAAATTATTTACCACATAATTTCAAGCATTTTTTTCTGCTGTATAATGCGAATTCAGCGGCAAGAATTTCCTAAATAAATAAACTTACTCTAAATATATTAACGGCCGCAGTGACGGAGTCGGGATCGTGTAGTTGTATGTGCGACGTTGGAATGTTGTTTCCCTTGTGGTACGTGATCATTTCTTCTTTGGTCAGCAACTCCATCGACTTGCTCTTGCGTGTTAGCGTAGCCATTATAGTGCCTGAGGAGTATAAGGTCGAATGTAGCATATGAGTCATTTGATTTTGAACCATATATCTATCTAACATAGAGTTGAAATTAGACGTGTATCAATTTGACGGCACGGCGTTATAAAAAAGGAATAAAGAACAGCCAATAAAATTGACTCACTGATATAGGTTAATATTAAAATCAGCTTATCTTTCCAAAAGAAGTTATTGTTCAAAAATCGCTCTTCGTACCTTAAACATATGGTAGTTAATAAAACGACAACTCAATCTGAAATGGACTAAGCGACTTTTTATTATAAAACTGTCGCTTGATTTGTTGTTCTATAAAGCCGACCAATTTTGTAATGTATTCCCAAGATAGGCTAAGCACGTTATATTACGCAACTAGCAACTTTATTTCTATGTGGTTATGGTTTAGTTTACCTTCAGGCGAGCGAGGGTGGTCGTTGAAGTATAGCTTGGCGAATTCGGACAAGTCGTTGGTGACATCGGCAGGAGGCGTGGTGGGCGGCAGGGTGGTCGCTTGTGCTTCTATTTGATGTAGACGCCGTTCTACGCGCTCTTTGCGACGCGCATTGCGATCTACGCTCTGTTGGAACAAAGATTATTGTTTAAGTTGACCGAGAAGAATTTAATGATTTTAAGTTTAAGGTGAATAGAATTTTAATGTAAAGGTGAATGTACTACGATAGCATTAGAATATCAGTTTTATTTTTATATTTAACAGATTGGTGTCCAGTTATATATAGATTGAAATATGATTGGCGGCCGTAATAAGTATTTATTTCATCACAAAATTATGAATACAATCCTTCTCAGTTATTGATATGGTAAGAAGAACTGAGACACCAAAATACAAAAAGTTAACAAACTTTGAATTTCGTGGGTTACTATGGACCATCTCTCTAAATAGCCGTTTTGGAACATTTTTTCCTCAATAGTACGTAAGTGCTTAAAATTTTTATTTGTGTTTTTATAAATTTATTGAAGTAAACATCAGCTGAGCGAGGACAATGACTTACAGGTAATAGTTGGTAGAGCGTTGCGATCAAAATTTTGACGCGTATAATAAAGAGACATTAACCTTTCGACTTTGGTAATTTCAGACAACTCAAAGGCAACTCAAAAAAAAAAAACTTAAAGGTTTAAGAAGGCAACAAAATAATTACAAAGGTGATACCTATTTCTAAAGAAACTTAATAAGCAAAATTATGAACGTCCAGTTCCAAGGGACTGAATATGTAAAACTTACCGTAGAGTCCCCATTCATCATAGGTGGAGGACTGATACAGGTGTCCATGGGTACAGGTGGAGGAGACGGGCCCTTGTCCATAGGCGGCAACGGAGGTAATGGTGCAGCCAAGGGTTCGGGCTCCATCTCAATCTCTCTGTGGGTGAACCTGTACACGAAAGTTGATCATGGCTGATGTAAAGCTTTTCAAATCGTAGCTAAACAAAATATATAGATTGAGAATTTATAAAGTGTGAATTCTTTTAAATTGAGTGAACTTTGATAAGTTCACGATTAGAGCATTACGCGAATCTTATCATTGTTTAATTATTTTGATTTACTTGGTGTACAATTCAACAGTCTGCAAGATGCATGTCATTTACTACTTTAATTTTACTGTACATCGAAAGATATGTATTATGATAGAACTTCACTACGCGCCACCGATTTTTCTGTGTGTGTCTGTGATTGCAGGATATTGGATTCACAAAAATCTGTATCAATTATGTGAAGATATGAGAGCTTCCTACTGCGTTTGTCTGTTCGCGATAAACTCAAAAACTGTTTTTGCGATTTTAATCAATAGACAGATTGATTCATGGAAGGAAGAAGAAGAAAAAGAAGGAAGATTTTAGTGTATAATTTATGCTTATTATAGTAGAGAAGATTTCTAAGGGATAGACGCTAGTATGTGGGCTAAAAGTGTCCCTTATTGGGTCCCTTTAAAAGCTAGACGACCTCGCAATATAAGAAGGTGGAAATATGAACTCTCTTACCGGAGGCCTAAAATGGCCGAAAACAGAAGTGACTTGAATAAGGGATGCCTTTGCCCAACAGTGGGACAGAACGGGTTAACTACATAGATTAATGGGACTAACCGCAGACTTCACAGATTCGAAAGATAAGTAGCGCGTAGTGCGACATCATTCTGTTTCAATAATTGTATGGAACACGTTTCTTAGGCTTCTTCTTCCTATACGAGAAGACTTGTGTCATCTTCTCTATATTTTGCGTATTGCTGATGGAAGATCTATGACCAAATGGAGATATGGCTATGGTCAACAATATTGAAACGAAATAAATACCAGAAACAAGACAAAAAAAGATACGGAACGATTTTGTATGAGACGTATTAACCTCGACATAAAAGTCAACCTTGAATGCGTAGTAATAGATTTTCGGGTATCAATCAAAGTGGGGGGAGGTGCGTGAAACTACAGCATAGGGTTCAATTTTATACCTGCGACTATAATACGCCTCGTGGTTCAGTACGATCAAGCTGTGTGGCGTTGATAACGCCACGCGTCCGGGGACAATAGGCTCTTTCAGACAGACCCGCAGCACTGACGGAAAATTCCTATGCAACTTATCAACTTACCCATTACTGTCTGGTGGTGTGGGCTGTGGTGGCGGCGGCGGCGAAGGGTCACTGCTCTGTTCGGGCACCGGCCGCGGTATCACAGCTTCGTAGATCGGCTCCTTGCTCTTCACTACTGACAGCTTGCCGTTGGGGATGATGCCATTCGTTAGCTCTGGTGGTGTTGTGTCTGTGAGATAGATAAAGGTTTTTTTAAAAAATAAATCAGCGATAATTAGTACTTGATGGCGCTAGATAGATGAAGACACTATGTTTACACCGTATGCTGATTTAAGCATTTATATTTCTGTTATTTGTTAATAAATTCCTGCGAAAATAAACCTTTTCTCAGAATGTATCTGATATGGATCTGAGATACACGGTATTCTTTGGTGCGAACCAAAGAATACCGTGTATCTGGATAGAGAAGTATTGATTTAAAAAAAAATAGGCAAATGTCGACGAAATATAATTATAATTCTATAATATAAAAATATATTACCTTTAGTAAGAGGCGGCGGCGGCGGTGGAGGGCCAGCGGGCTCTGGGAGCGTGCAGGCGGGCGGCGGCGGGAACACCGGCGACTGCTCCGACAGCGGCTCCGTCAGCGGCGGCGGCGGCAGGATCAGCGATGACGTCATCGCCGACCCGTTCGACATCGGAGACATGCCATTCATCGACGTGCTCATGACGCCATTGAACGATGACGTCATGGACGACGGTGGTGGAGGCGCGGGCGGCACGATGGGCTGGATGGCCAGGGATGACGGCGGTGGAGGGGGGATGGACTCTGAAGGCGCTCCATCTGGCTTGCGCTGTGCCTCCGTGTGAGACTTGCTCAGCTCGTTCATTTCTGCCGCTAGGACGTGTTCCAACTGTGAACAAAAAAGATTATGTGAAGGGTTTTGACTTACACGCACATTCTTTGTTGGTAGTAGAATTCTTTTAGACAGGGGCTGCCAATGAAATACTAATGATTTAAAATTTTATTACAAAGAATATTATTAATCTGACATGATTTATCAATTTTAATACTATTCCGTGTATCTATATACCAGTAGCAATTAATATTCGAATACTGGTAAGAGCGCCTAGTGGAAGCATTACGCCATTTTTATTTTTTTTGTATCTGTACGTGTATCTCTAGTTACTTGACAGTTTCCCCTTCCCCAGATTTAAATGGTTTCTAATTTTTCTTAATTTTGAAGAGATTCGAAAACTTGAATATTTACAATTATGGAAAAAATAATGATATGAATGCTATGAATGTATCTATCTAGTTCACCATTTCTAAAGTAATGCCTCACCTCTTGATGAAGATCATCAGCCAGCCTCTCCATGGAGTCCCCGATCTCGGCGATGGTGGGTTGGTGCGTGTCGGGCTGTCCGTCGGGCGCGCCCCTCTGCGTGGGCACGTCGGCGAGGAAGTCGAACAAGTTGTCCAAGTTCACGGAGTCGGCGCGAGTGCTGGTTGGGCACGACAGACCTCGCAGTTGGTCCGCCATGTTTTCGAGTTCGGCTCGCTCTTGGTTCGCTTTCTCTTGAAGACTGGAATAGAAGTTGGTGGTTTATAAAAGCGGCCATGAAGCAAAGACCGTCAATATTGGTAATGTCGTAGTATTCTTATTTTATTGGTGGATGATCAAAAAGAGTACAGTTAAGATATTGGTCAGCTTTATAATGTGATGTTATTTATTAGAGCAGAGTTACCGGTAGATATTTCGCTTCTTAATAGACCCAATTTGATTTTAAGAGCAACAAATCATAGCTTTTCAGTACTGGAAAACATTTTTTTTTGTTTCGCACCATTTTACCCTTAGGGCGCCTTCTAATTTGAAGGCGCTCTTACTGGGTAAAAATGTCGTACTAAGTACGAGTACTCAATTTAATGTTCAAGAAATCTGTTCATTCCAGATAGCCTGGAAGAAATCGAGGGGTGCGATAAGCCCACCAATTCTTGGTAATGAATAAATTCCCATTTATTTTATCAACACAAAACTCATCATCCCTTAAATCCTTACCTGTTCCTCTCTTCCCTCAGCTTGATCTCCTGGTTGACCCTCTTCATCTCCCTGAGGGCCGCGGCCACTTCTCTCGCGAAGGCGCCTCTCAGATGCCTCTGCAGCGTGAGGGCGGCGCGGCGGAGCCTGAGGAAGGCGGCGCGCTCCTTCCACCCGCGGAGAGCGGCCTGCAGCACTACGGCGGCCTTGCGCTGCGTCAGGTACTGCCGCCGCTGCACTGAGCCCTTGTACCACTGGTGATAATTGAGACGGTTAGTTGGTGATCAGGAGCCATGGAGGCAGCGGGATTATTTGAAAGAGGTACTAGCAGCCCATACCGAGGGTACTTGTTAGGTGACTTCACACTTCAATAAGGAGATCTCCTTATTGAAGTGTGAAGTCTTAGTAATATCTATATTACTAAGACGTGTCCGATTATTATAATGAGTGAGAAAGAACGCTAAACAGAAAACAGGGCTAACTCATTCCCACTAAGAAATATGGCTTCAGCATGTTCTAGTACGGTCTTGGGTAAATTCGAGTGGAAGCATAATCAGCCTTAATTAAAAACTTCCTTCTTTACTTCTCAAACTACTGGGATTCCGGTCTCTTTTCTAAGAGTTTGGATGGTAAAATATAATATTATGAAAGCAAAAATTCTGTTAACGTAATTTAGCTAGGGGAAAGATCAGATTATCCCTAATTATATTACGTTTAAATCATATTTTCTCTTTCTGATCCTCACAATAAGTAATCTTCTTTGACTTACCTTCTGTATGCGCAAAGCAGAAGATTGTAAAAGCGCTGTTCTCTTGGCTTCTAGCGGCGCGTGCACAGAACTCCTCATGAAGATCTTCGTGTGTCCGATCTGCCAGTCGTCCTTTGGCGCGTTTACTATCGCCGTGATTGCTCTGTAAAAAACAAATGGAGTAAAGTAACACAAAGGAGAATTTTAGAATGAAAAGCTATTAGGAACGAAATACGAAGGGGCAGGAGAAAGTTCCATTGATATTTTGAAAATATTCTTTTAAAACTTATCAGGCCCAGGATCTTTGCATGAAAGATAAAAGAAAATTAACTTTGAAGGAAAATAGAAGTGAAAGAATTGAAGAAAAGAAAAATATCCCCCTGAAGATAATTATCCCAAAGTAATATCTTTGTGCTACTAAAAGAACAATTCTTGCTAGACTTTGAAACTGGAGTAACTATCGAACTAAATCATAACATGATCAAGGCGTAAAAGAAACACATTCGACATTGCTTAAAAAAAACTAAGTAGCCGTGTTTCGACAAATCATAATAAAATTCCGCATCGTTTATTTGACCGGTGGGGTAGCTTGAAAGATGCTTATGAGATTGAAAAGAGAGACCCTTTTGCATTTAATCCGCGCATCGATGGCTAGTGACAGAGACCTCTAAAAACTGACCGCCACAACGAAAATTCGATCGCGAAGTCATCTTTCTGTTGATGACAAAGCACTCACTGTATGTCGGGGTTCTTGGGGCGGGGGTGCGGCAGCAGGCAGCGGTAGCGCGCCTGGAAGTGCGGCGCCGGCAGGTGGATGGGGTACCCGTCGCGGCGGATGCGCACGATCTCGTTCATGCCCAGGTACTTCAGCTGCTCCAGCACCAGCTGCTCCGAGTACTTGCCCGCCTCTTTGTTCTCGTTTGGTTTTATGCAGCGGACGTACCTGTGGGTAGAATCATTTTTTGAATCATTTTGATGTTGTAATTTCGTGATTGTCTGATTGATTTTCTTTTTGATGATGATTTTTTTTCTTTTTTAGGTATACTACCCAATAACCTTCCTCGTTTACTGGTTTTTCTATTAGTGAAATCCGTTGCAAGATTTAGGAGTTAGCAGATTAAAAGACGAAAACGGCAATCGAATGTTTTAGCCACCACTTAGGCCTATATGATTGGGATGGGTCGTGACCACCTCTATACGTCTTGTATAGCACCCACCTCAAAAAGTTGGGCTACTGATTGGACCCACGAGTACGCCAAGCAGTATACTATACACCCCGTATACTGATAAAATAAGACTAAACTAACTTACACGCTTCACCACAAAAATAACTAACTCAAAAAGATTTTGAAATAATTGACCCCCATGTTTCATAATTCAATTTTCAAATACGTCATTTTTAAGTTGTGTAGCGTGCGATGTATTTTGGACATAAGTGACTCACCACACGTCAGTAGCTTGCAGCATATCGACGAGCGACTGCAGCTGTGCTCTGAAGGTGTCCACTACGGTCGGCCGGCCCTTGGACGTGCCGCGCTGGGTCGTGCCCGTCGAGTTGGGACTCGATAGCGATGTGTCCTACAATAAATAATAATTTAAAATTTTGCAATAAGGCAAGCGCGTTCCATCGTCGACTGCAGCGTCGCTATCCATCAGGTGAGATAGCGGTCAAGCGCGAACCTATGATCAATAAAAAAAATATGTAGTTGAATTCTGAAAACACAACACTGCTTTTTCGTGAGCGATTGCGACCTCCTTCGTAGATCATGAAGACGTTTAACTGCTTATCTCGGAAAGCGCTCCGTTATCTAATAGAACGAACCTAGAAACATACAGCATAAGGTCGAAAATCACATGTCGACACACAATTCGCGAGCTACCACATAAATGGACTCGCAGATAGAATAAAATATATAACTTTATTGTACACCAAAGATTACGCAATCTTATGGTACATAAATCTTAATCTACGGGTACAATGGCGGTGTTATCGCTGATAGCGATATCTTCCAGACAACCTTTAGGATGGATCATATGGACTTGTAATAATTCAGGGGCAGTCTGCGGTGTACTGGTGGATTTACTCAATGTAGTGAGTATCCATCATTATGAACTCTCACAGCCTAAAATAAGGACTAAAATTACCTGTCCTGGTGGCGCCAAGTCTTGCACATAATCCGCCAGCTCCCTCACGAACGGGTTCGCTGATCGACTGAGATGGTCTATGAACGCGTCCTGCTGCGTGTCTCGGTTCTTGTCCACGAAGCCCTGCACGCTGTAGCTGACGGTGCCGGCGTAGTGCTGCACTCCGAACTCCTCCTCCCATTTTCGACGCGAGCCCTTCACGAAGGACTGGTGTTCGCCGAACTCGCCTTGAATGTTTGTAAGGTAGGCGCCGTCTGAGCCCTGGGAACAGATTAATAAGTTAAAATTGACGAGTTGACTCCAATTTTGTATTATTTTTATCAAAAAGTAACTTTCGAAAATCGGAAATAGAATCACGTGTGAAGGAGTAATTCTTGAGGGGTCAGATATAGGGACAAAATCTTCCCCCAAAATGATACGCAACGCTCAATCTACGTGACGCTGCAACTTGACCCCACCATTTTATGGCGCATTTATGTGAAGTGGGATATGATGTTGGACAATTTGATAGCGTTGCGCGTCATGAACAGGAAACATTTGTCCTGGAACATTTTGTCCCCTACTATGTCGAGAGGTTTCAAGAACTTACCTTAGGCATATGACATTGTTCACTGAGCAACTTGAGCAAGCTCCTGGGCGGTTTCTCCAGCAGTTCGAGACACGCCGCGTTGTCCGTGAACTGGATCTGATTGTACACGATACCTTCTTGACGATACTGGAATGACAAATATTGTATTAGTTTTCGCTTTTAATTCGTAAAAGAAGCACTCGCTTAGAGTTAAAAAGGTGCTGTACAAAAATATCAAGATCATTGTCCAATTTTCGGATAACGAACTCTATGCAATAAAAGATAAAGTTCAAATTCAGAAAAAAAAACTTTTGTCGACGTTTTTTTTTGCTTTATTTTATATTCTATTACGGAACCCTTGGTGTGCGAGTTTGACTCGTACTTAGCTAGCTTTTTATGCATTGTACGTACATATTTTGTTTTAAACAAACAAGCCATTATTTATTTAAGTTTAATATAAAAACAACCCATACATAATGACCAAGCATACTCACGATATCCTGCTCCAAGGCGAACACATAATTATTGAAGAACATGTGCAGCTTCTCATTGGCGTAGTTGATGCAGAGCTGCTCGAGCGAGTTGGTGGCGAAGTTCTCGAAGCCGAAGATGTCGAGCACGCCCAGCGCGCGCGCGGCGCGGCCCGGCGCCGAGCAGCTGTTGACGTGCCGCACCAGCCACGCGAACGTGCGCGCGTACAGCGCGCGCGCCATCGCGTGCCGGTTCTCGCGAGCCTAAGGGAGGAAAATAGGGCATTACAAATTATATTGGTTATCATTGCAAGTCAGAATAATTACGGGTCAAGTATTTTTATAAGGTTAACGCTTGATTTGCACAGAAAGTTTTGAGCTCCACATATTTCAATGAATGTCAAGAGAATATCACGCAAGGAAAACAAGAGAATTAGACAGGCTATAAATTTATTCAGATAATCAAGCACTAAGTGTATTTGTTTATGTATGTAGGCAAAAGTACAGAGGTGGCTTTAGGTGACCCTTAGGTATGTTCTACCTTTGCGTGATGTAGAGATCGCAATATTGAAAATACAGAAATTTTAAATCCTATATAAACTAAACACAAGAAAGAATATACATAAAGTAAATATTCCAAGGTAGCTTCAAAAATTATATTTTTTTAATGTTTTTTTTAGACCTACTATATATCACCAAAAAGCACACTAATAAATACTTACGAACTCCTCTGAACCATTCTCTGCAAGCAATTTGCATGTCGTGGTCTACGTACCTCAGGCAATCGCAGCGGTATATCCGTAACGTTGCCTCGCACGTTGATCTGCCGCTCCAACAACACTCGCTTGGCGGTCGGCAGCGGCAAGCCCAGTAGATTGGCTACCGCGTCCACCGCCTCTGTGTCTTCTACCGCCAGGGTCGAGCGCTCACCGTCAATATCCTGAAAAACATAACAAGGCAGAATATTAAAACATATACGCTCGAAACTGGGTGAGGAAAAAGGCCCTCTGTTGCTTTCTCAATGGAGGGTAACGGGAGTCAGATCTCGTTAGTCTCCATTGAAAAAGGACAATTCGTCGATCAGATAGATGTTTTTATAGGGCCAGGCTGATAGTTGATTTGTATGTTTTAATCTCAATCTAAAACTCAAATAACACGCACGATGTTATCTTTTTGTTCTTATGTGAAAACAGATGTAGTTTCCCGCCTGCTGCTCAGAAAAGATACGTAGTAGAAGAGTGTAAAAAACATTTAGCAATCACATATTTTTCCGGACAGTACGGTCCTCCTTTTCTTCTTGCATCTTGTAGACTATATTTCGCCATGTCCTATATCCGACGATGTAAATGACATCGCAGACTGTGGTTTTATCGACTCTGGGTCTTTTCCTAGCTACTTTTCCTGTCAGCAGTAATTTTTAGGTTATCACCTCTCTTTCTGGTAATGTAGCTAAAGAAACCAAAGATCCCAGAAACCAAAGACTTCTTTGACATATGACATTGATCCTCACGGTGATATGTGTTTGGTTATTATGAGTCGCTGGTCCAAGTAAATTCCTAGCTCTTTCAGTTGTTTAACATGGTACATACCTGAAACTGTATATTCCCCAACCACAATATAGCAGCCAGTACTTTGAAGAGCCCCTCGCACATGTGGGGCGGCACTTGCAGCACGGTGAGGGCCAGCTGTAGAGCCTCCAGCTTGCCCTGCTCGCCCCCGCGCCCTTTATGCGCCTCCTCATCTTCAGGACGAAGGTATTTGTACTGCACATCCTCGCGGAGACGGAGGATGTTGCGCAGTTCTGCGTTATGCTGGAAACGAGGATAAGTAAAGTAAGTAATCTTATATTTTAACAAAAAGTTTATAACTGGGAAACCTCACCTTTGTCTAGACATGGAACAGACACCACTTTTTTAAGACCACTTTTTTAAGTTGAAATACAATCAAAAACTTCTTCGGCTTTAGGTTAAGCGAGAAGGCGGGTATGACTAACAGACACGGTAAAGACAGAACGGGGGCAGTTATAGAGATTACTCATCCAGAAAAGGGGTGTAAGTAAGACAAGTAAAAGATAGACGGTGCTATCAAATGCGATAATATGTTTATAGAAATCGCGTATTAATTGCGTTACGTTTACCCTCAGAATAATAATGATATAAGATAATCGACAAGGTCCAATTAAACGTTTTATATGAAAACCATTTTGTAGATTAAAAAATAATCTGAATAAAACTTTTACATCACGTAGCAGCAAGCCTTTGCTATTTTATCTAATTATCAATTAGGCTTTTCTCAAGTTAAAAAGTACTGTTTTTTTGGCTTCGAAGGTTTAATTACATTCCGAAGAAATTATTAACTTTTCCCAACTTTGTATTTATGGTAGAAGCTCGAAAGAAGAAAATTTCAAATTTTATATGATTTCTTCTACTTGTGGGTCCTTTTCCACCAGGGATGTGCAATGTTATATTGCTTTGGATGCCTTTGATATCAACCAATCAGATTTATTGTACACATAGATTAGCACTAGTGGAAACATGGACAAACTACAACACTTAGATATGTTTTTTCTACGGAATGCGTGCTATGGATATGTGCTATGAACGCTTTTTTTGAGGTGGGAAGCAAGATGCAATGTCCTCTTATGGGGATTTGCGAAGTGCGCTAGCTTGTGACGTTTGATAAGTGCCCATGTAGGGCTATGTGAAATAAAAACAGTTTTGATTTTGATCTCTGCCATACCTTAAATACTTAAGGTTTTACAACAAGTCAGGCATTGTCAAAAAGCAGGCATTGCCTGACCACAATTTTTGGGTGAAGAGGTCTCCAATAAATAATTTCTTTTGTAATACCTTAGCACCCTCAACGAGCTGGTAGAACACATGGTAGTTGGTTTCCCTGGGGGCAGGCCCGGTGATCCTGGCGCGCTCCAGCAAGAAGTCCCTCAGCACGGCGCCTTTGATCCCGCCGCGGTGGTCCAGCCGAACTTCCACGAACTTGCCGAACCGCGATGAGTTGTCGTTCCGCACTGTTTTCGCGTTTCCTGCAAAGATTTAGGTGAGATGGCTATCAGTTTACCTAACGCTTGGATCCGGCAAAACAGGTTCGCGTTGGGATAAAATAGAAAAGGTTTGCTTGCTTATATTCGATATTTATTATTTACATATATTAAAAAAAAAAAACTTGAAACGTTCCATATTTTGTAAGCAATGCGAACGCTTGGTGTTCAACCATAAGTTCTTGTTTACGGAGACGTGGTACGATGAGTGACACGTTGGACGTTCGTCGTACATTAGAGTTTGTTCGAGTTATTTTACGATTGAAAAAGTGTGCAAGTCTCCACGGTGCAAGTGACGCAAGTAAATTGAATAGTGATTAAAGTGAACAATACTAATAAATCATCTATTCATTGTTAAAAGTAAATTGAACTTACAAATTAGTTTTTTGTACTGACACGTCACCGTGGAGGTTTTAATGTAGGTGCAGTCAACGAAATAATGGTTTAGTTTGTCAGCCCCTCCTTTTTATACAGAACGAGGGGTGATCTACATGACAGGTTGGATAGCTTGATGACACGCCTCACGACATTATTAGTGAGGGGGCGGGAACACTGATATTGTAACTTGGAAACCTTGACGAAAATCAGAATCAACATGCGAAACTGTGATATTTGTGAATTCACCCCCCTAAGGGGGTAAACTGAATTTCACACGGGCGAAGCCTGTGACAGAAGCTTGTATTTATATAGAGGCAAATTTTTTTTTTCGTATGTATGTGTGTTTGTTTATCACTCCTTCACGCTTAAAGAGCTTAACGAATTTGGATGAAATTTAACCAAAGGTAAATCATGTTTTGGAATGGCAAATAGGCTAGGCTTTTTATTCCAGTAGTATGCTTCCTACAGATAGTATTATACTTTCACGCGGACGAAGCCACTGGCAGAAATCATCAATACATAGTACAAAACAAAGTCGCTTCCCGCCGTCTGTCCCTGTGTATGTATGCTTAGATCTTCAAAAGTACGCAACGGATTTTGATGCGATTCTTGCTAACAGATAGTGATTTAAGACGAAGATTTATATGTATATTACACATATTATCAGCATAGCATACATGCGAAGCTAGGGCGGGTCACTATTAAAATAAAAAAGGGGCTCTTACCAAAGGCCTCCAGCACAGTATTGGCCTCCAAGATCTGTTGTTCAGCCCACGAGGCCTGCCCGCCGGCCGCGCACAGGTACTGTAGGATCAACTTGGTCGTCTCCGTCTTGCCTGCTCCACTCTCGCCTGATATTACCACTGATTGGTTCTTTTCGCCATTCTGTTTACAAAAAAGAAGAAGAAGAGTTAGGGAAGATAATTCTTGTGAGAACACAATAGGGAGTTGGTCTAGTTATTTATTTTTTTCCACGCTAAAAATGACTTCCGTATCATGTGTGTTTACAAACATGTCAAATCACATACACAAACACACCATATCCAGTGATTCACGCAGGTCACTGCGCTAAACTTTCCTTCAATTATGGATGATGGCTGAGAGATTTGACTATATTACACTACTATTAATACTATCTTATATATAAAAATGAATCGCAAAATGTGTTGGTAAGCGCAAAACTCGAGAATGGCTGAACCGATTTCGCTAATTCTTTTTTTGTTGTGTTTGTTACTGTATGGAGAAGGTTCTTATGAAAAAAAAAATAGGGTATAGTTGGGTATAGTGGAGTAGAGTAGAATAATCTGCTGCCGGGAGCGAAGCCACGGGCAGAAGCTAGTTACATATAAAAATACGGTCAATATTTAATAATATTTGTTATATTTTTGTAATTAGAAAAAAAAATAACAATCACCCGTTGCGATTTACCGCACGTTGCACAGAATGCGTGAGTGCGAAAGTCTTTACGAGGCACCGCCCACTAACACCACGAAATATACCAATTTCCGTAAACACGAAAAAACAGTCATTTTACTGTTGCTTCTATTGAAATTTTTTACACATTCAAAACTGCACCTTGTATAAATAAACAGCATTGTAACTAAATGAATCATGACTAGATAAAATTACAGTAGCGATCTCTTAGATTCTGATTCACAGTCCTGAGAAAAAATATGACAAGAAACATTCAATACTTTACGTTTAGAATGTTATGACCTTCTCTTGGAGACAATTAGCTTCGGGTAATGTCTTTAGTGTACAATAATGGTTTTATTGTCAAGATATGAACTAAAATGAGTTGTTCGTCATACCTGTAATGAGCTGTACGCTGACTCAGCCAGAGCAAACACATGTGGAGGTAGAGTACCGAAGGCTTTGCCTCGATAGTCTTGCATATGATCCTGGAAAAGATAAAGAATGTTTTATTTGTAAACTTTGTGAATCTCAAAGTCAAGAACGGCAGGATATCATAATTTTTTCAGACGTTGGAAATCTTCAAATGACTTATCCCATTCTGGAGACATAGAGAGTGTTAGAATTTACCGGTTAAAACGCACTTGTGCCCTTGCAATTGCCCTTTGCGTTCCAGGGCCAGTAATTCTGTTGAGCGCCGCAGTCTTGGCAAGAGAACAAAATCATTTGTCGTCCTAAACAACGTCGCGTTCAATATGTACCTACCACAAACCCGAACGCAACGTTTTTTATTTTTGTTGTTGATAGGCTCACCTTTGACCCTATCAGAACTGATGGAAAGCGACGATGTGGTCAAAAATGGAGAACTCTTGCCTAAAAGTAACCTATTCACTCTTAAACCCGATCCCAAAGTTGCACCTTTCGTGATGTTGCCCAACGATGGCGTACACCCGCGATGATCACTTTGTTCTACTTTGCTGAGCGTAAAACTTACGATTACCTTCGTACAAATTAGAATAATCCATTTCGCGGTCTACAATATAATCCTGGATTATCATCAAGAATGAATTTAAATAAATACAACTTTATTTAAACTCATCTATTTAATTCGTTCCATGAAATAGGAGATCGGGAAGAAATAAATAGGCCATATAATTTAACATCACGATTTCAATTACCATATAATTGGCAAGTAGTCAAGTGTTTTGCTAATTTCCTACCCACCTTAATTTATGCAGTCTTCATACATAATCGATAATTAACTGCTGAATAATGTAACATTTCCCCTTGTTTATCTGTTTAAGGAAACTAATGGAGACTGACGAGCTATTGTCATGATCAAGCGATCGCTATCAGAAGAAATGTGAACACAATTATAGGGAACTGTTAAATGTGATGCGTGTGTCACTTTTGATGCGTTTTTTTTTTTTAATTTATTGCCTGGTAATGACAGTGTTTCATGGTAATGACAATAGCATAAACTGTTTTGCGTTTCTTCTTTTAACTCATATTATTGCGTACAACTTTCACCGACACTTTTAGTCTTTTACTAATAGACTAAGAGCCAGCGGCCCGCAGGCCTTCGGTAAAGTATAAAAGCTGTAAGTTTCTCAATGTATGTCCCCAACACAGGTAAGAACGAATCCCGTCTATGTAACTTGGGTCGCGGTGGCTTTCGCAGGTATCAGGTAATTAAGGTGTGTAAAATTGTGTATTAAATTCGTTAAGTATAAAACTCAGTTTTTAAATATTTTACTTATAATAATCCCAAAAGTCACCTTGCCGAAAGCCAGACACTTCGTACGGTTCCAACCCTCTGCCAGACACCCTTAAAGTATATTTAATTGTTACTATACTTACGGTATAGTATAAACTAGCGACCCGCCCAAGCTTCGCACGGGTGCAAAGGTGATAAATTATACCTATAGACCTTCCTCTTGAATCACTCTATCTATTAAAAAAAACCGCATCAAAATCCGTTGCGTAGTTTCAAAGATTTAAGCATACAAAGGGACATAGGGACAGAGAAAACGACTTTGTTTTTACCCGACTACGGCGAAGCAAAAGGAGGGTTATGATTTTGACCTGTATGTATGTATGTATGTATGTATGTATGTGGGTATGGATGTTCATCTGTTCCCTCGTAACTTCTAAACTACTTATCAGAATTCGACAAATGACATATCATTAGAAGCGTCTTAATTGTCCGCTGGTCATAGGCTATATGGGATTTCACAAAATCTAATGTGGCGCCCTCTAGCGGACAAAACATACGAAGTAAAAAAATAAAGTTAAGATAAATATGCCGTGTTTGGTATCATTTGAAAGCGCTTTATTTGTACATTTTGAATATATATATATTACTAGCATTTGCTTGTGACTTTACCTGTATTCATGGGCTGAGAAATCAATGAACCCAAGATTAACCTATTTAGAACTCCAAAATATGTTAAATAAAAATAAAGTTTAAAAACTAACACCCGACTACTTAAAAACACGCTCTAAAAAGTACGAAACAAGAAAACAAGAAAGCCGTGGTCGTATGCCATAAGAATAATAAATTAAAAAAAGTGGTATACGACCACGGCTTTCTTGTTTTCTTGTTTCGTACTTTTTAGAGCGTGTTTTTAAGTAGTCGGGTGTTAGTTTTTAAACTTTATTTTTTATACTATGTAGTGAAGCTGCAATTTATATATGTTATTTGGATAACTATAAAATAATGTTTTTTCAATACACTTACTTGAAAACTGCCTCTTATCGCACTCCTATTAGGTTCAATATAGCATGTATATCACCCAAGTGCTTTTTTGAGTTTATCACAACAAGGGCTTTTTTATTCCTTCCTTATCGTCACGGTCACGGGTGATTATTTTGTTTTACTTAGTTTATCGAATCAGGCGCGAGGCGTCCCCCAGAGTCGCTGGACGACCCCACGAAATTAGAAATTGACCAGAGCAGATTTGAATGCTATACTTTTCTTAAATTTCTACTGTATGTTCGAGATACGATTAAATTTGTTTTCTTTCTTTCTTTATTTCACAAGTCGTAAGTGTATTGAAAAACGTCGTTTGACACACGTGCAGATTTGTCATTGCAGCCCTCGGCTCCATAACACACTCGCCTACGGCTCGTGCGAATTGCGCCTCGGTCGCAATGACAAACTTCCTGCACTTGTATCAAAATGTACTATTTCAATAGCCAGACAGTTTCAGTGGTTCCTTTATGTTGCCAGGCACATAAAGGAACCACTGAAACCATTATCTATAAATTAAGTTTCTTTACAGCAATTCAAATTTTTATTTTCAACTTTTTAGTGTAAGAACTTTTATCGTTTGGCTTTTTTTGAAGGCGGTTTTTTTTTGTAAAATGTTTTTTTTTTATTTGTAGCCGTTTAGTGTTTTTTATTATAATGTGTTATGGCAACGAAGTCAATATCGTTCCTACATTTCTTTTGAAAAAGTTACCAATGTCATATAAGTAGGAATACATATTATAGGTACATTGTTACAGTGTAATCGTTTTGATCTCGTGGAGAGATGATATGATGCATGAAATACTTATGATTCATCTTATGAGTACATCTCATAACAGCTCTCATCATCATCATCATTTCAGCCAGACAACGTCCACTGCTGGACATAGGCCTCCCGCAAGCGTCGCCACAACGACCGATTCTGTGAGACTCGCATCCATCGCGTTCTCGTGATTCTCACCAGGTCGTCGGTCCACCTTTTGGGAGGTCTTCCAAAGCTGCGTCTTTTGGTGCGCGGTCGCCACTCTAGAACCTTTCGGCTCCATCGGCCATCTGTTCTACGAGCGATGTGCCCTGCCCACTGCCACTTAAGTTTGGCAATTCTTCGGGCTATGTCGGTGACCCTGGTTCTCCTGCGCATTTCTTCATTTCTGATTCGAACACGCAAGGAAACTCCGAGCATAGCCCTTTACATTGCCCTTGACAGCATTGCCCATGACAGCTCTAATAAGCTCAAACAATGCTAGGATACATTTTTTTATTTTGAAGTTCCCATGCCGACCTTCCACCTTTCAGCTTCATCATCACATCAGTTCAATAGTACCTTACAGTCAAAGTGCATCTTATGACAATTCTAACAAGTCCAAACATGGCTAGGATATATTAATTAGTTACGCAGTTCCAGTGCCTACCTTCCAGCTCCATCATCATCATCAGATCAGTTCGATGATAACATTTTCAACATAATTATTTAAGATCATTGGTTTATAGTGCATTTTCATAGTTGCTTAACTACCTTGACTGTGATATCTATGCGAGTGGCAAGTTTCGTTAGCCATTTCTGATCTTCTTCACTAGTTCCACCTCATCAAATGTTACTTTTTGACTGTAAATGCTTGAGTATATACGAGTATATATATGAGTATACATATATAAATTACAGGTTTTATACTATACCGTAAGTATAGTAACAATTAAATATATTTTAAGGGTGTCTGGCAGAGGGTTGGAACCGTACGAAATGTCTGGCTTTCGGCAAGGTGACTTTTGGGATTATTATAAGCAAAATATGTAAAAACTGAGTTTTATACTTTAATGAATTTAACACACAATTTTACATACCTTTATTACCTGATACCTGCGAAAGCCACCGCGACCCAAGTTACATAGACGGGATTCGTTCTTACCTGTGTTCATTGAGAACATTGACATTGATTGGACATACATTGAGAAACTTACAGCTTTTATACTTTACCGAAGGCCTGCGGGCCGCTGGCTCTTACTCTATAATGTACAGAGGCGAGCTAAACCCACAATTGGGTTCTAAAAATTAAATAATTATGTATATAAAACTTTAATAAACAAAACAGCTTATGCAAAGTCATCAAGGGTCACAAGTGTAGTAGCACTCGACTAAAGCGAAAGTGTTACAAATTTCTCTAAAAAAGAGGATCAATAGTTCATAACATTTGAACAAACTAGGTGTAATTTAAGTGCTACAGCAAAGACATTGTAGACACTAGCATTGGTTTCTACAACTAGACTTTTGTCGCTCGACTGTACACAAATAGGGTTCACCCACAATTGGATTTTATAGCAATTTTGAGTTTTATTGTGTACTTGTAGTCCACAACAAAACTCACTAACTCTTAACATATCTATCATCATGATTTCATAAAGTTATTAGCTTAGTATTGATAAAAAATTACCGTTGTGTAGCATCCTAACTCCTTGTAAGGATTCACTGCGACTAGAATGGATCCTGTGTATGTCTGTGTAAAATGTTAAGGAGATCATTTCAGCAAACAAACCTACACGAAAATTCTGCAAGTATTTTAAACTTTAGCACTTCCTCAAGTAGATTAGCAGTAAAATAGCATCTTAAGTTACCATTCTAGACGGAGAAATGGGAGGAATCGTAAAAGGAAATAGCGTGCCTTCAGAAATTCTAATGAAGTGTGTCGAAGTTGGCGTCAGCTTGTAACGCTGAGGGTATTGCGCGGCTGTCGAACTGTCATACTCTGCGTCTGCCAGTAGCAATTTCACGCTCATTTATGATATTCCATAGACTTAGATAATGGAGTGAGCTTTTCATTTCTAAAAAAATGTGAGAGATGGTGCGACCGGTAGTTACTAAGTTACTTCTCTCGCTCTGGATTAGAACGAAATTCTAAAGCGTTACGTAAGGTGTTCATGCAGATTTATTCCGCATTCAGAAAATTGCAAAAGGTAAAAAATCGCATACCGCGTGCACGATTGCACGCATTAGGTACAATATGCAAAATGTTACGCATGCGGATCAAATCCGCACGTTATTAAAAAAACACCCTTAGGAAAGACTAATTCTTTTGTCAAGTCGAATCACACGAGCCCAAACTCGATGGGGTTGTGTCGTTTAATTACAGAGTTCCTATGGCCACCTCCCGGTTCCATCATCAGATCCAACTCCATGACGTAATAATTTTGCTTTGTCATCTGATACACGCATGAGTATAAATGTGGATGGATGGAGAGGGAGAGGGAGACCAAAGAAGATATGGATGGATTGTGTGAGAAGTAATATGGAAGACAGAGGAGTTAGTGATAGCGTGACGGGTGACAGGACAGAATGGAAGAAAAAAAAAACATATTGCGCTGACCCCAAATAAAACGGGACAAGGGCAGGAAGATGATGATCTGATGCACGCATGCAAAATTTGAGCTCATTCGGTAACCGGGAAGTGGACAAAAATTTACCAGATTTCTTCTTAAACATCAGGACTTCTGTGCCGATGTTTGAGAAGAAATCCGGTAAATTTGTGTGATTGAATGTAAATAGAAGCTTGTAAAAAGGATACGTAAACGAGGTCGTGTATGTATCTCTTCTTCAGGTTGTCGTTGATGGCCTGCTCGGTGATCTGCGGCATCATGGTCATGTCGGGGACGCCATGGTCCGCGGAGTTCTCCCGCTCCTCCATTTTGTCTGTAAACAATGAAAAATAAACGTTAGTCTTATAAATTAATACAAACGTTACATTAAATGCGATGAATAAGAACAACCATTTGCTATAGTCACAGGCAGCCTTCCCACTTCGATTGAGACCCGAAAATCAGTTACTGCACATTCAAGGTCGACTGCCATGATGGTTCAACTTGTGTGACGAGGATTATAACCGATTTTGGGTTCTCAAATGAAGTGGGAGTCTGCGCGTAACAATAGAAATTTGCCGCGTAGGTACTATACTCAAGTTTAGTTTAAACTAACGTTTTAATTAAAATATATTTAAACGTATTTTAAATACACGACTCTATTGTGAAACTAAAATTTAAAATGGTATTTCTATAATAATTTCCATTATTTTTATGCATTGGGAATATATCCTATATCGGTATAAACCCTTATACAGTTGGTTAATGCGGTTAACGGCATATTCAAACCCGGAAAACTGTAACTAAATAAAATAATAATTACGCATGATACTAAAAATAGAAAATAAATTGCACAGCTTATTAAGTATAGGTACATAACATAGTTTTTGTAAGATTAGTGGTTATGTCTTGATCACACGTACTGAATAGAGCGAGCCAGTGATGTAAGCGATTTATAGGATACTCGACCGAGAACTCGGCGCTATGTTTACACGTACTCACTCAAGAGCACTGTCTCGCCCGTTTGCTCAGTACATCATCATCATCAACAGCCTTTTTAATGTTCCCACTGCAGGGACACAGGCCTCCTCTCTAAGAGAGGGGAATGGGCCGTAATCCACCCCGCGGGCCCAGTGCGGGTTGGTGGATGTCACATGTCTTCGAATTTTTGGTTCTAGGATATGCCGGTTTCCTCACGATGTTTTCCTTCTCCGTTTTGAGAGCACATGTGATCAAGCAATTACTAGAGATATTTGTAAATAACAAAGCTAGCCAATGTCAATAGCAGGTTTGGTTCAGGCTCTGAACATTTAGTCAATAAAGTCTGACATGTTTTCGCACTGTATGGACCCTACAGAAGGGTCGAAGCCAACTGGGGCCAAGGGTTCGTATCTGAAAGGAAGGCTCTGGCCCTGGTATACATGGCGATGTAGAAATGTGGTAGGTTGTTAAGTCAGTAAAGACAAGCCAAGTAGGCTTAAGGGCAGGATTCGTCACCGGATGATGTTTACCTACCAAAAAAAAAATAAAACCAAGTCTTCGCGCTCCACCCTAGAGCGAGAGAAATCGTTTGACATTTCTCACCTCAGAAAAAACCTTTCCTATTTCCATCTAAATAGATTCAGAACAATCTTCAGGACTCGTTAAATAAGAATCCTTGAAGAGATTTCAGGAAACATATTCATTCAACCGACGCAGAATAGCTTGCGTGGGACCTTCGCAAGCTCGTAAGTGGCTATTTGGCTAATCATGAGCGTATATTTGGAAGGGAGAGAGGAGCTCAGAGGAGGCTCGAGAGTTTTAGGGACAAATTAAAACAAGACCAAACGCTGTTGGTTTAAATAATCGCTATTAGTTTTACTCATTATTGTCAGTTCCGGAGACGACACTACGGCAGTAATCTTTAAAATACTGATACTTCGGTTTAAAAAAATAGCCTAACCTAGGTATTTTTTTTTTATACATTAAAGGTTAAAGTTTTCTGCTTGGATACTAAGTCCTTTAAGTTTAAGCCATGTCTTCGTATGAATACTTAATCTGTTTACCTTATATTTTAGTTTCCCCTTTGTATAGTTAATTGCGATTCCAGTTGCGCAGACGTTTGAGATATAAAAACAACCAGTTCTACATCACAATATCCACTAAGAATCAATTAGCGAATAATAACGGCCACTGAACTTTACTCGAAGAAAACCCTCCAAAAGCCTACTTAAATTTGGTAAATACTACCTTCTCCATTTGTAATGTTCCGAACCTCATTTGGCAAGAACAGAACCCATATAGGACACTCACTAACTAAATACGTTACAAGTACAGGCAATATTCCCCGGCAACACTTTTCACAGACAGCGAGACCCCCTTCGCTCGTTTATAGCCTTAGTCTAGCCTTTTAAGACGTGGTTCAAATAGAAAGCACTAACTAAATTGAAGAACCCATTTATGTCAAGGATCTATAAAGTGGAAAAAGCATTTCCACAGATTACGCTATAGTCACTGTTACGACTGTTGCCTTAGGGGCACACGAGCAACTTGTTGTCCACCAACTTTTTTGTTGTCTCCTCGATGCAAACACGACAGTGGCACCAACGCCACTTTTTCGAAAAAATTGCTACCAACAGATGATTCGAGCCTCATCAGAAACCACTTAAAGGGCAATGGAAGATAATTCTTGGAGAGTTTCCTTGCGTGATCGCATCAGGAATGAAAACATCTGCAGAAGAACTAAGGTTGCCAACAAGCCGGAAGAATCGTCAAACTTAAGTGGCAGTGGTTACCTACATTACTCGCAGAACAGATGGTCGATGGGGCCGAAATGTTCAGGAGTTGCAACCGCGCACCGGAAGACGCAGCGTTAAAAAACCTCCTACATGGTGGTACGATAACCTGAGTCGCGAGAACTAGATCGACTCGCGAGAAGCACAGGACCGTTCGTTGTGGCGACAACACTTGGGGGAGGCCGAAATTTAACTGTGGACGGTTTTCGACTGACATAATGATGATGATGAGGCGGGACGATATTTGCATCGCCAGCCTGTCACCGAAACCCAGGACGAGCAACCATATCTCAGCTGTTTTGTTGCTACATACGCAAACCAACTTGATGTGAGAAACAAATTAGTTGCCACAAAAGTCGCTCGTGTGCGCTATTTCGTAAGGCCTTAATGGTGTCTGCAAAGTTCTGAACCAAAATTTTATTCAGGATCGCAACTTTGATTTTTACAATGAAATCGCCACCTGCAAGGAATAACAATGTAACTCAGTTTTAAGCAATTTACATTCTGCATTTTTTAGAATAAATGATTGTAACTTTGTAACTGAACACTGAATATAATTATATTTTTATATATATAAAGGAGAAACTGACTGATAAATCAACGCACAGCCAAAACGATTGGGACTAGGCGCGTGAAATTTTGCACAAGGCTTGCTTTTATGACGTAGGCGAACACTAAGAAAGGATTTTTCAAAATTCACCCCCTAAATGGATGAAACGCGTGTCCAAAGTTTGCGCGAAACTCGTTTCGTTGTGGAAACCAAAGTTGCTATCCTGAACAAAATTTCGGTTCAGAACTACACAGCATTTAATTTTAATGTCTTAGTTTCAGCATCTGAATCAAATGAATAAATGAGTTGTAATAAGGGATCGTTCTGAGGGTAAAGAGGTCATTAGTATAATAAGGTCATTAATCTTTGTAATTTATGTAATTCTAGTTTTCGGACGGGTTCAGTGTTCACCGAGGGTTACGAAGAGAGCTTATTAAATTATTTATACAAACTCTTTTGTTCTTCATAAAGGTAACTAGCTACATAATCGTTTTAATTAAAATAAATTAAGCCTGTTCCAGATTAAATTAAAAGGCCGTCACGCGCAAGTGTTAAAAAGGGTAGCTATTAACATGGGGGGGGTTGTACTATGTTGATAAAATTAAAACACCTACGACAGACGGCCTGCAATTTTACCTGTAATACTTTGGGGTCTTTGTTCTCATATCCTGACTGAGTTTTGGGTGCACATGTATACTAAACTAGCTTCCAAAAGCGGCTTCGCCCGCGTGATAGCAGAAAATATAAAACTTCTGTCATGCAATGAAAAATTTGCAATAAAAATGGTGTTAGAATTTTTAAAATTTGTGCAGCAGTTTCCGAGTTTATTAATTATAAACTCAAAAATAACAAATAAGAATTACAGAGTAAAACCGTTTCATAAGACATGCATCACCTGCACTTCATTACATAGTATAAAACAAAGTTGCTTAAATCCTAGATCTTTAAAAGTACGCAACGAATTTTGATGCGGTTTTTTTAATAGAGTGATTCAAAAGGAAGGTTTATAGCTAGAATAAATAACCTTTGCACCCGTGCGAAGCTGGGGCGGGTCGCTAGTTAGGATATATACGAGGGTAAAAACAAAGCAAAAGTCAGAAAAATACTACGTGAAAGGAAGAAAAAAATTAAAATCTTTCTATATCTTTATAATATTAGTATACATAGCTAGCAGTTAATTACAAATTCTAGGAAGAATGCCGCAATTGTCCTATATACATCATAGTTTCATACACTTCATGCGGATAATTCGACTGTTGGGCAAGAATCTCTACATAGCGAATGTCTAAAAAAGCCACCGCTGGGGACAAACTGGGGTAAAGTGACCAAGGACCTTTCCTAGACCACTTTACCCCAGTTTTTCCCCAAGCGTAAATTTAGGTCTTCTTTACCTAGACGCATTATTTTTTTTATTAAAAAATAACAATTTCAACTCAATCGCGTTAACACACCCAATATTGAAGTAAAATATTTCTCCCCTCGTTAATATGATTAGGTACGTCAGTACTTGTACAGATAATCCTCCGAGGGCTGCAATGTTGTCTCAAAGTCGGCAGGCTAAAGACTTTTTTTGGTGGGAAAAATCATCTAACGACGAATCCTACCCTTGAAACTGGGATAAAGTGGCCACTTTACCCCAGTTTTTCTTTACCTAGACGCATAATTTTTTATTCAAAAATAACATTTTTAACTCCAGTCATATTAACACGCCCAATATTGAAGTAAAATATTTCTCCCCTCGTTAATATGATTACGTCAGTAAACGTACAGATAATCCTCCGAGGGCTGCAATGTTGTCTCAAAGTCGGCAGGCTAAAGACTTGAGGGCACTGTAACGACATTGCTCGAATTTTTCTTCAAAAGGTGCAAAAACTGAGCAGTAATGGCAGGTGATTTACTTGGAATGAAACACACTTTTTCAGATTACTTTTGTAAAAAAATATTGTTTTCATCGATTACAGCAAGGTGATTTAAAGTGCCTGCAATCCATTAGTTCGTATTTTACGAAAACAATTTAAAACAAATTCAGGGTTGTTGAGTACTGAGTGGTAGTTCGACAATTGGACTACGGGAATGTTCGAAAGCGTTTACAACTGAAGCAATAGGTGAGTTTTACTCAGTAAAAGTATGACAAACCTCGTTCCATCAAGATCGGGAGAAATCCCACCTAAAACGTGTTATAGTTCGTTTTTTAACCATAGACTACGTAAAAAAAAAAAATGTCAAACTCCAGAAAATTGGGAACATATTTCTAGAGTGTAACATTCTGAGTTATCAAATCGTAATCTAGAATTAAAAAACGAACTATAGGTACACATTAATTTTGCGCACAGCCAAAGAATAAATACCAATAAAAGGCACAGCTAAGCAGAGGAATTTTCTGCCGGAGTCTAGCTCTACAACAGTAGGAGTCTCTTCAGTCAAGAATGAATTAGATACTTCTAGGCAAACGTGCTCCACCATAGACCACATCCTCGTTTTCCATAATAAAGTAGGTCAAACGCGTAACCCTATCAAATTTAAAAAAAAAATTGAATACCCAAACCTCAATAAAAGTGGGTAAAGTTGTCATCATAGAACGGTATTTGAAGATAGCAACAACCTTCCGCCATTATCAATTTACATCGATCTCATTTCACCCCTGCACCCTGGGGCTCCCTAAGTACAACGTTATGGGCTGAACGATTGATAACTGTTTTTATTATTACTCCAAACACAAGAACATGTTTGGCCTACAAACGAGTTCATGACAAGTTTATGACAGAGTTTATTGTCATAAATGTTGTGACAAGAGGTAGTTTAAGAAAGCAAATTGAGGACTATAACAGTGATCTATACAGGGTAATAATATATTCGTGATATGTTATGTATAACATTTTCAAACACTATGTCTAGACAAGGTGAATTAATGAATTTAACAAATGGACAGCAAGGACAGGCGTCCTGCCCTGTGTTTGTTAACTTTTATAAATATGTATGAAAACAAGTTTTCAATGAAAATATTTTTTTTTCATAACAAGCTTTTATAGTGGTGGTCTATACTTATGTAATTAAAACTCGTCAAGACGATTCACACGAGCCCAAACTCGACGTGGTCGTGCCGTTTAATTACAGAGTTCCTATGGCTACCTCACGATACCATCATCAGATCAGCTCCATGTCATCATAATATTGCATTGTCATGTGATTTATACCTGCATCCAAAATTGCAAAAATTCTCCAAAATCTTTGAATGCAGTTCAGAATATGGATTAAAAAAATATGGATGTTCTCCTAGGAACGTTTTCCATAAGTAATAGTTGTTAGCTGCACTCTCGTAATATGTAAAGGCTAGTAAAGAGTTTAAATAAATAACGGGTCAGTTTTGCCTACTCTTATTGCACCGTCTCAAAAATTAACTCAGTATATTATCTACGACTATACATAGTAAACATAACTACTAGTTGTCGGATAGGAAACAATATGTATATATATATATTATATTATATATATAATATTATAAATGCTAAAGTAACTCTGTCTGTCTGTCTGTTACGCTTTCCCGCTTAAACCTCTCAAACGATTTTGATGAAATTTGGTACAGACAATCTTTAGACCCTGAGAAAGAACCTTTACCTTTTATTGCGAAAAAAAGACGCAGACGAAGTCGCGGGTACCAGCTAGTAATATATATAACTCGCGAAAACGAAGCAGCAACCAAAACATGGGTGAAACCGCTGGTAACAACTAGATATTACAATAAACAAAGACCACAAAGTTTAATTATATTTAACATAGAACCTATTCGAAACAAAGCAAATAATATCACGTAAAATAATGAAAATATAACCTTATAATAATAAGTTTGTTATGCCAAGCAAATCGAATTCAAGTCCTGGGTTTAATACATAATACTATTTCGTGCCAAAACAAACGTATCGAAAATTAGATTTTAAATGAAAATAAAAGAATTTTTCGCTGGATATCAAATTATGGTTGATAGAAATGATCGCAGAATCGATACAAGTTTTTTTACAAAGCGTTTTGGGAACACATTTATTTTATTTTATTAAATAAACTTTATAAGTAAACTTTGAAGAACATAGTATTTCAAGTCTATAAAATGGCAATAACAATCCATCATAATCAATATTTCAACACAAATCCCAAATTAAATGAACTCAAAGAAACACCAAACCCATGACGTCACTGACATTTCAATTATCAATGACATTCCTAGCATATCAAACCTATAATAAGAAAATCAGATACCAACAACGTATTCTCGAAGCGAGGCGCGATGTTCGGGACGTTCCCACCAACTTATCGGACGGAAATGTCACTTGCGGATAAATACGTCACTGGGGCCCTCTCGCACTTGCTACTTATCAGTAATATTCCACATTATTTGCACAATTACCACACAGCCACTATGTCTATACGACCGTGATTCATCGCGAGCGGCAGTTCGAGATTAAAGACAATAGGAACCGGACGCGAGGACATTTTTACGATAATGTCTGCTTTATGTTTGGTTTCTAAATAAAAGGACAAGAAATAACTACTCAGGATTCATCATCATTGTCATTTCAGCAGAAATACGTCCGCTGTTAGACTTAGGCCTCAACAAGGGTCACCACAATGGACGGTCCTGTGCATCTCGCATTCACCCTTGCTAGGTCCACCTTGTAGGCCTTCCAACACTGCGTCGTCCGGTACGCAGTCGGCACTCCAGAACGTTTCGACCCCAAAGGCCATCGGCCAATTGTTCTGCGAACAATGATCCTTGCTCATTGCCACTTAAGTTTGGCGATTCTTCGTGCTATGTAGGCAGCCTAGGTTCTCCTACTCAGGATTACCCAAATGCAAATAAAATCTTCTGGAGTATTGTGGAAACGTGGATCACGTAACATGTGTTGACAAGGAGGGAAATAATGAAATTCGAATCGGTTTGTTGTTGAACATGTTATGTCGAAAATATTGACACTCGTCGACAATATTTACTTGCTCGTTCTCGGGAGAGTAGGCAATAAATGTGTAGCGACATTTATGTATATCAACATATAGAAAATATCTTGAGAGTTCTTTGCGCGATTAGAAGATATACAGCCGTCCAAAATCAACTGTAGGGCGATTGCTGTGACCAGACAAAACGCTCGTCTAGTCGTAGGATCCTTCTTTCCCAAACGAGGTATGTAGAACTTTACGCCCTGTTCCGCATACCTTTAAAAGCGTGTAACAACAATAATAGTTACACAACAACCTGTCAGCAGAAAATACATGGTAATGACATTACTTGCGGCGAAGTCACGTGACACGTGGCGTGACAGCCAATCAATGTTATTGCCATACATTCGAACATAGCCTTTATCGGGATTGCTAACAGATTTTTTTTTTCTAATCCTGAAGATTTGACTTGAATATCATAGAACAAACGATATTAACTTTTAATCGCCGATGCCGGATATAATCTGACACTTTTTTCTGCTATAGTCACTCTTTCACGACCAAATACACCACCTCGTCAGCTCTCCTGTCACCTTCGGGGATTTAAGAGCTAAGCGAGATGGAGTAGCTAGTCGCAAACACACTCCTGGCGAAAACTAAAACACTCGTGGAAAAAAACCGCCACAAGCCCGCAAAAGGTTTACCAGCCCAAAATACTCGCGAAAATGTCCTTGAACGATAGGAAAACAAGTCCTGTTGTGTTGCAATAAGATAAATTAGCGTGATCAATTCGGAAGAGACCATGAAGCTGGAAGTAAAACTACAGTACGACCGCTGGATCTTGGCGATTCTAAATTAAGGCCCTGCGAATTTTAGCGCTTGAAAACTCGTACAAAAATACAGGTTTAAACAAAGTTGACAATAACAGTTTTTAACAGCAATATTAACTGCAATATACTTTTATTTGTTTAAACACATTATTTTTTGACGAGTTTTAAAGTGCTAAAATGCGTAGAGCCTAGCTACAGACTCGCAAGATCCGACGGCCGTACTGTACATTGCTCACACGTGGACCACGTACGCCAATCTGGGCGCCTCGATCTTCATACATTTTATATGGACTTCATACATTTTAAACTTATAAAGTTACATTAGATCCATGCTAAACCACATCATTCAACGCACAAATTAGGGGTGGTATACATGTGTTGGTCTAATGTAGTCCTAGCTTAAAAGTGGGCGGTAATGCGGTATACATACATGCGGTAATGACTAACAAGGGTAATGACAAGGTTATTTGAGACAATCGAATGACAAAACTTCCTGTAATATGGCTAACGTTGTGTTACTACGCTAAAGGCTGAAAGCATTGATTGTTTGAACATAATGGTTGTTTAAAAGCTTTTTTCATAAAGTGATTTAATGCTTTAGTTCAAATATAAAGAGAAAAAGAGCACAGTTAAAATTTAAGGAACAAAAGCTAATAAGAAAAGATGAAATTAAGAGGCATGCGCAAAGTTTAAAAGAGAGGTTTATTAAAAAGTACAATACACCAAAACTCCACAAAGTCTTTTATCCCAATCTACTGATCCAGTTGTGATACAACAATGTAAGCAGCTTCAGTGATCTTGTGTACAAAGGTGTGCCGATAAACAGGAAAGTAAAAGTATGTACAGTGACCAGAGAACTACGAGAACTCGATAAATGGATGTGCAATTAACGCTTGTGCAAAACTATGCAAGTCGAACATTCCGTCGTCGATAGCTACGCGCAGCCTCCAGCTCGACTGAGTCAAGAAAATCGGTTATATACTATAACCCTCGTCACAAAAGTTGAAACAATATGAACATAAATGCGCAGTAACCGATTTTCAGAACCCAATAGTATGGGGCCGCGTGCAAAGACAGCAACTGGTTCAACTTATTTGCCGCATACTATACAGCAACTAAACTTATTTAGCCTAAAGTACGGAACGGAGTTGTCACCTAGCTTTATAACCTAACCTGTCCGTGTCAGAGTGCCCTACAATATGATAATTATATATTCTTTTCCCTTCACGTTTACACACGATGTCTACATCTCTTTTTTTCCTCTCTTCTCCCAGGTATGCTGGAGGTAATTTCTATAAAAATAAGCATGACCTGTGTACTTATTCTTCTGTTTTTGTCTTCATTTCTTTAATTATTTAACGTGTACACAAACTGTTAAATAAATAAATTAAAATAATTCTTTATGTCGCACTGGAGTAGTGTTGAGCTTCAGTGTATCGCACATACGCGCATTCGGCCTATGGTGAGTCGCAATCGCAATACAGTTTTGTCGCACATGTGTTAATCGCACATCCATTTCAAGCTCACGTAGTAAACGTTCAGTAACCGCCTTAAACGTGTTGCCATATTTGTAGCAGAGCTGTGAATGCGGTGGTAAGTTATTGTTCCTGTACAGACAAAGAGATCTTAATCTCCGAGCGAATTTATTTACTAAACATAGTATAAGGCGCTTAAATTCACTTCATTTCCTTATTTAAGTATATTAGGCTAGTAGTGCTCGAGTATTTTAGTTGAGAGGTGGTTGATGGCCGGGATATTTACACAGTGGGGGATATGTATACAGTACGCGGAAGAATTTCGGATAACAATCGAAGTGGGGACTGCACGTACGTAACCCTAACCATAGCAAATGGTTCAACTTATTTGGCGCGTACTATATATATGCGAGTGTGTGTATGAATGTTACTCCTTCGCGCTTAAACTGCTGAAGCGATTTGAATAAAATTTGGCACACAGCATCATAATCTGTTGCGCAATTTTAAAGATCTAAGGCATACATAGGGACAGACAGCGGGAAGCGACTTTGTTTTACTTATATAATACTAGCGACCCGCCCCAGCTTCGCACGGGTACTGATATTGAATATAATATGCATGTAGTATACACATAAACCTTTATCTGGAATCACTATCTATTAAAAAAACCGCATCAAAATCCGTTGCGTACTTTTAAAGATCTAAGCATACATAGGGATAAGCAACGTCATTACATTCCTATTATACACCTGTTACTTTTTTTTTAATAGCCTATTGTATGTCCCACTGCTGGGCAAAGGCCTCCCCTTTACTGTTACATTCCTATTATACGCCTGTTACTTACTTTTAATTATCTCCTTGTTCACCCAAAATATAATTTGTACGATTTATTTACAGAATGTATTGTGGCGGACGACCTACGCCAGTGTTTCCTTTCATTATTCTGCCATAGCTTAGTAATTCCCCATTCCTATTATACACCTGTTACTTTTTTTTTTAATAGCCTATTGTATGTCCCACTGCTGGGCAAAGGCCTCCCCTTTACTGTTACATTCCTATTATACGCCTGTTACTTACTTTTAATTATCTCCTTGTTCACCCAAAATATAATTTGTACGATTTATTTACAGAATGTATTGTGGCGGACGACCTACGCCAGTGTTTCCTTTCATTATTCTGCCATAGCTTAGTAATTCCCCATTCCTATTATACACCTGTTACTTTTTTTTTTAATAGCCTATTGTATGTCCCACTGCTGGGCAAAGGCCTCCCCTTTACTGTTACATTCCTATTATACGCCTGTTACTTACTTTTAATTATCTCCTCGTTCACCCAAAATATAATTTGTACGATTTATTTACAGAATGTATACCTACCCTAAATACCCAATCATTTTATTGGATCGTAAGCTCAACAGCGCCAATGGTTCGACGGCGCCATGTTTACCCGTTATGGAGCTTTCAACAAATATTGTTGAATGAAAAGCCTCTTGTCAGGTAGGGTTGTCAAGTCGACACTTCCTAAGTTAACATTACCAAAAAGACGCGGCACATAAGTTGAGCCCGTTGCTATGGTTACGCGCCTTCAAGGTCAACCGCCATGATGGTTTAACTTGTGTGTCGAGGAGTATATTTTCTTGAAATCAATAATATGAAATATGTATAACTAGCTGGTTTGTATTTATATATATAAAAGTAGAAACTGACTGACTGACTGACATATCAACACAGCCGAAATTACCGAGACTAAGAGAGTGAAATTTTGCACAAGGCTTCCTTTTATGACGTAGGCGAACACTAACAAAGGATTTTCCAAAATTCACCCCCTAAGGGCATGAAACGGTGGTCTAAAGTTTGTATGGAAATACCCATTTACAAGCGGGTGAAGCCGCTGGCAGAAAGCTAGTAAAATATAAGTAAGTATGACTGAACAGTAGTGGCTGAGTATAGCAGTGGTGACCGAGTGGCAAAGACCCCGTCTTACGAGATGTAAGTCGCGGGTTCAAACCCTGCCAGGCGCATTACTTTGTGTAATTTATTTCATCACCACTCCTCTCAAAACAGTGAAGGATAATAACATGAGGAAACCGTCATTTCTAGTAGTACCAAAAATTTGAAGATATGTGACATGCCGTGTGGTGGATGACGGCCCATTCTATCTCCTAGAGAGGATGCTTGAGTCCCAGTAGTAAGAAGGGATATTATAAGGTAGATGCTATGCCATGATTGAGCATTACTTTATGAAAGGCTCGACTAACTTGACAATGGTTTGTTGTTGTGTCCTCGTAATTGTCAGAATAAGGTTTTTATGAGTTTTTTTTTTTTTCAATCTCCTGAAAATGAATTCTCGACATCTTTTTGTTTTTGTAACTTGACAAGGATGCTAAATTAGCATTGAAAGTGAAAAATTATTCTAATATTTTGAAGATTGAGGAGTCCACAGCTATTGTAGAAGTTTGGTTATTTGATATTCAAGAGATATATCCCCATTGTGATAAAATCTAGGTCTGATGCTAACATGAGACTAGGGCATGCAAAACCGGTTTTCCGGTTTTGTGCAAAACCGGCAATCGGACAAAATTTCTCGATTTTTGAAAACCGGTTTTGAGAGCCAAAACCGAGCTCAGCTCCGGTTTTCCCATTATTGACTAACAATTAACATTTTGATTTTTATTAACAATGTTGAGTACTGGGTGTTTCTGAATTCTGTAACAAAATAAGAAGTTCGCTATCTGATCGAATGTTGGATGCACTTATATTCTTGAGATCACATTATCAAGAACAGCGATCTCTTGAAAACAAGTGATTTATGCTTTATTTAAATTAGTATACAGAGTTGATTATTGATTTCTTTGATTTCTTTGTGCAATATAAATATGAAATAGCACACTCGGTGGAAATTCCAGACCGAAACCCAAACAGCGCGTCATGTAACGTGACCCAATTGTCCAGCTGTCTGTCAAGCAGACCGTCCAACACTTTAGCAATAACAGAGGCCGAGGAAATTGGTCTGTTGTTCGCCTGGTCCGATATATCCCCAGTCATAATCTTGACGATTGGTACCACCACGGTCCTCAACATCTCAGATAGCAAGTACGAGTGACTCACACGAAGCGTAAAGAACGTCGTCAACACTCTAGGCAGATGAACCCCAGCATATTTGAGGTGCTCGATGCTGAAACCGTCATGACCGGGAGACTTTCCCCCCTTCATACTCATAATTTGCCTCCTTACCTCCTTGGCCGAAAAACGTATTGGCTCATAATCACAACTGATCTCATCATCGCCCCTCAGCTAGCCCTAGCTCTAAACATATTGACAATATCCTCCGGCGAACCACATTCCCCTACGGTCACAGGGCGGCCCGGCCCAACCTTCAGCTTACTGGTTAACTTCCAGAACTGGGAAAAATTTTTAGATGCCTTTTTTTTGAATTTTTAATGTCCACCTTAATCTGTTCCTGATGATTTTGACACTACTTAACTCTGTTCCAAAAAGAAATGTATCATACAATTTGTTTTATTTGTAGATTTAGTGGGTATTTAAAAAAATGATGTTTCTTTTTAAATTATACTACATTCGATTTTTTTTGCCAAAACCGGATCTAGCTCCGGTTTTCGGTTTTGGTTCCAAAAAAACGATGTTCAAAACCGGTTTTGATGATTTTCCGGTTTTGCATGCCCTACATGAGACCCTTATTACAGTAAAAAGGCGTTTTTATTGGTTAGGTTAGAATCAGAAATACACATAAAACTGTATGACTTTAGATTACTGTGGACTTCCGTCTATTTCTATTAGATTTACGTAATAAATAAACATAATCTACGTAAATATTAAAATACTAACTAGCTTATGCTTTACTAGGCTTCGCTCCCGTCAGCTGGTTATTCTACTCTACTATACCCTACTCTACTCTGCTCTACACTGCTTTACCCTCCTCTATTCTACTCTACCGTACCTACTCCACCAATTTATTTTCTTTCATAAAAACCTTCTCCTGACAATAACAAACACAACAAAAAAAGAATTAGCGAAATCGGTCCGATTTTTATTCTCGAGATTTGCGCTTAACCAACACATTTAGCGACTCATTTTTATAGCACAGATAATTAATTGAGGTACAAAAACATCGATTTGACAGACAGACACGAGCTAGAAACACTCCAAATAGTTTGCAAGTGGTTTTTTTGTTGCAAAAAGACATCAGTCCGGACTGTTCTGAAGTCGAAAATTTTATCTACCCGCATAAATGCAATGAGGTGTCGCTAATATATTTCTAAAACTAACGGCTCGGATTCCAAACAACCTATTAGACGTCATTACCTGGAGAAAAGTAGTAATGAAATCTAGGTCTTTCTGTCCAGCCAGGATGTCTGATAACCCTATCAGCAACATCTAAGTACAGTCGACACGCACTCGCGTGTTTAGCCGCTGCGTTACTTTTTTATGTCAATTCATTTCTGGGGAGCTCCCCCTAATATATTTGTTACGTAAATCTATCACCCCAATATGACTCAGCTTTAAAAGTCTCCATTGAAAAATGTGTCTAATCAAATTCTTTGAGAAAGTTTTTTCGTGCAACTGAGTATTTGTCACTTGGTTTGATTAATATACGTTTTGTTTTATTGCTATTTTTCGATAGTAGTAGTGACCCAGCGGTAATGGTCCCGACTTCCTTAGTATACTTCGTGTAATTTATTTCAACACCACTGCCCTTAAAACAGTGAAGGAAAAAATCATGAGGAATGACCGGCATGTCCTAGAGCAATAAATAAATTGAAGACGTGTGACGTTCACTATTCGCTATGGGCTCGCTATTGACTGGTAGCCTATTCTCTTTCCTTGAAGAGATGGCTTGCATTCCAGCAGTGAGAATATTGTAACCTATGTAGGTATGTTGCTTTCCTGTCAGTTTTGAGCTAGGCCGTTCTTACCTTAGTACTTCCGAATTCTAGTTCATGCCTAGCTGGTGTGGCGACCAAACGTTACTTTTTGCCCATTACCCATAGGTCTAATCGTAAGGGCCACTGCCACTAGGCATAGGACATGGGTCCCTCGGAGAAGTTTGAGGGATGCAGGTTGTCTAAGGAGGGGCGTAACGGGGCAGGGGGGTATCTCAGGTACATTATCTCATGTTACTTCTTATTTGGACTCACAATACAACGCAATCACAAAAAACCATTACCTCTTGGTTAAGAATTTTCGACGTAAATGTTGTTTAGAGTGTCCAGTGTGTACCTATAATCGATTCATCCAATAGACGGCGGCGTGTGACACTGTATACGTCGTTCAAAGACCCAGAGCTCCCGAGAGACTGTTGCACTGATTGGTACAAGCCATAAGAGATTACCGAGTACACAAGTTTTTTTTTTTTTAATTTCATGACCAGCCAGTTACAGTGAGAACCCTAATTCAAATTAATCTATAGGGTAAAGGGGGAGACATGTTTGATGAAAGAGGAATTTCGTTGTTTGTTTAGTAATGTCATTACCATAGCGCCACTCGATTCGGAGGAATTAACTTTTACGTGTTATATTCTAGTTCACCACGAGCCTGTTTTCACATGATCAAAGCTACAGCGAAGCAAAAGTCGTAAAGTCAACAAACACACTGCCTACCCACATTGGAAACTTTGTCGGAACAATCGCTGTCAACTTGTATCAAAGCAAGAAACGGGTCCGTGGCGCCGGGCGCTACCCACGACGAGCACAACGCAACTCGCATTAAGGCCCTGGCTCCCTAGCCTCCCTAGAGACTTTCGAGTGTGTTACGTGATGCCAAAAAACGTAACCACGAATAACATTTTCCCGAAAGTTCTCTAATCCGAGACACGTAACAACGAATGCACACTACAACGAAACCATGCCATCTTGAATTACATGATCCCGAAAAATGTGATATTGAATAAATAACCCCCTCGGTAATGGCTAGGTAAAACTGTTTAAAAAAATTGTATTATAAATTAGTGTACAACATTATCAACATAATTATGGTGTTTTCGTATGACTCATAAGTTAAAAAAAAATGAACGTCAATTTTTCGCTTTAAAATTTTTCCCTACTTGATTCAAAACGGCTTTGATCTTTGGTTTATCCTGACACTTAAATATACCTAGCTGGTTAAGTATTCTTCAGAATGTAAATACTACACAATATATTCAAATCAATCTAAATAAAAATGGTTTTAAAGGTCAGCAGGGCTCTAAGCGAGCGCTGGCAACATTACGAGATTGTTGTATGCATTTAACTCTGCCCAGATGTTCAAAGGGACAATACGCCTTAAGGGACCCCACGGACACAGAGGGAACACCCATTCAAACTTCCAGATTTAATACGGCCGTTCAAATACCCTACCATGACCGAAAAGGGAAATAAAATTGGGTATTATTATACGTTTTCATCATTTTGATTTGGGTTCATTGAGTTAGATCTGTATGAAAAGTTTTGAGACATCCTAATTGATCTGTCAATTGAAAGCTTCGGTTGGAAGTGGCGAGAAACTTGTGGGAGAAAAGGGTTAATGGAAATGAAGTGGGACTTATACGAAAATAGGATTAGCAATTACATTTATTGATTGCCAATTATCCTTGAACTGACAAATGGTTTCATTAGTCCGTTTGTGTCGAACAAGAAACAAAGCGGATGTATCAGTCTGTATACGACAAGGGCTTCGATTTGGATGCAAAAGTCTGTTACTGCGCATTGAAGTTCGCCATCCCACCATTTTGGAACTTAAATGATTTGATTGTAATCACACTAATAGATGTGAAAGTTTGTGTGTGTGTATGTTTATTACTTCTTCACGCTGGAAATGCTGAACAGATTTCAATGAAACGTTGAACACGGGTTCTTACCGTGTCCTTAAACAGCACTTATGATACTTTACTTAATCCCGGGAGTATGTTCCCTTGGGAGAATTTTCTATCAACACGCGGGCGAAGCCGCAGGCAGCCGATAGTAGTACAATAAAACTCTACGTAACTCTAACAAGCCCAGTATATCTAAGCAATTGCGACATTTCGCTGAATTGATAAGAAATAAAGGACCAAGCCGTGGGCGGACTCGTGCGGGCGCCCGGGCGAGAAAACCTTGTCTTGTAAAAAGAGGAGCTTCGGTACTGGGCGCTAGCGGCAGCGTGGGCGACAAATAACACCGTTTATAGGCCGGGAGCTATTCTTTATTTATTACATAATGACACTTTTACTCCACAAAGCGATTTAAGTTTTTATTACTTTGGATTAGATGGATACTCTTGGAGAAATTTCTGCTTTATAGAAAGCTCCGAATATTTAGAGGCGTTACCAGTTGAATAAGATGTTATCGAATAATTTTGAAACAAATTAGTGCTAAGCAATCTATGTTCACGAAACTGTTTGTGGGTATATTTTCGTAGAGACTCTGCAAAATGGTCGAAGCCTACTGGGGCCCAGGGCCTCTTTCTGAAATGAAGGCTTGGGCCCAGTGCGAAGGGCAGAGAAGGAACGGGGTGGGGTGTTTAGTCAGTAAGAGTCTGACATTGTTTCCCGTTCGGCCCAAGAGAGGGATTCGTCATTGGATGATTTTTGCCCACCATAAAAAAGTGAGTTTGATTTCAGCATGGAACCAATATTTTTTCGGCATACAGAACGTTGTTCCAGATTTGGGTCGCTTATGTGTGAACGTTTACATTTTTGTGAACGCAACCACGATACCGGAGTAATTCTTAGAGTGGGGCGAACGTATCTTTTTGAATATTCCCTAAAAGATGTCAGGGTGGGTTTTAGTAATTAATTCTGACACTCCTCGCTACACTCAGAACGAACAGAGTGGATAAATTTGATGATTTTCTCATCATCATCATCATCTCAGCGTTAGTCCCGGTTGCTTCCTTGGCTTTCACCTCGGTGCCCGGGGTCCGCTTTCCAGCTTAAACGCCTCCACTTCGCTCGGTCTTTCGCGTCCTTTGCCGTAAGCCCATTGGCACGCATATCGTCCCTTACGACGTCGATCCAACGCCTCTTAGGCCTTCCTCGTTTTCCGGGTCCCGGCGGAGGCGGCATGGCGAGGCATCTGTTTCCAACGTAGTCTGCCGGTTTTCGTAATACGTGGCCATACCAGCGTAGGCGACCCTCCTGCAGTTTATCCGCTATGTCACGGACCTGAAGGCTGCCCCGGATGCGGGAGTTTTTAATGCGGTCTTTCCGCGAAACTCCCGACATCCAGCGCAGCATATTCATTTCCGTGACACGCAGGCTGTGCTTGTGCCGCTCAAGTACAGGCCACGCTTCACTGCCATACAAAAGGACAGGCCTAATGATGGTCTTATAGACCTGTCCTTTGAGCTTAACCGGCATTTTGGGGTCACAGATAACCCCCGCCACCTCACGCCATTTCGCCCAGGCCGCCGAGATACGTGACTCGACGTCGCAATCGACATCCCCGGACTCGTGGAGCACCGATCCCAAGTACCTGACCTGTTCCGTGCGCTCGACTGTGTCTTCGCCAATGCGAACAGGAGCAGCGTTTGTTGTGTTACAGGCCAAGTACTCGGTCTTCGCCGCATTAATTTTCAGACCGCCGTTTTCCAGCGATTCCTTCCACGCTGTCACACGTCGAACCAAGCGCCCACTGTCCGAGTCCGCCAGCGCGATGTCGTCTGCATACATGAGCAGCCATGGCGGCTGCTCATGTAAGTCCCTGATGTTGAAGGACAGCACGTCCAGCACCACGCTGAACAGAAACGGACTAAGGACAGAACCCTGGTGAACTCCGACGGTGATGGGGAAGGGTTTCGTATCGCCAACAGCGGTCCGAACCACAGAACCGGAGTCTCGGTACATATCTCGGATGATGTCAACATAGGTCTCGGGCACTCCTTTGGATCTCAGCGCCCACCAGATCACCTCACGGGGGACACAGTCGAAGGCCTTCTGCATGTCAAGGAACAAGAGGTGCAGAGGCGTATTCTTTGATCTGTATCCCTCCATGGTAACCCTTAGGGCAAAGATGGGATCCATGGCACCATGGCCTGGTCGAAACCCATATTGACATCCCGAGACGGTGCACTCCTGTCGGATCCGAGAGTCAATCACCCGCTCGAAGAGCTTCATGGTGTGGGACATAACCTTAATCCCCCGGTAGTCGCCACACTCCTGCACTGATCCCTTGCCTTTGAAGACTGGAGTGATAATACTCAGTCTCCATTGACTCGGGATCTTTTCGGTGAGGAGCATGCAAATAGGTGGGTTAAGATGCCCACACCACGAGGACCCATCGCCTTCCAGGCTTCAATGGGGACTCCATCGGCACCGACAGCTTTCCGGTTCTTCATGCGGCGAAGAGCCACATGCACTTCTTCAGGCGTAACCAGGGGCACAAGTCCCTGATTTGGAGGGAGAACCGGAGACAGCACCTCTTTGTGCTGCTTGTTCAGCAGCTCGTGGAAGTACGAGCGCCATCTCTCCTTCACCGCGAGGTCCTCGCATAACAGATTGCCCTCAGGGTCTCTTACAGAGCGGCACTTAGTTGATATCCAGTGCCGCTTTGACCCTGGAACGTGCCAGCTTATATATGAGCTTCTGCCCCTCAGACGATTCCAACTTATCATAAAGTGGTTGTAAGTGGTCTCCTCAGGCTCTGGCTACGGCCCTCTTGGCGGCACGTTTTGCAGCTCTGTATGCGTCGCGGTCTTCAGGAGATTTGGAAGCTTGCCACGTTTTGAAGAGAGCTTTCTTCTCTCTGATCTCCCTCTGGACTGTGTCATCCCACCACCAAGTCTCCTTGTCACACTTGCGGCCGCCCCTGGACAAGCCGAGCACCGACTTTGCCGCCTCGGTGATGGCAACCTGAATCCTGTCCCAGTGGCTTTGCACAGGTTCGCCATCGGTGCCATCGCACTTGTCGCCGATGGCCGACGCGAACGACTGGGACGTGGCTTCATTCAGTCGCCACCACCGTATTCGGCGTTGTCGGCGCTCAACAACCTTGATCCTAGGCTTGACGCGCAAGTCCATGACAAGGAGACGATGTTGTGCAGTGAGACTCTCGCCGGGTATGACCTTGCAGTTGGCTACCTTACTGATATGGTGCCTCCGTGTGAGTAAGAAATCGATTTGGGTAGCGTACCTCCCGCTCTTGTAGATAATCAGGTGTTCGGGTTTCTTTTTGAAGAACGTGTTCACGATGGCAAGGCCGGCAGCCGCACACGTTTGGAGGATATTCTCCCCCTCCGCGTTACGGCTACCGTATCCAAAGCCACCGTGAACATGCTCAAACTCCTTGCACCTGTCACCCACATGACCGTTCAGATCACCACCCAAGACGATTCCCTGTGACAACGGGATGCCACGAAGCACCCCACCGAGTTGATCCCAGAACGCAGCCTTTTCAGTGTCGCTGCAACCGACCTGAGGTGCGTAGGCACTTATCAAGTGGGTTACAACCCCGTCAATAAGCACACCTACGACCATAAGCCGATCACTGTAGCGTTTCACCTCCAGGACTGCGTCTTGAAACTCCTCGGAGAGTACAACGGCCACCCCGTTCTCCCCACCGGCTGCACCCGTGTAGATCAGCTTGTAGCCATTCCCGATGAGCCGGGACCTGCGGCCTTTCCACCGAGTCTCCTGCAGGAATGCCACGGCCACCTTTCGCTCGCAAATTTGATGATTTTCTACCACAAAAAAAGGAAATTCACGCAAGGGTTGCACACTAAAAGAACAACAAACAAAGAACACATATACGCAAATTAATAATCACCTTATAACCAACCGACAAGTCTGACAGTATGATACTGTCGGCTAGTTCGCTGCTGTCGAGCTGCACGTTGCGGCTAATTTGAAGGCGTCCTTAGAGTCCAAACTTTTCGCTAGCAATGGTTACTTAATACTTACTCAATTTTTTATTGCAATCCACAATGTAGGCTTAGGTGGTATACTAATGTATACAACCTAAGCCTACATTGTGCCCGACAGGGTCCATGATTGTTACTCTTTGCTAATGCAAAGAGTAACAATCATGGACCCTGTCGGGTACAGCATAGAAGGATAATTATAATAACCAGTAGAGAGGCTTTATCATTCAGGCATTCCATAATTTTCTATTTCTTCCATAGGTTATTTCAGTGCAGACAAATATCTAACTGTTGCGTCAAGAATAAAGCGTCTAGGGCGTTGACCAAGCGAGCCAGATTACGCTGGGCGATGACATGTTGTAAAGTAGGGGAGCAAATAAGACACACCCGTACGCGAAATATGCGCTTTAATCGTGGAGTTGCGGATGAACTATACAAATAAGACGAACAGAATATGTGAATGAACTTCGTAACAAAAAGAGCCCAGAGCCAGTTAGACTCGCAAACAAGGGGTTTCGTAATATCACATCAAAATCGAGCAAAATATAGTAAACGTTATATGGAACCCGCCTTTGAATTTTTCCTTATTTTAATTCTATTATTTGTTGTTGTATCAGCAAGAAAAACTAAAATTATGAGTTAAAGAGGTGAAAAATTAGCACTTATTTTTTTTTAATCTTTATTTTTGTGCGAGTTTTCAAAGCGCTAAAATTCGCAGAGCCTAACTCCTGTCCCTTACCTTAGCTTGGATTCCAGCTCTGGCCGTTTCTCACTTATTTATCCAGGTCCCATTTAACCGAGTTTTACTATATTTACCTTTTAGGATTCCGTGCCCTAAGCTCCTAAAACTCCAAGGCCAGTACAGCTTTCAATGAAACATCACATCCACATCAACAAAACTGCTTGTCATTACTTCTGTCGCTAATAAACTGCGTGAAATATTCAATAGTACAGCGCTCTTCGCCTCATAATTTATGAGCAGCGCGTTTATTGGGTTACGTTTATTAACGTGTTAATCGTTCTAACACAGAATACTGATTAGCCGGCAATTAGTAACCACGATACGACTTGTTGTTATGTCTTGTAATTAAGTTATACTCATCTTTTCAATTAAAGTCCTAGTAACAAGATGTGTTATGTTCGTTAAGAGGACCCTTCATGGTCAGTTTAACGTCGCGAGCATGGTTGAAAAGCTTGTTGGTTTATCCTCGATAGAGAGGCAATGCGATAAAAGAGAGATACCGCCTGGACTTTAAGATCTTAAATTCCGTATTCAAAATGAAAATACTGAAGCCTTATAAGATCATTTTATTTTTGGAATATATGTATTTTAGTCAATGAGATTTTTTTTTCTAGTACATTATGAAAGTTTACGTAAATTTGAAACAAAATAGCACACCTTCATATTTTACTGGTTTAGTTTTAGTTCATTAAGCCCCAAGGGGACACCGGTGTCCGTACACCTATAGTCTTAATAGTGTTTATAATTACGATAGTAGAAAGATTAACAAACACAAAATATCTAAACTGACAAGAGAAAGATGTAATAACGTCAATCACAACAAGAGTACCTAGTTACAAAAATATAGGGAATTTTCAGTGATGAGACAGTCATAATAGTATATTTTTAAACCCTATTAAACTGACGGACATAAAAATAAGGAGGTGTTCACACGAGCGCCACCGACCGTAACTGGGCGTCCCGGTTCCTTGAGAACCGACAGTTTAAATCACTGGCTTTAGATCGCCTCGTATAACCACGAAGATAAAGACAATTTATTATACAAACATATTTGTAGACATTATGTGAAATAAACTAGCTTTTGTCTGTGTTTACACGCATGTCAATTATGGTCATAAAGTGTGAGGTTTTGAAGTTATTATCACGCCAGAATATGGAGCTAAAGCAATGGTTTATTTGTTTAATTAAAAATGTTTTAAAGCATTTTGCAGAGAGCAGGATTGTGCGGAAGAATCACTGCAGTCCTATTCGTGAGTTCTAAGCCTAATCCATATAAACAACTACCTTTAGCCCGCGGCTTCGCTGCCAGCAGCAGAAAAATGTGATAAATGAAGAATCGCACGACCGTTTTTCGGAAACTTCACATAAACCATTGATTTAGATAGGTGAGACCGTTCTTAAGTTATAAAATAACGAACGAAAAGTGGCTAATTTGAAGGCGTCCTAAGTAGCGCCATATGGTGCTATGAATTTACCTGAATACCCCTCCTCATTACTAACATGAAATATTCAATGAATCACGGACGATCAAGACAGCTAATCCTGAAAGTGTTGATGTAATTACACACACCGCTAAACACACGATTAAGAGCTAAGCTGCTAGCTTAACAGGACTAACAAATATGTTGTTTATTACCCTCCCAGATAATAATTATATTCTGTATATAGGTACTAATATTATAATGCATTTGCTTGTTTGGTAGAATGCGCTGACCTGACCTCTGGAACTACTAGATCGAATTTAAAAATTATTCCGTTGTTGGATAACCTCATCAATAATTTCAAGTAGCCGTAGGGGCCCAGCTGGGCCCAAGCCTACTGGCGCCATGGGGTATAGTGAAATCGTCACACAGAAACCCTGGAACCAAGGCCAAGAAAGAAAAGGAGTGGGTTTATTAGTCAGTACAAGCCTGACATTAACTCCCACTCCACCCCAAGACGCGGAGATGTCATTGGACGATTTGTACCCATCTAAAAAAAAATTGTACGACAATATACAGCCCACGGTGAGGTTAGTAGTAGAAACGCGGGTGAAACCGCAGAGGGCAACTAGTTTTTCACATAAATGGATTGCAATGAGGGTGGGCTGGTAGTATTCCATGCGTGGCGACTCTTATCTGGCATCTTTCTTGCTTCAATGAATACAATAGGATGTCAGCGTAACAGCTAATGAAGATAGTCGATTTGGAGCGAGAGGAAGCAGTGTTTCTTCAGTTTCTCTTTGCGATTCAAGATTTAGCAGACCTATGCATATTCCCGATATCGATTTCGTTAATTCTTTCGAATAATCTCGAAGCCTCAGATAAATTTATTATTTTGCAAAATATACATAGCATATGTAAATCAATCAATACTCGGTAAAGATCAGCGGGGTTTTATGCGAGTGCAGACAAGTAAGAGAATTATGCATTTAACTCCACCCAGATTTTCAAATACGCCTAAAATGTAAGCTTATGTAGAAAATGAGATATTGCTAAAATTCTGCCTACTTCTTCTGTTGGCCTTGGTTTGACTTTTATCTCACCAGAATCCATCTGGACAGTTCTGGTGTTGAGTTGTTGAAATCGTGAAAGGTGTAGATGGTTTTTTTTTTATGGTAGGTAAAAATCATCGAATGACGAATCCCACTCTTGGGCGGAGCGGGAAACAGTGTCTGACTCTTACTGACTAAAGAACCTACCCCGTGCCTTCCTTGCCTTATTCCCAGAGCCCCGGTGTAACGCTTTCGCACCAACCCTCAGCTCCGGGAGGCTTCGACCCTGTAGGGCCCCTACGGTTTGCTGACAACTCCTTGAGGCGCGCGGGAACGGAGCGCGCCGTCGACGACTTGGACTATGTAAAATAGCGTGATTAGGTGCCAATCTCCCGGCCAACAGAGCCAAAGTTCTGGCCAGATAGCGTTACATAAATTTATTGATCTGCAAAAATATTTGTCGTACCATCGAAGACACTTTCGCATGACCACCACAAAGTTAATTTTTGCTTGCACTCGAAACGAAAACTTCTAAGCTTGGGTTTGGCACCATGCCGCAAACTAGTGATTATGCACAAATTCTCGCAATAACACATACTAAAATCTTAAAATTTATCCCAGCTTCTAGAAGCTTTTCCAATTACATTTAAAATGTAGAACAGCATGATTAGGTGCCAATATTCCGGCTAACTATATATCATAAGATTTTACATACAGATTTATCGATGATACCCCAACACCGGAGCCTATATTCATCATAAATTCCAGCCCTGGCACAAATACAGCAATACAGACGAAACAATAGCGAAGCCTGCCACGCCAGTGTACAGTCGTACTGACAATTAAACTGCCATTATGCATGCATTATGATTTTACTGGCATTTGTGTGCACGGAGTCAAAACGATACCCGTGGCATCAAAATGAAAGATGGCTCCTAAATAATTACGGTGTAATTGTCTTTTTTATTGTTGGATGGATTGTGTGAGGAGTGATATGAAAGAAAAGGGAGTTAGTGATAATGTGACGTGTGACAGGACAGAGTGGAAGAAAAAAACATGTTGCACCGACCCTAAGTAACATGGAATAAGGGTAGGATGATGATATGATGATGTCTCTTTTATTGTGCATTGAATTTGTTACGTATTGACGGTGTTTAGAGTGATGATGTGAAGTATAGCGAAGTAAGCTTTACCCATGACTTCTCATGATTGTTTTTAGGCTTACATACTTCTATAGGAAAAATCGCATCCTTAGAGGATCACTACGATGATGTGTACAGTGGAAGTGGGAGTTTAAGCTTAACCCTAGTGTTTTTTGATGACGTATGATAGTTTTACAGATATGCAAGGCAAAAGAGGCCGCATGACAGAGTAGCACAAGAAAGCAGCCGCCATGAAGTCAAAGAATGAGGCCGCTGTGGCCGAAATCGGCTTGATGGCAACATCATCATCATCGTGATACTTTTTTATTTTATTTTTAATTATCGTCATTGAATGGCATATTATTATGGCATTTGGCAATAGTATAGCTTTTATAAGGAAAATTCTTCTTTCTTGTATTTTTTTTTCTTTTTTTATAAACATTCAAAAAACTACTGAAAGCCTGTCGCGATTGGGGTTAATTGATGATGTGTAGCTGATAATTTATGATGTGAGACAAATAGCTAAAATAATTTTGTGCCAGTCACAGAATCGTTGGTAGCTCCACAGACTGCCCACGCTTTACCGCGGACATTTACGATCCGATATGATTGATTATGGCACTCATTTGAGCGATCAATTTCACTATTGATCAGTCTCGGGTGTCTACAAACAATTAGAGCTTTGCTTTCAAAACAATTATTTCGGGAATAGTCACGCAAAAGACATTGTCCTAAGCTAGAACCTCTTCTTCCTTAAGGCAAGCAGGAGGGGGGAGTTTTTAGGGTACCGTACCCAAAGGGTAAAAACGGGACCCTATTGTTATCAATCTGGTGTCCGTTTTTTTTGTAAATTGAGATTTTCACATATGCCTATAGGCGCAAATATATGAACACTCAGACATAAAAATGATTCCTGAATTTCAATAGGTTTTCAACTATTTATTGTGAATTAAACATGATTTTTTTAAGGTGGGTAAATTATCAAATGACTCTGATCTCTCGCCTTGGGCAAGAGCGGAATAATTTTCAATTTTCACGCGGACGAAGCTGCTGGCAACATTTAAGCTAGAAATACATTAGATCGACGCACACGTGTAACTCGCTTGATGTACGTAGAACGACATCGCGTGGCGTGGATCAACTGTAGCTCTACAAGTCTAGTTGCCATATAAAATGTATGGAGACCGTCGCGCCCAGATCAGCATGTGTGGCACACGCGTGTGCAGTGTAGTTGTATAATATATACATGCTGAGACAGTATTTTGTATTTTAGCGCTCGTAAAATAATTACGATGTCCTAAACTTGAAGATGTTGCGGAGGAGAAGCAACTGTCGTAAAACCTCCGTCTGCGGTCTTAATTGCTATTGTGTCTGCAGCAGGCGGACACGGGAATAAACCCTACTCATAAAACATACATGCATTTTATCTTCATCACAAGTAAATTTTAATAATGATGGAATTATTTTCATAATAAGATGTGATGCACGGATATCTGAGATACAAATAAATATTAAAAAAAAAACATTTTTAAAAAAAAGCTCGTAAAAAAGCGAAAATAATGTGAAGAGAATGTTTTTTCCTCTTTTAATTGATAAACAAATTATGTAGGTGCACGACTTCCTGCTTCACTTACGAGTAGGAAAATTAATTTGATGATGATGAATTTAAAAAAGGGTGCATAAAAACTAACTAGTTCACGTTTTTCAGGAGTTAGCCATTTTGGATTTAGAAAGACGTGATTTAGCTAAACATGTATTGCCAATTTGTCATTTAAACTAGCTGCAAAATTTCAGCTGAATCGGTTAAGGATAATATATATATAATAAATTAATTTGTAAGATTTGCTCTGAAGTTTAATAATTATATTTTGTGATATTGCAAGTTAAATAAAACATTATCATAATAGTATAATCACCCTCATAATGGTCCTAATGTTGAGAGTCAAGCCAACTTTCTAGGAGAGGGAATGGACCGTAATTAATGACATTTATTTCCACGCAGGCTCAGTGCGGATTGATGGCACAAGTCTTTTAATTTCCGGTCCTAGGATATGCCGAATAGAAAATTCGGCGATGTTTTCTTTCACCTGTTTAGAGAAGTGGAGATGAAATAAATTACACAACTTAACGCACCTGGCTGGGTTAAAACCTGCGACCTACAACTCGTAAGTCAGAGCCATTACTTCTGGGGCACCACTGCTCCTAGTTGAAATTATTAGAAATTTCTTTTTGAAATAAGCTTTTGTAAATCTTATTTTAGGTAAAATAATTGTATTGTTTCTTCTATGAACATGAAAAAAACAACTTGATACAGGCAACTTGCAAAATATGGTGAAAGAGCCTTGGTCTGATCACGTAGCTTTACACTAAACTTTTATACTTTCTTTAAAAACATTGTTATCTACACGCCGCCTCCATAATTTACAGAGACCTGTCTGCCACGTGAGCCCGCAAGATGAGGCGACGAGCACTCCTCGCAGGAGTGAGAGGGATGGGGAGGAACATGCCTTTACCTAATCGGGAAGACAATGCAGCTTTCAAGGACCCGACAATGTTATTTAGGGAACTTGCTGGGCGAATAGTGCCGCCGTCAGATAGGTATTTTCTCAACAAAAAGTAGTTTTGTCTCCAAACTGGTTCGATATTGATGGCCTTTAATTATTTGAGACTTTGAGACTTCATTGGAGCGTTTCGTCTCGTCATTTATACCAAGTATGAGTACCTTCAGATTAGCCGCAATGTACCGCGTGACAGCAGCGCGGTTGTAGTTCTGCCGCCGCGCTGCTTTATTACCACATCAATCAATATAATATAAAAATCAATGCCACTTTTCGTTGTAATTTTATAACTCGAGAACGGGCTCACCTATCCAAACCAAATGTTTAGGCTTTGTTCGGATTATTTAGTAGATGGTTTATGTGAAGTTTGCACAAAATCGGTCAAGTCGAGTAGATAGCGAAGCCGCGGGCGAAAGCTAGTATGTAAATAAATATGTAACAACTGTGCTGTGGTCGTGTGACCACAGCACGGTTGTCATCAAGTCACGTCAAGCTCGCTTTATATCGTAGGACTGGAACAATTTTCCTGCTGCTGTCTTCCCATCCAATTATAATTTAGATGTCTTCGAGGCCAGAGTGACTAGGCTCTTAATAAACTAGTGCCTCACCATCAACGATTGCATCATTGCTCATCATCAGGTGGGATCGCAATCAAACTTCGGCCGATAAGTTTTAGTTAGTTTTATAGCTAGGGCAATGCTAAGTGAACCATGGTGGATTCTTTCACGGGTGGCTGGGTAGGTTAACTATTAGGTGTGAGCGCCCGGTCAACGAGGGGGCGACGTGTCCAAAATGGTTTCTTAGAAACCTTCTAAGCTGTTGTCTTGGAACTAATTGCATAATTCGGGATAGTCAAATTCGAAGGTGTGAAACAATGTTAGATAAAAATTTCAATCCAATAGAATGATTTATGGGGAATTTATGGTAATATAAACACCAATACTAGTGCACCATAAATCGCCGTTATTTTGACATAACAAAAAAAAAATGGGTAGACCCCAGGTAGGAAGGTAGGCCTATTCTGAAACCTAATAAAAAAAAAATGGATCCTGCCGTTTCCGAGTTCGATAGCAAGAACTATGACTCGATATTTAGCTCAATGTATATCCGGAATCTTGGTTCGACTTGAAAAATCTTTTAGTGTTAAATATCAAGGAACAAATAGGAACGAAACCGCAACAAAAGGTGGGTGAAACCGCAGAGTACCGCTAGTTAAACTTATATAACTGAGTACGTAATAAGCGTCAACTTCAAACCTCACCAAATTCCGACAGGCTGGATCAATGCGCAGAATAAAAAACAAAAGACAAAAGGAAAAAAAAACAGTAAACAACAAACACAAAGTCTGCGGGGTGTCACAAACAAAAACGAAAGAGGTGTAGGTGACGCACCCCTATGCCATAATTTGTGTAGTTAACCAACCAGCACTGGAATTCAAATGTGCTGGGGGCTCACTGAGCCTGGAAAATATTTTACAAATCGAAATTTCGATTACAACCAGTACCAAATTTGTAATCAAATCAAATTTTACATACCAATTGCACTGTAAAAGGAAATCTTAAAGAATATGTATGTAGGTTAGGAAAATTCAAAATCGTATGTTTATGTGACAGGTCATTTCATTTCACATTTTTTACGTATTAAAGTTTTGACCTGCGCGAATCGGACCACTGCCACTGCTTACACTTTTTTTTTTCTTTTCTTAACTCTTGAGCCCCAAGGTTCGCATACCTATTGTCTTTCTATTATGTCTCTAATTACGGTACTCGAAATCGAAAGGGTAAGATAAGCTCGCGTTCGACCACCATCACACCTGGTGGTTAGTGACAATGTGGTTGACGATGGATGGAGCACCTATTCATTGTTGGTTTAAAGACCCCTAGGTTGTACCTATCAAGAAGCATTGACTCTGACTATACGCACAATAAATGTGTTCCCAAAACGTTTTGCGCATATGGGTGGGAAGTCCACCATGTACCGGTGGCGCAACGCCATAAGTTTTTTTTTTTTACTTGCAATAAACTAGTGCTTGACTGCGATCCCACCTGATGGTAAGCAGTGATGCAATCGTTGATGGTAAGGCGCACTAGTTTATTAAGAGCCTATTCACTCTAGCCTTGAAGACACCTAAATTATAATCGGACGGAAAGACTGCAGTTTAGTGGTCTGATAATGGAACGGGCGAAAATTAAGCTGTGCAAATATTCAAATACATTTTGACATTATTTACAACTAAACGCATAGGTTTATAGTTCGTCGGCAAAGCTCATGTTTCCTTGCAATATTATAAATATACAAGGACGAGCCTGGTTGCATGTTCCGTAAAAAATAATGCAGAAAATGAAACTTCATTCGTGTTTGTGGGAAGCATGTATCTGTTGGCTTGAATAAGTTATACAGAAAACCTTGACATAAATACAGTAATAAAAATCGTAAAGCAATGAGAGGATACTTTTTTTATGGTAGGTAAAAATCATCCAATGACGAATCCCGCCCTTGGCCGTGCGGTAAACAGTGTCAGACTCTTACTGACTAAACAACCTACCCTGTTCCTACCTGGCCTTAGTCCCAGAGTCCCGATGTAACGCTTACGCATCAACCCTCGGCCCCAGGAAGCTTGGAGGGGCCCCTACAGTTTACTGACAACTCCTTGAGGCGCGCGGGAACAGTGCGCGCCGTCGACGACTTGGAATGATAGGATACTGGTAATCGTTCTCAACACGGAAGAATACATTAAGTACATGGAGTTGTTCAGCATGAGTAGATTCAAGCTGAATAAAGCTGAAGTAAAATAAACTGATGAGTTTATTTTTTTATTTTTTATCACTTGATGAAGTGCGAGGCGTAGTTGCGGAGTAGCAAAAAACGGCAAATATCACGATTGATATATGAGAAGCTTCGCACTTATTTTATTCTGTTTTTAGTATTTGTTGTTATAGTAGCAACAGAAATAAATCAATTGTGAAAATTTCAACTGACTGGCTACCACGGTTCATGAGATATTATAGCCTGGTTAGTGGTGATAGAGAGTGGTGACTCAGAGTCCCGATTCTACCCTTGTTTGATGCAAAAGCGGACTACCAGGCCTTGGGATCGAAGCTAAGAAGGAACGAGGGTAGGTTGTTTAGTCAGTAAGAGTCTGATACTATCCCCCTACGCCCAAGGGCAGGATTCGTCATTAGACGATTTTTTCCTACCATAAAAAAAAAATCCGAAACACTTGGAAATGCCGGTATATATGGAGCCAAGGAAACCCAACCCCAACCCCAATACCCGCGGCTTCGCCCGCGTGGTATTGGGGTTGGGTTTTCCGTGATAAAAAGTAGCCTATGCCCTATTCCGGAGTGTATCCTATGCCTGTGCCAAATTTCATCCAGATCAGTCCAGCCGTTTTGGCGTGATTGAGTAACAAACATCCAAACATCGTAACTTTCGCATTTATAATATTAGTAAGATAATAAACAGGTAGTCCTCATACATCACAAACTCTTGGAGCATGGAATCCTAAAAAAGCGAGCCAAAAACGTAATTACTACCACAAAAGTTATTTAGTGTTACTACTGTCGTATGTCAACCACTTTAGAACGAACTCGGATTAGTAGTTCGAGCCTCTGCCTTCGGATTACAGTTGTTAGAGCGGGCTCAACTTACCGCGTCGATCGCTCTTCATGGGGATCAATTGGCTTTGTCTGACTGTACAAGGCGCGACACGGACCATTTAATTTAATTGATCTGCGGGAACTAAATACGTCTGAGTGCAGTTTACCTCTATAAACATCTCTTGAGTGACCTTCTAGAGGCCTTTATAGTAGCTTTGTGGACAGTTCAAGTTCAAGCTTTAAGAGGGCCCAATCCGTGATGCTTTTTACACAACAGCTCTAACGCGATTAATAGTGTAAGGCTAGAGTGAATAGGCTCTTAATAAACTAGTGCGCCTTACCATCAACGATTGCATCACTGCTTACCATCAGGTGGGATCGCAGTCAAGCACTAGTTTATTGCAATTTAAATAAATAAAATAAATAATAATGACGCTGTTAATAAACTTTCAAAAAAGTTTTGAGATTTTTAGATTATTTTCAAAATACTTAGGTTTTTAAAAAATAGCGCCTATTTCTTGGATCAAGTTTTGTGAAATATTCGAGTAAGTCTCGAGTGTCTCTTTATCGAACATTGCGTTAAATGAAACAAGTAGTATCTGTAATCTAAATTGGGATCAAACCTGCGACTTTCAGCGCAGTAGCTAATGACAAAGAGACTATTATATACTAAAAAACCCACGTATACCTAATGCCTGTATATGTACCTATTACATATAGTTTTTAAACAAATATTTGTCAGCAATAAAATTCGCTGAAAGCTCAAGAAGAATCCAATAACGACTCAATGACTTAGCAATTGTACAGAAACAGGAATATTTTTACAAAGACAATAGAAAAAGGAAAGTGGGAGGAACGAAATAAACCAAACATTACTACAATTTATTGACTACTACAACCGCCATAAGGTGGTATTTAAAAGGATCGTAAAGCTCTTATGATGAAAAGGAATAAATCATAGATAATATCCATCATAAAGTCGGTCAAGTCGCTGTTTCAGTCTCTGCCTCAAGTCAAACTCGTCACAATAAAAAGAGGTACACTTTTAGAAACAGAGAGACTGTTGTGTACAGCTGAACGAGTTGGGGATTCGAATGAACTCTAACAAGGCTAAAAGGACTCGACTTTTATTTCCTTCGAGCGAATTCTTAGTTAAGAGCGTCTAACCAGACATAAATTTCCATTTTCATACAACTGCTATTACGTGATTAAGACGTTATGACATATCTTTCTCAAGGTTTTTTAGCTAGTATTCGAATAAATTACAAAAATTCTGAACGTCAACAAAGCGGCGTTGGGGGAGGGTCCTCTTAATTTAGGCGGAGTTTGCGCATATACAGACAAACTCGTAAAAAATAACTCGCGATTTTATTTTATACCGTGAAGAAGTAAGATAAAAGTTTGTGCTCTACACTAAAAGAGAGAATATAGAAGAGCTAAAATGTCTCACAAATATTTTAACCAAAACCAACAAGAAGTAAAAACACCATAAATATCTCGAAATGTTGAAACTTCACCATCGTTAGCTCAATGACATAAATATTATTTCCGTCATCAGATTTATGAATCCTTTTCTGTGTTCAGAGAAAGAAACGCGTGTTCTACCTTTTATTTTTAGGCGATAAATTCATATTTTGTGTCCCTACGTGTTTAAAAATGTAAAAACTTTGGGTGGGCTCAGTGGGCTGTGCCACAGTCAATAGTTTCTATTTGGAAACAGAGAAGTACCATTATGTCATTACTGACGGAAACAGTATATCGACTTAGACTTAAAAGTAAGAGCAATTAATGAACGCAAAATACGCGCCTTAGTTGTGGAACTGCGGATATCAGCCCGAAATACAATACAAGAGCAATTAGAAAATTGGCTCTTAGGACTCCCACTCAAAACTGCGACGCAATTCGATACGATGCTGTATAGCAGAAAACAGTCATACGAACTTATAATTATCATCATCAATTTAGCCAAAAGACTTTCACTAAGATCTATTATGATTATGACAATCTCAAGTGACCCAATAACGACGGGTACTGTGCGTCTTTTACACGTCGGATTCTGGCGACCCTTGCCAGGTCATCAGTCGAACTGCTGGGAAGTCTTATCAACACTTTCGTGCGGCATCGGCAGAATATCGGTTTAGGTGGCCATACAATGTGCGATGCGAATCAATTCGCATTTGCGATGTGTCGAGCGAGCTCGCAGATTTTTACGATACGAGGTCGCATCGCAGTTTTGTTTTTGGACCCTGCCTTGAATTCAACTATAAACCCTTTGGAAAAAAAAGAAAGATGAAAAATCGTTTCAGTTGATGTTTCGGCATACTTTAAGTTTGGCTTTCGTAACTTTTTCCATGATAAAGCAAAAATATGGCTTTTATCTCAGAAAGTCAGCCCGACGCGACGCAACGCCGTCGCGACGAAGATATCAAATTATTCATTCGCAACTTTGAGAATAATAAGGCTTTTTAAATGGAAATACGTAAATCTAATAAATAAAACTAGTAAATGACTGACATATATAAAAGCACAACTGAAACTACTGGGACAAAGCGTGTGAAAATTTGCACAAGTTCTATTTTTATGACGTAGAAAAAGAGAGGGTTTTCCGAAATTCACCCCTCTAAGGGAATGAAACGGGGGTCCAAAATATTAATGAAAAAAAAACCTAATTTCTTGCGAGCGAAGCCGCTCGCTAGGTGAAGCTACTTAATAATAAAATAGCTTGTTTTGTAACACTCAAATATCTATACATATAGGAAGGTACGCTTTATCTTCCGAAGTTCACATGTGTACGCAAAAAAATTAAATTGAACGGATTTATCAAAATTGGGATACGTTGTCAAACAAGATGAAAAACGCTTCCTCGCTTCTGCGGCTACAGATTGGCAGCTTTGTAACAAGATGCGGTCGTTAACTTTTTATAGCATCTAGTATCTACGCGGCAAATAAGTTGAACATTTTGCTATGGTTATGCCACAATCGCACGTGCCGAGTAAAAGGGCGAGACAGACGTTGCTCGGCCGAGACAGTGATGTAAGCGAGTTTTAGAGATAAGCGTTCGGCCGTCCACTCGGCGCTATATTCATACGTACCGAGTATTTGGCCAAGAGCATTGTCACGCCTGATCGTATGGTGCCGGTGATCAAGGTATTACGTGCAGCCCCCCATTGCGATTGAGACCCGAAAATCGGTTACTGCGCATTCTAGGACGATCGTCATCGTGGGTCAATTTGTTACGAGGATTATAACCGATTTTTGGGTCTCAATCGGAGCGTCCTACAAGCCCTGGCCCCCTATTCTCTAAGAAAACAGCCTTGAGTGCAGCGCTGGCCCAGCGCTAACAGGCATAACACCCCAGGGCAGCCGTCACAACGTCAAGCTATAACCAACCTAATGAATGTGTACAAATAATACTACAATACGTACCATTTTCCCGGGGAGCCTCATCAACCGGTGCATTTCCCACCGTCATAAGCCTCTCTGTATGGCACATGAGAACTGAACTCGCGACTGTATTACGTAACGAAAGTATACAAATGTATACAAACTAGCGCGGCCAATGCACCCTCGCTCTATTAATTTTACGGATGGTAAGCAATTTACTCTACACTTTTCCAGCCTCCTGGAAAAGCCTTTATACGCGTTAGACAAACATAATATTCGATCAAGAATAGATATTACACTTAAAATGAAAAACTATTTAAAATACAGAAATTGCAAAAATCTAAATAAAATTTTGCTATTCTATCGTCTTTTGTTTATGCCATAGATTTAGAAGAAAATATTTGAATGTCAAAGAGAGACATTTGAATTCGACCTTTTTAGAAATTCGCGTGACGTTGGTGCAACCCTCAAATGTTGAATCGGGTGTATAAGGAATTTTATTTTGTGTCATACTATCGACCCACCCCAGGTTTGCACTGGTGTTAGGTACAAATATTTGGAATTCTCTGTTTTTTCTACTATTATATGCATGTATTTTATACCTAAACTTTCTTCATGAATTACTTAGTCAATTGCTGAAAACTGCATACAAATTCGTTCAGAAGTTTTTGAGCTAATCGCGTTCATACTGTCTGAGAGACACGGTAGGCAATTTAATTTGATAATTATATATTACTAGCGACCCGCTCCAGCTTCCCACGCCCGTACTGATATTGAATATATTATGCATGTATTTTACACATAAACCTTCCTCTTGAATCACTCTATCTATTAAAACAACCGCATCAAAATCCATTGCGTACTTTTAAAGATCTAAGCATACAGCTAACTTTGTTTTATACTATGTAATGATGATGATTATCAAATTATTTGCACACCGTGGTAAAGATGACTAAAATGTTTTTGTAAGTTTATTTTCGATGCGCTTTCAGTCGAAATCAGAACCTATAAAAACCTTCTAGAAATTCTTACAGAATCATTTTCGTAGCAACAATCTATAAAATTCCAATACCTTCTCAGCTGTCTAATACAGTTATAGCTTACTAGGACACGATAGGCTATTATATAACGTGTTCATGATAAAAGATGTACTCGTACAAAACAATAAACGCCTAGGGACGCTAGTCTCACAAGTTAATTACTGCCTCCGGGAATACGCGATATTGGTTTTCTGATTGGCATCAACGTTGTATGGTTGTTGGATTGCGTTTAACAGCAGTAGGGGCCTAACCTTTACTATGACGTGTTAAAAAGTTAGGAGTGAGAGCGAGACCAGACGGATGGAGATATACGCCTATTGCATCACACTACACATACATCAATTTTCTATGAACGGATCGCGTCAAGAGCTTGTGGTAGACCCTCAGTTAAGCAAACTTGAGGTAAATAATTGACTAGTTGACTCAATTTTCTGTAGCTATATTCCAATTCGCAAATAGGCAAAATTTTTCAAATCGTCTACAATTATGTAAGTTAAAAAGCTTTAAAATTTAGAGGAAGAGGAAATTTGAGTAACAGAATAAGCATGTAGAAGCTGAATTGTGTCGTGAGGTTACGTGGGTACAAAAGAGATAAGTAGCAAGATGTTCCCACCACACCCCATTTCTCGTATCAATATTTGATATGCTGCTTGTTTTACTCTTAATAACCAAAATTGGTGCCGTTTTCATAAATATTTAGTTTCTTTTATGTATTACTAGCTTTTGCCCGCGGCTTTGCACACGTCAACTGATTACTCTACCTTACTTTACCCTACTACAACCTATTTTTTTTCATAACAACCTTCTCCTTACAATAACAAACACAACCAAAAAAAGTATTAGCAAATCGGTTCAGCTTTTTTTGAGTTTAGCGCTTACCAACACATTTTGCGATTCATTTTTATATATGTATAAGATTTGTTGTATAAGATACTAGCTTCTGCCCGTGACTTCGTCCGCGGAAAATTTGAGAGACAAAAGTTGTGATAGCTCGGGTAATATCCATGTTATATAAATAATTTATAGCCTATGTCACTCAGGAGTAAAGCAGCTTTCTATTATAGCTTCAATTTTTCCAATCGAACCATTAGTTCCAGAGATTACCTCCTACAAAAAACAAAAAAACAAACTTTACCTCTTTATTATATTAGTGTAGATATTAGACAAGAATAAATAAACTCAGTAAAGTACCCAATTTATATGTGGTGAAGAATCATATTCGGAATTCGGTACATGTCTGTCCTCTATGACCTGTAAATGCCTGGCTTTCATGACCTGAATTTAGGCCTAGTCTGGACTTTGACCCGTATTCGTGTGCGCAGAATTTAATTATCGTTTTCGTTGATCCTGCTTCATAGCTAATTATGCCTGTATGAACACTTAACCTTTGGTATTAATTAGAAAAACTTCTATATAGTCATTGTCACTAGAGCGCCTCACTAGAGTGCTTGACTGCGATCCCACCTGATGGTAAGCAGTGATGCAATCGTTGATGGTAAGGAGAATATAGGAATAATATTATACTTGTTCCGAATATGTGGCATATATAAAACTAGCTGTGCCCGCGACTTCGTCCGCGTGAAATAGTTATTTTGGGCATCATATTTATTGTTGCAAACAACCTCCTCAGCTTTATAAATTATAACTGTTACCCACGACTTTGCCCGTGTCAATTTCTGTTATTTTTTTAGACAATTTAGTTTTTAAAAGAACATCATTATCTAAAAGTACTTCATAGAGCTACACCCCAACTTGGGCACGCCATAATCTCGGCGGTAAGTCCCCTCTTTGAGGCGTGATGTCTATCACGTTATCCTCACCTTCCGCATGACGCAGGTTCTCACCGGACATGAGAAGTTCAGGAGATTCCTGCGCGCCGGATTCGTGCGGAAGAGACGCCCGGGTGTCGCCACTGTGTGGTCAGCCCGGAGGATACGGTGGAGCACACGGTGGAGGTGTGCCCCGCTTGAGAAGAGCATCGCCGTGTCCTCGTGGGGGTGATCAGCGGCGGCGACCTCTCGCGCCGGGCCTTGGTTCAGGCCATAGTTCGCAGCGAAGAAGAATGGCAAGCGGTCGCCTCCTTCTGCAGTAATGCTCGTAAAGGAGGAGGCCGACCGCATAAAGCAAAGGCAACAGCGCCCTTGCCGTAGCCGTCACCGCCGCGATCCCGCCGACATCCGGTCTCCGTAGACGCTGGCTTGTGGACGGTGAGCAATGGGTAGCTCGCCGTCCGGTTGTCTGGTAACAGTCCAGACCGAGACCATGTCGTCGACGGCGTGCACTGCTCCCGCGCGCCTCAAGGTGTTGTCAGCAAACTGTGGGGCCCTTCAGGGGCGAAGCCTCCTGCAACTGAGGGTTGGTGCGAAAGCGTTATACCGGGGCTCTGGGAATAAGGCAAGGGAGGAACGGGGTAAGCTGTTTAGTCAGTAAGAATCTGACACTGTTTCCCGCTCCACCCAAGAGCGGGATTCGTCATTGGATGATTTTTACCTACCATAAAAAAACCCATCCGTGCCGCCCGCAAGCAACCCCTCTCCTCGCCCGCCGGCCAGGTGCAGCGTCAAGTTTTGCACATCACGCATCGCGTGTGAATTTTATATCGGAGTTATTTTATAATTGTAAGATGTTCATTGAAATTAAATGATGTCAAAGACAATTTTGTTTACAATTACATACTCTTAATCAAAAATACATTTATTTGGATAAAGATTATATTATTATGTTGATACAACTCTAACAAATAATCGGTAAAAATTGGCTAAATTTGATTCGCATAAAAACGGTTCTAGTAAGTTAATCTTAAAAGATAGACATATACTGTCGCGGACATTTTTTTAGATAATTTTAAGAGGAATAATTCTTTCATACATATTTTTTTGGTATCTTAAACCGTTTTTGCAGCGCACGCAACGGAAGCCCTCAAAGATGAATAATTTTCCCAGTTTTTTCCACATTTTCCGTTGTTTCTTCGCTTCTATTAGTCGCAGCGTGATGTTATATAGCCTAAAGCCTTCCTCAATAAATGGTCTATTCAACGCAAAAAGAATTTTTCAATTCGAACCAGTAGTTCCTGAGATTAGCGCGTTCAAACAAACAAACTCTTCAGCTTTATAATATTAGTATAGATTATTTCGAATCATCCGCTAGTTTAGGATAGTTATGGTTAAAAAAAATATTAAAAGTAAAATATAAATAGCTATTTATTTAAAAAAAACCGGTATAACTTATCATTTAGATTTCGCCTTTGTACGAAACTATGCGAAACTTTTATACCGGTCGTATACGGTTATGGGTATATTTTTATTTCGTGATACAAAATGCATGGCATCGGCAATGTTGATCTAACAAGATCAACATTTTACAATGATGATGAATATTATATTGGTTTTTTTTTATTGTTTATAGGTTCGCCTTTGACCGCTATCTCACCTGATAGAAAGCGACGATGCGGTCGACGATGGGATGGTGCGCGCTTACCTGGAAGAAAATAAATAAATAAATGAAAACGGAATATGGATGAAAACTAGATATTGTATAGCATTTTTATATTGTAACCCGACAATGTTTCAATCTAAAAGAGTTGCACAGACACTTTATTTCCTTTGCACTGTTTGCTTTGGACTGTGCTTTGGAGCTGCCGACTCAGATGTACATGGCAGCATAAAGAAAAGATTATCTTACAATGACAAAAGGAAATAAAAGATAATGAAATAGCATTGAAATGTGACGCTTTCTTAGCAACACAACATAACATAGCAACAGCCTTGTAACGTTCTCATTGCTAGGACTCAGGCCTCCCCTCTAGCCCAGTGCGGGTGTGATTTCACATGACTGCGAATTTTTGGTTCTAAAACATGTCCGTTTCCTCACGATGTTTTCAATACTGAGTGTAAGTTAATCTTTGAACTATTTTAGAAGCGAATTCATTAGTCTGGCGTATATGTATTAATAACAAATGTAGTCAACATATCCACGCTAAAGTGGTCGTTAATTTAACCCGCCGATTAGTCAACTTTCTTTAGTAACATGAACCCAAACATCCGTCCTTATGGTTTGATTTTTATTTTTATAATTTCCCGCCCGAGCACGCGCGGCGGCTGCGCTCGCGCCGCTCGGTAATTTATCTCCTGTTATCTAATGGCCGTAAAAAGTGGCACGTGCTTCAACTGAAATAGATGCCATATATAAATGCACCCGACTAAATGTATCGTCTTTATGGGTTTTTGAGTGAAATGAGATAATTAAGCGGTTACAATAAATAAAATATAGGGTGGCCCCTTTATAATGGGCTAAAGTTGTTTTTAGGTCGGGGCGTTTATAATAATCGTTTAGAAAAAAACTTTGATTCGATTCAAATCTGTAGTTCAGAAGTTGTGATTTCTTTTTTCGTTAGTTTCTCTACCTGTTCATAAAACTGTTAAACTGGATCAAATAAAATTTAGTATATATTGTAGTAAAGCAGTTATTTTCAATATCTGTATGTTTCTAAGCTGTACTATATTTTTGTCATGCATTGAATCTAAAAAAAAACACAACTTGTAAACTACAGATTTTTGACAAATCAATGTTTTTTTCTAAACGATTATTGAAAACTTTTCGCAAAATTAATGTTGTTTTCTAAGGTCCTAGGTAAAAATAAAAATTTGGACAAATATAATCGAAGATACCTGTATAAACCCTCTAATGTCTTCAATTTTATATTCTGCTCCGGAATTCAAGTTAAACGCGGTTTCAAGTCTAACAAAGAGTCAAGAATTCCCAACTTCTGATCGAAATGTTTAATCCGGAAGGAACCATTGAAAGAGGATAGTCCTGTTCCAACTGTCCGCATTGTACAAATCCTTTTCTTCTCATTTCAAAGTCTACAAAACGAGGAGTACTATATCTGTCAGTTGAGGCTGGAGTAGCCAAGGATCTTATATATCTTACGGACAACTCATATAAGATCCTTGCTGGTCAAACCTTAGCTGCCAGTGGCTTATTTCAACATGTAAATTTAGAATTTGTTTTTTTTTTTTACTTACATTGTTCGCACATTAAACACAACATAACTGAAAAGAGTGTCCATGGAGTTTCTCCAGAGAAAAATTCCGAAGCGTAGATACGCTTTGGAATGTGCACTTAGCATCATTTTCCTGACTGACTGATTCTCAACATTTCAAAAGTGCCTGTAAATGGTTTATTTGAAACTAGCGACCCGCCCCAGCTTCGCACGGGTGCAAAGGTGATACTTTATAGCTATAAACCTTCCTCAAGAATCAGTCTATCTATTAAAAAAACCGTATCAAAATCCGTTGCGTAGTTTCAAAGATCTGAGCATACATAGGGAGAGAAGCGACTTTGTTTTATACTATGCAATGATAAAATGCTTTGAATGTTAGAATCCTAGATCGCACATGTATTGTTAGAAGCAAAAGACATAGACTGATTAATACATCAATCAATTACTATCAGCTGGGAAACACAGTGATACTGTATGACTAATTTAGTGATCTCGACATTCTCGGAGGTCAGCGCAGGAACGATAATAATATCTGAGGACTTGTCTCGACGTAGCGTCGGGAACTCGTGTAGCTAGCTGCCACAATACTGATGTATTTGTTTTATATTCAATTCAAAGCAGCCACGGATATTAATGAACCTCCCAATCAAACGTACCATCGAAGACACTTTCCTAAGTTCAAAACCTCTCTAAGATCATTTTTGCTTTAACTCCAAACGAAAACTTCAAAGGTTTGGTTTGGATAGGTACCTTAGATTCAAGCGAAAAATTTTTCAAGTAATCAGGTGGAAGCGACCATGATAGTACTTACGCAGGTAATATTATAGAGCATAAGTTCTTTCGCAAACACAGACAGTCTGTTCCTTTACTCTCATTGTCCGATGGGACGGCAATGCCCGAAAAGAGATCAGACACAGGACCAATGACTTTGCTTGCTTCTCGAAGCACGGGACAAACCAATCGTTGGTCCAGCCATGCTGAGAATAGCCAACTGAAATATAGCTCTATTCTCTATAAAAAAAAAACCGTCTAGAGCGCAGCGCCGGCCGCAGAGTCGAAATTGAAATAGATACATTGGATTGTTAATACAATTTACCTACACATAGGGTTGTTAATTAAATGCACCTAGGTATTTGGATTTCGTCGTTGGGCCAGCGCTGCGCTCAAGGCTGTTTTCTTAGACAATAGCAAGGCAGTACCGAGGGCTATATTTCAATGTTAAAACAACACTACGAAGTAAGCCTAAAGTCATGGGTTAAATGCTTTATTCAATCTGCAGCCGCCAACGCAATTGTTTCTATTCGCTTATCACGACCACCCTTGCTGCTGCCGAATTTATATATTTTAGTCCTTAACACCTTTAACTAACGCCCAAGCAGTCTCCCAAGAAAATTTGCAAGCATTACAATGTACGAGGATGTCAGAATAATCAGTAATTTCTATGTGTGGGTCCCTGAGTGGACGTTAATGCGTATAGTTTCGGGTCATACGACAATTTTTGTAGATTAGAACAAACGAGCTCTTAGACTATGACACAGATATAAGATTACTAAAAGTGAACGTCCCTAGTCCAGAACAACGTTACGAATAAAAATGGAAAAAATAGGATAAAGAAATTAGGTCTTTGAGCTAAAAACAAGGATTTGTTTTGATCCCATTTCTTTGTGCTTTACATAATTTGCTGAGCGTCGTGATCCTGGGCTTGATTTTTGGTTCGGGTTCTATTAGGTTTCCATTACAAATTATTCTGTAACAGCACTGAGAGTTGGGGCTGTGATGTAAATGTTTCGTATGTTGTTTATTCCTGCCAATCGCGCGGATTTTTTTTATTGCTATATAATAGTTTTTTTTATCTAGAAACAATGTAGGATTTTGAATTCTAGTTCCTATTTAGCTTCTAAGATCTCAATACAAGGCTTTGACTGGACGAAAACATAAAATAAAAGAATGCTGTGTTTGCGTATATGAGAATAGCTCAAGTGTTTCGTGATGTTAGCAATTCGTAAGTAAGTAACCCCGTCTGGAACAATAAAACACTTGCGGCTTTTGAGGAAAGCCACGAATACTAGGCTATAAAACTTAATAGGTTTTATACTTTAAACCAAAAATATAATATAATATTTTTCTACCTCTCTGCTTTCATAAACATGTGAACTTAACAGCCACATTTGGAACAACTATTTTACAGCCACAAAAATATTGTTCAGAGTGGAAATCAAACTCAAAAATCAACTACTGCACCAACTGTGTCAACATATCGTTTTCATTTTAGGAACTGTATAAACTAATGACACAGAACAAGTAATAGTAACACTAATGATCATCGGATTGTATAAAATCCGATGTCAAATGCAAGTCAAACTTTCGCACTAAGCGTTCTGTACAAACATAATTTTTATGCCCTTTTTTTTACTACGCACGGTATAGTTAAAATGGCATAAGAATTAAGTTTGTTGTATTTAACAGTGTTTTTTTTTTGGTGGGAAAAGAACATCCAATAAGCAGGATATAGTTTCAGACTCTTACTGACTTAACAACCCACCGCGTACCTACGTTGCCTTTATACCAGAGCCAAAGCCTTCCTTTTAGACACTAACCTTTGACCCTGGTTGGCTTCGACCCTTCTGCAGGGTCCCAGGTCCACAGCAGAGAATAAGAAATACGCCGTTTTTACTCTTTGTATACGAGACTCTAAAAGGCAATGATTAGGTTTCACTATAATATATTGTGTCTATTAAAACGAAACATTACGGTAGCTAAAAACTTAACGATAGTCATTTTAACACATAACAACGATCTATAATTATGGAAAAAAATGTTCCGGTGTCATGATAAATGGACAAAGTTGATTCATCATTCACTCACTCACTCACTCAGCTTGTTATTTTTTTACGAACAGATGTTAATACAGCTTGATGTTAGTTTTTTAACACGTCATGCTGTTCAAGTTATGTGTAGGTGTTCAGTACGGCCGTTTTAACTTGGCGTTAGATAGTTGATGAGATCATTGGTGGCCGAATGATTAGGCGTCGACTTACGAGTTGTAGGTCCCGGGTTCAAACCGGCGCATTCTTTATGTAATTTATTTCATCACCACTGCTCTCAAAACGGTGACGGAAAACATCGTGAGCAAACCGGCGTGTCCTAGAACCAAATTTCGAAGACATGTGACAACCACCAATTCGCACTGGGCCTGCGTGGTGGATTATAGCCCATTCCCTCTCCTAGAGAAGAGGCATGTGTCCCAGCAGTGGGAACATTAATAAGGCTGATGATGATGAGATAGTTGATAAGTTGTTGTATGTTACTAAAACACGATCGACTAAAAATTTGCATGCCTTCACTAAAAGGCGGAATGTATCTTTGTATCTACTCTCCCATTGTAACATCTTTGTACCCACCACATTAATTTACACAAATATATGATATTAGTATTATGCGCTGTAAGTCGTAGTTTAAAGATTCTGTTACATTGTGAGAAATTTGTGTCGGACGGGAACTTATGGAACCCTACACTGAGCGTGGCCTGACACGCTCTTAGCCCGTTTTATTTTAATGCGCCGCAGATTGGGGCTTAGTTCTTACCAGTAGAATCTAACGATTACCCTAAGGTTCAATTTCTGTAGTAAGATTCTTTTTCAAAATGTAATTTACGTTTTTCCTTCATCATTTCCTAAGCTTATTTCGACGTTCTGATCACAGACATGTGCGGATTCGTCGCACAATACATCTTTTTAATCTGTGACATGCGTAGTAATGACAGAGTGAAGCCTCAGGGATGAATAGCGGAGAAAAAGGCGCGGCTTGAATGGGCCCACGATTGTGGCACAAAGGCTTCCCTCTGCGGGAAAACATTACTTAGTGCGCGGTGGAAGAGACCGCGGGAATAATAGACAGTGCCTGTAAGGACTAGGAATATGGCAAGATTATTTTTAGTTCTGTCTGGTATGGGATCTAAAATCTCTTAGTTTTTTTTTTTTGTGACTGATGAAAATCATCTAATCATGTCTCCCGACCTTGGACGGAGTGGCAGATTTTGTCAGACTTTAACTTGCTAAAAAACCCACCCTGATTGTTTCTTCTTAGCCCTTCTTTTTCTTAGCTGTCGACGTCTTGGTCTTGGTCCAGACGGTTACCGGACGGTCAGATGGATGTCTCAAATTCTGTTCAGCTGTTAAAATTTTGCAGAAGCTTTCACATTTATCCTTACATTTTTTTTAATCATGCCCTATCTGTACCTACGTATATCTGTCTGTTCCCTATGAACTCAAATGGTAATTTCATGCAGTTTTCACCAGTAGACCGTATGTTTCACAAGGAAGGAATATGAAAGAAGGCCGACAATTTCAAAGATTTGTAACACTAATCAACGTCGTGAAGAAACCGGCATATCCTGAACAAAAATTCGAAGACATATGACATTCGGTGGTCGAAGACAAGTGGTGGATTACGGCCCATTCCGTCTTCTAGAAAGGAATCAGGAATCCTTGCAGTGGTAAGATTACAAGGCTGATGCTAGTTAACACTAATGTGAAGTTGAGACGGGTCGCTAGTAACATATAAGTAGAAAATGAATGTAAGGATAGTAGAATTACGCGACCTAATAACATAAACAGAAAGTTAGCGAAAGGATATTACAGTTATAATGTTATGTAGTAATTGACTATGTAGGTAGCCATGTTCTTCGTACCGTTAGCATTTACAGGGTTATTCAAACATCCAGCGGAATTTCGTCAGTCTCCTCGTAAAATTATATTTGCTTCTCGCAAATACATAGGTACCTATGTAGGACCAACTTTTAGGCTACCCGCCCACGGCATATTTTTGTAGCCATGCTATCGCTTGTTCGCTTCGATACAGTCGCTACAGTATCTTTTTAGCGCGCACGCATTGCTACAAAAAGTCGCCGTGGGCAGGGAGCCTTATACATGTATACTACTCTGTAGTAGTATACATGTATATGGCCCCATAGCCGGAAAATAACTATTATTTTGCCAAAAATGTTACTGTTAGAAGACAGTTTTAAGATGTCCAACAACGCTAAATGGATTGATTATCTACATCTACACTAATATAATAAAGAGGTAAAGTTTGTTTTTTTGTTTGTAGGAGGTAATCTCTGGAACTACGGGTCTGATTGGAAACATTTTAGCAACAATAGAAAGCTGCTTTACTCCTGAGTGATATAGGATATTGTATGTACGCGGGCGAAGCCGCTGACGAAAACCTAGTTAAATATAAGTAGGACTGACTTTTATACACACTACTGTGTACTAACTTTTGGCAGATATTCTTCCAAAAATATTACTTTATTTTTTACCAGCATTCCAACAAAGCCAAATGGATCCATTGTTAAAATATAAATACTCAAACGAACAAAACTTACTTTCCGCTTGAGTATTTATACTCAAGCGGAAAGTAAGTTTTGTTCGTTTCCAGTGAGACGATTTCGGAACAGTTAAATCATTCCAGTCTAGGCCTAAATGAAACGCGAGTTCTGATAGGCTGCGTCTGAGGGATCTATTGTGTGGCTGGATGCGAGACAATGCACTAGACGACGGCATCAGGCTCTTAGAGAGCTCTTCCACGCGCCATACGCCATATTTGGCTCGCATTAAGTTTCTATCTGAAATTCTACATGGCTTTATGAATGTATAGATGGAAAGCTTTGGAAATTAAGACAATGTGAACGTATACAGCAATGAAAAATGTTTATTAAGGTTGATCAACGGATGTATCAAATAGGGCAATGCAATTAAAGCCTATATGGCTTTTGAACTTCATATCACAGTATGAATATGGAACTTTATGGTCAACCATTAATAACTACTATTTTAAAGCTTCGTTAGTTGATAATGTTTCTACAATGACATAGAAAGCAGACAGGCATACACCACAATAGAATAAAACGAGGCGATTGAATACTTCTATGTCTGAATTTTTACTTTTCTAGCTTTTCCCAGTAATGTAAGCGTTTCGCTTCGTCGTTTATTACATGGAAGGACTGGAACAATCTGCCTGCTGCGTTCTTCTATTTTGGGTGTCTTCAAGGCTGGAGTAAATAGGCTCTTAATAAACTAGTGCGCCTCATCATCAACGATTGCATCACTGCATAACATCAGATGGGATCGCAGTCAAGTACTTATTAGTTTATATCTATTAGTATTAGTTTATATAATGATTTTTTGGGCAAAGCGCTTTTTTTATGGTAGGTAAAAATCATCGAATGACGAATCCCACTCTTGGGCGGAGCGGGAAACAGTGTCAGATTCTTACTGACTAAAGAATCTACCCCTTGCCTTATTCCCAGAGCCTTGGGCAAAGCGCTAATCAAAGACATATAAATGACAGCCAGGACCAACCGCTACTGACTAAAATACAATTGTGTCCATCTGCTGTCCCTTTCCTTCCAAGATCAAAGTAAATTTTTCAAAAAAATATCGCGATTCAAGACGGTTTGATGGTCAGTCGCTTAGTGAAAAATACTGATAGCCTAATATTGATAGTTCGACAAGAAACCGAAATTGTTGGGTAAGGGTTAAGCAGATCGTTAGATAATTAAAGATACGAATACCAATGAAAGGGTTTTCTGCCAACCCTGACGAAGGTAGCTCATAATTATCCCTAACAACCCAGGTGGACGTGCAAGCCTTAAGCACTATTTAATTATTGCTGGCACTGCTAACCTTAACACCGGACCGGCTGCCTTAACTACCGGTTACGGGACGTTAAGTCGGTAGTAAACGATTACGAAACGTAAACCGTCCGGTTACTGGTTAGCTGGGCTCTCATGTGGCCCTATTAAAAGTTTAATAGGTCGTTAATCTATTGCAAGAGCGTTTGTTTGGCTATTAAAGCTGAATTAACATGTGTTGCGATAATTTAATTTTACTTGGTTTTCAAGTCTAATGGATTTCTCAGACCGCGAAGTAATTAAGGCGATGAACGCCCAGATCGCAAGCTGAACCAATTGGATTTACGTTGTATCAAAGTCCTCTTACAAGATGGACCGATGTCCTGGTAAAGACTGCGGGAATTCGAAGGATGCGAAATGCACAAGACTGTTCATTATGGTAACATTTGGGGGAGGCCTATGTGCGGGCGACTTTGGGCTGAAATGATGATGATATCAAAATCACAATTAGAAAGATCTCGTTGTCTACATCTCTATTTTTCTAACTCTTTCTTTCGCATACATGCGAAAGGAGAGCTAGAAGAGCTCTTCTGAAGAAAAAGAAATCTCAATCTCTTTCAGCTGAAAGAGATTGAGATTTCTTTAGAAATAAGCATCACCTCTGTAGCTATTTTTCTGTTTCCTTGTTATTTTCTTTTATTCTTATGTGGGTACATAAATAGTTAAATAAAGATTGTTCAAATCTGTTCTAAGTACTCGTATTATTAAATCTTTCAAATCTGGTAGAAGGGTAAATGTCAAGTAACGGAAAAAGGAAGCAAAAAGGATGAAATGTGAAGTCACCATTATTAAGTTACACACACAGGTCCAAAAGAAATAGTGAAACCTCGACCTTACTCGTCCTCAATACAATACCTATTCCAGATGCTAAACAAAAAAGTACAAAGTGGGAAAAATCATCTCATGACGAATTTCGCCCTGCAGCGGAGGGGGTAACAGTGTCAGACTCTTACTGACTAAACGACCCAACCCATACCTTCTCAGCCTTCATACCAGGGTCGGACCTTTCTTTCAGAAACCGGACTAGGGCCCGAGTAGGCTTCGGCCCTGCAGTTGGGCCTGTCCAAAAAATACTTTAATACTATTAGAAACGCAGACTTTTTTTAATTGCAATAAACTAGTGCTTGACTGCGATCCCACCTGATGGTAAGCAGTGATGCAATCGTTGATGGTAAGGCGCACTAGTTTATTAAGAGCCTTTTCACTCTAGCCTTAGACACCTAAATTATAATCAGATGGAAAGACTGCAGCCGGCAAACTGTTCCAGTCCCTCGATGTACGCGGTATAAACGACGAGGCAAAACGCTTAGTCCAGGCCGCAGGTGTCTCAACAACGTAAGGGGATATTTGCCGTACGCCGGGATGTCTTGTGGTTAAATTATTATGACTTAAAGGAATTTTGCAGTTTTCAGTTTCTTTTCACATTATAGTCGGTTGTAGATTTTTATAACCAATTAGGTTAGAGGTGGCTGTAGTCCCAGATTTCTCGGAGCTTCGCTGAAACTAAACTAGGTTACGTAAACACTCAGGCTTCAGGAGAAATCCTTTATGAAAATTGTTAACTTCGATATAACTTCGTTTCTAGGTAAACACTAAAGTAAGGTTTGTAAAAAAAAACATACACATTGCGAATTGTTGTTTTTTTCTTTCATTGCTATGTTTATTTCGTGTTATATTTTTATTGTAATAACATTGTTAATAAATTCAGGTAGAACAGTTCTCAAAGGAAGTCTCTAGCCCTGGTATAGATGGCGACGTAGAAACGGGGTAGGTTGTTAAGTCAGTAAGAGACTGACACTGTTTCCCGCTTCGCCTAAGGGCGCGATTCGTCATTGGTTGATTTTTACCTACCACACAAAAAAAATCTGTAACTTATTTTTTGGTTATGTTCAAGTGTTGATTTTTACTATAACTAAGTGAAATGCAGAAAACTCTTCAAAGAAATGACTATCGTAATATTATGTACGCGGTAAATAAATTGAACTAGCCGCCTCGGCTACGCGCATCCCTCCACCTCGACTGAAACCCAAAAATCGGTAATACCTATGTAATCATCGTCATACAAGTTGAACCATCATAGCGGTTTACTCTAATTGCGGTATTGAGTAACAGATTTTCGGGTCTCAGTTGAAGCGGAAGGCTGCGTGTAACCAAACGCAAATGGTTCAACGATGTAAGTCGGAGCCGTTGGCCGCTTGGCCACCAAATGCACTCTAAATGTTTCTATTATTAAATTGAAATAGAAATCAAACCAGAATATGCGTCTAGTCTCATCACCTTTGATCTCTACTCAATGTATATCAATTGTGAGGACAAGTTCACGCGCATGCGAACACACTCAAAACACCATCATTGCCTTTAAATTGACGCTGTTTATTAAACTCTAGCCATTGCACGATTTGATTCCGCCATCTCAATTTTACCTACCATTAGACAACCCGGCGTATGGCAAATATCCACCCTTACGTTGTTGAGACATCTACGGTGCGGACTAAGCGTTTTGCCTTGTCGTTTGTACCGCGTTCATCGAGAGACTGGAGCAGTTTGCCAGCTGCGGTCTTTCCGTCCGATTATAATTTAGGTTTCTTCAAGGTTATAGTGAGGCTCTTAGTAAACTAGTGCGCGTCACTGTTTGCCATCAGGTGGGATCGCAGTCAAGCACTAGTTTCTAGCAATAAAAAAAACATTTTATTGTGACCTGTCTAAAACCATAGAAACAGTACCGCATTCAATGTGCCATGATGATGAGGTGCAACTTGTGTGACGGAGATTTAAATAACAGATTTTTCTCTAAAAAAATGTATTCTTCTTCTAATAAATCTATAATTCTTAGAAATAAGTGCACATTTAAGTTTTGTATAGAGACATATAATCAAACAAAAGGGCAATGACCAAAAAAAAAACGAGAAATATTAAACGACTCACATCTTTAAACGGAGATTTAAAAGGCGGCGCCCAACTTACACTCCATCATATTAATATTATTTCCTTTTCGGTGCCGCAATTAGGTCAAAAGTTCCCAAAGTCGTCGTCCCAGATTCCGATATTACCTGGCGACCTGTGACCCCGTTTAAAATAGACTAAATTTAAACTCCTGTACTAGCAGCGTCGTACCTATTCGTGTCCGGAACAATCGATACTGCAATACATTTCCTGGCAGATTTTTTATTATCATCGTCAGCCTTTTTAATGTTCCCACGGCTGGGACATAGGCCTCCTATCTAGAAGAGGGAATAGGTTACATAGTAACTATTTAGTAATCTGTGGAATAGGCCCTAATCCGCCACACAGGCCCAGTGTTAAACTCTTGAGCCCAAAGCCGACGTTCGGAAATTGTTTTTCTGTCATGTCTCTAATTACGGTATTCAAAATGTTAATGGATGTCACATGTCTTCGAATTTTTGGTTCTAGGACATGCCGGTTTCCTCACGATGTTTTCCTTCACCGTTTTGAGAGCAGTGGTGACGAAATAAATTACACAAAGTAATGCGCCTGACTGGGTTTGAAACCGCGACCTACAACTCTTACCGCTTACGTCAGGGTTAACTACCACTCGGCCACCACTACTAGACTTTTTAAATTTTCGGACCAAGTTTTAGCTTCAAAAATGGGAATTATAATTCCTTTAAGTGTGAATATTGTGACGTCAGTCTGTTACCAATTCCCAGAATAACGAACGACAAAGCCAATATTTTGACACGGGTACCGGGAATCAACCCTTTGAATGCAGCAAAGTTCTGTCGAATTGATTACTCAGAGTAAACATCGTTTAAGTTAACGCGTTTAATCTAACGTTGTGTATTTGATGATGTTATAGATATAGCCAACTATGCCGACGAAGAATAATGATGAATTGAATTGACTGAATATAAGTCACAGTTCAAATTAATCCGGTTTTTTTTAGTGGTGCGTAACAATCATCCAATGGCGAATCCCGACTTTGGTCGGAGCGGGAATCAGTGTCAGACTCTTATTGACTAAACAATCTATCACATTACTACGTTGCCTTGTATACCAGGGCCAGAGCCTTCCTTTCAGATCCAAACTCGTGGCCCCAATAAGCCAACTGGCTTCGATGCTTAAAATCGAACCATTTTCAAAATAACCTCACAGAAGGAACTAACAAAGGGCTTGGCTATCTCAAATAAACAAAGGCACATGTATGCCAAATACTCATAACTATTTAAAAATATTCGCTTACAAAAGTTGACACAAATACTTTTAAACTTAAACATCATGACGTCATCTTTCCCGCAAATATAATTAGGTCAACAGGTAAAAGTGATCACGCATATTTTATACAAATAATAAAGGACAAGGCGCACCCCTGGCCCACACGAACTGCCACAATACAACTGTCATGCATGCCGTGTTAAAGAGTTGTTTACAGTTCTGTCCCACAACAACATGTATGTGACATGGTCGTGACATGTTTGATGTTAGCCAATTAACTATTTAGCTCATGTCTAGGGTTAAGGTGCAAAAAATAATAAACTTTAGGTATATATGCCTTTCGAATACCGTAATTAGAGGCATAATGGAAAGACAATAGGTGTGCAAAAGGCGATTTTTTTTTGGTGGGTAAAAATCATCCAATGACGAATCCTGCCCTTGGGAGGAGTGAGAAACAGTGTCAGACTCTTACTGACTAAACCGCCCCGTTCCCTATTTACCTTTCACACTGGGGCCAAGCCTTCCTTTCAGAAAGAGTACCCAGGCGGCTTCGACCCTTTTGCAGAGTCCCTAACGATTAAAGGCCATATTAATTTATAAAAAAAGAGCCATAAAACTAAATTAAGAAATTATTTCTTAACACAAAAACCTGGTCTTTCACACATCAAACATGTTCAGTTATCAGTAAAAACGATAATTACTGACGTCGCTTTAATAATGCATTCATTGCTCCCTTATATAGTAATTTAGACTTAATTGTTTGACGTTCAATGAAGCCACAAGTAATTAGGCTGTTGAATAGAGCTAATCGATGTATTTTATACACCCACCTACAGCCATTAAACTCAATGAGCGAAGGTAATCTAACAACGCTAGTCGATTTAAAACCGATTAAACTTTTCAATGAGACTACATCGCAAGTGATTCAACTAAATGGCACGTGGCATCAATTTATCAAGTTGGATTATTATGTGTATCATTAAAATGGAAAAGTAACAAATTATCCTGTAATTTGTACATCGTATCAACTGTGTTTCTTAAGATGAAAGTGTTAGGGAAGCACGCGAAATACCAATTTTCGTTTTACGAGTGAAAGTCAAGTTATATGTTGATTAAAATATGATTAGCCGACGTAGTACGTATTTATGGAATTAAAAACATAAAATTATTAATGCAACAGATTCCATGGAGTAAAACGAAATGGTTTATCCCTCTTCAACGCATGAAAACAGAATATCTTAATATCGCGGGACACCTTTGAGCATCCTCCTTAAACGAAAAGTTCCGCGAATCTCCAGGTACAATAAAAAAAATAAACATGTGCGCATCAGCATACAATTTAAATGAAGAACAGTTGCGTGCAGCAGCTAGACGGGCAATGTTCCACACGATATCACGTAAACACGCGTCAAAGAGACTGACGGCACCCGCATTGGATAGCCTGCAGTGTACTCGGTTTCACTCTCAAAGCGTGTCCTAGTTCGGCACACTTCCACCATCTGCAGAATGCAGAATTTAACCAACGGACGACATGTCGACAGTTTAGTTGCGTTTTCATAATTATGTTATAAAGTTTTTGTGGGTACAGAAGCAGTAACTAGGAACTTTCGGGGAATTTCAAATTTTGCTGATGGAAATTCCGAAAAATACACTCAATTTTGGCTGTTTGTAGAAGCTTCTGCTGAAATATCTCTAGGGTAAAACACTCCCAATCAAGACGAAATGTAAACACTACACAATAAAAAAAAAAAAAACAAATACCCGGTCGATGCAGCTAACAAGCTGGTAAAGACAAATAATAGAGTTTACTACAAAACGTTCGGAATTTCTCGATTTACATGACAAAGGAGGTTGTTAAACTAATCAACAGACGAGTCGGCGGGAAACGCTGAGAACACTGACAGAATTAGGTCGCGATGCTCAGGAACTAGGTCTGAGAGATCCTAAGTGGCAAGCTAGGGTTAAGGCACGCTCGAAAGCTTTCCTAGCGTGAATTCGAGGGTTAAATTTTAAGTAGCCTGACGTAAAAAGTTAACACTGCCGCTGCGCAGCGCGCGCTGTACAAGTTTTAAGGTGTGAGGGAAGTGTATGAATTTAAAACAGCGTTGGGACAATATGGTTCATTGAAAATGAATTCGTAATTTTAACTTCAAAATTCTCAAACTCATAACTAAATTATGCTTTTGTTAATATTTATTATTATATATTTTACATTTTGCAGATAGAAAATTAATTACAATGCGTTCCACATAAGAATACCGTGTTTTGACGTCACGGCATACTATGAAATCGAAGAATGATCAGAGTGAACAAAACAAGAAAATTTTAAAATTTAATTTATTTTGTGTTTGTACATATTATTATTTTTAGTCTGTATATAATAAATGAAAAAAAAATACAAACTATGAACAAAAATGTTTAATTCATAATCCAGTTCTTCAATTTTACTCTTCTCTGAGTTCTTCAATTTTGCCAAAATTTCTTCTATTTAACAATATGACGTGATGTCACAACATGGCAATCGATCTTATTCTTATTTAGAACGCATTATACAGTTTTATAAATCTTCATTTAAAAAAATATCCTACGAATTGCTGTCTCTGCAATCATTATAAATAACGACACGAACGGTTCGTCTCAGCGTGATTAATAATTAATAGAAAGACCAGTCTGTTATGAATGGAGAAAAAATCTGGGCCGCACTCAAGTGGTCGTAGAGTCGTGGAGATAGGAGGCGTGAGCGACTCCATTATACCCGTCAGCAGTTTAGGGTTACTGAACCCGTATGTCGCGTGTGATTTTTTAGAGGCGCGACTTGAAATGTGTGTTAATGAATTAAACAGGGTTGAGAACCATTGTGTGAAGAGGGTGATATAATAATATTAAAGTATGGAAACTATTGTTATTGAAGCATTAGGGTGACGTAATATTAAAATTGTGTCAAAATTATTTATTTATATATGCTACAAGGCATTCGCTACCAGTCAACCTTTGGGGTAAAAAAACCAACACAACAGTGGTACTTTAAGACAAAAAAATTACAGATATTTCAAATAGAATGTAGCTTACAAGATTATAATAAAATACGTAGGTACCTTTATATGCTTATATTACAAATATTAACTACTATAATAAATATAAAATCATTCTAATTAAGAGAACCCTAATTATGACGAAGAGCGAACTGAGGTTGAAAGTGAAAGGCCCTTAAATAGTAGGTCCGAATTTTACGCTTGAAGGAAAATTTACTTTCAGGCTACAATATCCTGCCATACGATTCTGGAATGCACTTTCCCTTGATGAGGAAGGGAAAAAAGGGGAAGTGCATTCCAGAGTTTTAATGGTAGAAATAGCTGATTAATTAGCTACAAACTCAGTAAGGGAGGAAGGAATATGAAGATTTTTGCTCAAAGATTGAGATTACGACAACTGCCCAATACTTTAATATTTTGTTTGAAATACTCAAGAGCACAAGGATTATTCGGTATAGTGAAGATTGTGGTAGAGGGCTCTGAGCGATGTGTGACGGGTAAACTGCCATACGGAAGGAAGACATGTGATTAATTATTTACGGAGGGCAAATATGAAACGAATACAGTCTTTGAGAAGTCGGTCCAGTTCGTATAGAAGTTCTTTGGGACAGATCAGAGTAACAAACATCAGTAAGTAAAACAAGCGATTATGTTCCTGTACTAATCAAATCGTTGTACAATGAGTCATTTTAATACCAACGACATAACAATAACAAGGATAATGCCAATTAAAATCTAAATATAAATTATATAGTTTATTATTAAAGTAAGTATAAAAGTATTGATAGTTTTACGCACGATTTTTTTTTCAGACTGGCTGGTAGTACCTGAGACTTTCCACATAGAAAAAAAAAAACAATTACCTAAGTCAAGAAAACATTCCCATGACAAACCACAAAACCAATTAGAAACGATCGAACGGTAGCTATTTCCTATAGCGGTGGTTTGTTACTGAGCGTTGACGATTACAAGAAGTGTCGATTCCGCCGCCAGCGCGACATCATAGTACAACTTCCTCAAGACGTGCCATCCGGAATTACAATCACTCCATTGTTTATTGTAGTCGCCAGTATGGTCCTGTTGGTGCATTCAGTATTGGACCTTATACCGTATAGATGGGTGATAGGCGATGCTCTAACTAGACCCTTTGTTTTCAACAAGGGCATGCAAGTTCAATTGCGTCAATGTATGGCGATGCCATTTGAAGCATATTCTAATAAGGGACTTTAGCGTAAGTACCGCATTCCCGAGTCCTTTTCCATTCCATTCGTCAGTGATGCGGAATGCGGCAAGCCAAAGCGTTTATTAATTCATTGACATCCTAGAATGGTAACCTTGATAGAACTTTATCAAAAGTCCTCCATTAAAATCAACAAAGGTGTTTTTTTAAGAAAAAAAAAAAAACGTCAATTCTAAAAGAGGCTGAATGCGAACGTGTCTTTGATCATAAATGAGTTGTCCTCAGAAGCAGGTGTTACGTAAGGACACCCCGTCGATCGAACCCACGGACTAGGGTTGGCGATCCAATCTTAAGAATTATCGATTTTTTAATTGATAATACTTCAAAGTGCAAAGAACCGATTCGGTAATAAATCTGGTTCTAAAAAATCGATTTCCTAAAGATCGATCGGTTGGTTACTGTTTAGATATTGTCTATTGAGTCCTATAAAGCTAGGGTCACCATATGAAAAAAAAAATCAAAAGTCCGAAGAAAATGCCTGTTGTAATTTCTATTTAAAAATGCTAAGTTTGAGATCATGAAAAAACTCTAAAGATCCTGAAATCTCAGAAGAAATCTTGAGATATGGTAACCCTGTATAAAGCATGGTGATTGACAGTAATGACAATCTACGTTTGTTTTACGACTTGTGTATAAACGTTTTTAATCGAAAAGATCGATTCACAGAATTGACCTATTATTTATTTAACCTGTAGAATCAATTCTTAATCTACGAGTATCTCAGTGAGTTCGCCATCCCTACTAGGGACCCACCTGTTCAGCTAATACGTGTCGCGATGAATTAGCTTCGTTACGGTCGTCTCATCGTTCACGATCTGAAAACAAAATAATCACATAAGTGCTTTCGTCCTTTTACACGTTTGGGACCTTATTTATTGTTTGTTGTTGTTGTTTTGGGCAAAAACTTACGATCAGTTTCCGTATATTGGACATAAACGTTCTGTTGTTACTTTGGATGGATTTTTTATGAATTGTATTGATTATTTAGATTTTATACCTACTCTCTCTTTGTAGAACATTTTAGACTCAATCGAACTTGTCTTTCATGTCTCGTCGTTTGCCTTTTCATGAAAGATGGGTAGGCCTTTAGTGTGATGCTCTACCTATACATACTCTTACAACTTCCCATCTTCCAAGCTCATCATGCTGTACCAGTGCTACCGCTACGGCTGCGGAGAACTTCAAGCGACGGAAATATAAGAACTTTGTCGGCAGGTATACGAGTATTTTAGGGCCGGTTGGGGTTGAGCTCCTCCTAGCATTTTACGATACCCAAGGGTTAGGTTTTACCTTGGTCAGAGATTAAGCGTTGCCATACAACGTGACAATGCCGCCAGCCTTTTGGGTACAATTCCAGTCGACAGCGATGCGGAAGTTTTTTGACACCCTATTTTAGGTAGGTTTTGGTTATCGTCTTACTATAAATGTAGTTTTAATCAGTTAAGAATTTTTATTTTTAATTAAATAAAAAAACTGGTTTCTATTAACTTTAAGAGACTTTAAGGTACAGATCAAACGACAGAGTTACACACGTACGTGCAGTATTTCTTTTCTATTTCCCGGATCAGATAAACACTCAACTGGTCGGGGAAAATCCTCCCCATAGATACAAGATTATCCTCCCTTTTCAATGGAGGTGTGCGGGGCTTTACACTCTGGTTCCCTAAATTCATTGATTCTGCATTACCTTATGATACGGAAACACGAGATTGTTTATGACTTCACCTCATATTATTTCTACTAATTAATAGAGAATCGCTGGAAGCTGTCAAATTAATGAATGCGAAGCCGGTGAAGCAGTGTTTTAGGGGTCCGATTATTACAATTTCCAAATCCAACTAAGGGTACGCCCTTTGCGCACCCCTCGTATAATATGACTATTAATCTTGCGGACCTAGCAGTCAGGTGTATACATTTATAACTAAGAAACAAAATCTACTTCTTAGGGTGTCGATGGCAAAACCGGCTTAATTTCTTGCCTGGCCCAACTCGGCCACGGCAATGCTATTTTACAAAGTCTTCTTTCACAACAGCTGGAAGATATAGAGAAATGAACAGAAACACGTAATCCCATCGCAGTATTGTGATATCAAATATCAATAATTTCTCGGTAACGGGAACCAGGTCGCATCGGGATGGGAATATTTTCACGTTAACGGGTAACAGGGTTGCAATATTGAGTTTTCTATGATGGCGGATGTCGCTTCGAGCCTCCAGCGCATGTATAATTTAACTGAGTTTCAGCAACACTACGCTGAAGTGGAAATATTTGAGTTTTTGGTGAGATTTCTTCTCGTGAAGTTTAGTGGTTGTTTTAAGTATTCGCGAAATTATTCCTAGAGGATATTGGGATGTGAAATTGGAGTAGTTTTATATCTCAAGTATATAGGCAACTAGACAATATGTGAAATCATTAAAACAGCTGCGAACTCGGTAAAAATGGAGCTGAGAATTTTCCTATTATATCTGTTGATTATATTATACTTAACTACTCAACGAAGTTTGCCGAGAAGGTTGACTTCATGTGTTTACTGCCAAATACTACAAAAACATTACAATGTGTACCTACATACATATCATAATTTATAGTAAACTAATTAATTATTCATATAAAGCTATGGCTTAAAGGACTCTGTATCAAAGTCAAATACATTAATTTAATATAATGTGGAAATATTTTACTTTATAGTTCTTTACTTTTGCTTTTTAGTTTACAAAAGGTACATCTGCTGCTTTCGCCGCTTTTGTAGTATTTTAAGGAACATGATATTTAAATTACTATGCCATGCCTCAATTCCTTTTTTTTTGGTGTCAACTCAACGCTCAGTTACGGGGTCAGAACAAAGGAATTAAAGGCCAATACCAATCGTTCAACGTTACCGAAACGATCGTAACTTGGCTAAGGGGCTGTCTCCACGAGCGAGAGAATCGCGACGAGTCCGCCTTTATATCGTCGGATAATCTCCACGAACGAGCGATAATTCCGCCGCGTATCGTCGCGAGACGTTACGGAATCGCGGCGATTCCGCGGCGACTCGTAACGGTATCGCCGCGTTTCCTTGACGTCACGTTGCGAAAGAAGGAATTCAGTTACGTGACGCTGCGTTTGACAGCGCGCCCGCCGCGCGCACGTCGCGAGAGCGCCGCGAGCGCGCGGCGGTCGCGTTGCTAGTCGCGGCGGGCTAGCGACGATGTAATGACGTTTTGCGCGCTCGTTGCCACTCGTCGCATCGCGGCGATAATATCGCCGTGTGGAGACGGTTCCATAGGGAGTGTATAGAAAAACGTGGCACGGCGATAATATCGCCGCAATTCTCTCGCTCGTGGAGACAGCGCCTAAGGGGGATGCAGTCGCTCTTGGGACAAATAAACTACAATAATAATGAAGCAAATAATTACGCATATATTTAACTAGGTTTTCGTCAGCGGCTTCGCCCGCGTACATAATATATCCTATATCACTCAGGAGTGAAGCAGCTTTCTGTTGTTGCTAAAACTTTACCTCTTTATTATCGTAGTGTAGATAGTGTAGATGTAGATTGCAGTTCCTACAATAGCGCATACATATAATATTGCAGATTCTGATCATTAATTAATTAGTGACTATTCTGATATTGGCGACGGTGGTCCAATATTAAGTTACGAATTTGCTTCAGGCCGTTCGGTATATTGGATGCAGTTGCTGCTTAGTTTCGAGAAGCGGTGATATTACCAGTTCCATGTAATATTGGAGAGTAACAAACTGCTATACGAAGTAACTATCTTTATACGAGTATACCCAGCAAAGTTCGTACTGCTTAGTAAGGACAACGCCATCTATGGGCATTACTAGAACTAGCATTATTCATTATAAAATGTCATTTTTAATTAAAGATGGCTTTGTATTCTTCGAATTTATTTTTGTGATTTTTTCTAAATTTCCTCACCGTTGATCAGGTGGACCAATCGGTCCACCTGATCTCAAGATTTAGCGAGACTAACGAACAGTTATTCATTTTTATATTTTTTATCTAAGTCTATTAGAGAAGATATTTCTTCTCCACGTGTGTTTTCAAATTGCTCCTAAACGGCTTGACCGATTTGGATGAAATTTTGTGTGTACATTTGTGTGGTGACGCTAACCCTGGTGGCACTTTATTTTCAAAATCACAACAGGACAACGTCTGTTGAGATCGCTAGTAGATAAGTAGTCAGCAAACCGTAGGGATCCCTACGGTACGGGACCCAACAAGCATATTACATATTTTATTTTCTAAATTAAATTCCATGCCTAGCCCAGTATTCACCCAAGGTACTAGTAATGGTGTCCGCTGACGCTGTCAGTATTCTTGCACGTTGAAGCATTTTCAGTCAGTTGCTATTTTAGTTTATATTGCTAATTTGAAGTCTTGAGTCTTCTCTTTAGTTGTAATATTTTAGACGTCGGTTGTGTTTGTGTTCAATTAGCTGTTTGAGTAGTTGTGCTTTCGAGTCAGTTTTGGAAGATTTTGTGGTTGTTAAAATACGTAGGCGAAGAACTGGGGCAGAATTATTTAGTGGTGAATGATTATCTTAAACTCTTGGGCCCCCAGGGAACACCGGCGTTCGCTCACCCACTGTCTTTCTATTATGTCTCTAATCACGGTTTTAAAAAGATTAATATTATATCATATTTTTAATTCGCAATTGATTTCAAAGTTCAAACAACATTATACTAACAACCAGTCCCAGTTTCGCATTCGTGTTACAAATCTTTAAAAAATAATTATTTAATTCTTTATTTTACACAAAAATATGACATAGTACTCAGTTATTTGGAAAGGCAATACTCAACATTGAATTTTCTCCTAGCAAACCTTTGTGTTATAGAGAGAATATATTCGAGGACTGAATACAGTGCAAAAACCCTAATATTTAGGGTATTTTTAATACCGTGCGGATTACATCACTCATGCGGTATTGCTTTTAATGCGTGGAATACGCATGCGGGATGCCGCGCGGCATATCAGACATGAGATTAAAACATCCTGGGTGTTTTTATTATCATGCGGATTTGCTCTGCATGCGTATATCCTTTACATACAGGTATTTATTGTAATGCGGGGAATTAGCACGCGGGATGCGTGCAGGGCGGGGCAATCCCGCATAGGTAATGTAATCCGCATATAATAAATATTCAGTTTTTGCTTCTATTTACTACTTTAATATGCAAGTATAATAAACACTCGAAATCTTTCTCATAAATCACTATTGGCGAAAATTGCGTAGAGTCCATTCGTAGTTTTAAGTTTATCCTTAAAACTAGCGACCCGGCCCAGCATCGCACGGGTGCAATTTAAGCCTATTATGCGTCTATTATACATATAAACCTTCATCTTGAATCACTATTAAAAAAATAACTGCATCAAAATCTAAGCATACATAGGGACAGACAGCGGGAAGCGACTTGGTTTTATACTATGTAAAGATACAGCCAGATTTGGTGATTTTGTTTTTATAATATGCAAGGATAAAGTACAAATACAGGGTGGGAATGTATTAAATTATATCGTGGAAATAATAATACAGGATGCTATTGAGTCTCTGCCCTAGTTCAGAGATGACGTTCCGAGCGGAGATCGATTTTCCAACGAGAAATAACTACGCTGAGCGAGAACCTCTTTTCAACATTCAGTATAATATTTGTTGGTATAATGGATGTTACCAATGTGAACTTTATGAATCCTATGTAGGTTTTACAATAAAGAATATCACTAGGTACATAATATAAGCTTCCCACTGTCTGTCACTACGTATGCGTAGATCTTTAAAACCTACGCAACGGATTTTGATGTGGTTTGTTAATAGACAGACTGATTAAAGAGGAAGGTTTATATATATGTATAATACACGCATAATATATTTAATATTAATGCACCCATGCGAAAAACTAGGGCGGGTCGCTAGTATAAAATAAAACAACGTAGCTTCCCACTGTCTGTCACTATGTATGCGTAGATCTTTAAAACTACGCAACGGATTTAGGTTTTTTTTTTAATACAGGATCGATTCAAGAGGAAGGTTTATATGTATAATTCATGCATATTATATTTAATATTACTGCACCCGTGCGAAGGTGGGGCGGGTCGCTAGTAATGAATAAATAAATAATAATATATTTTTTAGTGAGTAAGGTGCTACGTAACTTTTTTGGTGGCGGAAAATTATTCAAAAACCTCTCCCGTTTAGGGGCGGAAAACTAGTGGTCGGTGTTGTTGTCCTTGGCGCTCTAGGGACCCGGTCATTATTTCAAAAGCGTTCTCATAGCCCTAGCAACGGATTGCTCATCGTCCGCAATCCCGAGTCAAAGGTGGACAGAAATGAGCACCTTGCAATTTTTTATGGTAAGTAAAAATCACCCAATGACGAATCCCGCCCTTGGGCGGAACGGTATACAGTGTCAGACTCTTACTGAAAACAACCTACCCCGTTCCTTCCTTCCCTTAGTCCCATAGCCCTGGTATTAAGCTTTCGCATCAACCCTTGGGCCACACCTTGCTCTGGCATCATTTAGGGTTTCTTGCTCTAAGTTACTTGACTTGACCCACCACATTAATAACTTTTCAAACGGGCTGGATTAAGTAACCTAGGGCACAGACTATATCTGATGTGTTTTAACATTGCAATCCTTTATTTGAGCACCAATCTGCAGCTTAACATTAACATTGAATGTAAAAAATGCGTCACTTCCTCGCGAACACGGATTTCGGGATAACTTTATCGTTTCAAAAGGATATGACAAATCAACTAGCACGTGATTGCTAAATTCAAAGTCCACGTGTATTTGGTATTTCATTTTCCGTTTATTATAATGATATGTACTTAATATTAAAACTTACTTTTTTCCTGTTTGTGCCTCAAAAAAAAAAAACTATAATTCGTAGAATACCGTCATTAGAGACATAATAGAAAGACAATAGCCTGGGCCTTGAGAGGAATAACACACATGATGAAGATCCAAAGATTAAACTATTATATATTATTAACTTTCCTACACCAGGTTGTTCATCAACCATACGATAAGAAGAATTTTCCTACAATATGAATTTCTGCAATTTTATTACATTATTTCAAATTAAAATATTTTATCAAAATAAATACCTATAATAAGAAGGTATTTTCATTTATATTAATTTTCATAATTTTCCACAGATATCCAGGTCGCCAGTTATTAATAGTAATCTAATTAGTTATACTCGTATATACATTGATACCATAGAAGGAATAGCTAATGGGAAAAATATTTGCTATTTTTAATTATACCTATTTAGTTTAAAATTTCCTTGTAATTTTGTAATAATTAAATTTATAGATTACTAGCGACCCGCCCCAGCTTCGCACGGGTGCAAAGGTGACATATTATAGCTATCAACCTTCCTCTTAAATCACTCTATCTATTAAAATAAACCGCATCAAAATCCGTAACGTACTTTTAAAGATCTAAGCATACATAGGATCTAAGCATCTTTGTTTTATACTATGTAATGATTACTCAGTAAATAATATCTAAAATTTTATCGAGCTTTATAAACTAAATAATCCGGTTAAATCCTGTCACATCCAATTCGATAGAAGCTAGAACTAAATTAGACCAATGCACACGTGTAACACGCATGATTTGTACGTAGAACGACGTCACATGGCGTGGATCAACTGTAGCTCCACAAGTCTAAAATGTATGGACACGCCGGCGTTTGTGACGCACGTGTGTGCAATGTAGTTCTAGCACGAATGACATACCTCACATACCGAATTGCAAATTGCAATCCTTGCTCACAATCAGCACGCGTGCAGGAAATCAGCTAACTACACACAGTATTAAAATGCATGATATGTCAACGTGCTATTTAAACTTCATTACAATGTTATTAATCAAAAATTATATTAAAATTTAGTCACTCTGATTACATTTTGGGCGTGCACCGGAAAATAGCGGGATCCAAAATTTATTCCATTTTTTTTTTTAATTTGATTACCTCACGCGAACCAATGTTTCCAAACGTTGCTCGTGGTAAGCTTATAAACGTATTGATTTGAATATAATTGAAACAATGTGCGGAAGAGCCTATTACTTAATATGTATGTAACGTTATTTTTGGAAGTAATATATTTGATAATCTACAACTAATATGATAAAGCGGAAGAGGTTTTTTGTTTGTTTAAACGCGCTAATCTCTGGAAATACCAGTCTGATTGGAATGTACATTTTGATACAAGTGAAGAAAGTTTGTCATTGCAACCGAGGCAAAATTCACTCGAGTCGTAAAGGTGAGGGAGTTGTTGAGCCGAGTGCTGAAGTGATATATGATTTTGTAATGGGTAAAAATCATCCTACGACGAATCCCGTCCTTGGGCGGAGCGGGAAACAGTGTTAGACTCTTACTGACTAAACAACCTACCCCGTTCCTACGTCGCCATGTATACGAGGGCTAGAGCCTTCCTTTCAGACATGCATCCCTGGCCCCAGTTGGCTTCGACACTTCCGATAGGCCGAATTTGTGTACAACATTACGCTGCGACCCACAGAAGTGGGGTAGTAACCAAAGACGCGGGTGCAGCCGTGGAGTACAGCTATGTGGGAGATGATCTCATGAAATTTCTTTCTCTAGGGAGGAGGGGAAGGGCGTCAGACTTTTAGTATCTAAATACCTGTGTGCTCTTTGCGATATAGGACCACGGGTTTCCTTTTCAGTAATTTTCCCTTGACCATAATCTACATACATAAGTACGGAAACATGATTTTAGACAGTCTAAGTAATAAATAATGCATTTTCCTTATGTAGTACATAGGTACTATAGCCAAGTTAGGTTTATACCAATTAAAAATAACTGGTTATCCTTACACAGTACATACTTGTAGGCACATAATGTATCTCCTATTTAGAAACCTAGGCTTTCCATATACACCATTAAATTTTAGTCGTTTTAATCCCGAAGAGGGTGGATCCAGTACATGAAACACTATCGATTTGTGTAGATAAAATAAAAAAATAAAGTACTTTTTTTCTAAATCTCTTATTGATATACGCATTTACGAAATTAATTTCTTTAAGTAAACGAGTCATTGACCTTGTAGGTAGTTGTCGATAGTTGCGTACTAACTACCTACAGGTTATTGAACTCGCCCAGCTGACGTTTACTTAAAGAAATCAATTTAAAACATGCGTAAATTAATTCAAGTTTTAAAAAAAAGTACTTTGTTTTTTCATTCTAACTTTACCAATCAATAGTGTTTCATGTACTGAATCGATCCTCCAAGGGATTAAAACGACTAAAATTTAACGGTGTATGTTTCAGCTTTGATAAAAGACATGTTTTCCTTTGTGTTGTTTGCCGGGGAATTTAATATGAAACAAGAATTATTTTCCTTTTTACTACCATTGCAGGATTACGTAGAAATGCAGAGCGTCAGGAAATGAAGGATAAGCCAGGAATGCGTAGGTGGCGCGACGAAGAAAATTATAATTTATTGTTGTCGGTTGTGCGAAGGGGCGCCAACGATTCGTGGACGGTATTATATTACTTTAGTCATTTAATTGGTTGTCTGTTTCGGAATGAAAATAGATTACAAATTATCGGAGCTTTTGTAAAACTTAATTTAATTAAGATGGTATGAAAATACTACCTATTAAAATATATTGGCCCCTATAGGAAAGGCAAAGAAGAAACGGGGTAGGGTTTTTAGACAGTAAGAATCTGTCACAGTTTCCCACTCCGCCCAAGAGCAGATTTTGTCATTGGATGATTTTTGTGCATCATAAAAAAACCTATTATAATATATATTACAATCCCTAACTAAGTCACTCATCACACAAACATTGGTCCACCATCCTAAAGACCAACAGGCCAGTCATTAAGTTTAGATTTTGGAAAAGAAAAAATAATTCTGTAATGGCATTCATATCCAAAAATTCATCTTATTCCAGAAACCAATGATACAGTAATAGCAACACCATAAAAACCCCAATTATTGTGGTGAGCAATTTCTCTCCACACATGCGGACTCATTAAAAGCTTTCATTAAGGAAGTTCTCATTAAAAGTGTGGAGCAATGAGCAATTTCCGTCGAGTAGCCCGCGTCGATACAAAGAAGAATGCACCATAACACGCAAATATCTGATGCACTGCACGAATATCAAATTATCTAAGCTTTTTGATGCATAAAGACTTTTTACACCACACCATAGCGCCATATCTGTGCCTTATCGACTCAGTTATGCTGGAAAGAAAAAGAAATGAGTACTTCAATACCTCCCCTCCTCTTATTATACACGCAGAGATATTCCTGATTTGATTTCCACAAAGAAAAGGCGTTATATACACACTCCTTTGACACCAACTCGTGTAGACGTACGAGTTACACAATTTGCTCACGGTAGCGAAAAGATTTATCTACACCGTATCACTAAAACTCACTAAAGGCACCTCATATGGGTCACGAATGGCAGCCAAATTGTTGGGACAGGGTCCTAACGACCTGGTTTCATTGCAAGAGCCGTAAGGAAGTGGTACGACCGTTTGAACATGACCCAAACTGATGGCCAAGCTAAAGATAAGGCGGCATATGGACACGGCAAATATAGGCATAACTATATCGCTACGTATATGTTATGCGCAAGCCGAAGGATGTCACTAGGAAATGCTTTGACCTAGTCAACTCCGGTGTAAAAGGAAGTCGGGAACCGGGATCGATTACGTCATGCGAAGGAAGAAAACGGTACACTTGGTACTTTTATCTTTTGAGTCACCGTAGGTAAAATTCACTTTGACAGTATGAAGCAAATGGAACGTACCGAATGTCTGAGGCAAATAGAGGCTACATGAACTGCAAAAAACATGCGAATAGGACATTTATTTTCTTAATATTCAATCACTATAATTATATGGACAAATATAAGTTATCTAAAGTATGGCGTCAAAAAACCACAACGCATCGCTGTCGACTGGTAATGGACCCAAAACGCTGGAGGCAATGCTTATTGTCTACCCACAGTAAAAGCCAGACCTTGGATTACGTGAAGTGTCAACAAGGTGTTGGGGTAGGTCCTTCTTTCTTTCTTTATTTTTTACTGTACACAAAAAGCTAAATATAGTGCACAGTTGTTTGACAATTCTTGTACAAAGGCGAGCCTAACAATGATTTTTCTCCCAACAAAACTTTATTTGAGTGCCAGACAGAGATCTGAAACCTTTGAGAGATAATACTTAATGGTAGAATCCAGTGTACAATATAAACCTACATAAATAAGTCTATTATATAATTTATTTTAATCTCAAAAGTTGAGCTATAATGAAATGAATGTGGTATTTGTGGGCACAACCCCACGATCCGAGAGTTACAACCTCAATAAGAATTTGAAAATACATATAACTACTACCAACAAGGTAATTATATTTCCGCGCCAAAAGGTTCATATTACTTCAAATGTTTACATCCTTAGTGTCAGCTTAGCATAGAATGAGCTCGGTAAACCGAAAACATTCAGTTGGATCACTTCCAAGCCTGGATCAGAGGTCAATGGCCACGCTACGTACACCACCAAAACATTAACCGCTTTGTTTTAACACGCAAACAAGTCTAATGAAGCCCAGAAGCGAAGTCGACAAAACAAACAACTGATTTGGTGGTATTAGACAGCGCAAATAAAGTAGGAGATAGATTAATATGTTTTTGTTAATCTATGCTGTAGACGACGCATACTACCCCCTGTATCATTTCAAGTTCTTATGATTATTACTGTTAGTTCTTATTGTCTGGTAGATATTGCTGTCAGTGATAAGACCGCCATTGTACCCATAGCTTTAAGTATAAGTTCTGTTACTTTTTTATGTACATAAAGTATATTCTACTCTATGACTAGGCCTCATGGACCAGCCAACAACCAGCCCAACACGTTGCGTTGGTCCGACCGGACCCGCACCGCTCTTGACTCTATGGTATCTAAGACCTTCACTTCGCCAGTGGCAGGAATATCATAAGAGCGAAAGTGATGAAGCAGTGTTCACGATCCCAGCATTGAGGAATATGACGCAAGGAGGACGAATATATGACTATCCATTAAAGAGAACAGGGGCCACCATGATGTGTTAAAATGTCAGTAGTGCGAGTGAGAAAGAGCGATAGGGCTAAACACTCTGTAAAGCTAAGCCTTTAACAGTTCAGTACAGGTCGTCAAATTAAGAGCTCCTGGTAGAAACGACAATATTTCAAATAGGAAGAGCGGTTTCTGTCAAATCGTGTTAAAAGGATTAGTCATTTGGACTCGTGAGTTATATAGTACTTGTCAAGGGTCCGGCGGACGTTTGATAGATTGGGAGCCGAATTTTTATTCGTCACTGTTATTCGGGAAGACACAAGCAAACTGACGCAAATGTGTGCCATGCCTGATTTGTGTGTGTGTGAACGACGTCGCGTGACCAATCAATCAAAATGTTTTTATTTCACATAGGCCTACATGGGCACTTATAAAACGTCAGAAGCTAGTGACGTGGATCAAGTGTAGCTCTACAAGTCTAGTTTCTATACAAAATATATGGAGAACGCAATATACTTAGTTCTACCTTTAGGTTAAGAAACTATTTATGATCAGTCCAGTTCATGGGTTTTGGTGAATTTATGCCTTCATTTAATGTTTTTCATCAAAATGAATTCATCGTTTATCATGCACATAGTAATGTAAAACCACAATAAATGATAAATGATTTAATTCAAACACGCAACATGTTTCAAAATCTGATAATATTTTACTGGGACCTAAAACAATCTCGTTTCTTTTAAATTCGTCGTTGAGGGGGATGCAAAGTGGTTGCGAAGAAAATTACACCCTTGGGCTGCTTTTATGGCATTTGGGGTCAAGATTGCTAAATATATTATGTGAACTACCCTTAAATTGATACCCTAAAAACAGACAACGTGTACATGAAAAAGTTTGTTTTGAAATATTTTTGATTTTTTTTTTTACTGTAATAGTAAAAAATATATGGATGCTTCGATGATTTTTAGCATGAAGGCAATGAAAGTCAAAGCTGTTAGATAGCTCGATAAATAATGTTAACACAAAAATTAAAACATACTTTTTCGATCACGGAAAACACGCGATGGTATATAAATTATTATGATTCAAGAAAATTAATTCTCAAATGCATTTTTTGTATCGTAAATCAATAGTATCTTGTGTTTCACGATACAATACTTTGCAAATAAAGTGTCGCGCTTTAGTTTCCATTATTATGTTCATGGTCCTTCGAGCCGGATAAGTGGATCCAGTAAAAGCGAAGTGAAGTGGTGGGTGGGGCTGTTTTTGTTTTGCTTTATCAGCGTTGACTGGATTTTTGTTTAGGAGGCAACCCTCCATTGAAAGCAGCTAACTAGAGATCAAAGGGATTTCCTCTAAGGAAGCAATCTGGAGAATTTTAGAAGTTTAGTTTATCAGTTTTAGAACATCTGATTGATGCCAATTTAATCGATTGGAAAACATAACCAATTCGGTTTTGGACAATGTTAGGATTAACCGGTAACCGCAGAACAGGCAACAACGAAATATTGGATTTAGTACCTAATTACATATCATTTCAATTAAGTACAGGCTGTTGCTAACAATAGTGTAGGAAGGAAAACCACAGCAGGTAGCAAGTAGCACTTTATTTACGATATTCCTCTCATATTATGTGTTATAATTAGAGCACATACACTGTATGTGTATACATAATTATACCACGTCAAGTACTTGATTCCTGAGTGTTTAGTCTGCGTTTGCGTTTGAAATGTGACCCCTGTCGTCACTAATAAAGTATGGTCACTAATCTTTACAATGTGAAACACATAAAACTTATATTATAATGAAAGAAACATTTAGACTTGCACTAAAAATACTAGAAAACAATATTAACTTTTCGGATACTGTAATTACAGACACAATTAAAAAAGATAATAGGTGTGCGGACACTGGTGTCCTCTTGGGGCTTAATGAACTAAAAAGGAAAATAGACCTGTGCGAGGCCAAAAAGGCTCCTATCTCAGCATATGCTGCGATAGTTTTAGCGAAACGCAAAACAATGCAGCACTGGTTCTTTCATTCTGATAGGGTCTGGTGATGCCACACTGAAACGGACAAGATAATATAAGTGTTCCATGTTCACAAAATGTAAAACTACAGAGCTGTACAGCTTCATCAATCATTCCTAAGAAATAGTACAGCTCATTACCATAGCATTAATAGTCAAAACACACCGCCGCGACGGCCCAGAACAAACTGTTATGTATGGACAAATACAGAACATGTGAGAGAATCCGCAGCGTTTCGAGAAAACACAACGTAGCCTTTTTTGTCGTGGGAAATCATTCAATAACTTCTCCCGTTTTAGATGAAGCGACAAGTCTTTTCAGAGAGCCTTTTCGTCATAATCCTATACAACATGGCCTATGTTGTATAGGTCCCCAAAGTCACAATGATCGATCCTGTACTTCTTCCATTTCAGATACCCACGACTCTCACCAGTTCATCGGTCCAGCTTGTGGGAGGCCTTCCAATGTCATCTATAAACTAAAACCCTACTTGTTCTTCGTCAATTGTCTTATGAAGTTTAAACTAGGTAACTCTTAGAACAACCTCGCACAACACAACATGATGGTCTGTTTTGGGTGGTAGGAAATCTAATGACATTCTCTTGTCAGACTTGTACTGGTCAAAATTCGCCGTGTTAATTCAATTACCGTTTACGTTTTAGAGCCACAGGTTTCCTTTTCATAAATTCCCCGTAACCCAAGCAGGCATCGGTACTGGGCCCTTAAGATTTGCCACAGAATAAGTAATAGTTTCGCAGATATCCTATTGAGGTGTGCGTGGAACACAAGGAATCGTCGAATGAGGTAGCTTGTGATCGCGATCTGCGGGAGCGTGCCAGGTATTAGCAACACAACATCATCTCCTTCCAAGCCTATCCATTCTACTATAAACCCGTCAACACAAACAATAATTAAAAAAAAAATAGTCCAAACAGATAATCGAAAAATCTAATAACCACGACCAAAAAAAAGCCTCGAAACATCTTAGAATGGCTACAACGAAAGATCACGTTGAAAGCGCAAAAACGAAACATCGCGTGATGTGCTCGAAAAAAAACCAATAAACGGTATAATATGTGTAAGAGAGAGGATCATTAAAATCGAAGATAGCAAAAACTGCTTGACGTAACAATTAGTTGGCTTACTCGGAAGTATAGATTGGTAGTAGTGAAATAGTAAGATGGAAGAGGTTGCGTGACGGCGCCCATTACTACAAGCCTTCGAGCGGGACTCCCGAGCCACGCGACGACTTGGGCCATTCTATTACTTCCATACGACAGTTTTAAACACCTTAGATTAAGTAATATTAACCACTTAACGGACAGTTTAAATTGTGGCAGAAAAAACAACGTAAGGTACTTTGATGAAGTATGATCGACCGATCTGTTGGCACTTACAAAAACCAGCCAAGTGTGAGTAAGACTTGGCACTAGGGTTCTGGTTCTGTATAGCAATGTAAATATTTAGTTCTAAACACATTAACCTCAAAAAAGTCTTGTAAATTAATTTACCTCAAAAAAGTTATTATTTTGTGTACATCATAGAGCAACACAGGACGGGAGTAGCCATACACAAGCGTTCCCCTCTGTCAAAGTACAAGTCCAAATGGTCCTATGCAAACAATAAAACTAGTTGCAACCGGACTGTTCACTAGACTCAATCTAGTTGCGTGACTGAATCGACGTCGTAAAAAAATGCCGAATTGTTCTGTTTTTTGCTGCAAAAAGAGATCTGCTACGTCAAGTTTACAAAAAGATGGCGTTACCTTTCATATGTAAGTAATTTTTAATCACTTTATTGCTATTTACTACTTTTAAACTTAAAAACTATAATATTATCAATCGTGTTGTTTCGGATTTGTTTACCAACCGAGGCCGTCCAATTTGCTCGGTTGAGTCGATCGGTCGAGCGACAGATCCGAGTTTTTTTCCTAGAAGTCGCTGTCGCCGAGCGATAGTGTTGTTACTGGTTTGTTTTTAGACAGTTATCGATGAAAATGAAAAAGGAGTTAGAGATTTTTTTGACATCGTTTTTCGATTTAAATACTTATCATATTGTGGGCTTTATTTTTTATAGATGTAGTTGTATACTTAAATTAGATACTATTATTCACGTATTAGCACATTTTATTAAAATGACTCAGTGTGAATGTATTTTTATTTCTTCATTATAGGTTTCCTAAAGATCCACATTTAAGGGATACATGGAAGACTTTTTGTAATAATACACTATCCTGGATTCCAACACGAAATAGTGTCATTTCCTCAAGTCATTTTAAGACCTCTGACTTTCAAGTTGCTGCTCGGAGTTTCCTTGCGTGATCGTATCAGAAATGAAGATATCCGCAGGAAAACCAAGGTTGCCGACATAGCCCAAAGAAAGAATCGCCAAACTTAAGTGGCAATGGGCAGGGTATATTGCTCGTAGAATGGATGGCCGTTCGGGTCGAAAGGTTCTGGAGTGGTGACCACGTACCGGAAGACGCAGTATTGGAACTGTTGGAAGGCCACCAACAAGGTGGACCGAATACCCGCAACCTGGCAAAGGTTGCGGGTATCCGATGGATGCGAGATGCACAGGATCGTTCATTATGGCGACAATTGGGGGAGGCTTGTGTCCAGCAGTGAACGTCTTTTGGCTGAATTGATGAATGAGGATAATTTAAAAAAAAATATAAATTTTAATTTGTAATTAATATAGTAAATAAGTACTTAAAATTACCAAAAAACTGTATTTTTTATTTATGATGATTATTGTATAGTACATAATAAATAAAGTTCATCTTAATAATGATGTCTGACCTTTGGAAATTAGGTTCAAAAAGTCATATTTTTGAACCTAATTTCCCTAACAAAGTTCTTGAATTTATCGATAATGCATATCGACAGTTGTTACAACTACGGCTGTAAGGACTTGTCAGTGTAGTTGCATCATATTATTACACTGTTATGACACGGATTGTTTAAATGTGTGTGTGTAATTGTTAGTGTATTTTTCAATTGTCATGATGTGAGTTTCGTAGTGACAGACAACTGTTTTTGTGTGAGTTTTGAGAATGTGTGATTTCCCCCCGCAAAAAATGACAGACAGTTTTGTATCGGTAGAAAACGCAATGGCTACTCCCCTCCGGTCTGCCGGTGGCCTGTGTTGCTCTATGGTGTACATAATCTTCGGATGTTTTACCTACTTATACTACATGGCAATGCTTCTTGTTTTGTACGATTCTAGGTCAACAGGATATCCCCTGATACCCATGAAAGTGTTACAATATACGTCATAGATGGAGTACCTTTACGGCTTTTACTTAGGATTCAGTTGACGTGGAAGTTTAATTTTCGCACTGCTCCAAGAGCTAGCAGACTTGAGTGATCAATATTAATTTCAGCTTTGTACCTCAACGCGTTGCTAAAAAATAGGGTCGTGACAGACGGACAACTAATTTCTATAAGGGTTTCGTTTCTGCCGACAGAGAAACGGAACACTAAAAATAAACAAGTATCAATACAAAAAAGCTGGTACTTAAGATAATTACACTAACAAAGTAACAACGACTGACATAAAAGCGAAAGACACAATCAACGAGATATTTGATAAAATTGCCGAATCACTCTGTTGATTGTTGAGACCACACCTCCCGAATTGGTTACGATCAGTTCTTTTAATACACGAACGAGAAGCATGTTACGACTCATTACTTTGAGATGGAACAAAACTTTATTGAAACAATGTCACAATGACTACTGTTCGTTTATAGCAACTAAGTAGCCGCTACATTGTACAAAATCGTCTCAAATACAATCTGTAAATCGTAAAGAAAAACTTAGGGTAATTAATTAATTAAAACTGCTTCTACTGTTTGTTCCAGCTGAACTAATTAACTAATGGAATGTACATAAGTGTTATTGTGTACTAACAAAGTAACGATATAGTTACAATGTAATAAAGAGCTTTAATATTGACGAAGTCATTTTTTTTTAAGTGTGGTGGGCATAATGTCTTTATAACCGAATTCGTTATTCTGATGTTTAATTTATGTAAATTAATCCATGAACACATATTTTTCTACTTCCCTGTTAAATTTATCCAAAGCTTGTAAAAATGGCTATAAGCGGTAAGAACGCCCATTAGGACTACTAATTTTAAGTACCTACTGTAATTTTGTTTATGGTGTACAAAAAAGACTATATCATTCAATCACTTGGGACTGAGGCGCGATATTAAATACATGCATGTATATACATAAAAACCTTCCTCTTGAATCGCTTTATCTGTTAAAACAAACCGCATCAAAATCCGTAGCTTAGTTCTAAAGATCTAAGCGTACATAGGTACAGACAGCGAAACGACTTTGTTTTATACTATGAAATGATTACATAGGCAAGCACAAGGTTTTACCGAAATTAAACCCCCAAAGTGATATAACGTGGTTCAAAAATTTGTATGGAGAAAGCTAGTTTAACACGGGCGAAGCCGTTGGCAGAAGTTAATTTTGAATATGTCTGTACTTACCTTTTTGAGAGAAATAAATCATAATAATTATTATTATTATATTATTATATAATAAAACAATGTTCGTTGAGTATTTTAAAATTACACAGATGCCAAAAAAATCCTTTTTCACATATCACAGGGCATCAAACCCACTTTTGAAGGATCGTGTTCCTGAATTAAAAACGGACTGAAATTGACGAGTCAACGGGAGCTACTCGTAAGTACTCGAGGATGACGTGGAGGGCTCTCCTGCAGCTCGTGAGCGATTCTAGCACCCTGCACATGCCCCAGTGAATGAGCAGCCGAATGTGGGACGCACTTGATCGCCTTTTTATTACGATACATTTACAACTGGAATGTGGACCGATGTTGTTGTTCATCTTCTTGCCTTTATACCATGTTATTTGGAGTCTGTGCAAAACGTTTTTTCTCTTTCATTCTGACCTGTCAATGTTACGTTATCACCGACTCTCTTCTTTCATATCGTTCCTCACAAAATCCATTCATCTTTTCTCTAAACTCTCTCTTCATCACTCTTTTAGCAATATACGATTCATCCTTTTTCATCACATGACTATATCAAGACGATTCCCTTTCAACTTTATCAGTTACTGGCGCCACTTTCAAGCTTCCTCTAACTTGTATCTACTACACTAATATTATAAACCTGTAGTTTGTACGCTATAATCTCAGAAACTACTGGTAAAAGATATTTTAATGCTGAATGGCTTATTTATTGAGGATGGCTATATAATATCACGCTGCGACCAAAAGGAGCGAAACAGTAACCAAAGATGAAAATAAACGAGCAGAGTACATTAACTTTGGATTTAATCAACCAGAGTCCAATAAGTACTCGTTGGGCAAACAAATACGCCCTTGCAATAGTTTACCACCAATATAGGACGTTAATTGACCTACAAATCGTAACCAGATCTATCAATAGCCAGACCATAACCACATACTCTCTAGCTATGTGCAAACACAGTCTGGGACTCTGCAAACCCATGTGTTCGTCGAGGGGGTTACAAATTTGGCTACACAGGTCAACGCCCTGGCCACGTGTGTAATCATAATTTATTAACCACTAGCTTTTGCCCGCAGCTTCGCCCGCGTACATAAAATATAGCCTATGTCACTCAGGAGTAAAGCAGCTTTCTATTGTTGCTTAAATTTTTCAAATCGGACCAGTAGTTCCAGAGATTACCCCCTACAAACAAAAAAACAAACTTTACCTCTTTATTATATTAGTGTAGATTATTTGGACCACACTTCATTTGTTTTAGGTCAATACGCTCAGGATGTGACGAAGGCCAGATTTACACCCAAATGATTATCAGCAAATAAATTAATTTTAACACAAACTTAGATTGTTTTAGGTAAATATTAAGTATACATTTTTTTTATGAAATAAATTAATGCTTGACTGTGATCCCACCTGATAGTAAGCAGTGATGCGATCGTTCATGGTAAAATGCATTTGTTTCATAGCGTATTTATTCCAACCTCGAAGATTACTGATGATTATTATAATCGGACAAGAAGACAGCAGCATGCACGCATATCGATATCTATGGCAGCATGTAAATTGTTCCAGTTCTTCCATGTACATGGTACAAAAGAGGCGAAACGCTTAGTCCTGACCGTAGTTGTTAACAATGTAAGAATGGACACTCGCCGTACGGTCAGGTTGTTGCTATGTCCGTAAGGGATAAATAGTTAATTTTAGAAGCAGGAAAATGTATCACTGTAAAATAATATTTCCAGTATACAGCACCTGCATGCTTGCATACGTTTTGTCAATGTTCAATTGTTTAATTATAAAACTAATCGTTTGTTTTTTGTCGTTTGGCTTCGCACGATTTGCGCATTAAGTTAGTGTGAAGTTTAGAAAGTATTTAATTTTTACAGTCACTTACGAGTTACTTTTAATTCCATTAGAATGCGGGTGTAAAACCACGAAAAACTAATTGCCACAAGCAGAAACTACAAGTACATACAACGGAGTTGCGTAATATATATAGAAAAAAAAAAAAAAATTGACGTGTAAAAGAGTTTGTAAAAACCTATTTATAAAATAAAAATCATTTATCATTTATGCTTTTTTTATGTTAGGTAAAAATCATCGAATGACGAATCCCACTCTTGGGCGGAGCGGGCAACAGTGTCTTACTGACTAAACAACCTACTCCGCTCCTTCCTTGCCTTAGTCCCAGAGCCCCGGTGTAACGCTTTTGCATCAACCCTCGGCCCCAGGAAGCTTCGACCCTGTAGGGTCGCTACAATTGTTCGGGCGGGGGGTTACTTCTAAAGACAAAGTGCGTAATGAACATTGTTCTATCACAATGTCTACTAAGAATAAAAAAAATAAAAAAAACACATAACACCCACACACATTCTTTGTACATGAATTGTCAGATCATTGTATCTATGTTACGTTTTTGTGTATAATAAAGAATCAAAGAAAGAGAAAGAAACATTAAAGTTAAGCTCAGAAAAATACTTTTGGGATTAATTTATCATTAGTAATTGTTATCTATTTACACAGTAAATGATATTGACCGTTCGTATAACCAAGATTGATTCATTTGTACAAGAGAATAAGAGCTAAATTAGGTAATTGAATCTATTGATGTCTTTCAATCGGCATTTTATTTGCTTTTCTTTATTGATTGAGCGATATTCAATTACTTGTGTTTTGTTAAGTAATTCGTTTATGTTAAGTCTGTTTCAGAGTCATTGATCTGTAAGATTGGTTTATTACTTTAACTAGCTGGTAACCGCGACTTCGTCCACGTGAAACGGTACAGTAACTATTTGGCCACAATTCCAAGAAGATTTTTTTGCGCAGATACTTATTTTTTCTAAATTAAAAGTAGCCTATGTTATTCCTAATAACATTAGGTATCTATCAGTGAAAGTTCTGTCAGAATCGATCCATTCGTTTCATAGACTCTGAATAAAGAGTCTGATAGACAGACAATAAAACTTAAAAAAAAAAATGTTTTTTTTTTTAAGGTACCGAATTTGATTTCATATGCATTTAATACACATATTTTAAATTTGATATAAAATTAAATACTTCAGTTTTATTAATTATTCAAAAAGCTTTTCGGGCAGCCAATCTTTGGCAGTTAGCAATCAAAGAGCAGCTGGTGTATTTTTTTTTTGTTTGTATTCGGCCAGACCTTTTTTGGCGTTGCCTTTTTCACTCTCACATGAGCAAGACAAGACGGAACATAATTAACTTGATGGCCTTCAAAAAGGTCATGTCTGTAGTACTCGAAATACACATGGTTTTAAGGATGCACGAAGGGTTTGTGTGAGCACGTGGCGTTTAGTTCATGGCGATAGAAGATGATTACTTTTTTTATTTGATACTAGCTACCCGCCCCAGCTTCGAGCGGGTACTGATATTGAATATATTAAGCATGTATTATACACATAAACCTTCTTCTTCAATATTAAAAAAAAACCGCATCAAAATCCGTTGTGTAGTTTTAAAGATCTAAGCATACATAGGGACAGCGGTAAGCACCTTTGTTTTATACTATGTAATGAAGAAGGGCATCAAACTGATTTTTAGTCTCAGTCGGTATAAACGAAACACTTAGGGCCAGGACACACGCTGCGTTGCGTCGCCGCACCACAAATATTTCGACTAATAGGAAGGTTGTACGAGCAGGGTTGCAGGGTGGCGTCGCTTGTGTGCCCGCCGATTCATCGAAATATTTGCGATGCGGCGCCGCAACGCATCAAGTGCTCTGGCCCTTATAGGATCACTTTCGTTTTCTGTCTGTCAATCTAGACCCTTTTTCTCAGGAACGCGGAGAGGTATGAAACTAAAGTTAATATCAAATGCTCAGGGGGCCTACCACAAGCCCTTATAGCAGTATTACTTCAATATTACTTTCAGTGGGAAAGAGACGGTGCTAGACAACGTGTCTAACGCAGTCACTTGCACACTCTGGAACAGGAATAGAACAATCTTGCTTTAAACGTCATGGTCTAGGTCTAGGTCAGTAATGCCTTCTAGTACTTAAACTTCCAAGTCAACGCAATCTAAAAATAAAGCTGTTTAGGCTCGGTTCAAAGATATTTCAAACACACGCTGAAGTTGACAAAAAATAAAAGGCCCCTTTTGACATTTGTATGATGCCTACCTAGCGACACGTCCGATGTAGTGTAGCTACTATAACACCGGACTCTAATTTTATTGTTCCTTTCAGTTTCGTCCCAAGTATATTTTAAGGTCTTTCTCAAATGTCAAAACGAGCATTTTATTTTTTAACGAGTTTAGGAAATTAAAACGTATAGGCTAGTTTCCGTTGACCTAGATACTGCAAAAAGTTCACTGTTGAAGCATATCTCGTCTTCATAAACACTTCTCATGATATCTTCGTAATGTACACAGTAACGACGTAGTATTTACACATGTAAAAAATTCTGACTCATTCCTGAGTCCATACACAGCAATATAATTTGGTCACATGCATTCCCAGATGTTTGTCTCTAACAGCATAATGAGAATAGTAATCTTAATGCTGTGTGAAGTATTTTTATGACCACCGCTACAAACTACGATAGTCTTAAAAAAGTAATTACCGGACCATTACGCAAGTTGGTACCTGAAGTGTCGACCAGGGATGTTTTATCATAACTAAGTGACTCTTTTTAGGTGATAAATCTTTAAGTAACTTCTGCGATTCTGAGTGGAATGGGTTCATTTCTCTTCCGTGTAAGTTCATTTAAACCATAATTTAAACAATACCGCAGCCCAAGATGACCTAAGTGGGTCCCTTAGGCTGCAGTATTCACATTTTTTTTAAAAGACGATAGTTTGTGTGTGTATGTCTACTAGGTACTTCTTCACTCCCGAATGGCTGAACGGATTTGAATGCAATTCGGCATACGAGTAGACCACGTTCTGGAACAGCATAGGAGTATTATCCCTGGGGACGGTTTTTATTGTTACACGAACGAAGCTGCTGACAGCATCTAATCGAAATATGACGTTACGAGACTAGACATAGTAGGGATCATTCAAATATGGAAAAATATGCTTGTATTAAGAGAGGGATGGACAAGCATAATTTGCTATCCCTTCAAGTGACCATTGTCTCCAAATGACCGAACCTTATTGGGGTCTATAAGATGAATATACCAGGAGATTTTAGGGGTTACAATGATGGTAAGGGGTGGGATATAATTGATGATATACGGAGTGTTTTTTCTTGACCAATAAGGTTGTGTTTTGGGCTCTAAGAACTGACAGGATTTCTCATAGGGTGACTTACCCAAGCTTCACACGGTTGTATATCAATTAAATTTTCTGTTTTTCTCTAGTATAATTTGTTTTTTTCGTGGCCAGATCCTTTTAAACGTTTTAGTTTGGTGATATGTCAATATTCGTTTGGTCTACTTTCTTTAGATCTCATATTGTCATAAAAATCCTACATTATTGATATGGCCAAACGAGAATTGACATATTATAAAAATTTAACGTTTAAACGATGCAGGCCAGTTTTAGTTTTTTTTATGGTAGGTAAAAGTAAAAATCTTCGAATGACGAATCCCGCTCTTGGGCGGAGCGGGAAACAGTGCCAGACTTAACTGACAAAACAACCTACCCCGTTCTTCCCTTGCCTTAGTCCCAGAGCCCTGGTGTAACGCTTTCGCATTAACCCTCGGCCCCAGGAGACCAGTTTTAGCTGGCCATATCATGAAGAGATCAATTCTATGATCTGGCCACGACAATTATGTATTAATACACGTGATCCTTTCTTATGAATCACTCTGTCTATTGATGAAGGCCACATGAGGCGAAAAGACGGACAGATGGACTTGAAGACTGTTTTATAATTATGTAAGGAAAAGGATAGCAATTATGTCACTTATAGGTATAATAGTTATTTCTATGACCTTGAAATGTACTGTTTCTCCAGGCCTCTCAAGTAAGTAATAATAAAATGTATAATAAACTAGCTTCTGCCCGCGACTTCGTCCGCGGAAAATTTGTGAAACAAAAGTTGTGATAGCTCGGTTAATATCCCTGTTATATAAATAATTTATAGCCTATGTCACTCAGGAGTAAAGCAGCTTTCTATTATAGCTTCAATTTTTCCAATCGAACCATTTGTTCCAGAGATTACCTCCTACAAACAAAAAAATAAAAAACCAAAAATCAAACTTTACCTCTTTATTATATTAGTGTAGATTAATAATTTATTTCGATGTTGAGACAGCTAAGTTTGGACTAAGCGTTTTGTCTCGTCGTTATACCGCGTACATCGAGGTACTGGAACAGTTTGCCGGGTGCAGTCTTTCCGTGTGATTATATTTTAGGTGTCTTTATGGCTAGAGTGAATAGACTGTTAATAAACTAGTGCTCACTATCAACGATTGCATCACTGCTTTCCATCAGGTGGGATCGCAGTCAAGCGCATGTTTATAGCAGTAAAAAAACCCTCCAAAAGAATAGTAATCTTAATCTTTTGGAGCGAAATAAATTATTGTTTGTCCACACAATGAATGTACATAAAGTACTTAAAAAAAATAGGTGATATGTAAGGTAATTGCTAGAACAAAATAAACTGAGTCAATTGATCAAATAAGATAAGAAACTTCAAGTTTGGGTCTTACCAGATCAAGCAGACCAATTAAGTGTCATAATATTTATTTAGTAACGGAACGTGATTCTATGCTATCGATAGTAGTGTGGTACAGAAATATCGATAGAAATCGTGTTACATTTGTTATTACTGGCCAGTGAAATATTGATATTACGGCATCCTACTTTTATTGTTATCTTGGGTTAATTAGTATTGTATTTGTTATGTTAGGCAAGTGCAATTGTCCATTGTATATTTCTAGTTGAGTAGACTTTAGTCTGATACCCGTAGGGACGTTGCAAAAGGGTCGAAGCCTACCACGAGGCCACCACTTTCTGAAAGGAAGGCTTATCCCCTGTGTAAAAGGCAAAGAATGAACGGGGTGCGGGATTTAGTCAGTAAGAGTCTGACACTGTTTCCCGCTTCACCCAAGAGCAGGATAAAAAAAAGCTAGTCTGATAATATGTAACAAACCACTACGTGTCCGCACCGCAACAGTCTTATGGAGATATTACTCGTGCTTGACTGCAAACCTACTTGATGGTAAGCAGTGATGCAATCATTGATGGTGTTGCGCACTAGTTTATTAAGAGCCTATTCACTCTAGCTTTGAAGACACCTAAATTCTAATCGGACAAGAACACCACAGCAGGGAAACTGTGATGAATGTGTAAAATTAATTTAAATTTTTACGTCAACGTCCGAGTTAGCGAGAGTGTTTTGTTTTTTGGTACTCAGCAATTTTTAGTCATGATGTTTGATGGGCGTATTTTTATAAAAATCTGTGGCGTGGAAGGGTAAACTATACCACTTTATAACAGCCATTTTAACCATATACTAGGCTACTTTAGCGTAACAAATTATCCTCGTTGAAACCGCAATGCGTAGTGGCGCTGGCGATAAGTTGCGAAGCGCGGGCGCATGATAACGTGAGATACTGGATGTCCGGTTGTGTATTTTTAGGATGGGCTTTATAGGTACGATATTTTGTTGTTGTGAACTTAATAAAGTTTATACAGAATTCATTTATATAACCAGCCCCTCTAGTCAAGTTGAATCTACAATCGTTAACGCTAGTAAACAGCTAATCAAATGAATGGGTATTATTTCATTTCAACAAAATTAATAGCCAAGTTCACATCATTCCTCTTCTGGAGCTGCCGGTTTGTTTGAAATAAGGCAAGGAAGGTACGGGGTAGGTTTTTTAGTCTGTAAGAGTCTGACACTGGTCTCCCGCTCCGCCCAAGAGCGGGTTTCGTCATTCGATGATTTTCACCTACCATAAAAAAAAGTTCACATCATTAAAAATGACAGAATGAAAATGTAATCGTTTTTACAATGATTACGCTAAATCCTGCAGTTTTATGATATAATTGAATACTTGCGTTGTTTTTTTATGTTGGGCATAAATCATCCAATGACGAATCCTGCTCTTGGGCGGAGTGGGAAACAGTGTCAGAACCTTAAAGACTAAACACCCCACCCCGTTCCTTCTTTGCCCTTCGCACTGGTGCCAAGCTTCCTTTCAGAAAGAGACCCTGGGCCCCAGTAGGCTTCGACCCTTTTGCAGAGTCCCTACATACATACGTTGAGATGTTTCGATTGTAGAAAAAACAAAATTTCTGTAATTTTGTATCTCCATTTTAATTTTTAAGTGTATACAACAATTATAAAATCATTACATAGTATAAAACAAAGTCGCCTATCCCTATGTATGCTTAAATCTTTAAACTACGCAACGTATTTTGATGCGGTTTTTTTTTAATAGACAGAGTGATTCAAGAGGAAGGTATGTATATAATACATGCATAATAATTTCAGTACCCGTGCGAAGCTGGGGCTGGTCGCTAGTAAATAAATAAAAACAAAAGCACCTGCACGAAAACAAAAATTACTTTCAATACGAATATTAATACATAATATATATACGTTACGTATAAGTTTTGTAGTTCAAAGTATATTTTAGTTATACTTTGATGTAATTGAATAAATAAATACAAAAATCTATTCCTGTCCATATTTTACGCAGGTCACCGAGTTGTCACTCTCTGTTGGCCTCGGCACACTACTACTCTACAACTAGTCTCCTATTGACTGTTGTGATCTTTGATTCAAGTTCACATAAGGGCTAATATCTCCATGCTATTTGACCTGGTTCTATCTTCTATGCAATCCAGGTTCCGAAGCCCCTTGTAAACGAGCTAACAATGTATACCTTTGTCCATTACCAGTTTGTGAACACAATTACGCAACTTCCAATCGAGCCGGTGCATCTTCCGAGTCGATAGTTCTCGTTGGATTCGGTCGAACTGTTATGTAAATAATAACATGCGTGTTTAAGTTATCGTAATATTAAGTAACGTGTTAAGCGTGATATTTTTATATGCACACGCATGCGTTACGTGGCATTAAAAGTTACGCTTGGTTAGACTTTTTTATGCTAGGAAATCATATATTATATTAATAATATATACTTATATGATATTATTGATAATTAAAAAAAAAAACGTTTTTATGGTTGAGCGTAAAGAAATAAAGTTTTGCTAGGTTAAAATTAATGCGGAATCTTAATAATGCACTCCTACATTCTGTAAATACTACTAGGTACTATTATTTCATTAACTAGGCTATGTTACGTTATGTTATAAAATAACTCATAATATAAATGTTATGTGTTTATAATAACATGTAGACTAATTAATGGAATAGTTGTTCTTTTACACTAGATCTCCCAAAAGTTGAAAATGTTAGTCCGCCTCTGTACTTTTATGTGAATATAGAAATAAATAATAAACAAGCTCTACAGTCTACTAGACACTTCACACTAGCCAACATCTTCCTAAATCCTTCTATGAATAAAAAATAAAATGGAGCTTTCGTTTATTTATTGGTGGGACAAGTCGGGGATTTAAAAATAAACGATAGGGCTCCTAAAATAGAACGTAGTCTGTAGTCAAAGCCGTGCACTCACATGGCAACGAGCATTAGACACTAATATGTCTGCGACCTAACACAGGACTTTAAAAAAAACACGGTACAAAATCTGACTTAACGCCTGCAACTCTTGAGCCCACGCCGGGGTTCGCACGCCTTTTGTCTTTCTATTATGCCTCTAATTACGGTATTCCAAAAAAAGTCGATATTCGGAAAAAGAAATCTCTCTCTAAGAATAGAAAACTTTCAAAAGCTCCTTTCACTAAGATCTAATAAAATAAATCATTCTTTTCCGTACACAATTCGTGGAATGAAACTTTTCATAGGTAAAGACACAAACAAATAGAAACTTCTTACTGCAGACATTGCTCTAAGAAGACAAATTGTGAGTTATAGTTGTCAAGTTTGCCAGGCGAAAAGTCTTTCCTGCGTCACCAAAACAAGGAGATAAGTTTTTCAAGTTTTCGCTCGAGAAAAGGTAGCATCCTTATACGCACGGATATTCAGGCTGAAAATATAGAGATGGGTAAGTACTTTAGGGTATAGGACTTCTTCCATGATCATTTTCATGAAACTTTAAAACAATTTTTAGGTCTTAACTTGCTAATAGTAGTTCTCCAGGTCACGAGGAAAATTGCCTATGAGGTGGACTGATCAATTAAAAGTTTCAGTAAGTGGCTCATCATCGCTGCATTAATGCACGAGAAGGGCGGCCATTAGAGAGGAGTGGTGGCGGGCGTGTTGTAAAGCTTGCCACCGACACTTGAAGTGATGACCACGACCACTCTGTCAAGAGTGATACCGTCAAAGAAGAAGAAGTACTTCTTCTAATCGAATTTTGATCATGGTGACCAATGTTAAAGCAGATTAGGCAAATACGACGATAGTGACAATGACATGTAATGGTCAACCGTGCACGCAAAAAGAACTAAGGCTATATCGTGATGCGTTAAAATGTCAATTGTGCAAGCGAGAACGAGGCATCGCGTCAATAGCTTGTGGTAGATAGAGCATCTATACGCTCTTTGGTTCTTTACTCTCACAGTCCGAAGGGACGGCATTTTATAACAACCGGGGAGAAATTAGTGCAGGACCCGTTGGTCCTGAAAGCACGTAGAGCCGTTGAGAAATACATGCTTTCCGAGACATGGGGTGTCATACGACATTACTAACTTCCAAACTCCGAGTAGTTTCAGAGTAAATCGTCTAATAGAAAAACCTAAAAGCATTTTTTGTACTGGCAACCATTAGACCAACGACGCAATCAAGTTCTACAACGCTTACTAGCCATTTTCAAAGAAAAAAAATAACTACAAAACCTACAAAAGAAGGTTCGCGAAGGTCGTAGTAAAGTAGACGCCTATTATGCGGCGATTTCCATCCCTGTCGTGGATGATTGATGACACGCGCATAACCGGACATTATCCACCATCAGATTACGAGAAAGTCAGACACGCTTGATCACAATCGTTCGACTTATTTATTCATGGCTACGTTAGGTAATAGGCTGTAATTGGTCGCGGGGAACGTTTCTTTTACTTACAGTTGGAAGAAATTATCTCGTCGAGGTACACATAATTGTGTACAAGATATATGTGAGCGCGAACCGTAAATCAAGTTTAGAAATTGCTGACAAATTAACACATCGTGAAGTGGTTGATTCATGATTGAGGTGAGAAAAAAGTTTAAAGAGAAATGAAGTTGATTAGGCTGATTCTTAAAGTTAGCCTGCGAAATTATAAAAACAAAAAGTTGATTAAAATATGATTCGCGGTCTTTGCAGACTGTTTACTGTTTAATTTTTGAATCTACTATTGTGTTAGGTTATTGTGAATGTTCGACAAAGTTCGAATGGCCAATAACTGTATAGGGGCCAATAAATGAAGGTTTTCCCCAACACATATAGGTAATTTACGAAATTATAATTAAGCTGCGGAATTACTTAACCCTCTCAGATCGCTTTACCCTATTGAATGGCTGTTTCATGAATAAGTCATGAATTTAATGATTATAATTCCGCAATTAATTATTTATTTTTTTATTACATGTGTTATGGTCTCAAAATCATAGTTAAATAAATCTGAAACTGACCTGTAAAAGACAAGAAACTAAAGCTCTGGAGCTTTTTTTTACATAGGCTCGCGTTTGACCACTATCTCATACGATAATGTGGCAAACGATGTAGCCTGCTTGCCTAAAAGTAACCTTACACAGAGATCCCTAAGTCGTAGCTATCAGGAAATACGGACATCGGCAGGGAATTAGCTTAAAAAAGGGCATCTTTTGTTGGTAATAAAGGTGTCCAGGGGCACATTATCGAACAAAACACCGTTACTTTTCTCAAAGTTACACCTGTAAACTTTTCCTGACACCATTAAACCAAAGCTTAATTTAAACCGCCTGCTGAATATTCAACACTTGACCTCCCCTGTCTTGCGAGTCTGCAGACTTCGGTATTAACAGCGATTTGTAACTCTGTCGCGTCGCTGGACGCACGCCATTATGTGCCGTTCGCTGGAGCATTAGATGTCCTTTGATGTCCTATGAGGCTCGGGTTATTTGGGAATTGGCATTGAAGATGTAAACCAGATGTTTACGGCACATGTGGCCCAGTTAATGGGGATCTCGACGAACTGGCTAATGGCTAAACTCTGCGATTTTCTCGAACAAGAATCTAGTTTTGGGCGAACTCCTGATTTTTAGTGCCATTTAGTTAGGGTCTAAAAGGTTCTGATAGCTCGTTTAAAAGAGTAATTTCGGCCCTGGAACTCAGAGCAACTAAAGAAATTCGGGAAGGTTTTATAGTGCGTAGTAACGGGAGAAGTTACTTAATGATTTGAAATACCACTCATTGATTAATCATGACATCTTAGAAACTATAACACCTACAATCTTAAAATTTGGCGGGTACGTTCCTTACAGGGTGTAGACTTCTGGTAAGAACGGATTTTATGAAACTCGCATCTTTAAAGGGGGTGAACCGACTTACACAAGCTAGTAATCTGTAAGGCAAAGAGAATTACGATGAATAACCATTTAGTTGAAGGCTTACCACCACTTTAGCCGTCTAAAATGTTTCAACACGCGTATCTCAAAACTTCTGAATTGTTAAGGAGCTTTTTGTATTTTATTTCATAAACGTGCCAACAAAACAACGGAACGCCTCTATCAGAGTTATGCGAGCTTATTTCCCTAAACCTTCCTTTTATGTTACGTCCGAACCTTTCGTCAGACGACCCTGAGGAAAAATGCCTTGAATTTTATTCCCAACTGGATTTGAGTGTTGCTGAATTTTTTATAGATCCTAACTGGACCATTCAGTCGAAATCGTGGAGTGTTCACATTGTTAGCTAGTTTATGCTAGTTCTTGAGGTTTTTCCGTATTATAAATAGTTTATTAAAAAAGAAAAAAAATATATAAAGTACTATGTGTTCCAAATGAAAATAGGATCGATTGCCAGGATGTGACGTCACGCCATACTGTCAAATCTAACAAAAATTGGTAAAATTGAAGATCTGGATTCTGATCAAACTTTTTTCGTTCACAGTTTGTAAATAAATTAAATTATTCGTAAATGAATTGAATCTTAATTTCTTGTCTCGATTTGACAGTAGATTATGACGTCAGAACATGGCAATCGATCCTATTCTCATTTGGAACGCAATGTACTTACAAGTGCTACTAACAAGAATATGGATATGTTGTCTGAGACATAAATTGTTGTTATTATATTATTTGTTTTATTTACCTCATAATATGACATTTTTTTGAAACAATGTGATATAAAAAAAAAATAGTAGCCCACCGGCAGCATCGAGAATAGAGTCCAATATTAACATTAATTATTAATAAGCTGGTTACTAGTTTACACTGTTACAATATGGACTTATTGGACACTAAACGCAGATGCATAGGTACCACAAACATTTCGAGCCCAGCAGGTAGGAGCATTATAGGTCGGAACCACTTGCACGAAAATTGCAAATCGATGTCTGGTGTATTCGTGCAAAAAATACAAAATCTGTCACAGCTGCCGAGGCAGGGAGTGGGCAGCGCGCGCCAGGCCTGCGCGGTATCGATACACGATCATATCGATATAATTTACCGATTTTTTTGCTTCAAGAACTGGTTTCGATGGTTTTTGAGAGACGGCGCAAATATTCGAAACATGCTGTCCGGTGTAATTATTATGTGACTGAAAATGCGGTTTGCATTTTATCAAGTTAATTTTAATTGGCCGACATATTTATTATTTATGCGGTACTTTTGGGAGCTGTGTTAATTAGTAGTCTTTATTTGCAAATGTTGTCTGTTCGATGATTACGAAATTAAGTTTACTTTACGAATTAATAAATAATATGAATGGAGATGAAGTATTGTTTTAAAGCTCAGTACTGACATTATATTTTAATTAATTGTCTTCATTAATCAAGTAAAAAATATCGAAGCTAATATAATACAATACTTACTTTTACAAATTGACATTCAAGATATTTACTATAGATAAATATTACAATATTTATTAGAGCACATATTTTATTCGATAATAACTTTACTGTCGCTTCTCTTTCTACGTCGTTATCTTGAAAGAGCGAGACGGTGCATAACGTAGTTATAAAAAAAAAAATAAAGGCGCGTGCACACCTGTTGTGAGGCAAGGGATCCGTACATCTGTCCCGTCATTATATTGTAACGAGTACCTACCGGTAAATTACACAGCCGAATTTAGGAGGTGATAAAATTCAAGTTCTGGAATTCAAAATTCGAATTCTATTTTTGGTAATTCGAACTAAAACGGTAATGAGGAACTTTGTTAGTAGGTAAAACGGGAAATAAAAAGGTACAACCTACACCACAAGTAATCACTACCCACAAAGTGTAAGAGGCTATCCTTTTGAGTAATGTGAATACGGTTTTTTTAGGGTTAAAGTTTTGGGTTTATCCTTTTTGGGAAAAAAGAATTATCCTCTATGTACAACAATCTTCACAACCATTTATATTTTGTAGTATAGTGTTTTTATATTCTCTGTACATATTAAGACTCTTTTCTTTTTTTGTTTTATGGCATTTTATTGAACACGTAGAAGTTTAACTACATACGGACTAATCCGGCCGATGCCGGGGGCCAGCGAAGCGTTGAGAAAGATTTTCTAAAGCTAACGAAACGAGCTTGAAAATTCTAGCTATTCCTCGCAGGAAATGAAGAACATGACTGTAGGATGCCATAGTAAAGAGAATCAAACAGTGTTTTCTTACGTATTTTGGTGTAGAAACTTAACTAGAAAGTACCTAGTGGAAAAAAACAATAAAAATATGCCTTCTATTTTTTTTATAATTAACTAAAATACAGAACATATCGACAAGCTAAGGCAACAAAACATGCACAACCATATTTCGTGTTTTAATCAGTTTAGTTATTAAGTATTTTATTTTTAAGTTTCATAGAGTATGTCTTTTTCTTTTTTTGTTCCACTTTCATTATTTTTTTAAAAGAAAATTAAGTAAATAAGCATTGTATTTAGCATGTAACATGTAAATTGAAAGGGAACACATGAGATGCAGGCTAATTGCCAAGTTCATGAGGCAGAGCTAAGGCTATAATGTAACAGTGACACATAAATAAATGATGTAACATTGTACTCGTATTAGTACAGTCCTAGCTTGAATTGCCGACATCTAGATAATATCGATATATGTATAATGTATAAATAATACACTACGCACTAGATCAGGCGTACCGTACTTCACTTATCCAACCTAATCTACTTACTTTAGTCTTTACTTGACTTAGGTGATCTGCAGGCCATACTCCTTTTTACCCGACTACGGCGAAGCAAAAGGAGGGTTATGATTTTGACCTGTATGTATGTATGTATGTGGGTATGGATGTTCATCTGTTCCCTCGTAACTTCTAAACTACTTATCAGAATTCGACAAATGACATATCATTAGAAGCGTCTTAATTGTCCGCTGGTTATAGGCTATATGGGATTTCACAACACATACGAAGTAAAAAAATAAAGTTAAGATGTGGTATCATTTGGTATCATTTGGTATCATCATCATCATGATTTGGTATCATTTGAAAGCGCTTTACTTGTACATTTTGAATATATATATATTACTAGCATTTGCTTGTGACTTTACCTGTATTCATGGGATGAGAAATCAATGAACCCAAGATTAACCTATTTAGAACTCCAAAATATGTTAAATAAAAATAAAGTTTAAAAACTAACACCCGACTACTTAAAAACACGCTCTAAAAAGTACGAAACAAGAAAACAAGAAAGCCGTGGTCGTATGCCATAAGAATAATAAATTAAAAAAAGTGGTATACGACCACGGCTTTCTTGTTTTCATTGATGACATTAGTGCAGTTTTGACGTTGACGCAGTGTGATGCGCAGTAATTTTTAAAAGTTTTGTTAGACAACATAATACCAATAAAGCGCTAGAGCGGACTTTTGTATTAACTTTTTAGTATTTTGACAAATAGTTTCTATGAACGTGCTTGTCTATCGCTAAGATATAAGTCGATGAATCATAAGGACATACGCAAACCAAATTAAAAACACTCGTTCCAGTTTTGTGACGGTGTCTACGAAAGTATAAACTGTACCAACTCTATGTTTAACTACTTCTAAGGAAACGATAAAGCCGCAGCACACTTAACTACGACCCGAAACTCGTTACTGTCAAGTGTAACTTTTAACAAAATTCTTGTTAACAATAAAACACTAACGTGGCTTTAAAAATTAACAAAAAACTGAAAGCTCTGCTTCGCTATAGAAGAGTTAATTTCTGTTCCTGGCAATGGGCTTGACTTATACATCTGGCTCTGAGCTTGCCACCGGGGTGGTGATTGGAACTTTTTTCCCATCTCCACCCCTGAGTTTGCCATCGAGGTGATGGGTGACGCTTCTTTAGTCCCATCTGCCACCCCTGAGATTACCACCGGGGTGGCAGTTGGCACTAATAGGTGGCGTCTAACACCCCGTTGTCGATGATGGTTCTACATCTTCGTAATTTATAAGTAAGTATACATTACGCTGGATGCGGACAGCACAGGACCGATCGTTGTGGAGATCCTTGGGGGGGGCCTATGCCCAGCAGTGGGCGTCGCTCGGCTGACATGATGATGATACATTACGAAGATGTAGAAGACAGAAATAATGAAACAGCAAAATACAATACCTTCTGCTTATTTGTATGTATGTATTTAACATTAATATTTATTATTGTATTTGTTTCTTTTATTGTTTGTCTATTTTTCTTTAAGTTGCACCTACCGTGTTTTGTTTCTGCACCACCCCAAGGTCAACTGGTAGAAAATGCCTATGGCATTAAGTCCGCCTTTGTACTTATTATGTGCATAAAGTTTTTTTTATAAATAAATACCGAACGGTCAGCGTGCACTCGCCATTACATCGTAGAAGCAGTTCTTCATAATGAAAAGGTAATAAGACAAAGTACACAATAAGATGTGACATAAAGTCACTACCATGTCGTGATAGTAAGGGCAAGTGCCCCGGGGCGGGTCACCGTCGTGTCCACTTCCAGTCTCATGCCTATTATGGCCATGAAACCGCGATTTTATCTCACTGACAACCATTTTGTAAGACGACGGAGCTTTATAGTCTCGCCACAGACCCTGCCGCCTGCCTAGTGTTTTTGACATAGATAACAAAGCGATTGAGTGGCGGAGATACTGTTTATTTTTTTTAAGTCTGAAGCCTGTCTTATCTTTGCCCGCAAACGTACACTGCTGAAACTAGATTTAATTACAAACTCCTCAATAATTATTTATTTAATCTTCTTGTACAATAGTGGTACATAAGCGGACTTAATGCAACAAAGCACTGTCTACCAGTCAACCTTTGGGTTAAAGAAGACAACACTGTGTTAGATCTTCACGATAAATAAATAAAAGATATTTCAAATAGAATGTATCATTAAAATATGTATATATCAAGATTAAATACTATAAAGTAATGAATACTATAACGAATATCAAATCAGTATAATTAAGAGAACTTAAAATATGACAACTACGACGAAGACCGAACTAAGATTGAAGGAATAGTGAACGATTGTCAGCAAAAACACAGCTGCTCATTCTTTTTTTTTTTAAAAAAACCCAAGCCTCTAAAAGAAAAGAGGTTGTACATTCTTAAACAGAAGCAAGACTGCAGGAATTCTAACAATAACGAGAAACAAGGCGGAAGGAAATACAAAAGTGCTTTGCGCTACAGACTTAGGTAGCCTTTAGGGTTTCTTCGCAGCTTTCCTTACCTCGCCACGCTATTCAATAACAAAGTAACAAGACTTTCGCATTTGTTATATTAGCCAAGATTATAGGCGACTCGTGGTGGACAATACCCCTTGCCCGAGGCGATACGATAGACGTTAAGCCACGGGTACTCGGGTAACGGTTCCTTGATCTTTAACCAACAGTTTGTATTAACCTTTGAAGAAATAATTACATAGTATCGATGCGGATAAAAATTAATTTATTTTTTTAGCCTGATCATCCAAGCGCGTCTGGGCAAAGTTGCTGAATATAATTTTGCGCTATAATTAAATATACTTGCACACTTTTTGTTCTGAGTCTCTTAGTCTGGTGTAAGCCAACGTGGGCTTAAAATATACTATCTAATATCTATCCCAAGACACAGGGATCAAGATATCTACTTAATTAGTTGCGAGATGAAAAATAAACGCCTACTCGTTAGTTATTTTGCGATAAAGTCTAAATACAGCACTCATTATTTCTAGTGGCTGCAGTAAGAAGTAGCCAACTGATGATTATTTTAGAAGGCTTAAAAAATGTGCAAATCGAATTGCGTAGCAAAATTAATGAAGAGAAATGAGGGACCGTAACACCGAAGTTATAACAACCAATTATTACACGGTTTCTCTTGAATTTAAATTCGAAATCATAAGGATTTTTTACGCAATTGTTTATTTACGTTGCAACTCAGTAATTACGCATGGCAAATGAAAACCTTTTAAAGCAGGCGTTACTTTAGAAAATGCTTTTAAACAGTTTATTTTCCTTACGCGCCCTTGTTATGAACGTGTTTGGTTTTCATTTATCGTGTTTTACTTTACGCGACGAAAACTGCACCTATTTATAAAGGAATCCAGACCAGAGGCGTCTGCACTATCTCTTAGTAAGAATATAAAAATATATTGTGACTTGTGATATTGAACGGCACAGTAGCTAACGCCAGCTGAATAAAATTCCAACTCTGAAACTTTGCAGGACCAAACTTAGTTTTGTCAGTTTCGTCATCAGCCTTTTTTAATGTAGTGTGTAGCAGTGGGACTGCTGTGACACACGCCCCTCTCTAGGAGAGGGAATGGGTCACAATCCACATGCGTGGATGTCACTTGTCTTCGAATTTTTGGTTCTAGGACATGCCGGTTTCCGCACGATGTTTTCCTTCACCGTTTTGAGAGCAGTGGTGATGAAATAAATTACTCAAGTAATGCGCCTGGTTGGGTTTGAATCCGCGACCTACAACTCGTAAGTTCGTTACTATTCGGCCACCATTGCTCCACCACTTTTTGTCAGTTTATGTTGACGAAAATAATAATAGGACTACTTCAGCACCAAGTTGGGTTTCCTTTTCTCTCGCCATTCGCGCCTGTATCAAGGACGGCTTAATTTAAATAAATCGTAACTTCAGAAAGCAGCTGTTAAATTAATGATGACCGTTCTTGGTTTGATGCGGTTTGCGGAGCGACAGCTGTCAGTGGGTTTGCATTCGGCTCTAATTGATCGTAATCCTTTAGGGCAATGCGAAAAGTGAAATCTCGTTAACCCAATTTTGAAATTAAAAATTTAAAGTTTTTGAAGAAAATTATTTCGTAAATGAAACATAGGTAGATTTTTTTTTATGGTAGTTAAAAATCATCCAAAGACGAATCCCGCTCTTGGGCTGAGCGGGAGACAGTATCAGACTCTTACTGACTAAAAAACCTACCCCATTCCTTCCTTGCCTTATTCCCAGGCCCCTACAGTTTGCTGAGAGCTCCTTGAAAGTGAAATATTCATAGATAATATTGGGCGGGTTCAAACCTAGCCAGGCACATTACTTTGTGTAATTCATTCCATCACCACTGCTCTCAAAACGGCGAAGGAAAACATCGTGAGAAAACCGGCATGTCCTAGAACCAAAAATTCGAAGACATGAGACATCCACCAATCTGCACTGGGCCCGCGTGGTGGATTATGGCCCATTCCGTCTCCCAGAGAGGAGGCCTGTGTCCCAACAGTGGGAAAATTAAAAAAAAGGCTGATGATGATGATCTTAACCTTTCGAATACCGTAAATAGAGCGTTCGCTCGGGGCTCAAGAGCTTAATGGATAGCCAACGGATTCGTGCGGAAGAGACGCCCGGGTGTCGCCACTGTGTGGACCGCCCGGAGGACACGGTGGAGCACACGGTTGAGGTGTGCCCCGCTTGGGCAGAGCACCGCTGTGTCCTCGTGGGAGCGATCGGTGGCGGCGATCTCTCGCGCCGGGCCTTGGTAGAAGCCATGGTTCGGAGTGAGGAGGAGTGGCAGGCGGTCGCCTCCTTCTGCGAAGCAGTAATGCTAGCAAAGGAGGAGGCCGACCGCATAAGGCAACGGCGTTTGCGCCCCAGACGCCGCCGGGATTCCGATCCTGACTTCCGGCCACCGTAGGCGCGGGCTTGCGGACGGTGAGCATTGGGTAGCTCGCCGTCCGGTCGTCTGGTAATCGTCCGGACCAAGCCCAGTCGTCGACGGCGCGCACTGTTCCCGCGCGCCTCAAGGAGTTGTCAGCAACCGTAGGGACCCTGCAGAAGGGTCGAAGCCAATCAGGGCCACGGGTTTGTGTCTGAAAAGGAAGGCTCTGGCCCTGGTATGTATGGCGATGTAGGAACGGGGTAGGTTGTTTAGTCAGTAAGAGTCTGACACTTGTTTTCCGCTTCACCCAAGAGCGGAACTCGTCATTGGATGATTTTTACCTACCATAAAAAAAAAAAAAATGGATAGCCAAGGCTCTGTTCTAAAGCGCAAATTAATTATCAGCATCGATGCGTCTCCTCTCCTACAGTAACGTGTTGAGCGTAAACAAGCGTTGCAGATTACAATACATCGAGCATGATGCCTGCTGGGCTTACGCTGTGAAATTGACTATTGATTGATGGATTCACATCCAGGTGCCGATACGTCCGTGTAATGGTAATGTGTGGCAGGTGGAGTCTATTTATAAGACAATGGACTTACAAACGAAGCGATAAATTGGCTTGTAGAAGATGGGTTTTAGACGCAGTCTTCCTCAAATAAATGAGAATGAAAGGTTCTGTTTTCTATAAAACTGGTAACCTACAGGCTACAGGTCACCAGGCATAATAGCGTTTGAAAGGGCTCTAAGGTTGGTTATACACGGGCACTATGAGTTAATATCGACTGCTTCAAGCTACGGCTGCGATGTGCATTTGTTTTTCTATGCTAACACATACTTGGAAACGCTAAGAACATTTCGAGTGCTTCGGGTGGTCAGCAGTTTGGTGAACATTTATTACCGACTGCACAAAAAGGTACTATGTTCGGATGTTTGTATGTTTTTTTTTTTTTGTCTGACTACAGTTTGCTATGCAGTCGAAGCATGAAGCAGTATATACTGACTGCTTCAAGCTGTCCTTGTACTGCTTACCAAGCTCAAGACGTCGCCATGAGTTCAAAGTTCTGAACTTCAATTAAAACCTATTTTAAGTAAACGTAAAGGCAACAAACCAACCGTCTCTAGCTTATTTATTTGGTTTGGTAGCAAAACAAGTTAATTAATTTCTTGTATTTCTGAACTATGTTCCATAGTTTTCTAGATTTGTTTGTTTTTACAGCTTGTTTACTTATAAACTCCAGTAAATTGAGCCAAGTTTCATCAACTACATTCATTTAAGTTATAGTTTGTCCATTGAAGCTAGGGATGTCTTGGCGAGACGTGATAATAAGTTTGCAACTTGCAACTTCGGTCACTTTTTTATTTTTTATCTTGGTAACTGCAGACACGCAAAAAGTTTTTAGTATATATTTCTTGAGCTTTGCATGCACGAGTCACGACTATCTATTGAATTTTTATTTTAGCGCTTAGTCCATGGTGTACCATTTTACGTGGGCTAAAGTCAGCTCTCTCCATAGAAGTTCTTTAGTTCTTAATAGTGATTTCGGTGATCTTAAGAGCTATCATCAGCTTCTTGCGGTGACACCCTCAACCTCATGCTCTGTTCAGAGCTGTATATAACTATATTTCCATAGGTATTCCATACCTACACATTTCGAAGACATTCAGCAACCTACCATGCTAGTACAGAGAAGTAATGTAGGTACATTACTCCGCTTTCAACTTGAGCAGTTTGTCGCTTGTCGGTATTACACAACTAAGGTATTGTAACGCAACACCCCAGTCATTCAAAGGTAATATTCTCGGAAACCGACCGAAAGATCCGTGAATGGTCTGACGCATCATCAGCGTACACGCAGTACCGGTGTTATGACGTCACAGAGACATCGACCCACTTGTTTAGGACACGAGTAATATGTCAAGCATCTGGTAGAAAGATTTGTTGTATCGGCTTCAACGAGTTTAAGCCGTTGCCTACAAATAAAGAGAACTCGTCTTGCGTTGCGTCATTGACTCGACGAAACAATTTAGTTTGTCGCCATCCTTAACGGTTTTTTTTACACCTTATACAGTTATAGTGAGGGTCAGGTGCCTCGTTTGTTAAATTAGTAGGATTTCACGAATGAATAGCTCAGTTTATGAAGCAGTTTCTCAGGATAAACCGCCGGGGTTTTAATAATGGCAGTGTTGTATTACGCCGGCGGTAAGGAGCGATGAAATATGATGTGTGGTAAGCTTGTTAGCCATTCAGCCAGTCAGCTGTTGGACAAGGTGCAAACTGCTACCTACGTAGTGTTGTATAGCAGCTAGCAGGTACATATTAATTGAGGTTATGAATAATGTTACACCTGATGCGAGGACCGGACTTATTGTGTCGATGCATTGCAAATTTTTATTTTATTACATATTATAAAACAAAGTCTCGCACTGCATCTGTCTGTCAGTTCGCGATAAACTTAGAAAAATATATAGATTTCATACATGTTTGACAAATAGATATGAGTGATTTATAATGAAGGTTTAGGTGTATATTATATGTATTATAGTATAGAAAATCTGCAAGAGTCGCTATTATTCGTATATTTTTAGTGAGATATTTGAATTTAGAAGAACGAGCTTTTAGGGTTCCGTGTTCAAAGGGTCAAACAGGACGCTATTACTAAGACTCCGCTGTCGTCTGTCACCAGGCTTTATCTCACGAATCGTAATATTTAGATGACTTTTTCGCAGATGATGAATAATGGTGGTAATGCTTAGAACCCTTCGTGCGCAAGTCCCACTCGCGCTTGGCCGAATTTTTTTTTTTAGCTATTTATGATAGTTGGTGCATTGACCCTTTATCGACCTATATTTCCTTCTGAATTCAAAACTGGGCAATACTTTGTTAAAAACCTACCTAATTTATGTTCTACAAGCATGTCAAGTTAGCTCAAGTCATAATCACCGCTCATTTACCTACTAATCCACAGAGATTACAGATAGGAGTTCCCTGGAGGTCGCATTATAGCGCGATGAGTCACGTCACGATAATGACACGATGATCTTGAAAGATTTACTCACACATTTCGAACTGGTTCCGTGGTTCCGTCTACACTCTGACTCACAAACTCACGCGCACTTTTTTTTTTCTTTCGAAATGCATTTTTTTAATAAACACTCCTTGTATAACCGTAGGGATGTTGTGTGAGTCAACTGTTCGGAATTTGATATTTATGTTATTGGTGCAAGGGTGCAGAGCTGTGGGGTCATGACCTTTTTTGACGGTTTTAGAGCAGGTACCTACTTATTTTAGTGTTGTGTTAAAGTGTTAAGGTTTTTGGCGGAGAATGGTTTATTACTTGGTTGGATATGTTATAGATGTCGCTTTAGGGTCTTCGAAAGATGTCGATTTTAGTTTTATTTGCTGACTTTATGGGAAGCCTACGACAAAAAAATGCGTAATTTTTAACGATTTTATTAGATCATAGGAAGGTCTAGATGTAAACTGTGTGTGTACTAAGGTATCAACCCAGCCAGACTAAACAAATTGCTTAGGTTACTTAAATCACACTAATAGGAATTACGGAGGCGACAGTTTGTCATTCTTATATTTTTTACTCCTTCGCACACATGGATAAAATTTCATATAGGTACCTACCTACGACCGTGTTGTTAAATAGCACATTGGATACATTTTATCCCAGGAGTAGGTAAGTACCTATTCCAAGGGAACATACCTACCTAGGTAAGATAGGTATGTTCCCTTGGAATATTTTCCTACGTAAGTACGTACGAACGGGTGAATCTGCTGGCAGAAGCTCAAGCTAGTCCTTTATTGAAGTGGGGTCATCAGGTACCTACCACATTGTAATGGATTATGAGGCTTATTACACTATCTGATTAGAAATCGGAAGATCTATTTAGTAGTTACAAGAGGGCTCTAATTGCTATAAGGTACCTATACCTTTCGATTTCCCAAATTGGTTCCTAAAAATCGGAAATCGGTGTGAAAGTGTTTTAGTTCTTGTCATCACGATTCCTAGCATGTTGATCTAATTTTTAAATGGTATGGCTGACTTTATTTACCTTACTTAACCAAAAACAGTTTTTGCAGCTGTGTCTTATCTGTCCAGTCGACACAGCCTGTGACACAGCTGGGCCCTTGATTAGCCAATGTTAACAATTTAGGACGTAATTTTTCCAACAAGACTAACGATTATATTGTATAACTGTCCCAAAATATAGGTCTGTTTCTCACTCAATCCGCACATGAGAATACCAAGGGAAAAATAAAACGAACAGGTTTGATGGAATTTTCGCCTACAGTGGGTAGTGAAATATTAATTATAAAGTAGGTACAAGCTAGTAAATACGAACACGTCAAAAAAACATTAAACTGTATCAACAGCATTCAACAATTAAGTAAGCTGGGCCCCACCAGTAATAAAATAATCGAGTACGGAGCGCGCGCGGCCGACTGCGGCCAACCCTCGCAATAATATATTTTTCGCAATGGGGCGGTGTGCGCCCGACAGGGGAAAACAAGCTCTCCAACGACCAAACGACAAAATACAACACTGTTAATTCATCAAACGTGCAAAAAATAACACTTTCATTCATACATACCCTTTTTATCGAAGAAATGTCCCGATTATTTTATTGATCACATGTGTATGTACACAAACCATAAATAAAAATCGAATAAAATACCAAAAAACTATACAAAACGTAAATATTTGGTCCTTTGAGAGTCCACAGAAAATATAAAAAATCAAATATACTAGTCAAAGCACTATAATAATTGAAAATCTTTTCAATTCATAATAATTTTTACATCTATTCCTGAATCACATAACACAACACCACCCCCGTCAAGTTGCTCTGTGAGACTGAATGAAATGAACGAAAATGAAAACTAGAATGAACAGAAGAACGACTGAGTTTGATCTGGTTGAATGAACTAAACTAGCTAAAGGTAAGGCCCGGGTTGAGCGAGCCAGTTTAGCGGTTAGTGCACCATCTATCGAAAAATTTGAGTAAAGTCGAGTACTTGAAACGAATTTCAAGTTTTGCCGATAGATGGCACGGTGCACAAAAACCACTTTTTTGCTTAAATTACTGAGGACCTCGTGACCATCGCCAAGGTTAAGCTGCTCTTTCCGAGGTCGATCAGTGGATGTTTGCCCGTTTACCCATCGAGACTTCTCCGTTCCTTAAAAAATCACGATAAGCCGTTGTCCCGGCTGCTATTTGGTGACCTTTGATAGTCATTACAGATAATCCTAGGCTAGAAAACTGACACCAGTCTTGGCAAGGTACCGTGTTGGTGGTGGCCTGTGGAGGTAAAATAAGCTAGTCAATTCGCAAAAAAAAATTGCTATCCAGCTTACACATAGACTGGAAGGCGCTTCCCCAAAATAGTTTTCTAAAAATAATAGATCTTTCTTTAGATTATTATTATATCCTCTGGTCGTGCCGAGGCTGACTCTGTGGCTGCTCGGAGGCTCGAGTACCCTTGAGAAATAAACAGTGGGTGCCGTGCACCTCTGAAAATAGACATCAAGAATCATTATTAGTAATCGGTTTTTAGGGATAGCCGATGGGGGATGTTTCATTACCCGAATACCGGGTTAGTGCAGTAGTTTAAAGCCCCATTGAAATCCAAGGGTAGCAATTTCGATTCCCGCAGCAACACAAATGTTTGTTGATGAAACAGATATATTTGTATTGGGTCTAGATTTTACAGTTTAATGTTGATTTCGTTTTGACAGTCTGTCTGCAGTAGTTTTCAAAAGCCTTAGCCCCTGGGGGCGTATTACGACCTTTTTAAAATCCAGTCTGTTTCCAGGCAAGTCAGTTTACGGCCGTAAACTGCCTGGTTCTTTTTCGTATTATGACGTACGTTACTCTGACTGGAATCATCCTGGATGATTGTCTGTGGCTGTTTTGCACTGCCTCGAAAGATGGCGTTCAAAAACATCAAACAAAGGTTACCAGTATTTACGGTTTTTAAATATTGAATGTAATATTGTTTATTGATGAACCTAATGTAATTTTGTAACAGAAATCGAGTTTAACAACGAGTTTAAAAAGTAATTATGTATTGTATCCATAAGTACAATGTCATAAATTTGAAAATACAGCACGATCTCACAACACACGTTTCTGACACACACTACATTTCTGAACGTAGGTACGTACTGCGATGACTGCTGACCCGGCAAAAACAAAATTAAGTTTGTCAAGTTGTGTAAACAAAACTTTTCAACAAGAATATATTTAACCACTTGAAGTGTCGCTCCCATTTTATTTAAGTGATGTGGACGTACACATCACATAAACACATTCCTGTTTAAATATCACAGTCAGCGTCGCCGTGGAGTGCTGCGTGACGTCACGCAATTCACAGGATGGTCGGTGGTGTTCAAGTGCTCGGGCCGTGAAACTCTCAGTAATCGTTTTACTTGAGCAAATACTATTAGAGTTTATTATAAATATTGTTTCTACTAAATCTTGTGTACGATAATTGGAACGCAAAATACTGAAGTATTTTTTTAATAATGGCGTAAGTATTACCTACTTTATTTATTTATAAATACCAAATTAATTGTTGCTCTTTGTTTAAACTCTTAATAAAACATTTTACGTTTATATATTCACAGAAGTGCAAGGAATGATGTTTCGCGTCGTCACCGCGTATCCTACGAGCAATTGGAGAGTTTATGGGAGTTTTTGAACTCTCATAGGGATTTGGCCATTGGGTTTAATAAATCGGCTCAAGCACGAGACTATTCAAAACGGATGTGGGTGTCTATATCAGAGACACTGAATTCTTTCGGAGAAGGTGCGACCAAGGACTGGAAAGGGTGGTCTAATGTGAGTATGTTACTTATTTACTAAACACAATGTTGTAAACATTTTATCAAAATCCTCATCATCCTAACATTCATGCAACCATGATAACCATACTCACCAAATCAAGGAGCATCATATTACAACCTTTGATTTGGCAAATATGGTTAGGTGCTTACTTAATAAAAGTATAATATATATTTGATAATTGTTTGCATTATACATTTATTAAGCTTGATTACAAATCTAAAATACCTTTTCAAATACTTAATAGCAAAAATTAATATAAAAATGGAATTATTTAATTAAACTTATCACATTCATTTTCAACAGTGGACTGTCATGAAATGATGAAGCTATTTACATAGAGCATTTGAAAAAACATTACAATACTTTAATTTTCTAATTATTTGTATTTTCCTTTTCTAGTATTGGGTAGACTATAAGGCCAAACTGAAGAGAAGAGTGGCTGCCCTTCGTACTTCCCAAAACCGTACAGGAGGTGGCCCTGCTGAAGTCCAACCACTAAACGACATAGAGAAGAAATTCCTAAGTTTACTTGGGGAAGGCTTCGGAAGTGGCTTACCTAATACACAAGTAGACCCATTTCCAATTGTAAATATTTTATTTAGTCATAGCTTTTGAGATTTGTATTGTTCAATTTTTATGTTAAAACTTATTTTTCGTGAATATTTACAGCTAACTCCACCCACCATGCATATTGGACCTGAGGCTGGACAAGCACAACCACAACAAGAGCCGTCTTCAAACGATGGCCTTCAAGAAGTGGTTGTCATCATTGAAGAGGACTCATTGCCACAACTGGAGGAGGCAATAACTTTACAGGAAGAGGAGCCATCTACACAACAGACGCCTGCCCAGCCTCAGCGTCCAGCAAATGTTCAAGGTCGACGACGAAGCAGACGCCCATCCGCTATGAGCCAACAACTGGCCAGAGAGGCTTTGGTGGAAATTTCTCGCGACAGATTGCTGGCAGAGCAAGAAAACTCGCGGTCATTGAGGCAAATTGCTGAGGGACTGCAAGGAAATCAGCTGCTTTTGCAAGAAATGTTGGGAACATTGAATAGAATAGCAGCAGTTATTGACAGGTAAAAGAAATATTCAGATTTGAATTGATTTTAAAATCCATGTATAATATACCAATTCTTAAGCTTTTATAGCAAAAGCTTTCAATTATAATTTGAGTCTTAATTCAAATCACTAACTTCACGCAATGATAACAACAATAACTTCTTTTGAAAGGTGTAAGAAAATTACTATTTAGAGGTAAAAACTGTAATTAAACTTAACAAAATTAGTACAATATTTCTTAACTTAAACTAATAAAGAATAGTGTTTTCCTCTATAATTAAAATTTAATTTTATATAATACATATTTACACAGAAATATCTTAATTTGCAGGAGCATGGGACCGGGAAGACCAGAGACGAGAGATGAGGGTGTTCCGGACAGCTAAGCCCTCACTCAGTTCTCTATTCCTGGTAGAGGTGGAAGCTGATTGTTGGTAAGTGTCTGTGGGGGTCTGGCTAGACTCTTCTAACATAGCTTCTTCATTGGTGAGTACTTGTACAGGAATATTTGCACCATTACAAATATTGTGTAATATTACACAAGCATTCACAATAGATGCTGCCACAGGGGGAGCATAATGTAATACCCTATGTACAAGTAAACATCTGAACCTAGCTTTAAGGAGACTAATTGTCCTTTCAACAATGTTTCTTGTCCGAACATGCACACTAGTGTAATAAGCTTCAGGAGTATCTGGGGTAGCATCAGTTACTGGTGTCATCATGTAACGCCTTAATGGGTACCCAGAGTCACCTGAAAATGATGAAAATATAACCATATTAATAATTTTGTAAATATATTGAGCTTTTATATCATTAATTTATATAAACAAACAGAATATAATGGAGGAGTTAGAAATAACAATACTTGTAAAAAATATTTACGTACCAAGTAACCATATACTTTCATTTCTGCTAATAAGCTCCATGTGCTCTTTTAACGGGTGGTTTGCCCAGATAAAAGAGTCGTGAGAAGCTCCACCAAAACTAGCATCCACACTGATTATTTGCATGTCTGCATTACTAATCTAAAATTAAAATTGTTTCAGATTAATCCCAAAGAAACAAGACTGAAGATTATTATGTTTATTATAAATTACACACATTTTATAACATTGGATGTTTTAATTTAAAAAGTCTTACCAGTTGGACATTTAGCGAGTGATACTGTTTCCTGCAGTAAAACCTTTCTTCATTCTCGACTGGACGTATAATTGCAACATGTGTGCAATCAATACACCCTATTACTCCTGGCATATTGAACTTATTGAAGAATCTAAAATAGAAATAGAATCTAAATATAGATAGGTAACCTGCGTCTCATTTGCAAACAAAAAAAAACAACAATATTGTAATAAATTATTGCTAGTTTTCTTTTTCCATACATGAGAGTTATAAACACCTTCATAAAAAACAACTACAAAATGATAACATAGAGTAATTCATATGTATAACATAAGATTCATGTGAGTTGTGGGCACAACTCACATGAATTCTATGTTATACCTTATACATAAAGCGCCCGCTTTATGTATAAGGTTACACCATACCCCTGCTGAATGAAATCTTTTTTAACTTTTGAGCCCCAAGCGAACACTGATGTTCACACACATATTGTTGTTTAATCGTGTCTACAGTTACCAAAGTCGAAAGGTTAAATAAAATTAACACTCACTTTAACTTGATCTCATTTCTTTCTTCTGGAGTTTGGGGAAATTTAATATATTTGGCCTGCATATGGGGTAAATTTAGTAATTTGGTAATCTGCTTCATCACCACTGACACTGTAGGCTGCGCTACTGAGTGTGCAGATATATCACCGATAGGTCGTTGATAAGACCCCGTAGCATAAAATGATAATGCAATTAGCACCTGAAAGAATAATTAAGTGTAAGTATAGTGAATATAAACTTTAAGTAATAGCTGAATCTTTTATAATTCAAACAAACTCTAAAATTACCAACCTTTCTTTCCAATGACAAATCCGACGCCCTTGTAGACCCAGTGGCTACATGGGGTCTTAGCTCGTCACATAAATTGTGCACTAATTGTTTAGTAAGCCTGTATCGCTTAATAAATTGAATTTCGTCAATCGCGAAAGGGTCACTAAGGTCTCGGAGACGCGTCCTTTGAATTTTTGCTTCAGTGGTCTCTTGTGACGCATCACTCTCGAGAAACTCGAAAATTATTAATTCATCACACATTTTATGTTTTATTTATGTCCAAATATGATTAAAAGTCAAAACAATTCACAAAAAGTTACTCGAACCCGGCGTAAACTGACTGGCTTGTTAGAGGCAATTTTTGACACTTAAGCAAGCTAAGAACTGTCAGTTTGACGGTCATAATACGTGTTTCCCAGCCAATATTCGTGCAGATGTCGGTCAAGTGTCACGTGACTGCTGACTGGCTGGCAATAAGACGTCATAATACGTTTAAGCAATGCAGTTCATTTTAAGCCGTAAATTGACTGGAATTAAGAGGTTGTAATAGGCCCCCTGGTCCTTGTATAGTCCTTCTGAAGAAAGCCCGTTCCGATATTTGAACAACCACCACACTTTTCAAGTTAGTTCACTCTATTTGATAATAGATGGCACTAAATTGGCTGGCTTGACTAATATGTTGGAAAAAACAAAGATTGGGCTAATAAATAATTTAAGTTATCAGCTCTTTTAATAGAAATTACAGTACCTTTAAATAATACTTTATAAGGATTAAAAGTAATTTATTATTTGTTTACTCTAATTTTATGAATGGAGGATACAGCGTAACAACAAAACGAAAGGTCGTTGCACCGGTTTCACAACCAACTTCAGTCTATTCGATGCTGTCATTCACACACGTCAAAAATGGAGGAGGAACGTCTGTTCGATGAGAGAGTTTCTATTCGGGATTCAGCTCGCCCTCTTAAAAAATATGGAAGTACTTGTAACCACATGAAAAGGAACGAAGAATACATCAAGCATGTGATGGCAAAAGGCGATACTTTGCAAGGGCTCGCCCTCAAATATGGTGTTACCGTAAGTGTACTAACATCGCAATAAAAGTGTTATTATCTCGTTAACTCTTCGGGTTTTGAACGGAAATAGTGTTAAATGTGTCGCTTGGTTGTTATAGATGGAGAAAATTAGGCGGGCGAATCGTTTATTCGCTACGGACAGTTTATTTTTGCGGGAGTATTTATTGATTCCTGTCACCAAAGATTCTCCGTTCTACGAGAATGGTGAACGTGTGACGGAGCTGCCCCCGCCAAATCACCGCGCCTCCATCTCAGGCATGCCTACGGGGGACTTTTCGCCGGGCAGCCCTGATGAGAAGAAAAGTTTTGACGAGTTCCTCACGAGACTGGACTCTTCACTTGCTGATATCAAAAAGCATGTAGAGAAGACCAAGGAAACAAGCGAGTGAGTACCTAATTAACATTACTTATTAGTTTTCTTGATTATTAATGAGTGAATGATCTTTTGATAAACAAACCATTGTCATAGATTTAGCCCTTTGCCATTGTTTTCATCAAGAGAATGAATTGAAACTTTCCATTTGAAATAAATTAAATTGCGATAACTAATGCTATAATCAGTTTTAAATCTATTTAATTCATAATACGGTTTTAATATGTGAGTTAGTAAGTAACGATTTACATTTTTACATCATCCCTCAAAATTCAAATCGGCGTACATATAATATAAAAACACGTTTTATGATAAAATAATCTCAATGTTGAGTAAACAAACGTAGGTGTCTGCTCTTATGATAAAGTGTATTTGTGTAACATTGATAACTGCGTCCTTATTTGATGTTTGGGGGTGTACGTACTTACAGTCCGTTATCAGTATATACTGTAAAAGCTAGCTGCGGCCACAAGTTTTGCCTCTGTAAATGTCAGCAATTATTACGAAGGGGAAAATAGGTAGACTATGGGTAAAATACATTTTAGGTATTTTCTTTTCTATCGAAAATAGGCTACTGCCTATCTTTATACTAAATTGATTTGACAGATGACAGAAACATAAACAAAATTACTTTAGCACATGTAATATTAGTACGAGTGGCAACATCTGTACCAACATTGTACTTTATCAAGCAAACAGATGAGAAATGTGCAAATAATGTGAAGCGACATCATAAATGACAACGATACAATATTTCTCGTTGAAGGTAATTAAATATCAGTCTAGTCAAACAAGATGCACTTCAAATGCACTTTCAATAAATAACACTTGAGTAAACAAATATAATTTACTCAACTAATCTTAATAATTGACATATTTCTTGTTGTGTTTAGGGTGCAAGTATATAAATTAATCGGAAATTGTATTTACACTCGAACTTTCTAAAACTGTTTTTTTATGGTGGGTAAAATCTCACCCTTGGGCAAAGTGGGACACAGCGTCAGACTTTTACTGACTACAAAAAAACAACCCACTCTGTTCCTGTATTGACTTATAATATCAGGGCCAGAGTCTCCCTGTCAGACCTAAACCTTGGCCACGGTTGGCTTCGACTCTTCTGCAAGGTTGTGAATGTTTAGTTACGAGATCTGTTCCACCATTATTTAGGTAAAAATTATACTTAAATTCATTCTTGTTTAATTCTATTTCCATTGATGAAAACTGCCTCAAAATCTTTTATGTGATTTTTGGTTAAAGAGTCAGCTGATGTGGCTCGATTTCGACTTCTCAGGTGTACCAAATTCGGTCCTCCTCGGTACTTAAAACTTATTTTTACATTTATTTGGTACATCGGTATCTCAAGTGGTTAAAGGTTTTTTTTAAAATGTAAACTGTCATCAAATTATTGGTGACCTGTCTTGTTTACGAATCTGTGAACCACAATAATGTTGTAAAAGCAGACTTTTTTATGTCTTTTACTCAAATTTAAATGGATAATATTTAGAATATGGCCCTAGAATAGCACAATTTTATCTTGGTAGTGTGTTCCTTTAGGATAACTTTTATACAGGCCAAGCCACTGAAAAAAGCTAGAGAATTAACAAAAAACCCATTAACGAAAACACATTTTTTCTATGAATTCCATCAATTCCAATAGTTATAAGATTTAAGTAAAATCTAAGCAGCTAAATTACAATTGAAAAGTATTGATTTAACAGACATAAGTCAAGGTAACCACACTAACCACCATTGATTTTCTCATTAAGTTTGTTCAAGGGGTGGTTGAGGTTGAAAGCACTTTGCTTAATTATACACTATCAAAGTATGTTTGCACTATCAATACACGGCCAAATTTTGTTTGTTTTAATTCCGCGATTTGTTACATGAAAAAGGTTAAAGTACTTTTTTTAACCTAATTGATTTACGCATATACATGTAGAAAACGTCAGCTGAGGGAGCCACTGACCTGTAGGTAGTTAGTACACAACGACCTTATACGACTACCTACAGGTCCTTTACTCGCGAATTCGAATAAAAAAGTACTTAATTTTTTTATTTTATCTTTACAAATCGATGCCTGGCGTGTAGGCCATGGTCCGGAGTGAGGAGGAGTGGAAGGCGGACGGCTCCTTTTTCGAAACAGTAAGGCTAGCAAAGGAGGAGGTCGAGTGTTTCATGTACTGGATTGACCCAACACAGGACTAAAACGAAAAAAAATTAGCAGAGTATATTTCTTACAATATAGCAATGACTGTGCTCAAAATAAAATGAGATTTCAGCGATAAAATACTAGTTTCTGCGATGGCAAAACCAATTTATCATCATTGTATACACTGTTATGTTTTGATAGATTTAATCCCTTTGAGGGTCGATTCGGTACATAAATGTAATCACCGTCAATTCGTGAAGTTAAAATAAAAAAATAAAGTACTTGGGATCAATACGAGATTTAGACAAAAAGCACTTTATTTTTTTATTTTATCTTCACAAATCGATAGTGTTTCCTGACCGTGATTAAAACGATCGAAATTTAACGGTGTATAAGACACCTTGAATCTATGACAGCATTTTATTTTTATTTTAAAAAGATCTGCATTATACTTTTGATCGAATAGAAAAGTACTTTTAACAAAAATGTTTAAAATCTGGCTATTTAAATGTCAAAAACCGGACAAGTGCGAGTAAGTGTCTAAACACACTATGCCGAGGATACGCGACGGAAGTTCGGCATGATTACACCTGCAATGCTATTTGAATTACTGGCGACACATTATGCCGAAATTACGTTGCGTTATAGCGTGCAGCCGAACTTCAGTCGCGCGTAAGTTCTGCGGAAATTCGGCGGCAACGTATTCTGTAGAACACACATTATACGCGATAACTGTCAAACCGGTCGAGAAATGCATCTGGATCTATGAACATTACGTTATTCTAGTCTGTTTATAATAACAGGGTTCTCCAAACCACGGCCAGCGGCCCAAATTAGGTCCACCGTCGTGACAGTGTCATCAATCGGCTTGCGACAGCCTTGATTAGCGTCATTAATCTGGCCCGCGACAATCGAAGTCTTATTATTGTTTCAATTGCTGTATATAGCCTATGTCACTCAGGAGTAATCAGTAAAGCAGCTTTCTATTGATGCTAAAATTTTTCGAATCGGACCAGTTGTTCCAGAGATTACCTCCTACAAACAAAAAAACAAACTTTACCTCTTTATTATATTAGTGTAGATGTAGATAAGTTGGGCTGGGCAGACAGTTTCATGAAAATTTTAATCTTCTTTGTCTGTCTCTGCTCCCATTATATGGGGTGAGGTATCCTCATGATTCTGCAATAGAACAGTCTTCGTTGTGGATTTTGTCAATTGGGCTTTTTTGAGGTGTTTCTTGATGTTATATGACCAGGGGCCCAGGTCTGCTATTTTCAAAATATTCCAATACGATCCCATTTTCATTTTGCTAGAAGTTCGTAATATTTTAATTCATGATGGTTGAGCACTGTGTAATTAACCGCTTATTTCAAACATTTTTCATTATGTATGAGATTAGCATTCTAAAAAAAATCTTACAATTAAGTCATAAATGCCGCCTTATATTAATAGATTACCAAACTTGTCAAAATCAACAATTATGAAATCAAGGAACGATTATTCTGACACTATTGTAATAGCAGACTTGAGGTCCAGGTTAATGGCAGACCACCTCTACCTCACTCTTGATCGGCTAAATGCGCTGTTTTTACCATTTACCAAATAATCTTTGCCACACCTCATTACATATCCTTACCATCGAGTTTAACGAAATGAATATGTTGTATTCTTTTGGATACAATAACAAGGCATTGTTTCACACTTAACGAGTAATGATTAAAACTAAACGATACACATTAGTTTGATTTCCGCAGGTGATAATAATTTTATAGCAATGTACTGCTAATGTGGACATACGTCAATTAGTGATCCGCAATTAGAGCTCTCTTAGGAAAGTAACCATAGGTTTTTTTTTACGTGGGAAATCATAAGAATATCTTCTTTTTCCTTGGGTAGAATTTAACTGACTCAAATTTTAACTGACTAAAATCCGTCTAGGTTTCTTTAGTTGTTCATTGCGTTCCTGGCTTGCTGTAACTCTTTCGGATTCGCAGCTCTGGAATGTGGACGGCGCGCACTGTTCCCGCGCGTCTCAAGGAGTTGTCAGCAACTGTAGGGCCCAGCAGGGTCGAAGGCTTCTGGGGCCAAGGGTTGATGCGAAAGCGGAACACCGGGGCCCTGGAATTAAGGCAAGAAGGAACGGTGGTGGTGGGTCGTTTAAGTCAGTAGAAGTCTGACACTGTCTCCCGCTCCGCCCCTAGGGCAGGATTCGTCATTCAATGATTTTTCCCACCATATAAAAAAAGCTCTGGAAAGTGACCGAGCGGGGGTTCGAGAATGCCCGTTTTCTTATGGAATTTGTTTGGGCAATTGGATGTAAGTATTATATCATTTTGGAGAAATTGTCCATTTTGAATGAAATGCGAATTGGAACATCCATGAATTTGGCTTACAACTAATTGAACCAATAACGTCTGAAGGCCTGTTTACTTTTAAAATGCCTATTTTATCTGTGTCTTGAATTGATTCTAGACCGTTATCTGAGTATACAAGCAAAAAATACGTCGATAATGTTGTTTTTATTCGGTATTAAAAATTTAAACATGTTTTGTGAATATATAAATCACAATAGGAAGTTAATTATCAGTATCACTCTTACAAAACAGCAATCACATTTAAACAATACATTATGTTCATTCATTAATGTTATGATTTAATTGATATTTATTTAGAGTTAAAAGGCATATTATCTATAGTGCATATAAGTTCTTCATGTGTTCTCAATGTGGATACTAAGAGAATCTAATCGCACGCCTCAAGGAGTTGTCAGCAACTGTAGGGGCCCAGCAGGGGCCAAGGGTGATGCGAAAGCGGAACACCGGGCCCTGGAACTAAGGCAGGAAGGAACTGTGGGTCGTTTAGTCAGTAGAAGTCTGACACTGTGTCCCGCTCCGCCCAAGGGCGGGATTCATCATTCGATGATTTTTTCCACCATAAAAAAAAGAGAATCTGAAGGGTCTACCTCTAGCAAATCGATTGTCTTGAATGAAACGAGATATACACTTGTTAGAATAAATGACATTGCTTTTAAAACCATAAAAAAAGATTTGATTTGTTTTAATAGCACGCACGATTGCAAATCTTATTAGAAAACGTCCTCTTTTATTGCTTTTTCTGTCAGTGCAAACCGAATCAAAATCAGTTTCGTGGCTCAGGAGTTTGCGGATATATGGACGGACACAGAAAGCGATTTGATTTTATACTATGGAAAGAAGGTGGATTCCATCACCATCATCACCATCATTGTAGCCATAAGAAAAACATTCAAAATTCGTGAATACAGACTGCAGTAAAATCAATCAAAAAGTTATATGGTCAGTCTCCTCTTTTTGAGTTTTAAAATCATAAAATGCCTTCATCAGTCAGTGTTTCCTGATAGCTACAATCCGGGTATCTTTAAGTCAAGAGTGAATAGGTTACTTCTATGTAAACGCGCTCCATCGTCGACTGCATCGTTGCTTTCCATCAGGTGAGATAGCGGTCAAGCGCGAACCTATAATCAATAAAAAAAAAAACCACTTTAAGGTGGAGTGACAGGGCGTGTCACTCTTAATGACAAAAATCCACTCGTGTCCTTCAGTTCCCGCAGTCTTAGAAGGATAGAGGGTCCTAAGAAAGAAAAGGTTCTACCCTTACTGCCACATTTCGTCCATGTGTCACTGCGGGGCGCTTGGTGTCTGACGTCCAGCAAATGCTGAGGTGGTAACCCTTTCAGTTCGGGCACGCTCAGCGTACTGTTTATTTTTGTTCTTTTTTACCGTTGTTTTTTGGTGTCTCGAATAAATTTATTTCTGTTCTATTCTGTTCTATAAAAATCCTTCCTATAAAGTCCACCAGCAGTGTAACAAATAGCATGGAAACAGTTTGTCCTAATAAAAACTATTGTGTAGTTTTTTCCCCCTCGATGCGCGAAGGTCGCGGTCTCGTGGTTTAGCGCGCGTTCAACACTTTCTATGCACGAGCGCAGTCACATGACAACCACCTCCTTTCTTGTTTACGTTTTTACGTATGACGGAACGAACGATCATTTTCGTGTTTATGAAAGTAGCCGCTTGCGAATTGTACCAATTTTATGTTAATATCGAGTTGATGACATCATTGTTTATTCAGATATTTTCAATACCTATTTATAAATACGAAAGTAAGTGAATGGTTTGTTTATTTTTATATTCTCTGGCTTGAACTTGGATTGTGTTTTGTATTAAGATCGATTAGACCTTGGAGAAGGACAAATAGTTTTAATACCACGTGCTCGTAAACGTTCAAGTTGTACGTCATGCAAACTAGAGTCTAAAGTGGGTAAAGTAAGTCATTATTACATCACCCGGACCCACACACATCCCTGGCTGGCTGGCTGGTTTGGCTGGGGGTGTACTGGCAGGTGCTGAGCTTCGCTCCTGCTCGGCTGTCCTGAATTCGGTCCACAATACACAAATTTGAGCAAGGTTTTTGTTTCGCTAGTGCTTGGCTCCTCTAGCGTCCTTTTTCTTGCGTCGGCGTCGTTTATCCTCAATGCTGAGGGTAGTGACCTCGACGAATAACTTTGATGGACTATATTTCGCCATGTTGCCCTAACTTCGGCGATGTGGATGACGTCGCAGACTCCTCTAGCGTACGTCAATCTCAATATTATACATGAATTCACTATAACCAGCTGGTCAATAAAGTGATTTGAATGCGAGTATAATCTCAACAAAACATTCATTGACCGCATGACCTACACCTTGCAACGATAGCTAATCAGCACCGGTCGCGGTGACCAACCTCTTCTCCTAGTGTCTTGCGCCTCATTTACAGTAGGTGAGAAATACTAGAGCTGCTAGATTGATATAAAGAATCATTACGGCTTTGGAACTCGAAGGGCGACTGAGTGAATGACGAATGGTTTTCAAACAGTCTGATATTCCCTCATGCAGCTCGCATAACACATTAGGAAAAATTTTTTTGACGTTTTTACATCCTTAAAAAGTGTGAATAATAGAGCATGTTCTTCAAGGATAAATGTGTAGAATGCCTTGGGGATAGTTTCAATCCATCACTGCATTCAGGATCGTAGTCCCGACTTAACCCAATCTGAACTCCGTCGCTCCGCTCGGGAACTTAACTGGAATATCCTTCTCTCCAGTCGGGATTCAATATGGTGCCCGGCGTCCGTGACGTAAGACAATGCAGCGTGACCGCGGGGGCGCTGCCGCCGCTCTGCATTATTTACTGTCTTAACTCGGAAGTACATTCTCTTGGATTATTTCCGATTTAGATGTGGGCGTAGCTGTGGATTGTAGCTCATACGTCACACTAATATTTATAAATGAATGTATGTTTCTATTTCGTGCTCAAACGGCTGTATGGATTTCGATGAAATTTAGTTAATAGACCGTAGATCGACCGTAGATCCTATCCTGCGATAAGACATAGAATATTTTATTCTGGGAGTATCTTTTCTTGGGATGATTTTCGACTTGCACGCGCGGAAACCGGTGACAGAAACTAATCTGCTATATTTTTATAAGCTTTTTATTAACTTCCAAAGTTAGTATGTCAATAATAATTTCGATGGGATTATCTGTGTAATGACTAGAAATGATTATAATCAATTATGAATAAAAAATACTTTGTTTTGCACGCCGCGCGCCGATACTTTAGCCAGAATAAGATCAATTTTGTTCATTTTCTGCACTATTTACTGTGCGTAATGTTTTCTATTGAAAACTTATTAATTGCGGTGCAACGTGAGGGCATGCCTATTGCCTACATCAAATTCCTTGGCATTGCTTGACCGCATTTGAATTATAATTATGCAATGCCGGCTTGTTTGTTGACTCACGTCTTAAAAATGTTTCTTATGACATTTACAATAAAGTAAGTTAAATATTTTAATTAAGTTAAGATAGCAACTACATATTACGATGGTTAGTAAGATAAGATTGATCAGGATAACATTCAACTTGAAGATCAATACAAGATAAAGGCAACTTTTAACGTAATTTTTTAGTTGATTGATGATTTCTCACGAGGAGGGAATGTTTCTTTTTATAAACGGCCGTATATTTTTTCATTAATTGTAGTTTGACTTTTTTAAAGCTGTAAGGAATCGTAGATTTGAGTACCTACTTACACGGTTTTTTGTTCAACTCGATACCTCCACGCGTTCCCGTGATAAAGGGTCTTGTCAGACAGACAGATAGACGGACAGCAGTTGAGAGGTCTACTGTGACTCTTTTGATCAGTCCACAACTCTTGCAAGCATCGGTCCTGACACCCCCGTTAATTTTGCTGACATCTCTTTGAGGCGCGCGTAGACCACTTCCCGCCGTCGACTTGGGCATAGTCCTTGCTTGTTTATACCCATTGATTGCCCAAAGTTATGGTGATCTTCCAGCTTCGTGACCTACTATACTAGTTGGCCTATTGTCAATTTGAACATCACAGAAAGAAACCTGTTACCAATATATAAAACGAAATTAAACTCCACGTGCGTCTAGCTTCAAATCCGGTTTACTGCGAGTCAGATCAGTCAGATAACAAATGAAGATGAGGGAATTAAGTCACAAAAACGGTCAGAATACATACGTAGGCAATATATGGAACTAGCTGGTACCCGCGACTTCGTATGCGTCCAAACAATACAAACTTTCAACCCTTATTGCAACCTCTTCATCCCTTTTTTCGCAATATAAGGTAGCATATGTCCTTTCTCAGGGTCTAAAGATTGTCTGTGCCACATTTCATCAAAATCGTTTGAGAGGTTTAAGCGGGAAAGCGTAACAGACAGACAGACAGACATCTTACTAATATTGTGGCTGGATAGACCTCACGGCGTCCTCACTTTCCGCATGACGCAGGTTCTCACCGGACATGGGAAGTTCGGGAGATTCCTGCACCGGATTCGTGCGGAAGAGACGTCCGGGTGTCGCCACTGTGAGGCGAGCCCGGAGGACACGGTGGAGCACACGGTGGAGGTGTGCCCTGCTTGGGAAGAGCATCGCCGTGTCCTCGTGGGGGTAATCGGCGGCGGCGACCTCTCGCGCCGGGCCCTGGTTCAGGCCATGGTCCGCAGCGAAGAGGAATGGCAGGCGGTCGCCTCCTTCTGCGAAGCAGTAATGCTCGTAAAGGAGGAGGCCGACCGCATAAGGCAAAGGCAACGGCGTACTCGCCGTAGCCGTCGCCGCCGCGATCCTGCCGATATCCGGCCACCGTAGACACTGGCTCGCGGACGGTGAGCAATGGATAGCTCGCCGTCCGGTCGTCTGGTAAGACCGAGTCCAAGTTGTCAACGGCGCGCACCGTTCCCGCGCGCCTCAAGGAGTTGTCAGCAAACTGCAGGGGCCCTTCAGGGTCGAAGCCTCCTGGAGCCTAGAGGGTGGTGGAAAACTGTTACCTCGACTCCAGGAATAAGGCAAGGAAGGTACGGGGTAGGTTTTTTAGTCAGTAAGAGTCTGACACTGGTCTCCCGCTCCGCCCGAGAGCGGGTTTCGTCATTGGATGATTTTCACCTACCATAAAAAAAAAAAATCTTACTAATATTATAAATGCGAAAGTTACGATGTTTGGATGTTTGTTACTCAATGACGCCAAAACGGCTGGACGGATCTGGATGTAATTTGGCACAGGCATAGGATACACTCCGGAATAGGACATAGGCTACTTTTTATCCCGGAAATCCCAACCCCAACCCCAATACACGCAGGCGAAGCCGCGGGCAAAAGCTAGTTTATAATATTAGTATGGATTGTTCGAAAGAGTAACCAGTTGGGTGTTTGGTCCCTGGGTAGGGTAGGCTATGTCTTGCAATAGCATAAAGTTTTTTATATAATTTTTTATCCCGGAAATATGGAAATATGGCAGCCGACTGTGTGAATACGGGTAAGGGTTAGTCTGTAAAAGGCGACCACTGCAGTTTGGGTCAGCAGACCAGAGCTTCATGACTCCACGCGTTGCCGAAAAAAGGGTCTTGACAGATGGTTGGTCAGCAAAGTGAACCTATAAGGTCTGAGTCCGTTTTGGCCGCCTTAGTTATGGAACCCTAAAAAGCCTATTATTGATTCCCATAATGGCCAGAATAGTGAAAGACTTATGTTATTATTGTGACGCATACTTTTATAAAACACAATAAAAAATAAAGTATGTGTGCAAGTCATGCAATAGTATTGTGCATTTCTGATGCAGTTGCGGTACTGCATACGTAACATGGTAACTGTATCCTGAATTCCTGACTACACCATCGCCACAGTCGAACAAACGTATTCGAATGTTTTTGTTAGTAATATTTCGATATGTACTCTGGTTAAACTTTACAGCGGAAGAAGTCAGCTGAAGATTTCCTACCTCCCAAAGAAAAGAACCTTTCCTATGTTGTGCTGTCTGAATTGAATAAATGTTTTTCTATTCTATTCTATTCTATTCCTAGATGTTTGACCTCATACTTAGGCTTTGAAGTGTAGAAAGGCGTCTTAAAATGTAGTCCGTAGTTAAAGTTGTCAAAAAATAAAAGGTCTGTTTTGACATTTGTATTTTGACTACCTAACGGCTTGTCCGATGTAGTGTTGCTACTGTTAAAATAGCTACTACTACACCAGACCCTTGTATTGGGAGCTAGATGGGGTATTTCTCAAATGTCAAAACGCCCGCAGAATTTAAAAAAAAATCGTTTAACGTTTTTATACACACATCATTTTATAAAAAGTCATGTGAGAACTGGTGAGAACCCAACAAACTTTGTCTGACCTTGCCCTATGCTACTAGATATCGTGTCGTGTTTATATGTATGCGTTTATCAAGTTTACACGATTTTGTAACTCTAGAGGTCGACTTTGTTATGACCACTTTATAGATACGGCCATACTTTTATTCTCAATATAGGCGTTAAATTAGCCCGAAATAAGCCGGTGTTGTTTAATAGGTAGATATTGGTCGTAATCTACATAAACATTTGATAAAAATTGCATAAGAAAATGTCTAAGTTGTATGAAAAACTTTTTTTAAATGTTGCTCTAATTTGCACTAAGAATTTATTCCTGTAGGATACGTTCACTAACATGTAAACTCACATGAGTCTCCACAAAAACGTGAAAGTTGAGTCTGTCAAGGAGGAAATAAAAATCTGTCCGCGGAAATGGTCAGAGAGACTCAATTGTCACCCAAACCTTACCCAGAAGGATAGCTGATAGGCATAGAGCCAAGCCTCTTTGAAGGTAGAGTCTGGAAAGACGTGCTCTTCAAGACCTGATGACTTGATTGAGGAGACACTACCAATTTGCATATATCATTTGATATTTTGCCATAAAAGCCCATCATTACAAATATTTAATATTTAGCTCAATGTCAAAACTATCAGAGACCTTACCAGGACGTCTTAAAATGTCAGTTGTAATCCCGAGCGATTAAAAGTGGTGAAGATGTATATCGTACATATACTCGTAAGTTCATCTCTTAGCAGTTCAGTTTAGATCTTGTTAAGAGTAGGGCCTTGGTAGGCCTTATGGCTCACCCAACGTGCCATCATCACTGTACGTAGTTACATCTTCTTGGAATAGCCTCTTAGTACTCACCAGCGTTTTGGAATCAACAGCTACTTACGCCTTTTACACCGTCACAGCACATTAGTTTGGCCATTGCCAACACATGAACTCGATTATTCCGTTGCTAACTACAATATTAAAAGTGGCATAAGTGTGGTGTAATGGACGTAATCCTGTAGACGTTGGCCCACATTTACTTGCCAAGAAGGAAGGGGAGCGTGCAATACTAAAGTTGTCAAAAAATAAAAGGTCTGTTTTGACATTTGTATTTTGACGAGCTAGCGGCTTGTCCGGTGTAGTGTAGCTATTACTAAAAATGCTTATACTACACCGGACCTCTCTTTGTTGTTTTAGTGGCAACTAGATGCACTACACCGGACAAATCGCTAGGTAGTCAAAATACAAATGTCAAAAAGAGCATTTTATTTTTTGGCAACTTTACTGTTAAGTACCCATTTTATTCGTTGATCTTGATAGGCAGATTATACATATTTAAATAGCAGAGCATATTCAGCCTTATAATGTTCCACTGCGGAGACTCGTTTTCGAAGCGTTTTCTCTAGGAGAGGGAATAGGCCGTGATCCACCACGCGGGCCCAGTGCTAATTGGTGGATGCCACAGCTCTTCGAAATTTTGGTGATAGAACATGTCTCGTCTCGTAGTTTTCCTTCAACGTTTCTGCGAGCAGTGGTTATGAATTAAATAACACAAACGGGACGTGTTTGATTTCAGTCATATTTTAGAATTGACGTATTTGAATTTGCACAAATGCACAATCCATTTGCATGACAGCGTGTGCGAAATAGATTGTTCGAAAGAGTCACGTCATTCAAGTCAAGGAATGTAATAGGTTTTAGTCAGTAAAGTCTGATAAGTCTTCTTGCTCCACCTAGAGCATGAGAAACGATATTCCAATCCAAATAAAAGTATGTACACATATTGTATAGACTTTTTATCGATGCAATAATGTGATGTTCAGTTGTTTAGACCGTGAAGATTATTCTCTTTCTGCGGATTTTTCTTCAGCAAACTTATTCATGTACTAATATAATAAAGAGGGAAAGTTTGTTTTTTTATTTTTTTGTTTTTTTGTTTGTAGGAGGTAATCTCTGGAACTACTGGTCCGATTGGAAAAATTTTAGCAACAATAGAAAGCTGCTTTACTCCTGAGTGACATAGGCTATATTTTATGTACGCGGGCGAAGCCGCGGGCAAAAGCTAGTTCATGTATATTAACGTTGTGGGTACGTTGGAAAGGGTTACCGTGGCTCTAGAACGTAAAAGACAACTGTAGGGCATGTGGGTTTTAGTCAGTAAAAATCTCACACGCTCTTTCGTTGCGTTTAGGCCGCTATCTATTAAGCACCATGCAGCTATCCCACTAGCGTTCTAAGAGCGTTTAGGCGACGTCTGCGACGATAACGTTGCGCACAAAATATTTTAACTAAGTATAGCATGGGAAGATTCTGACGGAGCGATTTTGCATGTTACAAAAGACTCTCAACGTTAGCGCAGCGTATACGTAAAGCTGTCGCTGGTCAAACGATAAACGCAAACACTGGAAAAACACCAGTAGGATCGCTAAAGCCTTGATCACACGTACCGAATAAAAGGGCCAGACAATGGATCTCGGCTGAAACAGCGATTAAGCGAGTTATTGTAGTGCGAACGTTCGGCCGAGCACTCGGCGCTATGTTTATACGTACCGAGTATTCGGTCGTGTGCACTGTCTCGCCCGTTTGCTCGGTACATGTGATAAAGGCATAAGACCGTTGCTTTAGAACGGGAGTTGTCATTTAAAAAATAAAGATATTCTCTTCCTTTCCTAGAGTTCCTTCCTAGGGATGCATCGTGAATGGAATTCCTTTCAGTAAACGAGAAAATTTTCTTGCTTTTATTGCAGTGTCATGCGCTTTATGAAATTTTATGTTCCTTTGTATTTTCAATGTTCGAAGCTTATGATATTGCTAAGAGAGTGTCGATTGCGATTTTAACGCCGGCATTAACACGCACATATTGGCGTTTTCGCAATAATACTAACTTTATTTCATGTAAAACTATTGCTTGAATTCTTTTTAAAATTGCAGAATTAATGTTATTAAAAAATTGCAACTAAGAACACATTCTGTTGAAACTTTGTCTCATCTTACTAATATTATAAACGCAAACTTACTAATATTATAAATGCGAAAGTTACAATGTTTGGATGTTTGTTACTCAATCACGCCAAAACGGCTGGACGGATCTGGATGAAATTTGGCACAGGCATAGGATACACTCCGGAATAGGACATAGGTTACTTTTTATCCCAGTAACCCCAACCCCAATACCACGCGGACGAAGCCAAGGGCAAAAGCTAGTATACCCATATGTCATATTATTTGACCCGTTTGCGTTTATATAAAGTTTGAAATACGTGTGTAAATATTACATAAGCGTTGATAGTAATTGTGATAGATAGCTTCCGAAGTCATTGGCCTTATCACGCAGCTGTGTTGCCTTATCTATAAAATTGCGGCGCCCACTCATGGGACATTAGTGGGAGGCTAGACTGAGAACACTTGGGAATAAAGGATACGTCTTTTCAAATAGAATATAATTATGTCATAGTCGGATCATAGACATTAGACATTATCTTCATGATATGGCCAAGTAAAACTGGCCAGATCATTTTAAATGTTAAAGTTTGATGGTGCTTAAATCCTCGTTTGGGCCACTTTCTTTAGTTTAGAAACCCCTTGAGCGCTGATTGTATACACCGTTAAATCTTGATCGTTTTAATCCCTTGGAGGATCGATTCAGTACATGAAACACTATCGATTGGTAAAGATAGAACAAAAAAACAAAGTATTTTTTTTAAAACTCGAATTAATTTACGCATGTTCTAAATTGATTTCTTTAAGTAAACGCCAGCTGGGCGAGTTCAATGACCTGTAGGTAGTTAGTACGCAACGACCGACAACTACCTACAAGGTTAATGACACGTTTACTTAAAGAAATTAATTTTGTAAATGCGTAGGTATGTATATCAATAAGAGATTTAGAAAAAAAGTACTTTATTTTTTTATTTTATCTTCACAAATCGATAGTGTTTCATGTACTGGATCGACCCTTTTCGGGATTAAAACGACTAAAATTTAACGGTGTATAAGTTTGTACAACATGGTGACCTTAAAAATTCTTAATTGTCGTTTTGTTTTACACATTTTTACTAAATTTATATTACAGTAAATTATGGGTTTTATATTCATTTTTTTTCCTTGGAAAATTCAATTTAAGTTTTTTTTTTATTTTTTTGTTTTTTTTTTTTTTAAAGTAAGGGTGTCGAAGACCCTCATCGCTCGAGGGTAAACACCATAGAAATTCTACATCAATAAAACGATCATTCAAATATTGTCAAATGTTAGCGTTACAAGGATCTGGCCATATTATCATAGAATCTGATCTGATGATGAGTACAGAACTTCGTTTTAAAAATATGCAATTTATATAAAACTAGCTGACCCGGCAAATATCGTTTAGCTTAATATACGTTATTGGCTGTTCCCTGCGGTTTCAACCGCATAGTTGCTGCCCTGTCCCCGTCAGTGGTATAATGTTTAGCTTTCTCGATAAACGGGGTATACAGGGTGACTCGTAATTAGTGATAGATATTTAAACACGTGATTGTAGTCATGATAACAAACAACTCTTACCAAACCAAACCTAAAATCGCGAAAAAAAATAAGCTGGGCATTACATTAATTTATCGTCGCCTAATTGGTCAAATGTTTCTCTCTCTCTAGCCAGAGAGAGAAATATCTGGAAAGGTTTAGGAGAGGCCTACGCCGCAGAGGCGACTACTACCAGTACAGAATGAACATATAAACAGTATTTATTTATTTATTTGTTTTAAAGTTTTTTTTTTTTTTGGTCAACGTTAAAAGTTGTAATGTAATGTAGTAAGTAAATAAAGGCTATTTTTTTATTTTATTAATTGGTCAAATGTACTGAACTTCGCTGATTTTTACAAGCTTTTATTTAGTTTCACCTGTCCCGTTGTCTGTCGTTCTGTAATCAAATCTTGCAACTTAAATTTGATCCACTTCCCGGTTTCCGATTGAGCTGAAATTTTGCATGCCGGTGTAAATCGCATGACAATGCAATATTATGATGACATGGAGCTGATCTGATGATGGAATCACGAGGTAGCCATAGGAACTCTGTAATTAAACGGCACAACCACGTCGAGTTTGGACTCGTGTGAATCGTCTTGACGAGTTTTAATTATATAATTATAGACCGCTGCTATAAAAGCTTGTTATGAAAAAAAAAAATATTTTCATTAAAAACTTGTTTACTCTAATTATTACCAGTCGCTCTATACTATAAATATAAGTAATAATTATAAAGGGTTCAAAGTCCCCGACTGCTAAAAAAATCCGAAGAAAAGCCAACAACATTTTCAGCCATGTGGTTAATTTCTGATTTAATTTTCCTGTTATGATGGCCAAAGTTCCACTTACACCTAACATTCTATTAATTAAATTGGCAGATGGATTTTCCCGGCCTATATTCCGTTTAATATCCTTTACCAATTTAGTTGAGCGTTGACTGATGTTATTACTACGTAGAAGAGATGACTCGAGGCCGACTATGGACTTGGCCGACTAGGCGACTAGTTCGCACTCAAATGGCCGATGGATGTCAACTTTTTCGGCCGGTCTACATTCTCTTTGTTTTTTATTAGCTTGATAACACGCACTTGAAGACTGATAAATAAAAATAAAAAACTTTTTATAAAAAAGAAAAAATTGAACCGTCTGCAATGTAATGTGAAAAAAAAAAACAGGAATGTGCAAAATACTCGTAACTTTCAATTTGGGTAGTTGGTATTTTTATAATAGTTTAGTAGTGCCCCTTATTTTGAAGTCGGTTAGAATACCTGCTAATACCAAAACCTTCTCCTAAATGTGAAAAATATGCTTCAGAAAACGGTATCAAAATCTGTTCAGCCAAACGCGAGATAATCGCGCACAAATATATATACGCACAGGTCATTTCTTTTGTCGCTTGGTCGCCGACTAGTCACCGACTTTATGTGACTGGATAGCCGGCTTTCCCGACTAGTTGGTTCATCTCTACTACATAAGAATTTAATTGAGGATGTTATGACGTACGGTCAGATAAAATTTTGATTAATTACTTAACCTTTCATTTACGATTTGTTTCAACTGAACTTTGGTAAGATAAACACTGGAATGATATTTTTAACGCGTGCAGAAGTTACATGATTTATATTGATACGAATTTTAAATATGTTCGGTGTTTACATAGTGTTTTTAATAATAATTTATGAGTCGCCTCTTTAATTACAGTCGCAAAAATTATTTGACGAATTGATCTCAAAAACGAAGAATAACTCAAGCGTCTAAAATTGAGTTCAATTAAAATAGTCACGTGCTGGAATTAAAGACTCAATTAATCTCCGTTCAGACAGTCTAAAACTTGGCCCAAGGTTGGATCAAATACGGACACTTAGTGGTATTTGGATCTTGTGAATGTAGGTCTAGATAAATACGGTATTGTGTGTGAATTCACATATAAAACATACCACATCCGGCAAGCCTCTGAAAGCCATAAACATATTTGTCCCATACAGAAATCGAATCCGTAACACACAATACCGTAGCCAATCGCTCAACCACTGCGCATGTGAGCTATCTAATACTTACATAATTATATTCAGTCTGAGAATAGATTCAGTCGCCTTACTTCTACGAAAGTATTGTGGTACTGGATAAACGAACAATATCGATTGATGACTAGACTGTAGACGGGCTCACATAATTTGTTGGCGTGAGTGAGACGATTATGATATGACTGGCATTCATAGGTTCTTTATAATGTGACTGACATTCATAGGTGGTCTGAATGTCAGCGATAGGCTATTAGAAAAAGTCTAAAAGGTAGAATATTTACCTAAAGTCTGTTGAAGTAACATAGAGTTGATGAAAATCCCGGAATTACAAACATGATGAATTGCAAATTGGCTAGTACTCTTTGAATTACTACACACAATTATTACTATAAATTACTAGCTTTTGCTCCCGTAAAATTTGGCGTAACACGGTTTCCTCACCCCCTCTTTTAAGGGGCTGGGGGCAGTTTAAAAAATGACGCTCGATTTTTTTGTAAGTCACAAATAGTCCGCATACCAATTTTTAGATTTCTAACTTGAAAATTGCGGAATTCACTATACAAACTTCCACCCTCATTTTAGGGAAGTGGGCGTTAGAAAAAGACAAAAGTAACCTATGTCAATCTCCAACCCATCAACTATCTCCACTTAAAAACTCCGTTTTACTGTGAAAGACGGACAAACAAACGACACACACATTTAATTAAATTTTACAGTTTATATATGTACAGTACACAACTCTAAAACATGTCATAATACACAAGAAAAATCGTCCGAAATCTCGCTATTACAAACATACTGACTAAATCCGGGGATTTATGAAATTGCATATTGCTCTTTAAATTCTTTTGAACTGATTATATATTTTACTAGCTTTTGCCCGCGGCTTTGCTTCCGGCTCGACCGATTTTGTGCAAACATCACATAAATCATCTATTAAATAGTCTGAACAAAGCCTAAACATTTGGTTTGGATAGATCTCTGGTTATAAGTAATTCACATGACACGGAAAAGGCTAATTTATTTAGGGTTCGTGCCACCTCATAGCATTTAACTAGAATAGATCAAGAGACGACGAAGAAACCCAATGAACTAGGGCCTTAATGTGACGTGTTAAAATGTCAAGCGTGAAGCGAGAAAGTACTAAAAGTTTAGGCCGGTTAACTATTCTCACTTTTCCAAAAGCTTGAGGGTCATTACTGCGTAAGGCGGGCGCCCGCGCGGACATACGCGCGGGTTCCCGTCGCGTATCGTCGCGCATGTATAGCAGAAGCCGCATTATTTCCTGCACAGTGTCACTAGTTCAACTTTAACGGTGTACATGTAGTCATATCGATGGAGATTTTTAACGTATTACATAGCAAAAAGAGCCCGGAGCGACAAGTAGTTAAACATACTAACAAACTTTTGCCTTTATAACATTAGTGTGAAGTCTTATGTACTTACAGTTAAATATTTAACTTTTACTTACTTTAGCCACAAGTAAACCTAATAACAAAAAAGTCGCTTAGTCATTAAACGGGCCATAGCCTCTGAAACATTGCTGAAAAGATTATGATAACAATGAACAAACTTGACGAGCAAATATTTTCATAACACCGTGTTATAGGGCGCTGACCGATATTAGGTATTTTGTTTCGTTGTTTCAAAACCGAAACAATGAAAAAACAAGACTTATTGTTTATGCTTGATTGTAATATGTACTCAATTGTTTTTATGGTAATGTGTTGCTTCGATCCCCAAGTAATATGATACAAGAGCAGGAAAGTGATGATGATGATATAGGAATAAAACTTGTCTAAAGTTTCGTACGCGGCAAATAAGTTGGAAATTACGCGCAGCCGATCAAGCCAGTCGGCCCTTCGATCGAAACCCGAAAATCGGTTATAATCCTCGTCACACACAGATCTGGGCGATCGGTCTCCATACATTTTATAAGGCAACTAGATTTGTGGAGCTACAATAGATCCACGCCACGCGACGTCGTTCTACGTACAAATCAGGCTTGGCACACGCGTGCATCGGTCTAATGTAGTTCTAGCTTTATGCTAGTCCGTGCCTGGCACGTCGCTTATCTATGAACCCGACTGTGCAACGTAACCCCAGTCCATCCAGACGATGAGATAAATAAATGTGCTTCCACACACATAGCATAGCTTGCGAGAGATTAAAGTAAATTGTCCTTATTCCGGACTCTTGAAGAATTGAAAAAATAATGGACATCCTGCATGAGATGTTGTAAGATTTGCATTAGTTTCTGCAGTAATAGGAATTGAAGCTAAGGAATATTTACGAGTGAAGGTGTATCAGTTTCCTGGACAGTCAGTGAGCTTCTAGATTCAAGATTCAAAGCTTTTATTTCAAATAAACATTTAAAGGCACTTTTGTAAGGTCAAAAGAAGTCGATCTGTCAGAAAAAATGACGCTAATTGCACATGCCAAAGCGTAGGTCTCTATGGAGAAGAATGTAAAAACTCCACGGATACTCTTTTCAGTCATTATATGTTGTTCAAATATCTCGGTTACATATTTCTTGTCGTTACTCCGCATCTAACCATGCGTCTATATCTACCACATCGTTGTCATCATTTGCTCGGTATCATCTACTACTGGTTTTTTTAACGTGGCAAAATCATTGGGGAGGACATGGGAGACCTTCTTTGCCTAACTTTCAAGGAGTTTGGGTTTCCCTTTCGGAAGCCAACCCATGATCCCAATCCCCACTGGTGTCTCTTCTGTTGTCTAATATGCTTCTCTGTTAATATTCTGGCAACAGTAATAATAAAATATTTTGCAGCTCCTACAGACACCAATTCACTTTCCAATACAATCTAGTTCTCGTTTTCAAGAAAGCATTGCCTTTAAAAATTACTTTAGTTCGGGGTTGGAACAGTGCCCAGTAAACTGTGAACTTGCCTTCGTAACATTGTTACCTAATGCCGTTTTCAGCGAAATGCTGGTATACGGTAGTACTTGGTCTATAACAAGTTTACCCCGACAGATTACGTCATACTTAAGGTCATGTTGTTGTTTGATGAATGTTTGTGTTTACTTTCGACATGTAATTAGGTTTTTAGTTTATGGTTCGGGCTTGGTCTTTCAGTACACTTGACCTATTACGTGTCGCATGGTATAGTATCTATAGGCTTACAAGATATACGCGCTTTTAAATTTAACCGAGCTTCATAGGTTCTAACTACGCAATCCCCATTGCTCGTTGGTATTGAGGCCTTACTCTGAAGTCTTGTAAACAGGACTCCTTCGGGATCCCTTTAGGTTTTGGGACCAACACTGGTTCTACTACTGAACAGTGTCATACTTCATCTTCTACAGCTGAAGGACGTCTACTGCAAGACGTGAGAATCTCAAAAGGCGCCACTACGACCAGTCCGTCTCGCATCTATCGGATTCCCGTGGGCTTCATCAGGTTGTCCGTCTACCTTGTGGGTGGCCTTCTAACCTTCCTGTTATCATCGACGAATAATGTGCCTTGCTCGCTGGCAATTAGGTTGGCGATTTTTCGCAATATTATAATCTTTTCACCATGTTAGGGCTATGTTTGAAGTTTTCTTGTGTGATCGAATCAGGAATGGGAAACCAAGGTTACCGACAGGTAAATTGGAGAAAATGCATATGACGTTTTTATTCTGTTTCTTTCGTTAGTAAAATTTTGGGAAACCCCAAGGTGGTACAGCAGGTGTTCCTATTCAGCGGAAATCTGGTTCCATCAAGTGGCTTCTTTTGCTATGGCAATTTGCCAATCAATCATATTGAAAATATAACTTCACAGGAATTTAACAGCGAGTTTATGGCCTTGAATCATGATTTAGGTCTTTCTAATTGCTATAGACTCATCTCTAACTAAACGCTAAGTGGGCGTATACTGTTCAAGTCCAACGTCGTCCGTCCGGCGTCCCTATCTGTTTTGTGTCATCGCGCCAATTGTTTATTATTTGCTTCTATTTGTTACTTATTTTATACTAGTGATCCGCCCCGACGAGCCATGCGAACATGGCTGCAAATTATATATTACTAGCGACCCGCAACCGCATCAAAATCCGTTGCGTACTTTTAAAGATCTAAGCATACATAAGGACAGCGGTAAGCAACTTTGTTTTATACTATGTAATGATTGACATTTGCTTATGACGCTAATTTATAATTAGGTGCGTTTAAGTAAAATTGAATCCCTATTTACCTTGATCACGTCATCACGCGTGTGAACGACTAGGCGAACATCGTTTTTTTTTTTATTATTGCCAGGAGACAGAAATTACAGGAAACTATGACTATTTACATTTAAAGTTTGACAGTTCGCGCGTTTCATAGTAAATTGTTACGAAAGGAGGACAAACGTCTATCGGGACAGCTAGTAAAATATAGACCAGAAGTGTGTTATGTAGATGTATTTATCTATATATATAACAGGAGCAACTGACTGACTGACATATCAACGCACAGCCAAAACTACTGGGCAAATAAGACGTTTTTATGACGTAGGCGAACAAGAAAGGGTTTTTCAAAATTCAGCTCCTATAGGGATGTAATGGGGGTCTAAAGTTTGTATGGAGAACCCTACTATCACGCGGGCGAAGCCGCTGGCAGAAGGCTAGTAAAATATAGACCAGAACAGTGTGTTATGTAGATGTTTTTATCTACATCTACACTAATATAATAAAGAGGTAAAGTTTGTTTTTTTGTTTTTTTATTTGTAGGAGGTAATCTCTGGAACTAATGGTTCGATTGGAAAATTTTTAGCAACAATAGAAAGCTGCTTTACTCCTGAGTGACATAGGCTATAAATTATTTATATAACATGGATGTTAACCGAGCTATCACTACAAGAAATATTCCGCGGACGAAGTCGTGGGCAGAAGCTAGTAATTAATAGTATTGATAGCATCTTTATAAGATCTTATTGGCTGATTGAAATCGTTCGTGCGAATTATTATGCAGATATTCTCCGCTTCGCCTCCCTCGACGTCGGGTGGGTGGTAATGTCAGACACGGTGAACAAAGACAAAGTAATTTATCAAAGAGAGCTATTTAGGTTAGATAATTATGTTGTTTTATTAAGCCGTACCAAGAGAAGTTCATTAAATACCTTTTATGTTTGTTTGAGTTGGCGTGACAATGCCAAGGTTCTTGTCGAAATTTACTGCGAGAGAATTCATGAAGGGTGACAAATCGTTGCGTTTATTGTATTTGAGATTTTTTTAAATTGCTATAAACTAATGCTTTACTGCGATCCCACCTGATGGAATGCAGAGATGCAATCGTTGATGGTGAGGCGCACTAGTTAATTAAGAGCCTATTCACTCTAGCCTTGAATACACCTAAATTATAATCGGACGGAAAGACTGCAGCTGGCAGAAACTGTTCCAGTCCCTCGATGTACGCGGTCTAAACGACTAGGCAAAACGCTTAGTCCGGTTCGTAGATGTCTCAACAAATGGTTACTGGTGGATATTTGACGTACGCCGGGATGTCTGATGGATATTTTTATTGTTTCGGTGTTTGTTCTTACTACATTTCTATAGACAGAGTTCTCACAATCTTTTTGTGTGAAACCTTGGACCACATTGCATGGTGGTTCCCATAGAACCTTGACCATAATGTAAAAGTACTATTACACTATTATAACCTAAACATTATGAGAACAACGCGTAAAATTGCAAAATCGTTTCTCATTGACATGGGTACATTTCAGCTACGAATATTGCTCACATATGGAACTATAATCAAACAAAACTAATAACTAACATCAACTACTGTGCCCTTCAAATTTGCACCAAATACGTCATTGAAAACTAAACCTTTTCACACTTTAATAGGAGTTATTTTGCCTTGGACTTGTGAACGGAAGTCGTGAGTGTCAATTGTGCAGTCGGGTTTATTCTGCCGAGTAGTTCTAAAAATAAGATCCTTTGTGGGCGTTGCTTCTGTTCCCTAGACCAAACCTTCGTGGTTATGTGGTATCATATATCGGTGACTGGGGATTAGACTATGACGCAGGGCTGGCCAACCGATCAGTTGATCGATCAGTTGTTCTGGGTTGTTTTGCCGTCTCCTTATCGTTATTGATTAATGTAAAAATGGTCGAAGATACCGCCTTAAAGTCTTGAAGCCTTTGGATACAGCCGTGTTCGGACATCAGCCCTCTGTTTTACTGGTCCACAGCTCGTTAGACACGCGCTCGATGAAAATAATCATTTTATCTTAGATTTATAGGAAATGCCAATGAAATAATGTAAATGATTTAGGTTCGGACTACGCGTATCGTTTCGTCTTTCCATTCCGCTCACATCGAACTAGAACAAATTGCCTGCTGCCGTCTTCCTATCCGATTATAATTTGGGTGTCATTTAATAAACTAATGCGCCTCACTATCAAAGATTTATTAACATCAGGTGGGATCGTAGTCAAGCATCAGTTTATAACAAACTAGCTTTTGCCCGCGGCTTCGCCTGCGTGGTATTGGGGTTGGGGTTTCCGGGATAAAAAGTAGCCTATGTCTGCCTAGGATACTCTCCGGAATAGGTATTCCGGAGTGTATCCTATGCCTGTGCCAAATTTCATCCAGATCCGTCCAGCCGTTTTGGCGTGATTGAGTAACAAACATCCAAACATCGTAACTTTCACATTTATAATATTAGTAAGAAGTAAGATAAAAACAAACTTCCCTGAATAATACAACTTGTGAACTCTATTATTAGTTGGCACTATTGTATTTTTTGAGGAAAATAAAACATTAGAACCATAGATTAAATAGCATTAACGTCACCGCAATTTATGAAATGTAAAGGACATTGAATAAATTACTTACTTATTCCTGCCCCGGAATGAAAGGCAATATAGAAGGAATAGGATTAGTTTTTACCCGACTACGGCGAAGCAAAAGGAGGGTTATGATTTTGACCTGTATGTATGTATGTGGGTATGGATGTTCATCTCTTCCCTCGTAACTTCTAAACTACTTATCAGAATTCGACAAATGACATATCATTAGAAGCGTCTTAATTGTCCGCTGGTTATAGGCTATATGGGATTTCACAAAATCTAATGTGGCGCCCTCTAGCGGACAAAACATACGAAGTAAAAAAATAAAGTTAAGATAAATATGCCGTGTTTGGTATCATTTGAAAGTTTGTATACATTTGTTGTTTTGTATACATTTTGAATATATATATATTACTAGCATTTGCTTGTGACTTTACCTGTATTCATGGGCTGAGAAATCAATGAACCCAAGATTAACCTATTTAGAACTCCAAAATATGTTAAATAAAAATAAAGTTTAAAAACTAACACCCGACTACTTAAAAACACGCTCTAAAAAGTACGAAACAAGAAAACAAGAAAGCCGTGGTCGTATACCATAAGAATAATAAATTAAAAAAAGTGGTATACGACCACGGCTTTCTTGTTTTTAAGTAGTCGGGTGTTAGTTTTTTTAGTCAGGCAGTAGTCAGTAAGTCCGACACTACCTCCCGCCCCCCCAAAAAAAAATGCACACGCTATCGCACGCTCATTGAAACACGCTTTCTTTTTTATTCTTTATTGTACACAAAACTTTTAATATAGTAAACCAGTAGTTAGACAATTCGCGTACAAAGGCGAGCTTAACTCAGCAATGAGTTTTTTCTCCCAGCAAACCTTTGAGTGACAGAGAGAGAAAAAACAATCTAATACAAAACTCTTGTGTGAAATGAGACACAGTGCGAACTCTATAAAACTACGAAAATTCAATTTGCATTTCAATAAATGCCGATGTGAACACGTAAATCAGGTATCGATTCAGGGTGTTCCTAGTTTTATCGAGTTCGTAGCCTTGCCCTGGCCTGGTGCCAGTATCCACTTATATGTATATATGCCCACTGGGTTATGACTGCGGCCAACAAGCACGTCATTTCCGAATTCCCATCTCCTCGTGATTTTGAGAAAATCCTCTTTTAACTCCGTGAGTAATTAGAAAGATGAGGACGGCTAAGTTTGGACTGACAGCAATAAAACTCCGTATATCCAGCTGCATCACTTTCAGTCTTCTTGGAAACGGAGCAGCGTAAATAATACGAAGCGACGTGTTATTGTCTCATTTTCTTTAAATATAACATCCGTTATCTTGAATTGTCTAATGATAAATATTGCTATAATATCGAAGCTATAATAAGACAAAGGTCCAAGGTTGCTTATTGTGATAAAATCGTGAATATATCGACTTGTGTATCTGAAAACACGATATAACAAAACATAAAACATATTAAGAATTTGTATTAAAAAGGGGAACTAGCGCTGATGACTGAAAACGTTCTCGCAGAAAGCTAAAACTAAACACATAACCGCATGGCGGCCTCGCGGCGCTAAAATCTGCAGTGCCGCTCATGCGTTAGCGCTACGGTATGTTACGTTATGTGTTTCTGCCCTAAGGGAAACTCAAAGAACTTGTGTGGGTGTCCAGTAAAAAACCTTTCACTCCATGCGTCGTCAAGGGTTGGAAAAGTTATTTGAAAAAACAGCACCTTTCCTGTCAAACCTTTTCTCAATTCTTTTGGACATACCTCTCCGTAGATTCTCTTAATGTAGATTGCCTATCCTATCCTACTACCTTTTTACATGCAATAGCCGACGAGGCTGAAAGGTACTGGTGGAAGCTTAGGCAGGTAAGCTTCGACCACTACCTTCCAGCCTCCTCGATCGCTTAAGCGGTTGCGTTCAACACACCTTCGTCCTTAGCCGAAGGTGTGATCTTTACGACGCCAATAGCCAATCGACGTCATGGTAGGTATGACGTGTTAAAATGTCAGGCGTGCGAGCGAGAAAGAAGGATGCAGCAGCTATAAACCCTACATACCTCTATTACTTTCAATTTAGGTCGTCAAATGGTTCGCGTTAGCAATTCATGGTATTGCCTTTAACTAACTCTCCAGCTTATAAGTTAACTACTATTTCCAGATTCGTAAAAGACCTGGAGGATGGGTTCGTACGGCATCGGCCGACGGCGCGCCTCCGACAGTCGGCGTCCATGGGCGCGTCCACGTCGTACAACGAGGTGATCCCGCCGCCGCTACCGCCGCCGCCGGTGGGCCTCACGCAGGGCCGGCGCGTCGACACCTCGCTCAGGCGCCTGGAGCGGGCGCACGACGACCTGTTCCAGTTGTAGCGGCCGAGGCAGCGCAGGTATGGGAAGAATTTAACCTAGAAAGATGTTTCCTTTAGAGACGAATGGGTTCTTCATAGGTTGATGATTGATTGAAATGTCAATCCATCAACCTTTTGCACCTATAATCGTCGAATATACCACTTAGAGCCAAAAGGACATTTCAGACTTTTACTGATTGAAACCCACTAGTAACCTTCAGTGGCTCTTTGCGTTCCTGGGCCGCGGTGATTGCTTCAAATAACCCCACAGCCCTGGCTGACATTGTCAACCTGAGTTTGGTCTTTATCGGACGGTGTGTTACCCATTGCTCGCTCACCAAGACCGACAGTCGGTTTTAGACAAATCTAAATAAGTATAGGGACAATATTAAGAGTGTCGCTACCTGATGGGGCTTGCACTAACTTCGGATGTTTAATAAGTGCACATGTACCTAGGTAAATGAAAAATAACCGAAATATAAAACAAATGGGTGAAGCAGGATGAGAGAGCATTCTAGGCCTATTCTGTTGATGCCTTATTTTCAAAAAAGTATTCGGTGTTCCTTGATCGGTAGTGAGATCTATCACAACTTGCTTTGATAATGAATGTCTTGGTCTTGATGGTTTGTGTTTCAAAAATTTATAGAAAGACTGCTCAGTGACTAATTCGAGCTCTCAAAATAAAGACTGACTCAGAAAAGTAACAGAAAATGTAATGTTTCCATTGACATCGTTCATTCGCTGCCCATCAGTTTTATGATCCAAATCATGTGTTAACATGCATATGGAATGGTCCGGGAGCTTATTTTTATTGCTATGTTCTAGACTTTGACGTCATAGCGGTTACTCTTACATAGGGTTGCCTTTTCTAAAATCTGCCAAACAGGAACGAAAGCGTAAAAGTCCCGGATTTTTGAGCTCAGATCCCGGACAGATTTTTATGGTTATTATTATTTTAAACATGCTCAATATGATAAAAAAAAATTGTGCGAATCAACTTTTTATTTATTTACAGAGGAGAGTGCTAATAATAGTATCTTTTTTTGTTATGAGGGGAATATCAGACTTTACACCCGAAATAAGAATGAGAAACGCCCCTCCACCGAACACTTTCCAGATGCCCTAAACTAGGACATATCCGGGAAATCTAGATGGATGACAACCTTACTCTCACATATTATATTAGCTGTAGATCCGTAATGCATATTTTTATGGTCCAGATGCGGTTGGGAGTGTGTGCCAATCTTATGATGATGTGCAAATAGAACAGTTTGTGTTTGAAGAAAAATAGTTTTTGTTTACTCTATTCAGAAATAGTTTAACGATAGATTTTTTATTTAAATTCGTCTTGATGGCCGCCCAGTCTCAATGGCTGAAAGCTCTTTGCTCCGACTAGATTCCTTATTATCTCATAACTGTCAATCCAAGTGCCTTTATTTATGGGTCCATTGACACGATATTACAATAGTAATACATTGTTTTATTTATCTAGTATTCTCTTCAACAATGAGTACGATAATAGATGCACTTAAAGAAGAATAAACAACTGGTAACTGTCCGACCCAGGCCCAAGTCGTCAACGGCGCGCTCTGTTCCCGCACGCTTCAAGGAGTTGTCAGCAAAACTGTAGGGACTCTGCAAAAGGGTCAAAGCCAATTGGGGCCCAGGGTTTCTTTCTTAAAGGAAATCTTGGCTCCAGTGCGAACGACAAAGAAAGAACGGGGTGGGGTGTTTAGTCAGTAAGAGTCTGACACTGTTTCCCGCTCCGCCCGAGAGTGGAATTCGTCATTGGATGATCTTTGTCCACTATAAAAAAAAAACCAGTGTTTGCAGCCTGACCGAACACTAAGTGGGGTAGGCTGACTGCCTCCTCATTTCAATACCTAATGGAAATCAAAGAATCAGTATGTGTGTGTCAAAAAAAAAGAAAACGAAGGTATTGGGCCACACGCAATTTTGCGTGGTCGGCTCACCCACGCTCAGTTTATGATTTTTTATCCGTAGTAGAGGAATTTTGAGCCCACACGTCTGATACGCGCGGATTTCGCGGAGAAACTGAACCCGCTGAAGGTACGCCATAGTAAAAGATCTGCGAAGCGTCCGTGCGAATTTATTTACTGGCGGTCGAATAGTGGCTACGCTACCGCACGGATGCGTGCTCCGCGCGGTGTTGTATGAACACTCTAGTACGATACCATATTGTTTAGCTCCGCGCGGTCGATCCGCGCAGTTTTCCTCCGCGCGGATTTCACCGTTTCTCAACTGGCGTTAAGTGTCATTACCATGATCAATAGTATTATCATTATCAACACAATCACCTGAACTACATGACAGTCATTAAATACTGTTCCAATGGTCATAAAGTTAACGCCGCATGATATTGTGCCACGCTCGAGTTATGTCGACTGTGACTTTATAGCGCCAGTGATATGTCATAAATTACTGATAACAGCGTACATGAACTATAACCCGCGCCCACTTGACGAATAGCTCACGAATTACATGTTTTATGAGTAAACTTAAACTAGCTTCTCCCACTGGCTTTATCCACATGAAATTAGGTTTCTCTATACGAACTTTAGTGAGCAGTGGTGGCCGAGTGGTAACGGCCCCGACTTACGTGTTGTAGGTAGCGGGTTCAAACCCAGCCAGGCGCATTACTTTGTGTAATTTATTTCATCACCACTGCTCTCAAAACGGTGAAGGAAAACATCGTGAGGAAACCGGCATGTCCTAGAACCAAAAATTCGAAGACATGTGACATCCACCAACCCGCACTGGGCCCGCGTGGTGGATTACGGCCCGTTCCCTCTCTTAGAGACGAGGTCTGTGTCCCTGCAGTGGGAACATTGAAAAGGCTGATGATGATGATACGAACTTTTGTACCTCCGGACCATGGAGCTTTGTGTTGCAGCTCTAATGACGCCAATCGTACCGACAAAAGCAAGGGAAGATAAGGTTGGTAATCTTATCTCCCCTTGCTGGACAAAGGCCTTAGTTTTCGCTCCATCACACAATTTGCCTTCTCTCTCATATATTTATGTTTATAATCCATTTTTCCGGAAGCTATTAAAATAATCTAATCGATAGTAATTTTGTCATAAAGGCGTAACGTTTTCATCATTGCCAGTAATAAAATAATTAGGTTACATAATCAGCACATTTATTTCGTATTGATAAAAACAAAATCCTATTGATTACTTTAATAACTAATCGGTTACGATCCATTTAGAGTTGTAGAGGTGTAAGATATGATTTTCAGTAGGCCAAGAAAGGTTGTTAAAATTAGGGATGATTCTCATTAGAGCGGGCCGTGCACGGGCCGGGGCGTGGACGAGCCGGGGCCCGTCCGTGCTACGCAATTTATTTTCGGACGCAGCACGAAAAATGTTCTGATTACGATGGGACGTGGAGGGAATGGGGCGGGACCGTGCAACAAACGTGGTATTGAAGTGCGTCGAGCGGGCCCGGACGGGACACGGATAATGCACTGTGTAATATAAATTGATTCATACAAAATATATGAAACAGATTAAAACCGTGCCCCGTCCGTGCCCCGTCCGGGCCCCGCCCCGGGCACGGCACGTTCTAATGAGAATCATCCCTAATACTACGCCTTTTCGTTACACCCTTTTTATGAGTAAAGGAGATCATCATCATATAGTGTATTTTGTTCCTCAGACCAAAACCAAACAGTAAACTGAACCACTTCAAATTCTATCCCAGGAGTTAAGAGAAAAAAAGTTTTTTTATGAAATACTTATTAAAAAAAAAAATTGAACAATATAATGCTTAGTACATTACGCCCCAAGAGGACACCGATGTCCGCGCACCTATTGTGTCTGTAATTACGGTTAACTGATTATTAACTATAATATACTTACTAGCTTGAAAAATGTGATAGAACCGCTCGACCGATTTTGTGCAAACTTCACATAAACCATCTACTAAATAGTCCGAACAAAGCCTAAAGATTTGTTTTGGATAGGTGAGCCCGTTCTTGAGTTATAAAATTACAACGAAAAGTGGCATAGATTTGTATATGTATTGATTTATTTATAACTAGCGACCCGCCCCAGCTTCGCACGGGTGCAATGCTGATATTATGCATGTAATAAACACATAAACCTTCCTCTTGAATCACTCTATCTATAAAATCAAACCGCATCGAAATCCGTGACATACTTTTAAAGATCTAAGCATACGTAGGGACGAAGCATCTTTGTTTTATACTATGTAATGATGACTCCACATTTACAATAGGTATTATTTTCAAGTAACCCTCTATTTTATCTAAAAAAAAATATAAAATAGGAACCGAAAGACCGAGCGAAGTGGAGGCGTTTGAGTGGGAAGGCGGACCCCGGGCACCGAGGTGAAAGCCAAGGTTAGCAACCAGGACTAGCGCTAAGATGATGATGATGTACCCTCCTATTTTATCTCTTCCATAAATATACTTATCATTCCATTCCTTAATTCCAGGTATGCGCGGCTACAATGAACGCGATGCGCCTGCGCTGTGCTGACGTCACAGCGATCGGTCGTCGGCGATCACGACAGCGGTCGCGTCGCGCGATCGTGTCGTCGATCGCAGTCGCACTGAACACACAAGTACAGTCGGTGGGTCTGCCGTGAGGGCACTAAGTGATATTAGATTACTATATTTCTTTTTAATGTGATGTACTGCTTCTAAATTACCGTCTATAGGGTTTGGCCAGGATTTATCAATACAGTACTGATCTGAAGACAAAACGAAAATATGCTCACTAGCGTGTGCCAGCGGTTTCTTCAGTGTGAACATAGAAAATTAACTCAGGGGGACATAAAATGTATCCCATGTTCATTAATACGATATAATCTACTCGTGTGCTAAATTATATCGAATTCCGTTCAGCCATTTAGGCGTGAAGGAGTAACGATCGTACACATACATACATATAATTTTTATATTAGTGTGATTGGGTATCTCAGTAATGTTCGCGAAGTCGAAACATATGTAAGACAAATATTTGAAACCTTCTTATGATAGAACTACTTTGGGCCCACTTAGGATACTTCGATCTGGGTGCCTCGGGCTCCATACATTTTATATGGCAGCTAGACTACGGTACGTGTGATCTAGTGAAGCTCTAAAAAGAGCTTGTAATGAAGCTCTGAAAAGAACTTCATTAGATCCCACGCCATGCGACGTCGTTCTACGTACAACTCAGGAGCCGCCCATTTGTACATCGGTCCATGTAGTTCTCACTTTATCCATACCAATATTACAAAATTAAATGTGAAAGTAACTCTGCCCGTCTAAACTACTGAACCGATTTCGATGAAATTTGGTACAGAGAAAACTTGGATTTCAAGGAAGGACATAGGCTACTTTTTCTGGCTTCGACTTCAAATCTGCAACAAACGAAATTCACGAGGACGAAAGTATTACGATGCAAAAATCTTAATCCTGGTTAGATACCTATAGCCTTTCCAATTCACGTGTATCTGTGTGTCACTATGAAAATGTAATCGGGCATTGTTGCCATTCAAAAGTCTTAAAAATGACTAATTAATGCTACGATAATTTAGTCAAATTTATCTAATTAGAGCAAAATGTATAGACACGTTGTGTTTAATATTCGCGAACTGATAATATGTAACATATATAAGTAAAGATAGATCATTGTGGATAAGATAGTGCTTACTTTTGGTGTATGGTGTATGCATAACGTGACCATTTATTTTCTGTGCCCGAGCGGGACAACTAAGGATAGTTCTAAAAAAAAAAACTGCGGAATTATAAAATAAAACAAAGTTTTGGGAGTTTTACAAGTTTTTAGAAGATTGAATAATACAAATCAAAGCATTAAACACAAAACAGTTAAGTAGTGGGGTGACTTCTAAGTTGTATTTTTGTGTTTGTCGGCGGATATACAACATTTAAAAACGATAGATGCATTCTTTAAGCTAAAGCGGGACATTTTTGCTCTTGCGGGGGACAGCGGGACAGAGTCTGAAAGCGGGACAGTCCCACCCAAAGCGGGACGTAGGGTCACGTTAAGTATGCATCGACTTGTATCGTAGCGATAGACTGGGCTGGTGCTGCAAAATGCCACCTGGCAGCTTTGGACTCGGTGGAAAGGCGTGCGAAGTGGCTAATTGGTGATCCAGATTTGGTTAAGTCCAATCTTCAAAGCACAGGCATAAGGTAGCCAGCCTTTCGGTGTTTTACAGGTTGCTTTTTGGAGAGCGTGCGCAGGAATTGCATGAGTTTATTCCTCCATCATCGGCGCACGGCGAGTATCCATTCTTACGTTGTCAAAACCTCTACGGTTCGGACTAAGCGTTTCGCTTTTGAGACATTTAAGAAAACCTTTTTTACTGTACGTTCAACCGATTTTGAGTTTTATTACGTTGGTGGTATGGAAATATGGCGGCTGCAGTGAATAGTTGGTTTTTAACGACTTTTTTTTGCTTTTTATGCCATCCTTATGTCTACAGAATAGAAGTTAAAATCGGTTACACAGACAGTAAAAAGGTTTCTTTAAATGTGTGATTTTAACGCTAATCCATACTAATATTATAAATGCGAAAGTAACTCTGTCTATCTGTCTGTCTGTTACGCTTTCCCGCTTAAACCTCTCAAACGATTTTGATGAAATTTGGCACAGACAATCTTTAGACCCTGAGAAAGGATATAGGCTACCTTTTATTGCGAAAAAAAGAAAAAAAAAACGCAGACGAAGTCGCGGGTACCAGCTAGTAGAGTATAAAAGTAAGCATTGTCTTATAGCAGTGACCACAAACATATGGTAGCAAAGTATGTAAGTAATAATAAATTTGTTACGTAGTTTTATCTAAACATACATAAATTATATCTCTTTAATATCTTAATGTTAAACTGTAATCGATGTCCCTTGAAATAGCGATATTTTAAAAGTTTTAAGATGTACTTTTAAAAGAGTAATTTTTTTTCCTGAAATGTGTGGAATATACTGTTAAGTGAACTTAACCGCTGTGTCAAAACATTACTTGAAAATGATGTTTTCAATTTTGAATACGATATGTTTTGCAGTGATATTGAAGACTAAAAAAAATAACACGTAAAGAAAATATAATATATAGTATACAAAGCTGACACGACCTATACAAAGACCGATACAAAGAATCATTGTACACACCAATATCTTTCAATATCAATATCTTTTACTATGAGATCAACCCAAAAATCACTAAAAAAAACCCGATACTTCATAGATTTATATTCACATAGCTCGACAAAATGTGTGGAGCTGCGGGTTTTTTTTCAGGCTCAATGATCCTTTTTGTGGAAAGCCCATTTGTCGTATCAACTATGTATATATTGGTACTTTTTTGTTGGTGGTTCAACCACCCAGAAGTACCAGATGAGACAGGCGACTTTGTTGTTTTGAGAGCTAAAAAAACATAAGTTATGAAGCCAAAGTCGTTAGCATTATCAGCCTTCGTTTGAAATGCTAAATCACTGGTCTCCTTTTTATGAGGAGCTGTGTAATAATCCAACGATTTGTAGGTTGTGAATTCTAAGAGCACTTAGTGTAATTTATTTCATCACCACGACTATTAAAACGGTGAAGGAAAATATCATCAGGAAACCGGCATGTCCTAAATCCAAATATTCGAAGACGTGAGACTTTCACCAACCTACACTGGTTCTACGTGGTGGATATGACCCATTCTTTCTTCCTAGCGAAGAAATCTGAATTTGACAGTCAAAGGCTGATTATGTAACTAAAACATTCCGAAATATTTCGGTATTTGCCTGTGCAATGTTTTGTACTAAAAACAAATCTTTTCTTTAAAAAACATTATCGATATTGATTATTAAATATGGCAACAATTAGCATTCCAAATTTTGGTTTGAGGAAGAATGTGCCGGGAATATCTTGCTATCTCTTTCGAGCACACTTGCCCTAATGGTGGTGACGTCACATTTCAGTATATATATCTTTATACTGTTAATTGACAGTTTCTCCTTCCACGAGATTTGAATAGAAGAATCCATTCAAAGTAATAAAAGTAGTTGAGTCCTACAATAAAAAGTCAAGTTAGTACCCAATTAAATTCTTTTATGGATTTAAGGAAATCTATATAAAAATCATTCAGATTTAACATTTCGAATACCATAATTACAGACACAATTAAAAGACAATAGGTGTGCGGAAACCAGTATCCTCTTGGGGCTTAATGAATTAAAAGATTAATTTTAAAATATTTTCTATTGTTTCATTTACTTTGTTTAAGTACATCCACGCTTGAAGCGAGGGATATCCATTATGTTGTGATCACTACTAGTAACTATATATTTGTAATTTAACTAAGAAATCTCAGCCTCACGCGACTCATCGTCTTATCGTGATATAAATGTAATAAATAATGATGTAATGTTATTATGATAATATATCGATAGTGTAATGTACTGGGGTTTGAAAACATGTGGACAATCACTTAAAATGTTTTTCTTTGAAGTTAAATACGAAAAAATATAAATTTTAGCACAGCGCGAGGCATATCGATCTGAAATGTATATCTTTTCGTCTAGTTAATAAAGATATTTTGAGTCACTAATCGCCCAGCGTCGTGTTCCATACGTATGTGCACATGCACACACAAATAATCGACACCAGCGGCGTAGTTGCTCCAAATAACGTTACGATGAACGGCACGATGCGATATCATGCCATTTACCATCATGTTATTTGGTTATACTACAGACCTCTGTAAACGGGCTATAAAAAATGCATTTTGTAGGCAATTTTTATTGCACAATATTGATCAATATGTAGCAATTAAACCCTACTTGTGTAATACATTTCTGAATATAACCCATCAAGATTCCAGTGGCGTAACTATATCACCTGAGGTCCGTGGCAAATTTACTGAATGGGACCCCAAAAAAGAAATCATCTCATTGTGTTTGAATTTTACCTAATTATTTTTTTAAATCTTGGGTTACTTGTTCTGAGCTTCTTAGGCTGGGGGCCTCGTCTTGCCGGGGGTCTGTGGCATTTTGCTAGCCTCGCCACCCTATAGATACGCCACTGCAAGATTCTGCAATTGAATTGCTGACGAATTTTGTTGCTTCGTTCGTTTAAAATATGCTAAATTTTTGCAATTATTGCTTTGTGTTGAGCGATATAGTCCGCAACTTGCCGGCTATAGAATTGCAGCAAGAAATTGCCACAAAATTAGCCCGTTTTTAGGGACCTTAAGGCGCGTTGTTGAGAAAGTTTCAGAAGTATGTCAGTCATCATATTGGTCACACGTTATCAAACTCCTACCAAACGTCCCTATACCCGTTATACATAGTGTATAAATTACGAATAACTTGTGAGGCACTAAATACATTTTTGTACGTGTTGTTGAGCTTAAAGTTTATCTAAAAATCAAATAATAACATAAATAACTTAGTATTAAGTAGACGAGGGAGTAAGTTATACTGTTTACTATTCATAGTTTAATATCGTGGATGTTTCAATTGTTTGTGTGTTACGGCTTTTATAGATGTGGGAAGTTCATGATATAATGTGAATAATCAGAGTAATACAATAAGGGATAATGTAGACGGGACGTTCTTATTTTTTTTCGACAACCGATCTACTGTTCAAGTGTGTTGACGAAAATATTTAGTTCAACGCCATCTAGCGGGATTATAGCAATAATCTGGGATGTTAGTATAGCATAGCATTTTTTAACCATTTAGCCACCTGCATTGAATATATATATCTTTGGGGGTATGCGAAACAGAGAGTAAAGTCCCACATACCTCCGTTGAAAAGGGAGGATCCTCCGACCAGACAGGTGTTATAGTCTGGTGGGCTACTGCCCGATAGCTGATTTCGGGCCGTCGTATATGTTCAAATCGCGCGAAGAACTTTCATTGCGATGTAGGATTCTCGTAGTTCTTGTGTGGCGCCATAAATGGCGCTACATATCTGTCTCATCTCGCTAGGTCTTCTATCAACCATTGGGTTTGAAGAGTTCAATTGAATCGCCAGTTGCAAACACAGACCTTGGCGAATAGGACATGAAGTACCAATCTGATGCAAGTGGTTAAAATGTTACAAGGAACGAATGATTGCCGGTAACAAAGAAGAACGTCCTAGATAACATAATAAACGAAAAAAAATGTATTGTTCAATAAAAAAAACTTCTAAGCCAATAAAATGCTGTACCAACTTATTGTATACAATAGTTACGATTCGATGTCTGTTAGTGCTCCATCTTGTATGTCTCCCTTGCCATCGACTTTCTACACGCATCCTTATTCCAAAACTGACACTTTCTTAGATAGTAGGTATCTTACAAATTATTGTTTTTATCGCCATCTAGTTCGCGCGGCAAGAATCAAAATATTCAAAAACGTTTTTTTTTAAACCTTGCCCCACGCCAGGAATTACTCCTGTGTCGTGGGAGTGTTCACAAACATGTACCCAGAACTACTACTGACTATCTTTTGTCACCAAAAAGTGACAGAACTTATACACAACTTAAATCTATAGGTACAATGGCGGTCTTATCGCTGACAGCGATATCTACCAGACAACCTTAGGATGGATCGTAAGACCTAAAAATAATACAGGGGTAGTCTGCGGTGTACTGCTAGGAAATTAATCAAACTATAAATTTAAAACAAAAAACATAACTATATTTAACAACTACCAGTCACAAATACAATATAGCGGACTGGACACGAAAACACTCGCCGAGAGTTAAAAATAAGTCCGTTAAGGAACCTAATTTTGTATTTGCATTGTCAAATCTTTGAATAGATCTCCTGAACAATTTTTACGTTTTTAGTGCCATTATAAACGTGGTAACCTACTGGGCCCAAAAACTTTGAGGGAAGCGGAATCTATCGATTTAAGAAGAAGAAGAAGAAGTGCCAGTATTGAAATAAGGTTGCGAATTATTAATAAATAACTGTTACTTCCATTCCTGTACCTCATCTGTCACAAATATCTGTATTTTAACGTCATTGTACATAATCGTACTGTGTAGCTGTATTTTCGTGATAAAAGTGTAAAATTAAACTCGATAATATCAATATGCTTATGTATATGGGTCAAGTTTTGGTCCGTAAGTATTTCAAACAAAGACGAAAACATGATTGTATGCCAAATATAATCGATATATTCGGTGTTTTATTCTCGATGCCAATAGAGATGATTCAGAGGAATAAAAAAGGTTATTTTCATTTAGCTCGTTAGTAAGATTATCAATATATATTAGGCATGTGTTTTTTGCTTTATGAAATCAATAAAAGTTGTTGAAACACATCAAAGTTCAGGGGGTGGGGTCTTGGACGTCACTTCGAGTTCGAGTCCTTACCGACCTAACCCGACCGGACCCGAATCCGACCGAACGAGCGCTACATAGCCGAGCGTGACGACTCAGTCTTATTAAATACCCAAAAAATAAAAATCACAGTGCAGCTCAAAAAGTTTTCAATTAATACATGTCCAAAACTTTTTGGTAATATTATTGACGAAATAAATACAAAGATCTTTTTTTTTTACAATATACATATACTCTGACACCCTGTGAAGAGCAGTCATATGACTTATCAAAGTCGTCAGCATGAAAACAGTGCCCTAATTCACGTAAAATCAAACAATCCCAGTTCCATTGTCGTTCGATCGTAGTCCTATCCAAAATCGGTATTCACGTGTTCCTTGATTGGGATTCAATAGAACGACAATCGGACGACTTCTAAACGACCTCTCCTCGATGGAACGAGTTCAAAATCGGTGTCGTTCAAACTCGATTGATGGATGGGAATATGAAAATGTCAAAGTCGCTACGATATCGCTACGGTTTTCGTTACGAGAATTAGGCTACAGTAATCATTTCAAAATTTCAATAATTCAGTTCAATTTCGAAGCTTTGGACTTTATGGCATCGATAATAAAACCTCCAGAAAGTATTCAACTATTGTAGACTTTCCTTAAAAAAAAATCAATGTTAACAATCGCGAGTAAAATTTACGATATCAGTGCCTTGTGATAGCTCATATTACTTCCAATAGACTAGCGATAGCAGCTATTAATGTTAAAGTTCTGAATGTATAGACTTGACATCTCATAAGTATCATTTTTAAAGATAATAAGAGTAATATAATATTGGCAACAGGTCGAAAATACTATGGTTTTAGGCGCCCAATCCATGAGCCAGTAAATTGAGGCGAGTTGACGTTCAGTACCTAGTGCGAGTTGGTTTTACGTTGACGTTCATAACATGCGCCGTTCCGATTGGTCCGTTGCAAGCTCTTAACCAATCAGAGAGCCATACGCGGTAAACGCACTCGCAGTAGACACCCTTTTGATCAACGACTCTCATTAAATCACCGCGAACGTTGACTTGTTATAGAACGGGGATGGCGAACCTATGACACGGGTGCCAGGATTGTTTATTGCGACAGAGTAACTTTCGGAATTCAAGTATTTTTTGCTTCATGAACAAGTCATTCAGTAGGGTAAGATGCAGTGAAAAGGTTGCATTAATGATAATAATTCCGTAAATAAACATTTATTACGACTGCCAATCATATTTTAATCAACATATAATTTGACGCTGATATGTAAAATGTAACAAAACTTAAGAAAAATTGAAGTTATCGGGGTACTTTGTAATGTCACTTTACGGGCAGGTTCTATTGTAAAGGTTCGCAATCCCTGTTGTAGAATGAAGCCAAAGGACGGTAATAACAACGAGACAGTCGAACGTAGTGGAGGCGCCTCATGAATTTTTCTGACTGCTTGTATTTGTCAGAACACTTCTACTGCCTGTTCTACTGAACTAGGGACTTACAATCACGCAGTTGTTCGATCGAGAAAAAGGGATAAAGATATACATCCTGTATAGCTCCATCTCCTTTTCTAGCTTCCTCTTGATTATGTGGCGAGAGGCTGAAATTATTTTATTTCTTAAAAAAAGCAATGAAAGATATCGTTTTTGTTTACATTTGATTTATAAAATTTGAAGTGCAATACCAGTTATGATGAGGTGGCAAGATATTTGGTACTTGTGCACCTGCCCTAATGAAATATACATGTTTTTTTCTGTGCTAATATGAAATAACATTTTCAGTCAGTAGCAGTCGAATTGGTTAATCTACCTAAAGTTACGGGATGCCATGACTTATTTTTCTTCACGATAGTACCTTTTCAACAAAAACAGTTTTTGAGCTAATATCAGGAATTTTCAATAGATCCGAGAGTTTTTTCAGTAAGTGCACAATTTCCCCATTTATCTTGCCCCATTTTTCTATGTAAAACAAAATATTTTTAATGAATGTTGCATCTATTAGCTAAATAACATTAAAATGTAAAAAAGTATCTAGTCTTGAATATGGCTTAGATATTAAAAAGGTTAATCATGTTATATTTAAATGTAAATTAAAAATTGCCGTTCAGTTGTACTTGTGATTTTCTGGTTGATCCAATGTTTTAAATATATTTGTTATGTAAGTCACTGTATTTATGTATAAATTCGTTGTATATTTTGTCGAAATTGTATGATAGCGAACAATTTGTTAATATTTATCGTTTGCCGAATTATTGTATGCTTTTTTATTATCAACTTCTTTTATTTATTTATGCTAGTTGAGCTTTAATAAATCATATTTTATTACTCGTTTCATGGTCATTTTTATTAACCCTAACAACATAATTGTTATATCTTTAGGTCCTGATATGTCCGATTGTCCGGTAGCCGTCCGAAGCGAGCCCAACCCGTCGATGGCGCATATTGTTCCACGTACTTCAAGGACTTGTCAGCAAACCGTAGGGGCCCAACATGGTCGAAGCCTATTGTGGTCAAGGACCGTTTTCCGAAAGGAAGGTCCGGGCCCGATATAAAAGACAAAAACACGAAACACGAGAAGTTGGTGTTCAGTCAGTAATAGTCTGACAGTATCTCCCGCTCGCCTAAAGGTTTTTTTTCGCCTAAGGGTCAAAAGACGCGACGCGACGCGGCACTGCACGCACATTTTAATAGTGACTCAAAATAGAACTTAAAAATATACACATTTGACTGTGAGAATTTAGAATACGTTGCTCCATGTAAAAAGAGAAATTAGAAGCTTGTTACTTCATTTAAAGCAATCCAATGTGATGTTTGATGATAAAGTAATGCGAAAAAAGAGAGATAACACCTCAAAACTCTGTTGGCATTCAGTAACTCTACGATTTATTCGAATATTTCACAAAACTTGTTCCAGGAAATACGTGTTTTTATTAAACCCTTAAGGATTTTTGAAAAAAAATTACAACATTTGGAATCTCGATTAAAAGTGAGAGTAAAAGTTCATGTAAAATAGCAGATTTTCAGAGGTCTTTACTGGATTACTCTTACACAAAATGTTTTAATTTCTATAGAAGCCTAGACAGGTAATATCCATAAGATATCTGTGTATCCAAAATATTAGAATAAAGATGTGTAATGACATAATCACGTAAGAGCGGTTGTATGAAAAGTACGACGGGTTGGCCGCTCGAATGAAATTACAAGTGCATTTTTTTTTTAATAGTACGTTATTCTTTTTTCTTTACTTAATCATTTATTGATTACTTTTTGGTTTGTATTTTTGGTATATTTTATTTAAACTATTGTTTTGATAAAATATTCGTCCTTGTCATAGATTTATTGATGGGTACGCTACCTACTTACTGATATTCCAACAATTTTACGCACGGTTTGAAGAGTTGATTGTTTTCATGTAATCAGTCTTTTAATAATCATGTTCGTTGATTGCAATGCCTATGGTTTTAAACAGGGGCGTTTGTGCTCAGGTGCAAATAAGTGTGGAACACCAGGGCCCCTAACTTTAGTGTACCAGTGAGGCCCAGACTTCATGCAGTTACCGAGCTACAAAGTTAAAACGTTTTGGGAATTTTTGAACGAAATAAAACAACGCGTCAATGAATTTCAGTGGTCACTCATATGTCTAAGGTGCGAAACCGATTTTTATTTTATTTATTTGTCTTATTAAGTAATTTTAACCGACTTCTTAACCTCAAAATTCTCCTAATTCAGATCGTTCATGTCTTCATCACTCTATAATGCTTAAGTAGCAGCAGTCTTATAATGTTCCCAATGCTGGACTCAGGCTTCCTCTCTAGGAGAGATAATGGGACGTAAATGGCCGTACCGAATTCACCACGCGGGCCCGTTTTGGTAGATATTATGTCACATGATTTCGAATTTTTAGTTCTAGGACCTGCCTGTTTCCTTACTAATGTTTTCTTTCACCGTTTTGATAGCAGATGAAATAAATTACACAAAGAAGTTTGGCTGGGTTTGAACCGCAACCACAACTCATAAGTCTCACCACTGCTCTCGACTCTGCACTATTATTAAATACTGAGCTAATTCTATTTTTCTTTGTCTAGCAATGTCACAAAGATTAAACATGTGGTCGATGATGCTGCTGATCTCAGTATGTGGTGTATGTTACACTAAGGGGGAATACACGCCTTTTGTGAATATTCAAAGACGCCAGATCAAAGGAATGAATGTAGATGGGTTCGCACAATTCCTGGGTGTGCCTTATGCGGACATAGACAAAAATAATCCTTTTGGGGTGAGCTTATAGTACTTAGTAGTAGCAAGCTTATAGAATTTTAGTTATATTTTCACTAACTACACAATTATTCAAACAGGTGTGTTAGTAGGTACATAGTTCATGCATGACGAAACTATTACAAAAATCTTTTTTAACAGCCAGCGAAACCGCATCCTGGCCTCGATGATTTGGATGCAACAGAGTCAAAAAAATGCCCTCAAATAGAAAACAAGAAGGTCGTGGGTACCCTCGACTGCCTCACCCTCAATATTTATGTGCCAATCATTGCTAATAAGAACAGTTTTCCAGTGATGGTATTTATCCGCGGAGATTACAAGCCAGTCAGAACCGGTCCTGACGATGGTTCATTTAGTAATCTGTTGCATCGTGACGTCATGGTAGTAGAAATCATTTACAGGGTTGACTTATATGGATTCATATGCTTAGATATTCCAGCGGCACCAGGGAATCAAGGACTAAAAGATCAAGTATTAGCTCTGAGATGGATCAAAACTCATATTAAAGCTTTCCAAGGAAACCCTGACGAGATTACCATATTCGGTGCAGGACTTGGAGGAGATTTTGTTAGTCTTCATCTTTTATCATTATCCGAAAAATTATTCCATAGAGCAATTATACAGAGCGGCTCTGCCTTAAGCCCCCTGTGGGCAAAAAAACCTTTAAGAAATAATTCCCTTTTAAAACTAGCCAATGAACTAGGTAGCAAGACTTCTGATATACGTGAAGCTCTGAAATATCTTTCATCTATATCACCTGATAAAATATTAACAAAGGAAACTTATATAAACGACATTGGGACAAATCCTTGCATAGAGAAAAAGTTTAAAGGTGTTGAAAATTTTATAACACAGCATCCTAGGAACATTACAACGTCAAAAGCTGGAACAATCCCCGTAATTATAGGATACAATGATGATGAAGCTGCCGTATTTGTTAATATGATAAAAGATGAAAACATCCCACTTTACAAATTTGCAGATATTTTAATGTTTGAAAATTTAGAAAAAAATGTAGCTGCTGAAGAAGATATCAGGCATTTTTATATAGGAGATGAAGAAATTACTAAAAATGTTAAACAACAACTTACCAACTTTGTATCAGATTTCTTTTACGGTGTACCAAGCCAGAGAATGGTAGACCTCCTTTTGAAAAATCGGGCAAAAACTGTGTATCGGTACATTTTCTCGTACATGGGTGAAAGAAACTTGATAAAGAAAAATCATAATTTAAATTGTAATGGAGCTACTCATGGCGACGAGCTAGGTTATATCCTGAATTATAAGATGTTCAGTAAACCGACTCCCCAAGACCAGCTTATGATTTATAGAATGACAAATATGTGGGCCAACTTTGCAAAGTTTGGGTAAGTGTGCGATTTTATAAATTAGTAAAATTGCTGATTTATTCTAGAGGGAAGGTTTTGCTTCTTGTTTTCAGAAGTTTACGCCGTTTTTTTTTTCCGAAAAAAGGGTTATGTTTAGGATCCCGTAACGAACTAGTGCTGAACGTTAACAGGGGCCCTAGACAAGTGGCAATCGCTCCGTGTCGAATCCATTTCTAAGTTCGATTTCGTCTTAACGATGTCGACCACAAAATGGTAGACAAAGTGACATCGACTAACATATCGATAAGTCGAAGTGTTGGTTCGATAAAATGACAACTTCTTGGCTATGGTTATCGAATTCCTGGGGAGGATTAGGAATGCCTTCCATCCTGGGGAGGTGCCGCAAAAACTCACCTACTCGAGGTTGAGAGAGCTCAGCGTGCTATTCTCAAAGTTGGGGCCGGGCTTCCATATTTGTTCCCTACTGTAGATCTCTTCAAGAGATGGGATGTGCTTACGGTGCGACAGTCCTTCGTATTGCGCACAGTAATTAAGAAACACTGTTCATTGCAGTACAACCCAGATCTTCAAAAAGACAAAAGACGAAGGGGTAGAGTATGCCTGACACAACCTCTAAACTGTGCTCACTCCCATAATTTCTTCTTGTTTCTCGGACCTTACCTATATAATAAGCTAAATAATATCCTTAATATATATCCTCTCACAAAATATAAATGTAAAAGCATAGTTACTTCTTACTTGAAAACTCTCGACTATCAGGCAACAGAAAAACTGTTACTTCCTCTCAGATAGACAATCTGTTACATGAATAAATCTTTCTGTTCGCTGCTTACAAATTATTTTCCTGAACCACAGTAGTACATTAGTTAATCACGCTCGTAATACAATCACTCTTCAACTCTCACTCCTCAACAATCACTCATTAATACTATTCAGCTACACACTCACACACAAACTGAGATATCCACTACCTTACCGCACTTTATTATTGTTTTTGTTTACTTGTTTTCATTATTATTATGCAAAGTATGTAAGCTCTCGGAATTTCTGCTTTTACTTTGATATTATTTTTGTTATTTTCAAAGCAGGACATAGCAGGCTAATGGCTGCGGGAGGGCCCTGGTGACTTGTAATACAGGTTTCATTAAGACCTATCACGGGCACCAGTCTCTCACAAAGTTAATTCCTTGTTTGTGCTCCACTGTAAAATTAGCTTTAAGTAACTTGTGTAGAGAAAATAAATGCCTATTATTATTATATTATTATTTCGTTTATTTAACATGTAACATATAAATTATATTTTTAAATATTTCATTAAAAAAACAAATAAAAAAACATTTAAAAATATAAAAAATAGTGTCCCACCGGTATCGGGAACAGGGTCCAAGCTACCGGCGGTCAGGGCTCCAGAGAAAGGAACCTCCTAACTATGCGAGCCGTGTCCAGGAGTACCGCTTTCTGAATCAAGCCCTTGATCCAGCCGCCTAACGAGAGCCTCCTAAGGTGTTGGTCGAGGCTCTTGGCTATTAAGCCATTAGCTGACACGACTATCGGTACAATGATTGCCAAATCCACATCCCACATGTCGACAACCTCGCGAGCCAAGTCAATATACTTGACTTGTTTATCTTTCTCGGCTTTCACGAGGTTCTCGTCATGAGGGACGGATATGTCAACAATCATTGCACGCCTCTCGCTTCGGTCTACCACCACTATATCAGGCTTGTTGGCTAAAATAGTCCTGTCAGTGATGATAGACCGATCCCAGTACAGGGTGATATGACTATTATCAAGAACTGGGTCGGGCTCATACCTGTAGTACGGCACTTCCGATTCCACAAGAGAGTATTTCAGAGCAAGTTGCTGATGGATAATCCTGGCTACGAGGTTGTGCCTGTGCAAGTACTCGCCGTTAGCTAGACGAGAACAACCAGAAATTATGTGACGAATTGATTCTCCCGGACGGTGACAAGCTCGACAAATGTCAACCGTGCCGTCCTTCACAATAAATCTCCGGTAGTTATTCGTCATGATAACTTCGTCCATAATTGCACAGACAAAACCTTCGGTTTCCCCAAAGAGGTCACCGGAACGCAGCCAGGATACGGACGCCAATTGATCTACATCAGGCCCGTGAAGGGCCCGGAAAAAGCGTCCGTGAAGTTCCTATATATTATTATTATTATTAATTAAAACGTCAAATTTGACGTATAAACAATTAATAACAATTAGCGAATCGAAAATGTTTGACCACGTGACTTTTCGAAGGCATATGTCAGTTCCATACATTTCGGAGTTTCGAATTTCGTTATCGTTAGTGAGAATGTGACTTTGTCTAAGCCCCCTGCTTTTTTAAACCTATGAGAGTCGAGCTGAGCTCCATTTTTTCTAATGCTTAGTCAAAAGTTAGAGTCCATAACCACGAGCGGCATGTTGCCAACAGTAGACGTAGAACTGCAGCCTTCTATAACCCGCCTCTTTCTCTGTTGATGACGTTGGGCCCGTTGGTAACCTCATGAAAAAAATATTACAACATGATATTTTTTATTTTATTTCTGTTTTCCCTACTCCTTTTTAAAGGCTTTTATCTTTAGAAATATGTTTATACAAAAAAAAAAAAATTGCTGTTTAAGTCTTGTTCAGAATGTGCATAGTACTATATATATAGGTAAATCAATCAATATCTCGCAGAGAAAATAGATTTAAAGCTCAGGGGGGATCTATCCAGGCATAGCTGCACAGATAAAACTGCTAACAGTACGAGTATGAACTGTGCATTTAATTACGAACAATTTTCTAAGAATCCCTTGAACATCTATCATCTGAATCTATCATCAATAAGGTTTCGGTTTTTACTCTGTGGGTACAAAACTCTCGAAATACCGTCTCAGTCCGCTACATTAAAACCAATGTCTACAGCGAATTTAATTAACTCTTCGCCTGTACTGTCTGTCTTCTAGGTTAATGTGAAAGCAGAACACCGGGGCCCTGGAACTAAGGCCAGAAGGACCGGTGGGTCGTTTAATCAGTAGAAATCTGACACTGTTTCCCGCTCCACCCTAGGGTAGTATTCTTCATTCGATGATTTTTCCTACCATAAAAAAACCTACCTATATACTTTTGACGATTGTACAATGTATTTTTTTTTTTTCAGAAATCCCATACCTAAAGCGACGAATCTATTACCAATTGTATGGAACGTCACTACGAAAGATAATCTATACCTCGATATAAACTCAAACCTGTCGATGAAAGTTCTGCCGACCCATAAAAGAATGGCATTCTGGGTCATGTTTGACAAATTCTATGGGGAAAAAAAATAGCATAGTTATACAGGATGAGGAGGACGATATTGAAACTATTGAAAATACTAGTTCTATTTTGAACTTTCTCTTGTACGGTGACCCAAATTTCTATACAGCCAGTACAATTGAAATAACATTAATTTAGAATACTTTTTTAATAGCACATTGTTATCCTAGGGGTGAAAGTGAGTTATTTAGTCTCGAGAAATGGTTTGGCGACCGAGCAGAGCGAGGACGCTAATAGTTCGAAGGACTAAATAACTCTTTAACCCGAGATAAACACTGTGCTTTTCATTATGTATTTCTTTTGAAATAAATGAATTTGATTTAGGCGGTAAAAGGTTTTCTTCTCTTAAAAATCTGGCGTTAAATCCATAACTAAAGTTCATGAATTTTTCGTGTTAATACAAATTTATTATCACAGAGATTTAGTAGACTATAAACAAAACTCTACAACTCGAAAAAACAAAAAAGATCGGATCGCCCACATAATATATTATAGAGGGATAATACGAATCGTCGTTTTCCCGCCTATTTTGTTTTTTTCAGTAGTTGGCCGGCTATACAGCCAATGTTCTTCATTTTATCAGTGCACAAATGGGTCGCGTCAACATATTTCACAATTATATATTCGTTTTAAACAAAATTGAAAGTAAATTAAAATAAAGTCGTTTAAAAAAAGTATTCAATTAATCTTATCTTTGTACTAGCAGAATAGAAATTCGAGTCACGTTTCAATAGAAATGTCAAAATAGAACTAGTTTGTTTTAAATATTTAGTTGAAAGAAAATAGTACATTGTTATACGAGGGATGAAAGTTAGTTATGATTTGATGACTTTTGGAGTACGTCTCATGAATACTAAAGCTACGCACGTACTCTGTAGGTAACGTGTAATCAGTCTCTTGGTAGAGATAAAATTCACTTTAATGTCCTTACTCTAGCGCTGCCAGGCGTCCGGATAAGGCCGGACACAGTCTGGCATTTTGGTTTCGCCTCCTGCCAAATGAGGTGCAACAGCCGGTTTTTTTTTTTGGTTTGTCATCTAGGCCACTGTTTTTAAAATACTCAGGTGTTTCAGCTTGACCTTTTAGCTAACGGAATGAACTAGTAATTATAATAGTAAATGTTATAGTTATTTCAATTGAATTTAAATAGTACATTGTTATCCTAGGAGTGAAAGTATCTGTTACCCGTAAGTACCCTCGATCTGTTATCCTCGGGACTAAATAACTCTTTAACCCGAAGTAACTCTCCTTTTCTTTGCGAATACGAGGAAAATAATAATAAAAAAACCTGAGGCGTCGTCAAATGCCTTCGTATGTTTTTAGGCAGGTATATTTCTTTTGATTTAGGCGGTAAGCGGTTTTCTCCTCAAAGAATCTTGCGTTAAATTTATAACTGAAGCTAATGAACTTATCGTGTTAATACAAATTTTTTATAACAGAGATTTAGCAAAATGTAAACAAAAATCTACACCTCGAAAAAAAAATCAAGAAATACCAAATCGGACACAGATTATAGAGAGACTTTACCCGCCATTTTTTTTTTTTTAGTCGTCGTCTGGCTATTCAGTCAATATTTTTCATTTTATCATAGTACAAATGGATCAGGTCAACATTTTTCTCAAATATAATATTAGTTTTAATGAAATAGTTGAAAGTAAATTAAAATAAAGTCATTAAAAAAAGTATTCTTAAATTATTTCTATCTCTATGTCATTTTAATTGTACTGGCAGTATAAAAATTCGGGTCACGGTTCAATAGAAATGTCAAAATAGAACTAGTTTTTTTTTAAATATTTGCTGTCTAAATATTAAAAAAACAATTGTCAGTTGTAAAGTAAAACTCCCTAGGGAGTAAAAGTACTTCTTCCAACCCTGTCCGCAAGCAACTTTACACCTACTTTCAGAGTATAAGTAATGAAAAAACTTTACATCTACTTTCAGAGTATGAGTAATGAAAATGACTTTATTTTAGTTTATTTTCAACTATTTCTTTAACACTAATATGTAGGTATTTGGGAAAAATGTGACCTGACCCATTTTTACACTGATAAAATGAAAAATATGGGCTGAATAGCCGGCCGACCACTGAAAAAAAAAAACAAAATATGTGGGAAAACAGCGATCCCTGTATAATCCGTGGGCGATCCAATCTTTCTTGCTTTGTCGAGTTGTAGAGTTTTGTTTATACTTTACTAAATCTCTGTGATAAGAGATTTTTCATTACTCATACTCTGAAAGTAGGTGTAACGTTGCCTGCGGAGAGGGTTGGAAGAAGTACTTTTACTCCCTAGGGAGTTTTACTTTTCAACTGACAGCTGTCTAAATATAAAAAACTAGTTCTTTTTTGACATTTCTATTGAACCGTGACCCGAATTTCTATACTGCTAGTACAATTGAAATAACATAGAGATAGGAATAATTTAAGAATACTTTTTTTATGACTTTATTTTAATTTACTTTTAACTATTTCATTAAGATTAATATTATATTTGAGAAAAATGTTGACCTGACCCATTTTACAATGATAAAATGAAAAATATTGACTGAAAAGCCAGCCGACCACTGAAAAAAAAATGGCGGGTAAATGGTAGTCTTTCTATAATCTGTAGCCGATTTGGTCTAACTTGATTTTTTTTCGAGGTGTAAAGTTTTGTTTACATTTTGCTAAATCTGTGTTATAAGAAATTTGTATTAACACGATACGTTCATCAGCTATAGTTATAAATTTAACGAAAGTTTCTTAAGAGGAGAAAACCGCTTAACGCCTAAATCAAAAGAAATATACCTACCTAAAAACATACGAAGACCTTTGACGACGGCTCAGCTTTTTATTTTTATTTTCCTCGTATTCGCAATGAAATGGAGTTACTTCGGGTTAAAGAGTTATTCAGTCCCGAGGATAACAGATCGAGGGTACTTACGGGTAACAGATACTTTCACTCCTAGGATAACAATGTACTATTTAAATTCAATTGAAATAACTATAACATTTACTATTATAATTACTAGTTCATTCCGCTGGCTAAAAGGTTAAGCTGAAACACCTGAGTATTTTAAAAACAGTGGCCTAGATGACAAACCAAACAAGTTTTTAATGAAAAATTTTTTTTTTCATAACAAGCTTTTATAGCAGCGGTCTATAATTATATAATTAAAACTCGTCAAGACGATTCACACGAGTCCAAACTCGACGTGGTTGTGCCTTTTAATTAAAGAGTTCCTGTGGCTACCTCGTGATTCCATCATCAGATCAGCTCCATGTCATCATAATATTGCATTGTCATGCGATTTACACCGGCATGCAAAATTTCAGCTCAATCGGAAACCGGGAAGTGGATCAAATTTAAGTTGCAAGATTTGATTACAGAACGACAGACAACGGGACAGGTGAAACTAAATAAAAGCTTGTAAAAAAGCCGTCCGGCTTTTGCACCTCATTTGGCCGGACACAAAACCAAAATGCCAGACTGTGTCCGGCCTTATCCGGACGCCTGGCAGCGCTAGAGTAAGGAAGGACATAAAACTGAATTTTATCTCTACCAAGAGACTGATTACACGTTACCTACAGAGTACGTGCGTAGCTTTAGTATTCATGAGACGAACACCAAAAGTCTAAAAGTGATAGGATTTTAGTATCAGAGTTTACGTCCTCATTCCACATGAACGGTTCCTTAAACTGCTTTATAAATACTCCTACTGATAAGAATTGTCTAGTCTGATAGAAAAAACCGACTTTGAAAAAAATGCTTTGAAATCGTTTCCCCGGATTCTTTATTGTTTGGTTAATCAATGCCCACGTAATGAAAAAATATATTTTTTTATGAAGTATTCTGGTGCCAAAAGTACGACATATTTTTTTTTTCCTCATCAGAATAAGAATTTTTCAAGTTCAAACTTTCCATTATATATTTATCTGTAGGGATTTCTTTTTTCTGTTTCCGTAACAAGTAACAGTTTATTTAGGTTATTTTTTGTGTAATTAATAGTACATTGTTATACGCAGGATGAAAGTTAGTTATTTAGTCCCGAGAAATTTCATGGCGACCGAGCGATAGCGAGGTCGCTAATAGTTCGAGGGACTAAATAACTCTTTAACCCGAGGTAAACACTGTGCTTTTCATTACGAATACGAGGAAAATAAAAATAATAATAAAAACCTGAATCGTCGTCAAATGTCTTCGTATGTTTTTAGGTAGATAGGTAAGTATATTTCTTTTGATTTAGGCGGTAAGCGGTTTTCTCCTCAAAGAATCTTGCGTTAAATTTATAACTGAAGCTGATGAACTTATCGTGTTTAATACAAATTTCTTATAACAGAGATTTAGCAAAATGTAAACAAAACTCTACGCCTCGAAAAAAAAATCAAGAAAGACCAAATCGGCCACAGATTATAGAGAGACTTTACCCGCCATTTTTTTTTTTGTTCGTCGTCTGGCTATTCAGTCAATATTTTTCATTTTATCATTGTAAAAATTGATCAGGTCAACATTTTTCTTAAATATAATATAAGTTTTAATGAAATAGTTGAAAGTAAATTAAAATAAAGTCATTAAAAAAAACTATTCTTAAGTTATTTCTATCTCTATGTCATTTTAATTGTACTAAAGTAAAAAAAGTAAAGGCAGTAAAAGTAAAAGTAAAAAGTAAAGGCAGTATAAAAATTCGGGTCACGGTTCAATAGAAATGTCAAAATAGAACTAGTTTTTTTTTTAAATATTTGCTGTCTAAATATTAAAAAAACAACTGTCAGTTGTATAGTAAAACTCCCTAGGGAGTAAAAGTACTTCTTCCAACCCTGTCCGCAGGCAACTTTACACCTATTTTCAGAGTATGAGTAATGAAAATGTATATTTTTATGTCTAATAATTAGGATGCACTTGATTAAGTAACAGAATATGTGAAACACTCTGACTTTACCTTTTAAAATCATATTACATAAAGGTTAATTACAGGGTTATGTTTTATAGGTATTTAATTGCATTAAAGGTGACCCCAAAAGGTTAATGAATTAATTGGAAGGTTGCCCGGGAAGGTATTCAATTAACTCGCCATCTGTTAATTATCGAAGCTCCGGGTATTAAGGAAGACGATCAATGGGTATTAATGTACAAATACCGACTCATGCCAGCTAGAAATGGAGTCAAGGCTTCATAATAAATAAGTTGAGTTGAAATTCGTTTCTTTTTTGTTTTAATATGCAATATATGTACCTAACAAGCTGTTAAGAGCAGCCAATCCGACGTACATTTTCATACAACCGGTCTTACGTGATTATGATGTTATTACACATCTTTGTTCAGATATTTTGGATACACAGATATCTTGTGGATATTATCTAGGCTTCTATAGAAACCAAAACGTAAATTTGTGTAAGGGTAATCCAGTAAAGACCTCTAAAAATCTGTTATTTTACATGAACTCTGACTCTTAATAATGTATCTACTCTTATATTAAAAATATATAAAAAAAGTACTTCTATAGAAGCCTATAAGCGCATTTGATCGGGTTTCATAAAAACACGTATTTCCTGGAACAAGTTTTGTGAAACATTCGAGTAAATCGTAGAATTACTGAATGCCAACAGATTTTTCAGGTGTTATCTCTCTTTATTAGAATTACTTTGGCATAAAACATAACATTGGATTGCTTTAGATGAGGCAACAAGCTTTCAAACCACGATCGACCTAGACGAGAGGCGAGTCGGGAAGCTTAATGTACAAATACCGACTCATGCCAGCTGAAAATAAAATCAGGGGCTTCGTAATAAATAGTTGAAAATTAGTTTCTTTTTGTTTTAATATGCAATATATGTAACAAGCTGTCAACCGCGTTCTCACACTCCTATACTCCGTTCACGATAACATAAGTAAGTATTTAAGATTTATTTTTATTGTCCGGTCAAGCGATTTTAAGTTTTAATATGTTGATAGAATGACAAAAATGGTTGCTGCTGCCGAGAGTTGTTTCTTTAACGACTTTGTTGCTTTTAATGCCATCCGTATGCCTACGGAATAACAGTTGAAAAGGTTTCTTTAAATGCCTAATCTTAATGCGCGTACAGCAGAGTCCCAGTAAATTTGGCTGTGTGTTATCTCGAAGGACATGTTGCGTCCTATATGGCGTTTTTTACCGATGATGCTGCGTCCAACTGACTTTGTGCGTCCGGAATACGGACGCAAGATTGACCGACCCTCATTTTTAGCCCAAGGGTCCCTTATGATCATTAGAATGCATGGGCAAAAAATTGGCATGGACGTAATTCCATCACTAAAATGTCTTTTAGCGTATAATATAGTTCCGCCGTCGTCCGACCGAAATTTGGAGGACGCTAGTGTTCAGCGTATAATTTACCGCGTATACTTTGAGTTCAGTTTACCGATCTCATCGTGTCCATTGAATATCGTACTTAATTTGTAAAGTTTTTATCATGTTTTCGTGACAACAATCTTGCGTCTCTTAAATATCCTTAAACGGGCACTAGGTACGGTGTCTGAGGGGCCCATTCGGGGTTGACGAGGGACGCATGGCTTCAGCGCGCTCGCGTGCCGAGTTTGTAAAGAAATAGACTTGTGCCGGCCGGGATGCAAGCTTGTCACCAATGTGAATTATTTGCAAGTGCGTTAAAAGTGGTTATTTATTTGGTCTATTATTATAGTCTGTTAGTGATGACTATTATAACATACCAGCTGCTGCCCGCGACGTTGTTTGCGTGAAGGCTCAACAGCACCAAAACTACCTAAGATGACACTGTCGCTATAGCATTATAAATAAACAACTTTTAAAATAGCATTACATCAGCTTTATAAAGTTCCCACTGCTGGGAAACAGACCTCCTTTCTAGGAGAGGGAACAGGCCAAAATCCACCACGCGGGCCCAATGATTTTTTGTTTCTAAAACATTCACAGTCACAGTTTCCTTACAATGTTTTCCGTCATCGTTTTAAGAGCAGTGGTTATGAAATAAATTATAAAACGTAATGCGCCTGGCTGGGTGTGAAGCCCCGACCTACAACTTGTAAGTCGGGGCCTTTACCACTCCGCCACCACTGAGTTGGAGCCTATACCACTCCTCCACCACATTACGGTGGTAGTCATGCTGCCAGTAGCCAAAATGTAAAGAGTCTCAGGGCTGGTGACGCGGGAGTAAGCGACGTACAGTTGCCCGCATGAGAAGCTACTCGTCCTGAATATGACACCCACTGCACTCAGTGTCTGCAACTGTGACTTATTGATGGTCATCGCGAAGCTAACACTCACGGGGGACTGTACGCGCTTGAACTGGAACGGGAAGTTATGAGGTACAAATACTGCCTCGCCGACGCCACAACCCGTAAGAATTTTTGCCTTAATGGTGTGTCTGTGCAGCAGATGACTTTTAAGACGGATCTCGTTAAACAACTTTGGAGGAGATAGGTTACGAGGATGCATAATCGGGACTCCGACTTTCCAGCTTGATGGTATGCGCTGGAAGTCTACTTGCTGGTTAGGAGTTCAAAAATCCCACGTTGCTTCAAACCCATCTTGCTCGACGACAGGGTTTATCGAAGTATAAACCACTGCATTCCCAATTTCCGAGAGAATGCATTCGTTAATTGCCGCAGCCTGATCATTTTTGGACGTCAAAATGGCCCGCTCACACAGCGAATTAGTTCTTCTAAGCTGGATAACACTCTATCTAATAAATCAATATTCTATTCTATCGAGAGACTCTGGAAGCACCTCCTGTCCACCTCTCTCGCAGGGGGATATGACTCGCGGTGGACTTTGGCAGAGCCCATGATCCGGAGCGAAGAAGAGTGGCATGCGGTCGCCTCCTTCTTCGAAACAGTAATGCTAGCGGCTAAAAGAGGGGGCCGACCGCAACAGCCGCCGTGTTTCCGATCCCAATTTCCGGCCACCGTAGGCGCGGGCTTGCGACCGGCGAGGAAAGGGTAGCTCGCTGTCCGCTCATCCGGTAACCGTTAGGACCGAGCCCAAGTCGTCGACGGCGCGCACTGTTCCCTGCGCTTCAAGCAGTCGTCAGCAACTGTAGGAGCCCAGCAGGGTCGAAGCCTTCTAGGGCCAAAGGTTGATGCGAAAGCGGATCCCCTAAAGAAGCCTTGGAACTGAGGCAAGAAATCCTTCTTGGGTTTCGGTGGGTTGTTTAGCCAGTAGAAGTCTAACACTGTCTCCCGCTCCGCCCAATGGCGGGAATCGTCATTTGATGATTTTTCTCACCATAAAAAAAGGTAGAGTGCCTTCATCCAAGAGTTAGAAGGACATCAGAGTATTCTTGAGCACGTGCATTGCTGTCGACCCGAGCTCTCATACTAATGGTCAAATGTAGTGCATAAACTCGTTACGGGTATATGCGCTGCATTTGACCGAACACAACGAAGACTGTTTCAACGAAGCATTCACCTCGTCAGCCCCAAGTCAACACGGGAAGCGTTTGCCCGAAATCATCACTGAACAAACTGTGATACCACCCATAAAATGTTCGTCCCCGCAGATATCTTGCAGGGTTCTGTCCTCGGCCTCAACTTCCTTCCTATTGGACATCGTACGCTCATCCCATATGATCAGAGAGCAATCCTTAAGCACGTGTCCCTTATCGCTGTCACGTGACACACCACAAACAGGCGTTTTGGAGATCTCTAAATCGACGGGAATTTTAAACATGGCATGTGCTGTCTTGCCACCCAAAAGCAGTGTGGCAGTGATTCCCGACGACGTTACAGCTATAGCAATATCGCCTTGCCTCCTGACCTCTGCAAGTATGCCATGTTTTTCCTGTTCCATCAAGAGCAACCCAAGAAAAACGTTTTATCCTGGTTTTGCACAACACTTTCAAGGACGGTGTTATATATTTGTTTTTGCTCGGAAGAGAACAAAGCGACAAGGTGATTTCGTATGATGCGGTGATGATCGGGGAGCTGATAATCCATATTTGATCAGTGCATTACCACCGATAGAAATGTCCACATCTTGAAGTGAACTGAGACAGGTGCTCAGCACACGATCATCAGTTACATCGACTTCGTTTCCAGTAGCACGCCTTAAAGCTCACAGAAAATCTTCAGACAGATGATGGCGATATTTTTTGCATGAACATAACTTTTTTGTAATATTTAACACCGCATTTGTTTTTAATTGTCTTTCTCAAGATTTTGAGGGTATTCTGGAACTTGAACTTCAACTTTTAGGAAGAAAATGCACATTACCATCTATGAATTTTAAGAATAACTAACTACTACCCTTGCCAGCTTGATCAAATTTAATTTTTTTTTTAAAGCCCTAACTGTCCCACTGCTGGGCAAAGGCCTCCCCCAAGTCCTTCCAAACCTTCTTCTCCCGCGCAGTCTCGAACCAATCGTCTCGGTACACGTCTAGATCATCTCGCCACCTCTTTCTAGGCCTACCTCGACAACGCTTTCTTCCCTCTGGTGCCCACTGTGTGGCGGACTCTTGCCCAGCAGTCCTCGTGCATGCGACTAGTGTGACCTGCCCAATTCCATTTAAGCCTGGCAGCCTTTTTGCCTACGTCTATTATGCCCGTCCTGGAGCGCAGCGTATCATTACGTATTCGGTCTGTTCTTCTTACGCCTAGAATATTACGCTCCATAGCTCTCTGGCAAACCCCAAGGCGGAACTTTTGTAGTTCGGTGAGTAACCAAGTCTGAGCACCGTAGGTTAGGATAAGCAGAATACACATGTCGATGAGTTTACGTAGTCAGGGAGATCGGTAGATCACCCTTCATTAGCGTCTTCATGGACCAGTAGCTTTTCCAGGCGTTCTGGATGCGTCGATCAATTTCCTTTTCCTGTCTGTTTTGGAAAGATACTAACAGGCCCAAGTAGATATACTCATCGACATAATGTATTTCCTGCGCATCTACCTCGACCCTACGTTTATTTCTGTTGGTCATCACTTTGGTTTTAGATCGGTTCATAGCGAGTCCCACCTTGAGGCTAGCTGTGTTCAGTTCCTGGAGCATAGTTTGCAGCTCCTGGACTGTGGGGGCAAAGAGGACAATGTCGTCGGCAAATCGAAGATTTGATAACCTCTTTTCACGGACGTCAATGCCCTTGGTGTTCCATGAGGCTGCCAGTGACTTAAACACCTCCTCCAATGTGCTCGTAAACAATTTGGGAGAGAGCGGGTCACCTTGCTTGACACCTCTTTCAATTTTGAAAGATGGTCCTGAGTTATTTAATTTAATGTTTGCGGAGCTATTGAAGTAAATGATTTTTAGTAAATCTACATATGGTTTTTCAAGGCTCTGGTTTTCAAGAGATTTAAAGATTTTACTGTGACGAACACTATCAAAGGCCTTCGCATAGTCGACGAAGGCCAGATATAATGGGATATGAAATTCAGTGCATTTTTCTATTATCTGATGAAGGTGTTTGAAGGTGGTCAATTGTGGAGAAGTTAGGGCGGAATCCGGCTTGTTCTGGTGGCTGATGTTTGTCCAGTTTTTCATCAAGTCGATTGTGTAAAACTTTCATGAAAGTTTTATAAATATGGGATGTTAAATTATTAATTTACAAAAATTGTTAGCATGTAATTTGATTTGATTTTTATGAAATCTCATAAATGGCGCTGTTTAAAATTGTCTTTATACTACTAATATTTAACTAGTTTCTCTGTCCAGGTTACGTAGTTTTGAACAACGAATAATGGGAAACTTTATTATTTACCTACATAAGTTTTCGTATCAAGTTTCAAGTTAATTAACCCAAGGAATAAGATTATCCCATACAAACTTTAACATCCCCTAAATCTTGCACTGGGAGTAGGTACTACTGAAAAATTAAATATGCCAGCTTTGATAACTAATTTAGGGTAATGTTTGTAGTAAGTTTTGAGTCAATCGGCCCACAGGAAAAAAAAATACATTGCATCCATTGCACCATTTAAATTCAATATTGCTTACTTTCCATAACTTATGGCGTGATAATATGTACCCTAAAGCCTTCCTTGGTTTACAAAGAACATATTTGCTTTTCAATTCAATCTATCCAGTAGTTTTGGCATGAAGCTCTACCATACTCATATAAAAACAGATAAACAGACAAAAATTCTAAAAAGACAGTTTTGTCATCAGTTACGTTTTTCTAACGAAGTAACGTTTTTTTTTACGTGCACTAGCTTCTGACGTTTTATAAGTGCCCATGTAGGCCCATGTGAAATAAAAAAATTTGACTTTGACTTTAACAGAAGCTACTTACTTAATTTTTCCATAAAATTCTCAATGTACAGTTTTTCTTTCGTTAGGTACTGTTTTGATGCAGAGAATTATACGGAATTGATTTAAACATTAAGTTGGATGGAGGCAGGAATGTGCTTGCAGTGTTTTGAACGTATACGGAGATATTCAGTGTGCAAGAAACATCTAAGAGTGAACGGTCGCACTAATTCAGTTATTCGGAACCAATCTGAATTCAATAGTAGACGGATGTAATTAAGTTATTATAATCATTATGATATATGCAGAGCATTATACGGAATTGATTTACACATACATTCGGATGGAGGCGGGAATGTGCTTGCAGTGTTTTGAACGTATACGCAGGTATTCAGTGTGCAAGAAAGATTTCAGACTGAACGGACGCACAAATTCAGCTAGAAATATTTAATTTGAATATCACCATTTAATGTTTAAATGAAATTTGACGTCGACTACTGATATGATACTGATTAAAACATCTTACATACGCATTGAAAACATTAAAAATCTCACTACATTCAGTGGACGCCGCAGGGTGGTAGTTTGGAAAGACGCAAGAAGTCTATCGCGATTTAAATATATATATATATATATATATTACACTAATATATTTCACTACTGTCACACATCATCCTCTAGTCCCAAGCTACGCAGAGCTTGTGTTATGGATACTTGACAACTGATAACCCGACTTATATATTTCTAAATACATACATATAATAAATAAATAAATGTGTAAGTCAGTTATGTAATCAAATCATTTAAATAATTAATAAAAATAAATTACATTTAAATAAAAACAAATAAGATACGATAAGACATTTATTTGTACACTAGCTTTTGCCCGCGGCTTCGCCCGCGTGGTATTGGGGTTGGGGTTGGGGTTTCCGGGATAAAAAGTAGCTTATGTCCTATTCCGGAGTGTATCCTATGCCTGTGCCAAATTTCATCCAGATCCGTCCAGCCATTTTGGCGTGATTGAGTAACAAACATCCAAACATCGTAATTTTCGCATTTATAATATTAGTAAGATAAGATATAGAAACAAGAGTATACATACAAGGCATGCAGGTTGTTCATAAACAAAAAGAAAGAAAATGAAAGTTAGTTTTCCCTTTTATATGTATAGATAAATAGTAAAACATTATTTGGTTATTGGTAAAACTAACATGTTCAAAAAGAATAACTTTGAAGGGACAAAGTTTTGGAACTTAGTGCTAAAATGCAACACACTAAGCTACTCGAAGGTGGTTCCAGGATTTGCATCATACTTTATGATTTCGAATGATTTGCCATCATTATAAACCTGTTCCAGCCATAGCATAGCATACCATTAAATAGATAGATAGATATACTCTTTATTGTAGGTACACCATAACCAAAACTTGGTACATAAGGACACTTAAAAATTACGACGGCTTTAGCCTTATAATATTCGCAGTGCTGGGACTCAGGCCTCCTCTCTAGGACAGGGAATGGGCTGTAATCCACCTTATACACCAGGCGGGCCTAGCACAGTGCGGGTTGGTGGATATCACATATCTTCGAATTTTTGGTGCTAGGACACGGCCGGTTTCCTCGCGATGTTTTATTTTACCATTTTGAGAGCAGTGGTGATGAAATAAATTACACACTTAACTACACAAACCTGTTCTAGTACTCACAATCATTTCTAAAAAGAATAAAAGTGTTTGTTCGCTTTTCTACTTTATAACTCAAAGACTTTTTTGATGTTGGTTCAGAAAAAGCATAATGGGAAGTGGAAGTGTAAATTCCGGCTTTCTTATGTACATATTAAAGTCTCGTTTGTTTCTGAACGTTTCAGCGTAAGAATCTTCGTTCTATTGCCGTAACAAGCAAGACCATTATTTATACAACTGCACTTACTTACTTTACCATGTTTAACAATGAAACGAGAGTATTTCTTCGTTGCAATCTCAATCATTAGAAAACCGAGTTGAGTTGCTTGGTATAGTCTCCGAAATATAATTTTTATTTATTTATTTATTTATTCTTCCTTACAGCTATCTTTACAGGTATTACCTAATGCGATAGTGCGGCCTTAAAATTATTAATTTAATAAAACTTAAAAAATACCAAAAAAAAAAATAACAACAGAGTCATAAAAATATATAAAACACAATACTTAAATTATACAAATATATAGGTACCTACTTTAATCTATCTTATAACATAGAGTAAACAAAAGTATTTTTGCGAATTCACTCGAATTACACGAAAATATATCTATTTTTACGTGGATTTCGTTGATAATCCTAATTGCGCGAGTCAGCGGTGTTTTGGCAAGAAGGTTTGTCCGAGCAACCGGCACGGCTAGCAGCGGCGGGCGGCGCCGCCTCCACACGTAGCGGTCAGGCACACACAAGCACAGGCGTTGCAGCACTCCTGGATTACTCTCAATGCCTCGAATCAACCTGACCAGTCGTACCTTCAGTTGATTATACCCGACCATACCGAGCACAAACAAAGTAGGGTACATCAACGGGTAGAACGGATATACCCCATAAAGTTTCTTAATTATGTATTATAATATACTATGCCAGTTAAACTCCTTGAGGCATATGGCGACAGTATGTGCATGTGCACTAGCTTCTGACGTTTTATAAGTGCTCATCTAGGTAGGTATAAAATATTTTGACTTTGACTTTGGAATCCTAAGCACTTAATATTCTCGTAGGGACTCTGTAAAAGGGTTGAAGCCTCCTCTTTCTGAAAGGAAGGCTTAGCCCCAGTGCGAAGGGCAAAGAAGGAACGGGGTGGGGTGTTTAGTCAGTAAGAGTCTGACACTGTTTCCTGCTCCGCCCAAGAGCGGGATTCGTCATTGGATAATTTTTGCCCACCATAAAAAAATGCACCTAATATTCTGATTTCAAATGAGAAGAAGGATTTTTTTACCTCTTTTTAGCTAAAACTATCCTCTCTGGTGTGTCTTGACTTGTGCAGTATGTATCGCATTCGCGTGTCATTGAAGGGAGTGCGACCAGCTCTGAGTCGCTCGAGGCGACGACCGACGGCGCGGCGGAGATCAAAGAGACGACTTTCATTTTACCGATATAAGTATATGTCGCTGAGCTACATAAGTATGTTAAACTGATACATATACTATGTAGTTTATAAACACGTGCAAGTCAATACAAGGAAGATACAAAAAAAAATTGTGAGGTAATTGTTTAGACTGGCCTGTTGGTCTAGTGGTTAGTGATCCTGACTGCTTTACTGGAGGTAGTGGGTTCGATTCCCACCCAGGTAAAATGTTTGTGTGACGAGCACGATCATTTGTTCTGTCTGGGTATAATTTATCTATAACTAGCGATCCGCCCCAGCTTCGCATGGGTACTGATATTGAATATATTATGCATGTATTATACACATAAACCTTCCTCTTGAATCACTCTATCTATTAATTTTATTGCGTTCCAGGGTCCAAGGTTCCCTTTCGGACAACCCATGGTCACAACAGGCTTCGCTGGCTTCGCTTGGGGTCCATTATACCCCTTCAGTCTTGCTAGCATCTCTTTGAGGCGTATGTGGAACACTCGGGTTCGGCCCAGACGGTTACCGCACAGCCAGATGGCGAATTACACATTGCTCGTTTCAAGCTTCGGGGCCCCAGCGGCTGAAGTGTGAGGAAATTCATTCAATCATGCGTCCGGTTCCTCCTTTGTTAGCTCCTTCATAATCAGGTATGTTATATAAGATATTCAGCGGCCAATGCTCTTAACATAACATACTATAAAACAAAGTCGATTACCGTTGTCTGTCCCTATGTATGCTTAGATCTTTAAAATTACGCAACGGATTTTTATACGATTTTTTTAATAGATTGAGTGATTTAAGAGGAAGGTTATGTGTATAATATATGCATAATATATTTAATATCACCATTGACCTGTGCGAAGCTGGGGCGGGTCGCTAGTCTTAAGTAATTTATCATATAACTACACTACTAAAACTGTGAACCATAACTTAATAACCGAGGTACACTTAGGGGAGTACACTGTACTTACTATGTACTTGTACATAATTCAAGGGAGAACATTTGAAACATAAAGTCACGGCCGGTTTGGACTGACGAGTTAATAGCTTCATAACCTACCTACCTTAGTACTTATGTTAGGGCTCCCACACATAATTGGGATGCTATGCGATACGATGTCGCATTGTTAAAACCTGTGATGCGATTTCGTACCGCAAAGCATCAGCTCAAGTGACCATACAAGGTTTTTTTTTTTTGGTGGGAAAAATCATCGAATGACGAATCTGACCCTTGAGCAGAGCGGGAGACAGTGTCAGACTTCTACAGACTAAACGACCCACCGATTCTTCTTGCCTTAGATCCAGGGCCCCGGTGTTCCGCTTTCGCATAAACCTTTGGCCTCAGAAGGCTTCGACCCTGCTGGGTTCCTATAGGTACTGACATCTCCTTAAGGCGCGCGGGAACAGTGCACGCCGTCGACGATTTGGGCTCGGTCCGGACGGTTACGGGATGGGTGGACAGCGAGCTAAGGTGACCATACAAGGTGCGATGCGAATCAATCCTCAAGTTCTGCGGCGCTGCGCCGTTAAAATCGGCATTGCTGCTGTAACGCTTTCGCATCAACCCTCGGCCCCGGGAGGCTTCGACCCTGTTGGGCTCCTACAGTGTGCTGACAATACAAGGTGCGATGCGAATTAAACCTCAAGTTCTGCGGCGGTAAAATCGGCAGTGCTGCTGTAACGCTTTCGCATCAACCCTCGGCTCCAGGAAGCTTCGACCCTGTAGGGCCCCTACAGTGTGCTGACAACTCCTTGAGACGCTCGGGGACAGTGCGCGCCGTGGGTTGTTTAGTCAGTAAGAGTCAATCAAGGGACTTGTCATTGGATGATTTTTACCTACCATAAAAAGTACTTACATAAAACGATTACGTCATTGTGGTGGATAACATCTTTTGCTTTGAAGAGACTGCCAGTAGTCAATATTGAAGTTTGATTTTTTGGAATATGTGCTCTATGTGTAAGGAATAAAGTTCATTTTGCGACAGGGTTGCGTGCGTAGTTTATTGAGACAGCCGAACAATCGCTTGCTCAGATGACATCTATTGAAAGGGTTGGCTTTACACTGCCGCACTAGTGATGAATGTTATCGAAATACAGTCGTTTGAAAGGAAAATGTTTTATAGACACTTATTTTAGATTTACGAGTATATACAGTACGGCCGTTATAGCTTGGCGAGCTTGAAGTTAGACTCTGCGAAATTTAGCGCTTGTGCACTCGTACAGAAATAAAGGTTTTAAAAAATAAATACCAATTAGGGTTCCTAAAATTGTTTTCTTTTTTGGTGGGTAAAAATCATCGAATGACGATTCCCGGGACTGTCTGCCGTTCTTCATCGCTCTGGGTTTGGGTGTCTTATATATGAGTTTATACTTTAAAGCACCTTTTTCAGTTTTGTTCATTATTTTTCTTTACGTACTTACTCGAAAACCCGCTTTTACCGCACCACTTCTAGGAATGCAATGGACTGTTTTCAGCACTAGAGCAAACATGTACACGTGCTCGCCACATTTTTTTTTTAATGAAATAGTTCATCGTATCAAGCGCACATCCACTCCCACGAGGCTCGGGTCTCCCACGAGTTGTAAGTGTATTGAAAAATGTCGTTTGATACGCATGCAAAGTCACTGTATCCTTCGGCTCCATAACACACTCGCCTAAGGCTCGTACGAAGTCCGCCTCTGTTGCAATTAAAAATTTTCTGCATTTGTATCAAAATGTATTTTTAATCAACTGTATCGGTTTCTACTTATTTCGCTGTCTATTCAAATACGATTCTAACGTATTTCAAATCTAACACACACATGTTGCTTTTATGCAGATATGTTTCAGAAAATATAAACTTCGCAGCTTCGATTTCAGATTTTATTTAGAACGTAGTTTTCTACACTGCAGAAATGTCCTGGGTGAATGGGATAGGCTACAAAAGGCTATAGTGAGCTTTTGGAGCCTAGGCTTGTTCGAATAAAACCACTTTAGACTTTGAAGGATTTTATTTTCCGAGAGCTTGCGGCAGCTTATTGCGATAAAGCCGCTTGAAATGGTAACTAAATTCTTTTGCAGACACTTCGAAACGTTGTCCATACTAAGATTTTTGTTACCTATTCCTGTATCTTTTTTTTTTTTCGATAAACTTTGCCACACACTAGGAAATACTCTTATATGCGTGCGTTGAAAAACATAATAATATACACTCACATACACAAGGCACCCAGATCCGGAACACCCATCTGTAGGCAATACAAATATTGAAATATTTTTATTTGTAGCGTGCGGGAATCGAATCCGCGACCCACAGCGCAGCAGCCAATCGCTCAGCCACTGCGCCAACCGTACCGTTAAAATGATTTCTGAATTGTGGGTGCGGTCATATATATGTAAAACCCAGACAAACAATTAGGACTAATGAGAGAATGAACAGAGAAGAACTGCCCCCTAGCTGAATTGATAATCTACAATCGTTAACGTTAAACAACTAAACAAATGTATGGGAATGATTTTATTTCAACAAAATTAGTAGCCAAGTTCACATCATTCAAAATGACAGAATGAATACTCGCTTCTACAATGACCATCGCTACATCGCAGTTTTGTGATATAAAATACATACGTTGAGGCATTTCAATTGAAGAAAGAGACTCATCACAAAACGATTGTAACTTGGCTAGGAGGTATGCGTATACATAAACACAGGTACTGTTATTAAGTCATGACTTATTTATTATTTTACTTTATTTTGTTTATTGGGGAAAACAAACAATAGCACATACAGTAATACATACAGAAAAGCTTAGAAATAGTTATACATGTGTGATATCAACAACGTTCTCCACATAGAAAAATGTAAGACATTTGGTATGACAAGCGTTGTAATATACACTTCTCATCAAAAAAATCGAAACACCTTGCAAGTTTACGTTTTGTCAGGATTATCAGAAAAATGTGTACATTTAGGAATAAATGTTAAATGTCGTTTAATAGTGAGTAATATGAGCTTATCAAATCTTAATGTTAATGTTCTAAATTTAAATGAATTTTTCATAGGTTTCGTATTTTGTTAAATGAGTCATTTTTATTCCGTATGGAGTATAAAGGAAATGGATAAAACAACACACGTAAATGAAAAAAAAAGCTAAAAAACGTTTATTTAATAACTTGTATTCCCTCCCCGAGCTCTAATTACTGCTTCCATACGGTTCTTCATCGATCGGATGAGAGTCACGATCACATGCTGTGGTATATTGTCCCATTCCTCTTGGATTGCATCTTGCAGCTGGCTAAGTGTTTCTGGGGCAGGATCTCTTGCTCGAATTCGTCTCTTTAATTCATCCCATAGATGTTCAATGGGATTCATGTCCGGGCTTCTTGCTGGCCATTCCATAATAGAGATATCGACTTCGTTAAGATAATCTCGTACGACGCCCGCGGTGTGAGCCCTAGCATTGTCGTGCATGAATATGAAGCCGTTGCCAATAAAATGTGCATAGGGCATCACATGAGGCTCGAGACACTCTTCGACGTACCGATGACAGTTTAGTGCAGGCAGACGTGGCCCAGACACGAAAGCAAGCTCTGTCTTACCGTCGGCGCTGATTCCTCCCCAAACCGTCCACGAACCGCCACCATAGCTGACCTTTTCTTCAATGCAGCATTGTGCATAGCGTTCTCCGTCTCTTCTGTAGACCTTGTTCCTTCCGTCGTTACCATACAGCATAATTTTACACTCATCAGAAAAGAGAACTTTGCTCCACTGTAGGTATGACCAATTTAGGTGCTCACGTGCAAAGTTAAGGCGCGCTCTTCGATGGTCTGCAGTTAATTTCGGCCCATTTGCTGGCTTATGCGGTACCAGTCCACGATCCTTCAACCTTCTTCTAATTGTAGAGTCACTTACAGCCACCCTTCGTACAACACGAAGCCGCTGCTGCAGTTGAAAAGCGTTAAGGCGTCGATTTCTTAAAGAAGTTGTTACAATAAATCGATCATCTCGCTCAGAAGTGACCCGATTCCTGCCAGATCCTGAACGGCGCGTGAACAAACCAGTCTCCCGATAACGTTTATAGACTCTATGAACAGATGACAGGCTTAGATGCAGTCTTGCAGCCACAACACGCTGACTAAGGCCAGAATCCAGCAATGCCACAACTTGGGCGGCTTCTGTGGGCGAAGTATCCATACGTTTTAGAAAAAAAACCTTTTTTCAGACGTCCCAAAGTCACAGTATTGAAATAAAAAACAAAAAGTTTAAGGATAGGCGCCAATTTTTAGTTTTTAAACGCTAAATGTACTCCAACCCTAAACACACATTTGTCTCAAAACAGTGATTCATTTCGTTTATAAGATAAACAAATGAAATTCTAATTTTGAATTTAGAATTTTCGCTTATTACTGTAATGGCCAAACTGCCAGCTATAATATATGTATTTTTTTTCATCGTATGAATTCTTTTTTGTGTTAAATTCGGACAGAAACAATGAAAACGGAAGTGTTTCGATTTTTTTGATGAGAAGTTTATTATACACATTTTTTAATGAAAGCGAACATTAAATTAAAATGTGGTAACAATATAGCTGGCTTACTAATTCTTATTTTTAATAAATTGAGCAACAAAATTCAGAATTTCCTTTCAGGTACTGCAAAAAGGTCTAGATCTCTAGCTTACCTAAAAAGAGAGAACATTCAAAATAAAAGAATTAGTATTCAGCAAATTCCTACAAATAACTTTATTCCCCTTTTATCCTCAAAACGAAAACATTTCAACAAATTGTTTTGTGTCCCTGAAAAGCATTTCATTTGACCAAATAAACGAATTTGTATTCCACTAAACAGGAAAATGATTCTGTAATGTGCGGAGAATGAATCTGTAATTTTCTTTTTTCCTCTATCGTTTTAGTGTGACGTACTTTAGTGAAAAAAAAATACAGAACCCTTATAAGATCAATTGTCCGTCTCTCCTTGGCAGACTTTTTTCAGGAAAAATTGGCGAACGTTGAGGTCAGACGCCCAATTTGTCTTTTACATTATTGTAGCGACAACAAATATGTAACAGAGTTATTTATAAGGCAATAACATGGTTTAAGAGTGTTCAGACGTTTCTAGGTTTTTTTATAGTGTGCACTAGCAACCCGCCCCAGCTTCGTTCGGCTGCAACGTCAATATTAAATATATCATGCATGCTTTATACATACAATCACTCTATCTATTAAACCAAACCGTATCAAAATCCATTGCGTAGTTCTAAATATTTAAGCATACATAGGAACGATGCGACTTTGTTTTATACTATGTAATTTTTTGATAGTAGTATGTGGGTGTAATGTACAAGTTACGACAGCTTAAGCGGTTTACTAAATCATGGATCCGTCAGTTTCTCCTTTTATATATAAATCACTAATCATTGCGGGTTTTTCCGCCGTCCGGGCATCAGGTAACGGTTTGGACCGAACCCAAGTCGTCGAAGGCGCGCACTGTTCTCGCGTGCATCAAGGAGTTGTCAGCAAACTATAGGGGCCCAGCGGCCACAGCTGGGATTAAGAGAGTAGATGCGAAAGCATATTACCTGGGCCCTGGGATCAAGGCAAGGAAGAAACGAGGTAGGTTATTTAGGCAGTAAGAGTTTGACACAGTTTCCCGCTTCGTTCAAGGGCGAGATTCTTCGGTGGATTATTTTTACTTACCATAAAAAAATGAGAGGTAGGACTATGTTTGCCTGGAGGAACACCAAAGCAAGATCACATTTTTTTCAACGTATTACTCAACAGTATTCAGTTTGACAACTGAGGTAGAGAGCCATAAAAACAGTGCAAATAATAATATAGGTAGGTGTACAGTTCACTTCATAGATATTCATCTTCATATTTTTTTAGCTGCAACATTGTGCTCAGGTCGTCCGTGACAGTGACGGAGTAATGTGACATTTTGAAAGGATTCCACCTTTGTTCCCACTTATAACAAGGCTCCCAAAATTTAGTCGAATCATGGCGTCATCGCTGAAATGGACTCCTAGGAAGAAAGAAGTGGAACCTATTTAGAGTCATAAAAGAAATGTTAAAGAAACCAAAAAATAATTTAGGTTATGTATTAAAATATACCTATATGAGACGGATGAACTTTTTTTTACTTTGATTTCAATAAGCAAACTATACAAGGTGTCATTGACATGTTAACGCAAACGAATACCATGGATCCAGTACATGATTTTGGAACCCCCAGAGGTGGAATTTTTCGTCGGTTTTTTTTCAAATTTTTGAAAAAAAAGTTTTGTTTTTTTATTTTTTACCTATATAAAATCGTTAGTCTGACCAATCCTAATGTTATTTTTAGAAAAAAAAAGAAAAAGAATATTTTTTTAACAAAAAAATATTAATAAAAAAATCATCGAGGCAAATAAAGTCGTAATTCTAATCAAACCTGATGACATTTTTAATTTGGAATGTAATGCACTCATTTTTTTCGCAAAAAATGTTAAATTGACGTTTTTATACAGTTTAATTAAAAAAACGTTAAAAAATCATTAAAAAAAATAAGAAAAAACCGACAAAAAACTCCATCACTGGGGGGTCTAGAATCATGAACTGGATCTATGGTATTCGTTTGCGTTAACATGTCAATGACACCCTGTATAACAACAGAAATTCATTCGAAAGAAAAGTTTGTCGATTAATAAATGTTCGGTGAATCGTTCATTCGAAGGCGCGTTTGTCGGTAAAAGGTTTTTTCGCGATAAGTTCAATTCGGCCAAACGTTCAGTCGACTTTCCGTTAATCGACCATGTGACATTCGAAGTATCGTTACGGACCCTGTCTTACGTCAGGGCGTCCATCGAGAGACATGTCGCACTCCTAAAACGAAACTCCTCAATGCCTTTTGCAGTATCAACATGGATTTTACCAATACTGTTGTATTCATATGTCAACAAGTTTTTGGCTGTAAACATGATGCGACGTGTTTACTCTTTGAAAGCGGAAGATTATATTACAAAGTAAGTACTATGTTGATGACACGACTACGCGCAGGCGCACGTTCGTTTAAAGTGTATAATAATAGTTTATCTTATAACTGTTATGTCTGTGACTCAAGTCTGCGCTTAGCCTAACAACGCTCTGTTGGTGATTACTCGTACAGTATCGATGAAGTCCATTTTAATACTGAAAAGGAATTGACGAATTTCATTTTAGGTGTGCGACGTTGCGGTCGCTTCTTTCTGCGAAGCAGTAATGCTAGCAAAGGAGGAGGCCAAACGCGTAATGCAACGGCACTCACACCCTAGTCGCCGCAAGGATTCCGATCCCGATTTCTGGCCACCGGAGGCGCGGGCTTGTGGACTGCGAGCAATGAGTGCGTGCCGTCTGACCGTCCAATAACCGTCCGGACCGGGCCCAAGTCGTCGACGACTCGTCTTGTTCCACGCGCTTTTCAATGGTTATCAGTAAACCGTAAGGTCGGCCCAGCAGGGTTTAAGCCTACTGGGGACATGGTTTAAGAAAAGCAACCCCGTGGCCCTGGAACGAAGGCAAAGAAGGGACAGGAGTGGGTTTTTATTCAGTAAAAGCCTGACACTATTTCTCGCTTCGTGCAAAGGCGTGGGATTTCATTAGATGATTTTCCGATCTAAAAAAAGGTGTGCGACGTGTCATAGAGTATACAGTTATGTTTTAGTTTTTTAAGCAGACTTCTGTCTGTGAGGCAAGTCTGTCTTAAAATTGTCGTAATTCAAGTCTGCTCTCGGCCTAACGGTCTGTTGTTCATTATTTTTTGTTTTTGATCCATGTAATAAAATATACCCTGATTCATCGCCACCTCATCAATTGTTTTTCCGTCAAGTGCTAGCAATTCATCAAGCTCTCGCTACTAATCTCCACCTCTATCTAACCGTAGGTACCATAGTATCGTGCAATGGTAGGATTATGCTGACGGTATGCTCGGACAACGCTGACATCCGACTAATTTACGATGTCATAATTTACTTGCTGACACTACGGTGTGACGTTGTTTTGTAATTTGTCGGTTTATAGCGAAGCATTTTTGAACCGTTTTTGCTTGGAAAGTCTATTGTGCGAGTAACGAGTTTTGGATGCAGCTTTTTGTTTCAGTAAATTAACTGTATATGGGATGAAAAGTTAGTTGTATCGCTGCTGCATTTCATGGAAATTTTAAGGTATATACTTTGACACGGTTAAATTGAGGTCGTTATATTCCCGTGGAGATTCGATCCGGTACATAAAACACTATCGATTTGTAAAGATAAAATTAAAAAATGAAGCACTTTTTGAAATTCGAATTAATTTACGCACCAACGAAATTAATTTCTTTGAGTAAACGTCAACTGAGCGGGTCAATGACCTGTAGGTAGTTGTAGCTACCTACACGTCAATGACTCGCTCAGCTGATATTATAGTATTTTTTTCATGCACAAAATAGTCGTTTATAAATTATTAAAAAATAAATATCCCACACAACTAATTCCTCTTGTATTATGGGTGCGATCACAAAGGTATCACATACATAAGATTGCCAGACCAGAAACACCAATCCCGCACGGAACAAATATTTCTATGTACGCCATAGAAATATTTGTTCCGTGCGGGATTGGTGTTTCTGAATCGAACCCCCAACACCCACAGTAGCAATAAATCGCTCAACCACTGCTTCAAACGTGACGCATTTAATTTTAATCTGAGAATTTCGAATCTAAGTTTTTCGTTTATTAAAAATTGAAATTAAACATCTTCTAAGAACTTGCTTGGATTGAACCCGCGACCCATAACTTGGCAAGTTGGGGTCTTTACCACTCGGCCACCACTGCACCAGATAGAGCAATTGAAATGAGCTACTGTTTCGCAGCGGAAGAACAAGATAATATAATCTCTACACTGCATTGTTAGATATGAAAAGATTTTTCAAGAAGTACCGACAAAGCTAAAAAGTTTTTTGTAAATTCAAAACAGAGCGCTTGTCTTTTGTCTTTTGGCTAACTTATTTTCTGAGAGGTTTCCTCTTTTCGCTCTATTATCTTTTAACAGTCGCTGGTTTTAAGTTAACTGTTTGAAAGAAAGGCTGCGGTTAACTTAACGGTCGGTAACTCTAACGGGTTCTGTTGGTTAGTTAAATTCTCTGAGATGACTTTGACCAGTCTACCATTCTGCAAGAAGTTATAGTGACATTTTGGCGTTTTGAATTTTAGAGCTTTGGTATGGTAATAAAGCGTCCCTTGGTAATAAACGTTGGTTTAGTGCTGTAATATCTGGCTGTTTTGTCTTGTGACCAGAAAATAGCTGAGGATCTTATCCGGCCCGCTTAAATGAAAATAAACTTCCTTAACGAAATTCTATCACGATTACGATTAGCAAAATACATAAGACATACCAAACAGGAGCAAACAAGCATTCTTTGTTTCTTCACTCTCATAGTCCATCTGTCTATCTTTACGTTGTTGAAACCTCTACGGTTCGGACTAAGCGTTTCGCTTCATCATTCATTTCGCGCACATCGAAGGATTGGATTTGACTGAGTTGAATAATGAATGTCTCCGATCTTAGGGCGATATCGTGAGGATTTCATCACGCATGCGGAATTGCTCTGAACGCTGCGCTGCTGCCTGAAAAAAAAAAAATGTAAGTTATCCATAAAATAATTAATTTGCAAGACAAGATCGTTAAGTATTAAGCTGAAATTAATATGAAATATTCTGGTTTGCTAACTTTGGAGCAGTGAAAGAAATAACAAAAATAAAGAAAAGAGAGCTTTGCATTCCAAAGCTACAGTAATTCTTTCTAACTATCTCACAGCACTTTCAGTGTTGGTTCTGTAATCTAGATCCTGTTTACTGCATTATATTAGTAGCACAATTCAATTAAAATGAAGATAGTGGATCCTTATCTTTATTACCTTCTCTAATTGAAGAGCTTTCTAAGAGAAGAAAGTACTAATGTATATATATATATATGAAAGTATAAATTGCGTACCTAAAAATGGTAGGAATAAGAAAACATTTTCTAGTAAGTGTATTGAAAAAATACCTATATTTATAGAAGGCTTTTGCCCGAGGCTTCGCTCCCGGCAACAGAAAAATGTGATAAATGAAGAAACGCTCGAATGATTTAATGCAAACTTTTTAACAAAGCCTAAACATTTGGTTTGGATAGGTTAGCTCGTTCTTGGGTTATAAAATTACAACGAAAGGTAGCATTGTTTTTATATAAATTGATGGGATTTGTAATTCTATTGTTTTGTATACACACAATTTACGATCTAAGAACATTGGTATATTATAAAGGAATATACGTTATGCGCTAACATCGCAATCAGAAAATTTGGACTGGTTACTCACACATCTAAACAAGTAGTTACTGATAGACAAGGACAGAGATAAGAGTCCACGGTGTCCTGCGAGCGAAATAACTTTAGCTGCCGAATGCGTATGATCGTCGCGACCGATGTGAAATCGTGACAATTATCTCAATTTCAGCGAAGATAGAATCAGAGTTTCGGATCTCTGATTCTGATCTGACATCAGTATCAGAGAGTCGATATCGAGAAGGTACTCGTACCGACACGAGTAGCTTCCGCTGTTTTTATTTAATCGAAGATAGGGCAACATTTTTTTTCTATTTTTCCCCACTAACCCACTGCTCATTGTTCAGGGTCTAATCACATTAATCACGTGAGGAAAACCTCGTTTATTTCCCCTAGGGGGTTTGTTAGTCACACAATAGAGAGCTGTCCGGCCATGGTGCTATAAATATAGCGCAGCTGTGGCCTCCATGACGAGGGTGCAGATAGAACACGATTGGGTAATTCAGGGACATAATTGTTGTCAGGTCACTGTCACTGATTTTATTGTACTGTCACTGAGTTTCCAAAATGTCATCAAGATATTTAAGGGATTTTTGTAAATTTGATGAAGCGCTGCAGCGGACTAATGTATTAACTTTTCAATATTTTGATAAAAAAACATTTTAAGCTTGTTTATCTATCACTACGATATAAGTCGATGGGGCTACCCAATATCAAAGGATTTTTCAATTTGAACCTACTACTATTTTCATACTTACTATTATTACCTATTGGTTTTCAATTTAAACTACTGTTCCTGGGATTAGTTCTACTTCTAGCTACTTGCGTTCAAACATCTTCAGCTTTATAATGTTAAGTATTCGCATGGCTTTCCAGGGAACGATCCATTACTTCGAAGGACCGAAGCCTTATCTGAAGAAAACTTTCTCCATGTACGGAAGTTTCGTATGTTCGGGTCCCAAATCTTTTAAATGAATGTGTCCCAGCAGGTTACACGTATTTTATCTTTATAAATCACGGGACCGATACAGATGTTATGAGACAGGAAATACGATATCTGATGTCTCAAAGGGTAAGATATAAAAACATGATTTGGGTACTGTAGGGATTGGTTGGATTCACAAAATCTATTGATAGATAGATAGATATATCAAAATCTATGCATATTTTATACCTATAAATATTAAATGTTCAGGAGCCCTTTACATATATGAGTGTTACAGCTGAAATGTTTAATCTGGATATTGTAGGAAGAAGATATAATTTAAGTATACTATCCAAAAATTTAAAACAAAGTGAATACTTAAACAGAATTAAAGTGATGTTTCTGTTATTACAACAGCGCTCGTTAACCATTAGTTCTGCGCGCAGTGTGCTTATCATCATCATCATCAACACGGGGCACAGGCCTCCTCTCTAGGAGAGGGAATGGGCCATAATCCACCACGCGTGCCCAGGGCGGATTGGTGGATGTCACACGTCTTCGAATTTTTGGTTCTAGGACGATGTTTTCCTTCACCGTTTTGAGAGCAGTGGTGATGAAATAAATTATACAAAGTATTGCACCTGGTTGGGTTTGAACCCGCTACCTACAGCTCGTGTTCTCTTCCAGATATGTTCATTCTTGATTCGATTACGCAAAAAAACTCCTAGCATAGCGTTTAAAATATAAACTCCAATTTTACAAAATATCTAGACAGAACTCAAAATAAATGCTGCACATGATACACTCACAAGTTTAGCAAGGCTTTTTTTAAAATTGCTCGAAACGTTTTCACCATTTTACGATTCCGAGTGCCGGATAAATATTCAAGGGATTAGGCACACGCTCTCACCGCTCTCAACATTTGAATAAAATGCTATGTGGCAGAGCTATAAACTACCAACCAGCCTTAAATCAATCAAAATCCAACTCTATTGAGCTACAAATAGAGTTCAAAATGATATGTGTATAATTTACGAGCCATCATTGTGGTATCCACATATGTTTCGAGTGCATCTCATTGGCAAGTCAGACTAATACTACATAAATTACAGCATATTTTTTAAGCCTTGTTGGTGAGAAGATACATTTTATGATATTTACTGAACAGTGGTGGACGAGTGACTTTGGTCGCGGGTTCAAGCTAGCGAGACGAATTATTATGCGTAATATATTTCTAGGTTTTAGGTTTCGCATATACTAAACATAATATTGTATATCATATGACTAAAATCCCGCACCGTTCCCGCGCGCATCAAGGAGTTGTGTTGTGTTGCCTCCTGGAGCCGAGGGTGGTGTGAAACTGTTACCCCGGCTCTAGGAATAAGGCAAGGAAGGTACGGGGTAGGTTTTTTAGTCAGTAAGAGTCTGACACTGGTCTCCCGCTCCGCCCAAGAGCGGGTTTCGTTATTCGATGATTTTCACCTACAATAAAAAAACCCCGTTCTTTCTTAGCCTTTCATACGGAGGTCGGACCTTCCTTTCAGAAGCTGATCCATGACCCCAGTTGGCTCTACTGGGGCTTTACGATATATGAGTGGGCGTCAAATTAATCCTTGCAAGTGTTACGTCAAGAACGCGACAAGAGAATTGTTTTAATTGCGCGGGTCTCGAGAGGTAAAGGTATTGCTACTTCAACAACAACTGTTTAACTTGTAACCTAACTACGTGTTTACTTTGACTTTGATCCGCCCACGGTGTTCACTGATGTGGAAACATTCTGTGGTCCTCCGAGGAACGTTTTCGTAACCTCCTACATAGTATTACAATGGAATTTTCTTAGAAATAAGCTGGTTACTCCGTTTCCTTGCGTGATTCAATTAGGGATGAAGAATAGAATCAAAGTTAACGGCATAACCCAAAGAATCGCCATACTTAAGTCACAGTAACAACATCATTACATAGTATAAAATAAAGTCGCTGTCTATCCCTATGTATCGATTTTTAAAACTAAAAAAATCTTATTTCGACGTACAACATAAATAATTAATGTAAAATTCTAATTAATAATCAACGAAAACCTTGGTCTGCTAATGGTAGCGTAATTAATTCACAAAAAAGAAAAATAATTACTAAAAACCTTATTCATTTTACTTTTACAAAATGAAAGCAAGTTTCCACAACAACTTCATGAATTTTTAATGAGAAGCCTAACTGAAAAATGAAATAGAATATAAGAAAATAGCTTTCACGCCGTAATATTTTATATCAAGTGTTAATAGTAAGGTTTCTACACACTATGTGGAAAGAGCTTGTTCGGAAAAGTCATTTCGGATTTTGATACAACCGAAGCGAGTATGTTATGGAACCGAGGACTGCAATGATTTTGCACGTGTATCAAACGACGTTTTTCAATATACTTATGACTAGTGGGGTGTGACACGCACCTCGTAGGTGTTGATACGCGCCATTGAGATACATACAATACGTGCCCAGCTTATGCTATAAATGTCATAAATTTATGGCAGGGTGACGACGCGCACTTTTCTGTTCTAGTGCAGAAAATAGTCAATTGCGCGCCTAGAAGTGGTAGGGAAAGAGCGGGTTTTCGAATTAGTGTATTGAAAAAGTTTTTTCATGATTTCTGCTAAACAACTCTTTGCTAAACTAATAAAATTAACTTGCATGTATTTTCTTTTAATCGACTTATGATTTTTTTTAGTGTAGAGGCTTATAATATTCGTTATTTGGTCATATTGTTACATTCTTTATATCATTGGTTTGTTAGTCTGCAGCCCACAAAAAACTACTATAACATGATATAATTCAAATTAAATTCACTATATTTCACTTATGCTTACACGGGCATTTTATAAAACGTCAAATGCTAGAGCGGCAAACCGTCCTACACTGAATTAATGACGCAATTACTGCGCTCTTTTCTTTTGCTCTTGATTTAAAAGTCCACTCTCGTATTCAGCAGATAATCGTTTGTGACTCGATCCCTGTTTTCATCTAGTCTAGTGTACTCGATGGTACCGTTTGACATTCAGATTAGAGATTGCAAATCGCAATCTGTTTGACTGTCGCTTCGGTACTTGAGATCAAAACTGTTTGTTTTGTGTTTGAGATTCTGAATAGTGCACTTGCTTTGATATTCCTTAAGTGGAGTTTGCGTTGTAAATGATTTTCGGCATGACTGAGTAGGTAAATGTTTTGGATTCAAAGTGAGAGCTAATCGACGACGACTTGAGCTTGGTCTGGACTGTTACCAGAAGTCCGGACGGCCAGCTACAAAACGCTAGTCCGCACCTACTGTGGCTGGAAATCGGGATTGGAATCCCGAAGGCGGCTGGCACGTGAGGGCAGATGTATCTCGCGTGCGGCCTCCTCCTTTGCTAAGATTACTGCTTCGCAGAAGGAGGTGAACGCCTGATCTCATAAGCAAGGCTTTGTGACCTTCGCGCGGTCTTCAGTTTGAAAAAAACACTGATGTACTCGAACATTATTACAAAGAGTAAACGTCAATCATTACATAGTATAAAACAAAGTTGCTTACCGCTGTCCCTATGTATGCTTAGATCTTTAAAAGTTTGCAACGGATTTTGATGCGGTTTTTTTTTAATAGATAGGTTTATATGTAATATACATGCATAATTTATTCAATATCAGCATTGCACCCGAGTGAAGCTGGGGCGGGACACTAGTACCTACAAATCAAGTAGGTACAATAGTAGGTACAATAAAGTACAAATCCAATCAATATCCGTACCGTTTGAATTTCCAATCGATTGCAGCTGTCCAGCTGACTGATCGACCGGACACATTCCATCACCGCATGCTGTATGTCATCTGTCTCTCCATAACTTCACAATTTGAGAGCAGCCGTATTTCGATTCCCATTGATTTGAAGCGGAGGTTATAGCCAAGATTGTACCGGCTCATCGGTTTTGTATTTGTGTGTCACAGTCACAAATCAGTGTATTTGTGTGTGTCTGACCCGGCCCTGATATAGGTTCTCATTTGTCCCCAACATTCTAGGGTTTACCTCCAGTTCCGATTTCGGTTTCGTTAAGCCAAATTTCAATTCTTTGTTTTCGGCGTCGGTTTCGATAAAACCACTTACGTAGCATCCCTACGTTGAACCATTATGACGGTTGACCTTGAATGTGCAGTAATCGATGTTCGAGTGTCATTCGAAGTGGAATTCTGCGTGTAAACATAGCTAATGGTTCAACTTATTTGCCACGTACGTTTTAAAAGAGAGTTTATTTTTTATTGTTCGGTAAAGTTACGTGAATAAGGATGCCTTCAAATTAGCTGCAAAGTGTCGCGCGACAACAGTATTGTTATGCCATAATTTATATGGCATAACAATACTGTTGTCGCGCGAAAACGTTTTTCTGTGGACAAAAAACTACCTTCATCATCATCATTCAGCCCAAAGAGGTCCTCTGAAAAAATACAAATACAAATTATAAGCACCCTATCCACTGCCCTTCGGCGCACAGTTCCCGCGCGCCTCAAGGAGTTGACAGCAAATTGTAGGGGCCCTTCAGGGTCGAAGCCTTTGGAGCCGACGGTTGGTGTGAAAGAGTTACCGCGGCTCTAGGAATAAGGCAAGGAAGGAACGGGGTAGGTTTTTTAGTCAGTAAGAGTCTGACATTGTCTCCCGCTCCGCCCAAGAGCGGGTTTCGTCATTCGATGGTTTGGCCTACCATAAAAAAAACCCACTGCCCTTCAGTTAGCTATCTTCAAAGCTATTAAGACTAGCAGCTAAAAATATAAATCCATGTCGCACTTATATCCGCAGGGAAATAAGTAACTGAGAATATATTACCTAAAAAATGGACCCTCCGAGAAAGGTCCTTATGATGTAGAAAGCAGTCACTCGAGGATTATTCATAGTCACAGAAGGGCTTATTTAGTATTATTAGACTGAATATGCAGAGTGTAATTAGAATTTTAAAATACTAAGACTAAATTGAAAATGAGCTCTATGATATTTTCTTTATTTATTTTTTACACATATTTTACATATTTTTTAAATATTTTTACAAAAAACAATAAAAAATACATTCACGTGTACTGATATTGAATATATTATGCATGTATTATACACATAAACCTTTCTCTTGAATCACTCTATCTATTAAAAAAACAAACCGCATCAAAATCCGTTGCGTACTTTTAAAGATCTAAGCATACATAGGGACAGCGGTAAGCAACTTTGTTTTATACTATATAATGATGATTAATTAGATACCTAATCAATACGTTGAGTATGGGGGAGAAGTCAGGTATCAGGTATATCAGGGGTATGTCGTATGCAAAAATTACGCTTAGTTGACATAAACACAAATTCGCAAGCATTCCGTACCATGGCCTGAAGTCATGACCAACTCCAGCACGGTGGCTGGTGGTAATAGGTCATCACCAACAATCACTGCCAGAGGGCAGCTTTCTACCGTATGCTCCACCGCGTCTTACGGACTATTTGCACAATGGTAACACTCAGGTAAGAGGTTAGTAAGTAAGTTAAGTAGGTTGCGGGTTCAAACCCAGCCAGGCGCATTACTTTGTGTAATTTATTTCATCAATCAGTTCAAGGAGTTGAACTGGCATAGTATGTTATAATACATAATTATATTTCGGAGACTATACCAAGCAACTCGAGTAGTTGTTCTAATGATGTCGAGATCTTGAGGTAAATAAATGGAGATTGCTATGAAGAAATACTCTCATTTCATTGTTAAACATGGTAAAGTAAGTAAGTGCAGTTGTATAAATAATGATCTTGCTTGTTACGGCAATAGAACGAAGCTTCTTACGCTGAAACGTTCAGAAACAAACGTTGAGAGTTTAATATGTACATAAGAAAGCCGGAATTTACAGTTCCACTTCCCATTATGCTTTTTCTGAACCAACATCAAAGAAGTCTTTGAGTTATAAAGTAGAAAAGCGAACAAACACTTTTATTCTTTTAGAAATGATTGTGAGTACTGGAACAGGTTTGTGTATTTAAGTGTGTTATTTATTTCATCACCACTGCTCTCAAAACGGTGAAGGAAAACATCGCGAGGAAACCGGCCGTGTCCTACTACCAAAAATTCGAAGATATGTGACATTCACCAAACCGCAGTGCGCTCGCGTGGTGGATTATGGCCCATTTCCTCTTCTAGAGAGGAGGCCTGTGTCCCAGCAGTGGGAACATTAATTAGGCTGATGATGATGAAGACTAGCGCGAAACGTGTCGTTGGGAAAGCCACCACTGTTAAGACACTTTAATTACTAAACAGTAAACATAATGTATGTTATCTACACTAATGTATTGTTTAGAATTATCGCAATAGTTAGCTAATGGTTCTCTGAATAGTTTAGAAGATTAGTAATCCGTCGTCGTGTGTTTTAGTACATAAGTTTTCCCATCACGACTAGGGTTTGGAATGTAATAAAAGTCTAACTGTAATGTCGGCGACATATTCGGGACTCTGCAAAAGGGTCGAAGCCAAGGGTTCGCGTCTGAAAGAAAGGCTCTGGCCGTGGTGTAAAGACAACGTAAGAACGGAGTGGGTTGTTTAGTCAGTAAGAAATTGTCACTATCTCCCGCTCCACCCAAGGTAAGATATTCTTTATTTGTTTAACAAGGTATATATGTTATAGTCAATCCTCGAAGCTCCGGCGCTCCTAGGTTTGACTAGTCAATCCTCAGGTCTGACTTGAAAAAATAAACTAACCTAACCTAGGATAAACCAGTCATTCCGCGAAGAAACTGCATATCGACCTTTAACTATGACATATATACAAACGCATGCAAGATTGGAAGTTATAATCTAAGTAAAGTCATGTTTTGCCGTAAGTGTACATATACATATATTTATAACACTAGCTTTTGTCAGCGGCTTCACCCGCGTACGTAAAATATAGCCTATGACACTCAGGAGTAATGTAGCTTTTTATTATTGCTAATTTTTTTCCAATCGGACCAGTAATTCCAGAGTTTACGTCCTACAAACAAAAAAACAAACTTTACCTCTTTTTATATTAGTGCAGATTTAAAACTAAAAATAATAAATCTTACACAAAATTTGCCTATTGTTGCAATTACAAAATGTATAAATTGTAGACGATTTAAGTTGAAGTTATTTTTGTCTTATTACGTCAACATTCAAAATTAATCAAAACAACAAGAACAATATTAAAGGGCGGGATTTGTCATTGGACGATTTTTGTCGAACATAAAAAAAACACTAAAGCAGTTTTTTCGAAAGTATTTTTCAATCGAAATAAAAAATCTCGATCCCATTCAGCACATAGAATATTCCAGTAAAATTGCCGACGAATGCGGATGTAAAATGTTATGTGCGCATGAATTGTCCATTTTGTTCTCTAACGTTGGACAGGGCTATGTGGGACGATTGAATAAATACGAACAATGATTTATACGGTTTTGAAAAAATAGATTTTGAACGCGGATAATTTTAGACTATATTCCTTAAAATCGGAAAGACTAATCTAATATTAATGGTGCGCAGATCTACGCAAGACACAACAGCTTTTTAACCTTTCGAATACCGTAATTAACGAGATAATAGAAAGACAATAGGTGTCTGTACTGTGTAGGGGGGCTCAAGAGTTTAATTTTGTCTCTTTCGAATGTTCTTTAACCTCGTAAGGCCCAAAAACCTAATTTAATGACAAAAAAATTTTGACCCTCCGGCCCAAGACACTTTTTAAGAACATTGAATTACGGCCCAGCGACCTAAAATTATGACATGATATTTAAGCGTATTTTTGGTTTAAATAATCCCGCCAATTTAATCTACCGTCGACAAATTATTTATCTTGAACGCATTGTGTAATTTTGACTATTTCAAAATATTTTTTGCATGAAATAGGTATAAGAAATATCCCATAAAAGAGTTTTGCCAAAAGCATTACATTTAAACACTTTTTTACTAAATCAAAGTTCTGGGCCGCAACTACTTGAACCTATTTTTAGTACATTGGGCCGTAATATATATCGACCTAAATTTAGGTTGGGCCTGACGAGGTTAATACGAAACTGGTTTTCTGCCAGTGGCATCGTCCGCATGAAAATAGCATTTCGCACAAACTTTGGACACGCGTTTCATCCCTTTAGGGGTGAATTATGGAAAATCCTTCTTAGTGTTCGCCTACGTCATAAAAGAAAGCCCTGTGCGTTGATATGTCATAACTGTAAAAACTTTGGTGAAACTTTAGTTCTGTATAGATATAAGATAGATAATCTTACGGCAAGTAAAATGTTTTTCATTCTAAAACACATGTAATACATGTGTTTCAAGAAAGAAGGTAAAAAGTTCTGTTTCAGAGTAAAAACACTTTTTTAAATGGAAACATTGCACATAACAGTAAATTCCAATTACCTAGGTCCATTTACACACAAAGGAATTGCCCGAGTACTGTGTAAATGACCTCTTTGCACGTTTCATTAGGTTTACGCCTGTTTCTAGGTAATACTAAGTCCTAAATTTGCTGTGGCCCTTTTTCCTAACCCCTTTTTATCGGTAGGAAATAATTGAATAAGTTAATTATTTATACGCTCGCTCTAAAAAAATAAACACGCATTTTAGTTTGGACTGGCCTATTGGTCTAGTGGTCAGTGGCCCCGACTATTATGCCAGAGGTCGTGGATTCGGTTACTCCTACGCTTTATGTGATGAGCATGATTTGATATTTGTTCTGTGTTTGGCCATATTTTTTCTATAATAGGTACGTATTTAGAAAAATATAAGATTTATATTATTATTATGGTGCTTTTTTTATGGTAGGTAAAAATCATCGAATGACGAATCCCACTCTTGGGCGGAGCGGGAAACAGTGTCAGACTCTTACTGACTAAAGAACCTTGCCTGAGCCCCTTGGTGTAACGCTTTCGCATCAACCCTCAGCTCCGGGAGGATTATTGTGCTAAGAGTTTGTTGTGGATGTGGCTCAAAAGGCTGCCTAACTGAAATGGGACTGGGCAGGACACGTGTGCCGCATGCCCGACAAGCTGTGTGCCAAAGTAATACAAAGTTGGTGCCCTGAGACAGTGGGACGTGGTCACGGTAGACCACGAAGGAGATGGCGCGATAAGCTAGACAGTTTCCTTCCGAACTGGCAAGAGGAAGCGCGGACCCGCGATGGATGGAAGGAGTGGAGGGAGGCTTTTGTCCAGGAGTGGGACAGAATAGGCTAACTAAAAAAAAGAGTTTGTTTAAATTCTGCTACACACAGGAAGTTATACAAAATAAATGATTTACTTTCATAGAAAACAATACTGGTGTCAATAACAATATGACTGGCAATCAATCTATCAATAAAATATGAGCGAGCCCTGAACGATGTGTGACACTGTACTATCAATTACACAGATTGCTGCACAGATAAATTGAATCGATTTAATTAAACTGTGAACATTCGTTTTTTTTTAGGTAGGAAATCATTCACAGACTTCTACTGTTCTATGGTGTATGTGTATGTGTCCTTTGGGGATTCGCAGAATAGTCCAGAAGCTGAGGCTACTGTGACTCGTATCCAGCAGTGGCTTGAAAGGTTTGAAAAGTGCTTCAAGTAGGAAACTTGCTACCGCGATTGTGGCGAATTTAAGAATGGGTTGCGACAGTTGCAATCTGAAAACAACATCCTCACTTACGAGTTGTAGGTTTTGAGTTCGCACCCAGTCAAAGTAACTGCACCTTACTTTGTGTAATTTTTTACAACACTACTAGAACACTATAGAATACGAGTACTACCACTCGTTTGCTATAGTGTTTAATAAGACTGAGAGCAAACTTAAATCGTTTGTTATATATTTTTTTTGTTTCGTGATTAATATCAGTTTTGTTTGCCCTATTGACAGAAGAGAATGGTCTTATTAAAATCCTAATCATGGAACCTCTTCACAACCCTGAGGTGTTACGTTTAATAGCCTCATTTTGCTCCATCTTTTGTGAAGATTATAAACTTTTAAGTAAGCTCCAATTTACAAGATTAAAAAGAAAGTTTTTCGTACCAAATAAATGTTTAGCAACCTGAAGAAGTTCAAAGGTCCGTGGAGCAATATTGCTTTAGCTGTGTACGTAAGAAAACAAGTTTTATGAGAGTTTTTCCTTACCTTCATAACTTTATTATTTCTTGGACAATATTGTGTTAGAGATTCGCGCTGAAAGTGGTTCCCTTTTGAGAGGGCTTCATAATATTTTTATACAGGTTTCGCAGTTACTAAATTTTATCAAAAAAGGTGTAATGCTATTTTGCTGTTTCTTTATAAAATTACGCTAGTATAAAAAGATTCCATTACATACGAGTAAATTACATATTCTCACACTTCTGGCCGTCCGGTTTCACGATCGCCTCAAATATGTCATCAAAATCACAAGGGTCCAGCAGAGCCGAAGTCCACTGAGGCAATGGAGCGTTTATTAAAAGTTAAACTTGTGGCCCTAAAAAACAAAAGACAACTTAACAAACATAGGTGTAGTGTTAGTCAGTAAAAGTCCTGCTCCACTCTAGATTTGGAGAAGACCACTTGAAAAAAAACTACATTATATTTACATCAAATTAAAAAAAAACTGCGCGGAACGCTGACAAGAGCTTTATTCCCGTACCTACTTATTCTAAGTATATCTATGCAATATATTATACATATGTGAACAACGAAGGAGTGGAGGATATTATAAATAAAAGCGCACGGTCTGTGAACACGTCTGAGATATGAAATATTTCAGCGTCGCGTTGACTCTTGCGTTGCGGTGCACATGAAATATGTTTAACTGACGCAGTGGTTCCCAACCTTGTTTTGACCACGGACCCCAAGGTTTTAGCTTTCTTTGTTTTTTTTCAGGGATCGAGCGACAGGGGTTTGTTGTAAGTTTATTGAAGAATATGTTTATGTCCACATATTCTTTATAATAAAATCAGAATTAACGAGCATTGTCATAGCATAGCATGTTTCGACTGCTGGGACTCAGGCCTCCTCTATTGGAGAGGAAATGGGCAGTAATCCACCACGCAAGCTCAGTGCGAGGGGGATGAAATTTTTGGATCCAGGACATGTCGGTTTCCTAACGATGTTTTCTTTGAGCGTTTTGAGAGAAATGGTGATGAAATAAATTCCACAAAATACTGCACATGACTGGATTTGGACACGCGACCTACAACTAGGTAAGTCGGGGCTTTTATCACTCGGCCACCACTGCTCATTGTCATAGAATACGTAATTTGTAATAGAAATATTTTTTTTTACGTTTATTCTGTTCTTATTTACCACAATTCAGGTCTTGTATTGTATTGCATTTCGGGCTGGTATCCGCAACTTCACGACTAAGGCGCGTATTTTGCGTATAAAATCCAGGTCTTACGGACCACAGGTTGGGACACACTGAACTAACGTGACAGATAGAGAATTCGAGTCTAGCCTGGATAGTGAAGTCTATGCAACCATGTTTCGATGCTACGTTACAGGAATCTTGATCACATCCATCGCGTGATCAGGATATTCAGCTTGTTATGTCGGCGTGGCATTACTCTTGCCTTTGTCGTGAAACTTTGGAACAGTTTCAATTTGATGTCGATTCAGAATGACGAGCAGTGGAAATCTGCTGTTGTGTGAATATCCAGTAATCAACTGGCTATTCCAGACCGCGCAACTCACACACGACAACATCAGTGTTAATAGTACTGTATATATAATACTAGCAACCCGCCCTAGTTTCACAAGGTTGCTTTGCTGATTTTAAATATATTATGAATATATAAAACATATAAACCTTCCTCTTCTATCTACTAAAAAAACGCATCAAAATCCGTTTGCGTAGTTTTATAGATCTAGCATTATAGGGACAGAAAAGGGAAAGTGACTTTGTTTTATACTATGTAATGATACAGGGAGGCCCAGAAAGAAATGCCCTTATTCGAAAAATAAATTTAATTTTAATAAATAAAGTAATACATAGTCGTAGTATTGTTAATATTTTTAATGTTCTTTTTTTTATGTTTCATTTTTAATTTAATTAATTTGTATTTTTATTTAATTTATTGACATTTGTATGTTTATTTAATTTATTAATTTTATTTATTGACATTTGTATTTGATTTACTGACATTTGTATTAGATTATAATGAGTCAATAGTTACTTGAATTAATAAACGAATTGAATTGAATTGATAGTCTTTTTAACTTGAATTTTCAAAAGTGCATTTTTCATTGGGCTATCCTGTATTATGTATATAATGGTTAAAGGGGTTAAACAATAGCTTCTGTTCTGTGGGTGAAACGGTATATGTATTTTATTTATATATCTATATAAATATTTTGATACCAATGGAGAAAGTTTGTTATTGCGACTAAGGCAGAATTCACCGAGGTAACAGGTGAGGGTTGCAGAAGGGTCGAAGCCAATTAGGGCCAAGGGTTTGCGTCTGAAAAGGAAGGCTCTGGCCCTGGTATGTATGGCGATGTAGGAACGGGGTAGGTTGTTTAGTCAGTAAGAGTCTGACACTTGTTTTCCGCTCCGCCCAAGAGCGGGACTCGTCATTGGATGATTTTTACCTACCATAAAAAAAAAACAGGCGAGGGTGTTATGTGTAGAGCAGAGTGCTGCAGACTTTCGACGTGTATCAAACAATGTTTATCATCAGCCTTTTCAGCCTGTTCCCACTGCTGGGACAACGGCCTTCTGTCTAGGAGAGGGAATGGGCTGTGATCCACCACACACGCATGTCTTTGAATTTTTGGTATCAGGATATGCCGGTTTCCTCACGATGTTTCCTTTCCCGATTTCCCGATGTTTCCTTTACCGTTTTGAGTGCAGTGGTGATGAAAAAATTACACAGAGTAATGCGCTTGGCTGGGTTTGAACCTGCGACCTACTACTCGTAAGTCAGGGCAGGTACCACTCGGCCACCATACAATACAGTCTGTTTTTTAATATTCTTAAAAAAAAAATATTTTTTTATATTTGTGATGCGCTATTACTCGTGGGGGTTGTTATCTAGGTAGATAGAGAAAAGAAAATTGTGTAGTTCTATAGTCATTGTTTACAAAGCTACTTAGTAAGTTGTTACAGTTGAGATATAAAACACAAAAAAACACAAAGATATTGTTATCATTTCCCGAAGAATAAAGAAAACTTCGCTACGGGAAGAAATTGTTCTCCAGAACAAAGAAACAAGTAACTCAACAGGAAATTATTCAAACAAATTATTGTTTCAATAAAGAAAACAATAGCTCTTATAGTCGGTTGTAGTCGGATACAGAAGTTTAACAAACTTATTCCAGATAATGAGGAAAATAACTGAGACCAGGAAATGCTTCAGTTACTATGAATAAAAGAAAGATAAACTCCTTCTTTATTAATAATGCCAGAGCTAAGAGTTTGTTCAAAAAAGAGACACGATTTAGAAAGCAAAGAGTAACTGCAAAAACAAGGAAGAGAAAAAGTCGGACACCACAAAAAAAAACACCGGAAATTCTCCATAAAGGCTGACGATTGTACTAAAAGGCCTTTTAATGTCAAATTTCATGGTTCTACGTCAAAGTGAATCGAATGTCGAAATATGTTTTGTGCAACATAAACAGCCGTATCTTTTTTCCGTTTACTTAGGAGTTTGCTTTTTACATCTCCAAGAGAGCGCAGATATATATTATGATTTAAATTTCAACTCGATCCCTCCACGCGTTTCCGAGATAAAGGGTCTTGAGAGCCAGACAGACAGACGGCAAAAATCATCCAATGACGAATACCGCTCTTGAGTGAAACGGGAAACAGTGTCAGACTCTAACTAAACACCCCACCCCGTCCCTTCTTTGCCCTTTGCACTGGGGCCAAAAGTATTTTTAATACATTGATATAAGTAAACGTATCTTAACCTTTCGAATACCATAATTAAACACTTAGAAAGAGAGGGCTCAAGGCTCAAACGTATAAATAAACGTGTTTTAGTATACGTATCTTGTAATCTTTGAAAATACCATAAAATCAAAATGATTTAAACAGCAATATTAGCGCTTCGAAGGCAAAATATTTCACGAGAGTTATTCGTTTAAGCGCAGTTTCCCGCAAATATTAAAATCCCGATGCGGATTGCGAATTTGACTAAATAGAAATGAAAGTGTACTGAATCCGTCAAACGATATGAATTGTTGATGGTATTTAAATAATCTCTGTTTCATTTCGGTGTTGGAGCTCGGCTAAAGGCTTAACTTTTGCTATACGCAACTTAATATATTTTGTGGAGAGAATTTTGCGTTAAAAATATACGTTTAAAAAAAATCTTAGTGGTTTTTAGGGTTCCGTAGCCAAAATGGCAAAAACGGAACCCTTATAGTTTCGTCATGTCCGTCTGTCCGTCTGTCCGTCTGTCCGTCTGTCCGTCTGTCACAGCCGATTTACTCGGAAACTATAAGTACTACAGTGATGAAATTTGATGGGAATATGTGTTGTATGAACCGCTACAAAATTATGACACTAAATAGTAAAAAAAAGAATTGGGGGTGGGGCCCCCCATACATGTAACTGAGGGATGAAAATTTTTTTTTCGATGTACATACCCGTGTGGGGTATCAATGGAAAGGTCTTTTAAAATGATATAAAGTTTTCTAAAAAACATTTTTCTTAAAGTGAACGGTTTTTGAGATATCAGCTCTCAAAGTCGTAAAAAGTATGTCCCCCCCCCTCTATTTTTATAACTACGGGGTATAAAATTCTAAAAAAAATAGAGGTGATGCATGCTAATTAACTCTTTCAACGATTTTTGGTTTGATCAAAGTATCTCTTATAGTTTTTGAGATAGGTTGATTTAACTGTAATTTTGGTTAAGTTATTGTGCTTACACTGAAAACGATGGCTGAATCTTATAAGATAGATCAAAAAATATACTACAGTATTGTACACCTTTAAAAATCCGCGATGATATAAAATCTTTATAATGTAGGTACTTTTTACGAGAAATGCCGATTTGGGCACGCCTATAGCACGGAATATTTATAAATACATATATAAAATTAATATTCATACATAAAAGTACAAGGCAAAATATCGGGAGAGTTTAGGCTCCATTCACCAGGTGTATAAATTGACATAATAAGTTTATTATATTTGCTGCTACGGAACCCTTTGTGCGCGAGCCCGACTCGCACTTGGCCGGTTTTTTTTTCAAAGTTGGATAGTCATTTAATAATTTTCCCTGTTCTAGGGCGAAGTGGAAAGGCGTGTCAGACTTTTAAAGACTAAAACTGCACTTATGATCCTTTTTTGGCCTTTGCGTTCCTAGACCTCATGGCGTGCGTCGAAGACTACGCGACGGTGAGCGACGTTCGTCGTCTGAAAGGCCACGCCAACCGTGAGTCCGGAGGCTAGCCCATTTTTTTTTAATTCGATATAAACGAAATTTTATTACACGATTACCAAAAAAGGAGTGTTATATATTTAATGAAAGGGTCGCTATTGGCCACTATCACACTCAGTCACTATCACTGTTGACGATAAATCATTACATAGTATAAAAGATGTATATGTTTAGATCTTTAAAAGTACGCAACGGATTATGATAATCATCTCAATTCGGATGTATCTATTTTTAAAAGATAGAGTGATTCCAAAGAAAGGAGTGTAGTACATGCATAATATATTCAATATCAGTACCCGTGCGAAGCTGGGGCGGGTCACTAGTTAAAAATAAAACTCATACAGAAATCATAATTTGAACAAAACTCTAACTTTGTCAGTACCAACATCACTTCACACAGCATCCCTCGAGATATGAGCCGCTCCATTCTAGTTCCATCTAAGGGCATCTCTACAGGATTCTACGCGAGATGTTACCGGTTCAATAGCTTTACATACACTATGCAAACTGCGATTACTCTCATAAGAGAAGGGGTGTCTTAAGGAACAATTATGTACCATAAATGGTTACATATTTATTTCAAAATAATATAACAATAAAATTTACTAAAGACCATCGAACGCTCTTTGCCTTTCACTTTTGACTGGCGTAGTACGTCACACGATTAGTTCGTACCGTTTCGTTGCACGCTCTGCGCGTTGTTAGAAATATTTGCGCTGATATATCTAGGTAGTCTACATCGATACAATGCGTTCCAAATGAGAATAGGATCGATTGCCATGTTGTGACGTCACGTCGTACTGTCAAATCGATGAAATTGGGCAGGGTGAAAAGAAAAATACACTTTTAAAAGTTAAGTAGTAGTTTTTTGTGTAGTTGGTGGTGTAGTTTTTTAATTGTTTTTTTTTTGTTTGTAATTTTTTAGTTTTTTTTAATAATACGCTGATTGTGCCAATAAACTATAATTATTTTGATTTTTTTTTAATTTTACAGATTATGAACGATGAAAGTTCGCTGTGTGATGTGTCTGAGTAGTGGTAAATGGAAGACAAAGGCGAATAGTTCCTGACAATGAAAATAAGAAAGAAAATAGCTTTTCTTTTAAACTAGTGATTACTTAAAACAATATATTTAGCTTATTAATATGAAACAATAACGTTTTTACTTCATCTAGAATTAACTAAGACAAAGCAAAAAAACCTTCATTAATACGTAAATAAGTTTTTTTTTTAAACCGTACTTTTCACTCAATAAAACGGGACAAGGGCAGGAAGATGATGATGACTTTTCACTCAATATTTGACAAATGATAACTATTTGCACATGGTGTCATGTGCAATGAAACATGTAAATACGATATGTATATACGGGAACATTACGTGCATGTAATTATTAAAAACGTGTTCCAAACGCGGATTAACAAGGTTGTACGTAATTACACACGTAAATACATGAGCCCCGACTGGTTCCAATATTCACGTTTTAATTACCAATTACGACAAATATTAACAGCGAGAGATTAATCAATGAGCTTCTGTTACCGCCTCCAATGCTGCATCCTATTACGGAGTGTTTTATTCAGTAATTTATCTATTTATTTTGACTTTCTAGATACATTAGAATGTTTAGACTAGGCCATACCAGTTTATCCTAGAGTGTGCGCATTTATATCAGGACCAACTAATTTGGCCTAGCCTAAACTGGTTTATCCTATCGGGTTTAGGACAAATTAGTTTGGACTAGGCTATACTAGTTAATCCTATCGCGTATAGGAAGAACTAGTTTAGCCTAGGCAAAACTAGTTTTTCCTAAAATCGGCTTTGGCTGGTAACATATATATACATATACGAGAAAATTACGTGCATGTAAGTTGTTAAAAACTTGTTCCATACGCGGATTAACAAGGTTGTACTTAATTAAACACGTAAATACATGAGACCACACTGGTTTCAATATTCATGTTTTAATTACCAATTGCAACAAATATTAACAGCGAGAGATTAATCAATGAGCTTCTGTTACCGCCCCCAATGCAGCATCCTATTAAATCTATGAATATAGCTTCCTAAAGTATAACGATAGAAACTGTATACAAACATATTCACTGTATGTATTTATTATTATTGATTTATATCAGATTATTACATCCATTTATAATAAAATCAATTTATAAACTAAAAATATATTAATAAAAAAAGAAAAATCTTATTGGGCATCAAAAAATTCATACACATCAATATCAATGGGAAAAGTGCTCAGAACACTGGTAGCATTGCCGCGCTGGATGGCAATGCTGATTAGCTGATAGAAATAAAGCCCAGCCCTCTGGTCAAGCGAAGAGTCAACCAGCTGTTTGCTGATATCGCGTACAACTCGATGAGTGATCGGACCCCCAGCGGGAAACAATGTCAGACACACTGTTTCCCGCTCCGCCCAAGGGCGGGATTCGTCATCAGGTAATTTTTCCCACCATAAAAAAAAAGTTAACCGGACGGTCGGATGGCGAGCTACCCATAATATGTATTAGTCGTCATCCGCATGCAGGATTTCTCTTGTAAACTAACTGTATACTACCACCATTCCACCACAAAATCAGAGGCTCCCTTGTTCTTGGAAGTACTTGTGTATCTCGAATAGTGCAGAATTATTAACATTGTGGTCGAGACTAACCTCAAGTGCTCACTTGCTCCTCTTCGTGGTATCTCGGTTATCACGACGAACACCGAATATATTGTACGAGAGGACATTGAGGAGTTTGGTTTCGTAATACATAGAATATGTAAGTGTTCTGCATGAGGTAAACTTAGGTAGGTGTATCGCCTTGAGATGGAAATGAGTGGTGCTGACCACATTCGATAAACATTAATTTATATAAAAGGAATAAGAAAGAAAGAAAAACTTTTTATTTGCGGGACGTACAATAATTTACATCGTCAACGGCGCGCACCGTTCCCGCGCGCCTCAAGGAGTTGTCAGCAAACTGTAAGGGCCCTTCAGGGTCGAAGCCTTCTGGAGCTGCCGGTTTGTGTGAAACTGTTACCGCGGCTCTGGGAATAAGGCAAGGAAGGTACGGGGTAGGTTTTTTAGTCATTAAGAGTCTGACACTGGTCTCCCGCTCCGCCCAAGAGCGGGTTTCGTCATTCGATGATTTTCAGCTACCATAAATAAATAAAACACTAATTTACAAGTAATAAATAATAATTTACATAAACAGAACATTAACACAAACTTAGAATAGTGCGCTCAAAAATTGATTAAATGACGTCTCAACACATGCTCAAAACTACTGGGACAAGAAGCGTGAAATAAGATTAAGATATCCTTTATATAACGTAAGCAAGCGAGAAGTAAGAAGAGAGTGAATAGAGATAGATGTCTTTACTTCTCATCATCACCTCCGTTGATAAGGTAGGATTATCCGACCAGACAGGTAATATGTCAGAACGCTACTGCACGATTTATGATTTCAGGCTATTCTAAATATTCAAATCACGTGGAGTACTTTGATTGTGCGATGCAGGATTTGTTCTTATGTGATGCTATAGATGGCGCAACGTGTCGATACGATGGTAATGCACGTACAAATGGTAAATTAATCGATCACATTTTAATCAAGTAATCAAAGTATAACAATTTAATCATAGTATAAAACAAAATTACTTACCGGTGTCCCCATGTATATGTTTAGATCTTTAAAAATACGCAACGGATTTTGATGCGGTTTTTTTAATAAATAGAGTGATGCAAGAGGAAGGTTTATGTGTATAATACATGCATAATATATTCAATATCAGTACCCGTGCGAAGCTGGGGCGGGTCGCTAGTTATGTAAAACCATAATAAATAAAATCATTATTTATTATATACATAATTACTTTTTTATTTTTTGACCACTTTACAATCGTATATCTTCATACACACAAGTTACAATTAGGTTTACATTTTAAATCTACGGTTTACGTAAAGTTACCTCTAGGTGGAAGTTTTGCATGCATTTGCTTAACCTGCACAGGAAAGCTGTTAAGATTCAAATTGAGTTTCTCAAGTTTTAATGCATTGTTAAGCTGTAATTTGCGTACTATATAATGCCGGATGAAAATTCTAGAGTATTCATTTAATCCTTGTTACACTTTGAAAGATATACTTCATCATCATCAGCCCTTTAATGTTCCCACTGCAGGGACACAGGCCTCCTCTCTCTATGAGAGGGAATGATCCACCACGCGGGCCCAGTGCGGATTGGTGGATGTCACATGTCTTCGAATTTTTGGTTCTAGGACATGCCGGTTTCCTCACGATGTTTTCCTTCACCGTTTTGAGAGCAGTGGTGATGAAATAAATTACACAAAGTAATGCGCCTGGCTGGGTTTGAACCCGCGACCTACGACTCGTAAGTCGGGGCCGTTACCACTCGGCCACCACTGCTCTCAAAGATATATCTGAAAGATATACTTAAACAACTCAAAATTATAACTTTTTGGGGTTTCGTACCTGAAAAAGAAAAAATATTTTTTTTATGGTAGGCAAAAATCATCCAATGACGAGTCCCGCTCGTGGGCGGAGCGGGAAATAGTGTCAGACTCTTACTGACTAAAGAACCTACCCCGTTCCTCCCTTGCCTTATTCCCAGAGCCCCGGTATAACGCTATCGCACCAATCCTCGGCTCTAGGAGGCTTCGACCCTGAAGGGCCCCTACAGTTTGCTGTCTCTTTAAGCCCGCGGGAACAGTGCGCGCCGTTGACGACTTAGGCTCGGTGAAATAAAAAGATTTTGATTTTGACTTTGACTTGGGCTATGTGAAATAAAAATATTTTGACTTTGAGGGTCGGACCTTCCTTTCAAAAACTGGACTGGGGCCCCAGTAGGTTTCGGCCCTGTAATTGGGCCTCTTCATTGCAGTTGGGCCTCACACCTTTGTATGTTAAATTTTACGTAGAGTTTTGGATCCAAACTAAAATTTCGTTTTGGTGATTTATGAGGTTGGAAATCGTCTAACGAAATTCTTCGCTCAAAGGTGGAGCGAGCGTGCGTGCCGGACTTTACTGACTAACATCTACTGATGTCCATTAGAAACCCTTTGCATTCTAAGATATTATTTTGATTGCATCTTTTTCAGAAATTTTCCAAGAAATTAAACATCGTTAACTAGTAGATGAAAGCTATAACCACTGTGAAAATAATTACTTTGATTTACTGAAGATACTCATTATGTTCTTAATTAAATCTGACAAGCGTCTCTTGGTCATAATTAATAAGGCTCTTAAGCCGGCTAATTAAGACCTTAACACCCAGTGATATGGTTCAAACTACCTTGGAATACGTCATAAATAATGAAGCCATAAATCACGTGAAGATTAAATAAGTCTGGTGTGACAGATGAGTTATGTAACTCAGTTAAGCCAAGTTAAACTGAGTTATTATCAGATATATTGGATAAGAATTTGGTTGAGACTGTTCTCAACTTTTTACTCTGCCACCACAACTGGTGGCCGAGTAAAAACTTGTGAGCCGCGGGCTCAAACCCAGCCAGGCTAGTAATTAGCCTGGCTGGGTTTGAGCAATTTATTTTATCACCACTGGCTCCAAAAACAGTGAAGGAAATCCATCATGAGGAAACCGCCATGGCCTAGAATCAAAAATTCGAAGACATGTGACATCTACCAACCCACACTCAGCCCGCTCGGTGGATTATGGCCTACAAGAATTTTCTCTCCTATAAAAGAGGCCTGTCCCAAGCACTGGTAATATACATATTATAAGGTCGACACTGTGCTATGCTATTGGATGATATTGCATTTATGGCAATATAATTATTATAATTATTCACATCTTATAAAGGAGCATAATAATATATTGGATCATCATCTTTTTGTACCTTTGCTTCTTACGAAAGTCCGGGATTCAAGAACTTTTATTTTATTCAGTTATTTTTCAGTAACAATTTATATCACATTTTTTCATCACATTTTTTTTCATTTTTTTCTAACCATTTGTATATATTCATGTATTTTTATTTTTTAACCTTAGATTATTATTTTTAGATTGAAATTTAAAATATCAAGAATAAAATAAATATACCGTTTACAAGTCAAAAATAAAAAGTAACATGTCACCTAAATAACACGTGCCCTTAAATCTTCAAATAGTCGGAAAAATTTCGAGCACTTTACAAGGATCCGAAGAGGTGCGAGATTCCAACGCCTAGTCTGGATTCTTCCGATAAATTTCTGTGATGATCATTAGACATTCTGTTAAAAGAATGTCTTAAAAAAGGAATTTTTGCGAGCGTAGTTTCTCGCCTTGGTGGATAATATGAAATGAAAATGGAGTGGGTAGTGAGTGTGGAATAGGGGTGCGGGATATGGGAGGCGGATATGATAGGACCATTTATCCCGGTTGTAAGTTATTTTGAATACCAAAATGTTGCGAAACCTGCAAAATAATGTTGAGATTTTTTTTTATTAAATATTTTTTTTTATCTGCATTGCCACCCAGAGAGGCAATGCTGCCAGCATTCTGGGCACTTTTCCCATTGATATTAATGGATTTTTAGTTAAAAAACGTAGTGTTATTATTAGAATAAGAACGGTAAATATATCTATTTTATCAGTATTTCAATCGATTCCATTTTTTTTTAATTCCGGCGTTTAACGAACGCCCTAGGCGTCTAATTGAATGGCTAATTTAACCAGATGGTTGCGACATATAATTTCACTGATTACTTACAACAAACTTACACGATCTGTGTACTTTATTTATGTACTTCAAAAACAAGCTATAAGTTGAATAAACCATATAATATATTTCGCGAAACACAACTTGTTAAAGCTGTCTCTAAAAAGTTAGGGGAGTCATTTATCAATAGAACTCGCTAATTAACTGCCGCTACCACGCATGCACACTTACGTACACACCAACTTAATTAGGTTAGATATACATTGCGTATTTTGTTCGCGTTAATATGATGAACGTCCTAAATGCCGCGTAATGTTCGCGTCGCACGCCGAGTTATCTTTATAGCTTCTCTGAGTACGCGCTCCGTTCCGACAATTTGATTAGCTCGCTGACATCACGGTGATACGGACGTGCAGTAAAGTCGGGAGAGATGCGATAATTGAGGAAAATGTGGGAACAAAAAGAAAATAGGATCCAATTTGTTATGAAGGATTGGAGGGTTGTGCATCAGTGTAATATTTATTGGTATAAGTGAAATTAATTATTATTTGTAGATACGGAAATATTTCGTTTATTACCAAATTATTTATTTATATCACAAAATATATATACAAAAACGGAGTTTAACATTGTACAGACCAAAACCTTTCGACTTCAAGGACCATCCATTCTGCGAGCGATGTGTGGTTGCGAATATCTTCTTATGCTTTCACTTTAAAGAAAAACTAAATTATTTACCTATGCTAAAGGTCTTCATTGCTGAATTTTATTACTTATAAGTTGAGTGTGTAATAAGGAATGGAAAGCTGTAACAGTCCAAACTGTTAAATTTCGTTTCAAATTATATTCCAGTCAAAAATATTTTGGAGATTTTTGGTATGTAAAAAATCTTGTGACAGCTTTATGAATATAAAATAGGCATAAAATATGTAGAACCAAGGATGGAGGAAAACGAACGAGACTGGGCTTCAAATTGTGAATAAATTGTGTATAAGGCGCGATTACCAATCCAAATAAAATGAACATGTGATGGTTTAAATATACTGGGCATACTATCCCGTTAGCTAAGACAAGTAAACTATACATTTAACTATAACATTCATTCGCAAGTATTTGTAAAGTAGTGACGAATACCTACATTTAGGAAAAAACTTTCAGAATAAAATTGTTGTAGCAAGCGTAGCATGCCAGCTACGCCGTAGCACAGTGCGTAGATGTACGTAGCGTCTCGTAGCGAGAACTGTGTATATAGCTACTCACTGCTACGAGTAGTTGTCTGTTTTTTTTTTCTGATTACCGTTTCTTATGAATACGCGGGTAGTTATTATCTACATTTTATATATTTGCCAAATATGTTTTGACAAAGTATAAAAACTAAAGTTTAAAAACTAACACCCGACTACTTAAAAACACGCTCTAAAAAGTACGAAACAAGAAAACAAGAAAGCCGTGGTCGTATACCACTTTTTTTAATTTATTATTCTTATGGCATACGACCACGGCTTTCTTGTTTTCTTGTTTCGTACTTTTTAGAGCGTATTTTTAAGTAGTCGGGTGTTAGTTTTTAAACTTTATTTTTATTTAACATATTTTGGAGTTCTAAATAGGTTAATCTTGGGTTCATTGATTTCTCAGCCCATGAATACAGGTAAAGTCACAAGCAAATGCTAGTAATATATATATATTCAAAATGTACAAGTAAAGCGCTTTCAAATGATACCAAACACGGCATATTTATCTTAACTTTATTTTTTTACTTCGTATGTTTTGTTCGCTAGAGGGCGCCACATTAGATTTTGTGAAATCCCATATAGCCTATAACCAGCAGACAATTAAGACGCTTCTAATGATATGTCATTTGTCGAATTCTGATAAGTAGTTTAGAAGTTACGAGGGAACAGATGAACATCCATACCCACATACATACATACATACAGGTCAAAATCATAACCCTCCTTTTGCTTCGCCGTAGTCGGGTAAAAAACTTAAAAATAGTAACATTAATAATTTTTGATGAGGTTGGCCAGAAACGATGAAAATGAAACAGGGAACCGAACAACCGAAATCAAAAATATTTTAAAACTTTTTATTTTATTTGTTATTTTAAAAGTTGGTTACATTTTTGTAAAAATTTTTTAGAGTAACATAGTAGCTTTATAATATGTAAATCGTTGAACTTAACCGGTGACCACAGTACAGAATCTCACGGACCACAAATCAGATAGACCCACATTTTACGACTACCCGCAACTTGTACGCCATTAGCCGGAAATTAAACACGCGCTTGACCGCACAGAGGAAGCGCTTGTTAATACCGACTGCGGATGTCCGTAGAGAAACATAGCCACTGATGAATTTTGAATTAATTAGACCTTTTTTAAATGAATTTTCAGGATGTTTTACCAGGATATTTTTTTTTCCGCGATTTCAGGTTTGGTCCCATAGTAAAAGTTGTTTGTTATCATGACTACAATCTCGAGTTTAAGTAATTATCATCATCAACAGCCTTTCTAATGTTCCCACTGCTGGGACACGGGCCTCCTCTCTGGGAGAGGGAATGGACCATAATCCACCGGCCCAGTGCGGATTGGTGGATGTCACATGTCTTCGAATTTTTGGGCTTCGAGTTTAAGTATCGGTCACTAATTACTAGTCACCGTATATATATATATATTTTCTTTCAATTTAATACTCATTACTTTATTGCATTCCATATGTACATATAGGTGGTATAAATATTATCAAGATCAATATGGACTCGGTCAGGCAGGCACAGTTAGGAGAGAAGACGAAGACTAAGTAACAATTCGTGGAATTAGTTAGTAGTATATACTATTATGTGGCGAATTATTTATTTATTTTACTATTTATGTACACACATATAACTCATAGATACAGAACATTATAATGAAAAGAATGTACAAAGGTACTGCTTATTTCAAAAAGAAATTTCTTCCAGCAGATCTGCGAAAGGAGAAATTTTAAGAAATGTAGACAATAGTGTATAGAAATAAGAAAAGAAGTGATTAAAACGTGGAAAAAAAATTAAAGAAAATAAAAAAAAAATGTTGGGAGAATTATGTTAGATATGTTAATTTATTTTGTCATAGTTATTTTTAAATTATGTACTATGTACCATTTGAATTAAATTGTGAATACATGTTACTATATTATTATGTCTATGTATTGGTAAATTATGTTAGATGCCGGTGGTGTTAAGCCGTTGGCAAAACCTACTTAGGTTTATAGTGTATGGGAAATTCAGCATCAGCAAAAATATTGTGAAAGTTCTGATTAATCATCTGTTGGTAACTAGTCCGTCTGCCACTTTACCATCTGATATATTTTGATATTTTCTGCAGATCTGAAGTTATTACTAAACTTTTTCTATTAAACAGTTCTTGAGATAAATTACGACGTTTTAGTAAAAGTTATATACGTTTGATCAACGCAATAAATTCTGCGTAATAGGAGAGAAAACATTATTGGTGGCGACATACATTGCAGCCGACACCAACACTTTTCTTGAACCAATTTATCATTTACTAGCTTTTGTCAGCGGCATCGCCCGCGTACATAAAATGTAGCCTATGTCACTCAGGAGTGAAGCAGCTTTCTATTGTTGCTAATTTTTTTACAATCGGACCAGTAGTTCCAGAGATTACCCCCTACAAACAAAAAAACAAACTTTACCTCTTTATTATATTAGTTTAAATTATCATAATTTAACCCAAAAGACGTCCAGTGCTGAACATAGGCCTCTCTTCGACGGCACTCTCTGTTCCCACGTGCCTCATGGAGTTGTCAGCTAAGCCGTAGGAACTCTGCAATAGGGTCGAAGCCTACTGGGGCCCAGGGTTCTTTCTGAAAGTAAGACTTGGTCCCAGTGCGAAAGGCAAAGAAGGAACGGGGTGGGGTGTTTAATCAGTAAGAGTCTGACATTGTTTCCCGCTCCGCCCAAGAGCGGGATTCGTCAGTGGATGATTTTTGACCACCAAAAAATTAAAAAAACATAGGCCTCCCTCAAATATATATTATGTACTTCATGCATACCAGCAAAAAGGAAAATTAGAAAAAAGAGAGATTAAATTACAATCAATACACGTAGACTGCTCCACATATTCAAACTCCGGAATGGTATATAAATGTATCGTGTACATCAAATTATACATGTATAATTAAGTTGGGTACTCACAAATAAAACCACATCATTACCGTGAAGAGGATTTCATTTAATGTTTAATGACGCTCGACCACTGTGTTAACATTACTGTATGTTATACTATTTAGTTTCAAGCAGAGTCAGTCACGGCTTCGCTCCCAGCAACAGAAAAATGTGATAAATGAAGAACCGGTCGACCGTTTTTGTGCCATCTACCAAATACTCTGAACAAAGCCTAAACATTTGGTTTGGCCAGGTGAGCCCGTGCTTGAGTTATAAAGTCACAACGAAAAGTGGCATTGATTTTTATATATATTGATGATTTATGTTTAGTACTAGAGAGGTTTGCGGAACAGTGTAAAACCTGGCTAAATTCCATTGCAGTAACCTCTGACCACACGAAATCGTCCCACTAAAAAAACAAACACAAATCTTTTTTTTGTAGTCTATACCAGGGCCGGGCCGAGAGGACACCGCTTCCAGTTGCCTGTACTCTTTCATTAAGATTATGATTGAGAAAAGGTTAAACTTTATATGAACTAAAAAAGGATTAAGAACATCACTGTATGCAATCAATTATTATTGTTTTCTGCAAGAGGACAATTTTATTGTTATTGCGATATAGATTCAAAGCATTTACTTCAAATAAACCTTTACAGGCACTTTTGAAATGTCAAGAAGTCGGTCTGTCCGAAAAAAATTACGCTGATTGCACATTCCAAAGAGTAGATCTCTAAGGAGAAGAATGTGCAAGAAACTCCATATAAACTTTCCTTCAATAGGTATAATTGAATGAAAAGAGGTCCGGCGACCAAGTTTTGCTGCGCTTAAAGTAAACGAGACAGCACAACTTTGGGAAACTTAGGAGTACAACTTAAATCTGCGCAATCTAATTAGGTTACAAGAACGGCTACGGTCCATTTGTACTTAAAATATTTCTCTACAAATTAAATGGGTCAGTCAGTATATTTTATTGTATCGGTTGTAAAGATCGTCAGTTCATTCAAACTTTCATCATCATTATCATTCATTTCATCCTAAAGACGTTTACTGTTTTATTTTTTTATGGTGGGGAAAATCATCGAATGATGAATCCCGCCCTTGGACGAACTGGGAGACAGTGTCATACTTCTACTGACTAAACGACTCACTGTTCTTTCTTGCTTTAGTTCCAGGGCCCCGTTGTTCTGCTTTCGCATCAACCCTCGGCCCCAAAAGGTTTAGATCCGTACGATTACCGGATGGGCGGACAGCGAGCTTCCCATTGCTCGCCGTTCGCAAGTCCACGCCTACGGTGGCCGGAAATCTGGAAAGAAGTCTACTGTTTGACGTAGGCTTCCTCCAGATGTTGCCACAATGAATGGTCTTGCGCGTCTCGCATCCATCGGATTCCCGCAACCTTTACTAGGACATCGGTTCACCTTGTAGAAGGCCCTCCATCGCCAGAACCTTTGGCTCCAACAGCGTTTTTCTATACTTTCTTGTGAACCAAAATAAAATATAAAATGAAACTTATAGCAAAAAGACATGTGACATCCACCAATCCGCACTGGGCCCGCGTGGTGGATTATGGCCCATTCCCTCTCCTAGAGAGAGGAGGCCTGTGTCCCTGCAGTGGGAACATTAAAAAAGGCTGATGATGATGATGATGATAGCAAAAAAAAAACACACACACACAATAGGCAGCCATATCGCACTTGGTGATTTATTCCAGGCAACCTGGTATGGATAGAAGTTGCCAAGACACAAAATGGGGTTGCACTTGGAACAAATACAAAAGCAAACGAAATCATATAGGTACTTAATACTAAAAATATGATATGTATATATTTTTATATGATATGAGAATAAGTGGTAAAACGAAGACAAGATTACATTTTCAAGTAGCAGGCAGTTTTCTGTTCTGCGAGCAATGTGTCAGTTTCTACTGAGTCAGTAGATTTAACAGATATTTATGCAGGACTCCAATTGTTAGACTCAAACAAAACTAAAACTGTCATAAAATAAAACTCACTTAAAGTCCCAATTACGACAACTTTCGTTCCGAACCCTAATAACATCTACTAATTGGGAGAAAAAGGAAAAACTCTTTGGAGTTTAAACAAGTTGATTTATGTGAGAGACAAATAAGGTTGCCAGATAGTCGGGAATCGTCTGGAATCTCCCGACTTTTTTAGTGATCTCCAGACTCTAGATATATCTCAAAATCTCCAGAAAAACGGATATTTCTAAAATTCTCTACGAAAAATAATTTAAAATTACTGCGCTTGCGGTGGTATGTGTAATATTATATTTCTCCCGACAACAATCCCTAAATCCCGACTATTTGATTTTTTTTCCAGATATTTTGAAATTCGAATCTGGCAACCCTAGAGACAAACTTAAAAACAGATAAAACTGTTTCTCGGTTGCAATTTATCAAGAAGAGATTAAAGAGCTTTTAAAACACTTAAACAAATGAATGTTGATGAATCTCATTATCTGTTAATGGAGTTACGTTTAAAAGTTAATGAAAAGCGGTTATATTTTTAACTGAACTGAACTGAACTGACCGTAATTGAGTGCATGATAACTGTAACGTTAAAATAATAAATGTTATAGCATAAACCATATATTTATTAAAAACTTAAAAACCCCCGCATCCGGGGCAGCCTTCAGGTCCGTGACATAGCGGATAAACTGCAGGAGGGTCGCTTACGTTGGTATGGCCACGTTTTACGAAAACCGGCAGACTACGTGGGTAACAGATGCCTCGCCATGCCGCCTCCGCCGGGACCCGGAAAACGAGGAAGGCCTAAGAGGCGTTGGATCGACGTCGTAAGGGACGATATGCGTGCTAATGGGCTTCAGGCAAAGGACGCAAAAGACCGAGCGAAGTGGAGGCGTCTTAGTAAGAAAGTGGATCCCGGGCAACGAGGTGAAAGCCAAGGTTGGCAACCGGGACTACCGCCAGGATATGATGATAGCATAAACCATATAATGTTCCCACAGCTGGGACTCAGGCCTCCATTATACAAGAGGGAACGGGCCGTAATCCATCACGCGGGCCCAGTGCGGATTGGTGAATGTTGATGTTCTAGGACATGCCGGTTTCCTTACGATGTTTTCCTTCAACTTTTTGAGAACATTGGTGATGAAATAATTACACAAAGTAAGTAGGGTTTCGTAAGTCAGGACTTTTATTATACGGCCACCACTGCTATCCGTACTCTTTTAGTGAACATCGATAGTTGTAATTTACTATCTAACTGCACGTATTTCAAACATAAAAGTAGAACAGGTTCAAACAGATAAATACACAGTTTTGTTGATACTGCACTATCGGAAACTCATAAAATCGCTATAAACTGAATCTGGCGGTAAATTGTAAACAACTTAAACGAAATGTGGTCACATTGTACGAATATGTGGCGAAAAGATTTCTGATCTAGCAAAAATTATACTTTGCACACATTATTTTTAGTCCGTTTTGTGGTTCATTCATCAGATGCCTTAAAGTCAAGGGCAATGGAAAGGGTTACGCTCGAAGTTCTTTGCGTGATCGTATCAGAAATGAAGTTATCCGCAAGAGAACTAAGGTTACCGACATAGTCTGAAGCTAAACTTAAGTGGTAGTGTGCTGGACACATCACTTGTCGATCAGGCAAACAGAGAGGCCGTAGTGGCCGAGAGTTTCTGGAATGGTGACAGCGTACGGTAAAGCACAGTGCTGGAAGGTTTCCCGCATGGTGGACAGGTGACCTGGTTTTGTTTTTGGTGAGCAAAATATGCCAATATGGGGCCAGTAGGCATCGACCCGACTGGGCCCTTACAGTTTACTATCTACAGGCGCGTGACGACTTGGCCTCGGCTGGACAGGCGGACAGCGAGCTACCGGTGACCTGGTAAGGGGTCGTGGTAATCCGATTGATGCAAAACGCACAATTTAATGTGGCGACACTTGTGCTATGTCCATTAGTGGCATCTTTGGCCAGAAATGATGATAATAACAGTGTTTTTTACTACAGTAACAATGTTCGTTAAGACTTTATTAAAATGTAGCATCATCAATCATCCAATAACATCTCCCTTGGACAGAACGGGACATAGTGTCAAACTTTTACTGACACAAAAGCCCACCCCGTTCCTTCTTAGCCCTTTGTACCGGGGCCGAACCTTCGTCCCAGAAAATGTAGCACGGCGTATTTTAGGTATTTTGAAATTCATTTCAAAAGTACCGAAAGCGTGACACTCCGTTAATGAACATCAAATAAAAAATTGCTCTCTCCATCGTTTTCAAATGAAAATATAACTCGAGCAGCCCGCTTTAATTTCCTTTTCCATCTAAATCAGCGTGTCCACAATTCAATCATTTAAATGTCAAAATAAAAAAAGGTTTCATTTCTAATTTCGTAGATTTTGGTTCATTCGGGTGGACGGCGTGACTCCACAAAAATTCTTTCGGTCAAATCATTACTGTGTATTGTCTACAATAAAACCGATTCGATGAACTTCAGTGTCGAAGTAAAAAAAAATCTGTTAAATTATTCAGTAGCTTTTCTTTGTGATGTAAAAGTCACGTCAATTTATTCATTTTACATCACAAAGGTATTTTTATAGATATTTTTTATGTAACATAGTATGGATCTTGTTGACAGTATTACAAAGTCTGATAAGAGATTACTTCACTGTATTACTAGGGAAGATATACATATAAGAAAGGTTTTTGAAAAGTTCCGTTTTCTGATTTTTTTTTAAAGTAAATGTAAACGTGAACAGAATTAAGGACACTCTCTTTAATATACATAAATACTGTCTTTCGTACAAAACTGCGATACCGCTTTGCGATATAATATGGCATCGCAGAATCTTGAGATGCGGTGATAATTGCTGCAATGAGATAAGAGAATTACGCCCACTAAAAAAAAAATTGCCCACAAATCTTTAGAATCACTTCATTTAAATTATGAAAACCTCAAATTCGTTTTTCCATCGTAAATAATTAAGTGTTTTCGTCGTCGCTCGTCGCCCAGTCGAGAGCTTGCCTTGTGGTTGTTAATGATAAAAATAATATTTTAAAAGTCCTCTTTTAAACTTGCCTCGTCAATGCTTTTTTATTCGTTTCGGTGTAACTCCCTGTCACTCTAAAAAGGGGAGGCATTTTAATTGCTAGTGAGAAATGAAAGAAATCTTTTTCAAGAACATTTATTCATTATCATTTTTATTTTAAAGAAGTATTTTTGCTGTGAAATAAAATTAATAAAATCAAAAAGATTGTATAGGTGACTAGCCTGTCAGTCTAGTAGTTAGTGATCCTGACTGCTGTGCTGGTCGATAGTTCGATTCCCATGTAGGAAAATGTTTGTGTAATGAGCACGATCATTTGTTCTGTGTCTGGGTGTAATTTATCTATAATATGTATCTATAATATATATTTAAAAATATATAAGTATGTTTATCAGTTGTCTAGTACTCATAACACAAGCTCTGCTTAGCTTGAGACTAGACGGCGTTGTGTGATAGTTGGCGAATATCTACACTATCTACACTAATATAATAAAGAGTCCTCCGCATTGACTACTTTGATGCACTTGACTGCACTCTAAGTAATCTTTGCCCCATGTACGAGCATGTCATCTTAATGGGCGATTTTAACACCTGTCTAATTAAAAATGACTATCGCTCCCATAGACTCCTTTCACTACTTTCTTGTTTCAATCTTCAAGTCTTGCCCCTTTCCGCCACTCATTTTTCCCCGAATTGTACACCCTCTTTATTAGATCTTATGATTGTCTCCTCTCCCAACAATGTGTCTAATCACGGTCAACTTACAGCTTCTTTTTCTTACCACGATCTTATTTATTTGTCCTATCGCATCCGTGTTCCCAAGCGTAAGCCCAAGCTGTTACTTCTTCGTAACTTCAAGGGCATTGACCTGGAGGCATTGCAGTGCGATGCTAGCAATATCGACTGGTCCCCTCTGCTTAAATCCGATGATATTGATGTTAAGGTGAATTATTTTAACTCAGCTATCCTTAACTTGTATGACCAGCATGCACCTTTACGACGGGTCAAGGTAAAGCATAATCCAGCACCTTGGATAACTATTCAAATTAAGGAGCTTATGGCTCGCAGAGATGGAGCTAAGAGCAGGTATAAGCGTAGACCGTCCGAGCTGAATCTTTCTAACTTTATCTCATTGCGTAACAGCTGCAGGCGTCTGTGTCAAGCTGCTAAGAGACGCTATTTCCACGAACAACTCCATAACCGTAGTTCTTCCGACGTATGGAAATTTCTTAAGTCGGTTGGAATAGGCAAATCACCAACCAACCAGTGTAAGGATGTGAACCTCGATGATCTTAATAAGCATTTCTCTCTCCTTCCCTTTTCTCTTGATCCCTGTGTAAAAGCTGCGACACTGGATGGTCTATCCAGTTTGCCGTTGCCACAGTATCCCCACTTTAACTTTGGAGATGTTAATGAGGATGACGTTAAGAAATCTGTTCTCGCGATTTCTTCTCCTGCGGTTGGCTATGATAGGTTGTGCTCGAGAATGATTACTCTCATCCTTCCCTCTCTAGTTCCTATTCTCAAACATATCTTCAATCATTCCTTTACCTCTTGCTCTTTTCCATCCGTCTGGAAACAGGCTTATATTATTCCTTTACCTAAAATTAATAATCCTACTTCATTAACTCATTTTAGACCTATCTCCATTCTCCCGTTTCTTTCTAAAGTTTTTGAGCACTTAGTTCATAGACAATTAACTCTTTTCTTGACGTCAAACTCAATAATATCTCCTTTCCAATCAGGTTTCCGCACAGGTCACAGTACTGTTACTGCGCTTTTAAAAGTAACCGATGATATCCGCTGGGCTATGGAGAACAAATCCCTTACTGTTCTTGTATTGCTTGATTTTAGTAGCGCCTTCAACTCAGTGGATTTCGACATTTTACTCGGCATCCTTAAGTCTATTAATTTATCTTCTTCCGCTTTATCTTGGTTCGATTCTTATCTTCGTGGTCGCTCTCAGTGTGTTCGCCTTGATGAGCTCTTCTCTGACTGGTGTAATCTCACTGAGGGTGTTCCTCAGGGTAGCGTTCTCTCTCCTCTCCTTTTCTCTATCTTCATTAACTTAGTTGCTAAAGTCATTTCTTCTAGTTTTCATCTTTACGCAGATGACTTGCAGCTGTACCGTCACTTTACTGTAGCTGACGCGGATTCTGCTATTGCTGCCATGAATCATGACCTGGCTTGTATCAGCGCTTGGGCTAAGTCATTCGGCTTGCAGATCAACCCATCTAAGTCACAGGCCATGATCATAGGTAGTAGCTTCGTTCGTAATGCGGCTTTGGTTTCCTCTTTGCAGCCTTTACTTCTTGATGGTGTCCATATCGACTACACCGAAACTGCAAAAGATTTGGGTGTTATCATTGACTCTAATCTTTCGTGGCGTGCGCAGGTCAATGAAATCAGTCGTAAGGTGAATTTCTCTTTTCATTCGCTTAAATGCCTCCAGGGTCTTTTGCCATTGAAAACGAAAATCTCTCTGGCCCAAACACTTATTCAGCCGATTATAGATTACGCCGACGCCTGCTACTTGGATGCTACTGAGGAGCTATTAAATAAGCTTGAGCGATTGCAAAACTTGTACATTCGGTTTGTTTTTGGTCTACGTAAGTATGATCACGTCTCTCATCTTCGCAAAGAACTCAAGTGGCTCCCTATCCGCCTTCGCAGGAACACTCGCATATTATGTCTCCTTTTCAATATCCTTCACAACCCATCTTATCCCTCCTACCTTCGTGATCGTTTTTCCTACTTTCGTCCTAGCGACGCTCCATGTAGGTCACACCTAAAATCCCTTCTTAAAACTCCTCCTCATAAATCCAGCTACTACTCCTACTCTTTCTCTGTCCACGCAGTAAGGTTGTGGAACTCTCTTCCGCCTAGCATTCGTGATCTGAAAGCTATTTCACTTTTTAAGGCTAAAGTAAAAGAGCACTACCTTTCCTCTGTAGTATGATACATTTTCTTGTTTTTATATATTATATATGTATTTATTTTTAGTTTAAAGTATATATAGTTATATATTATAGGTATATATTATTTTAATTTTAAGTTTTCACCACCTCTTCTTTTCCTATTTCTGCACACTATTGTCTACATTTCTACCAATTTCTCCTTTCGCAGGTCTGCTGGAAGAAATTTCTTTATGAAATAAGCAGTACCTTTGTACATTGTTTTCTTTTTTGATGTTCATTATCTATTAATTATATGTGTGTACATAAATAGTTAAATAAATAAATAAATAAATAAAGAGATAAATTTTGTTTTCTTTTGTTTGTAGGAGGTAATTTCTGGAACTACTGGTCCGTTTGGAAAAAAAATAATAACAATAGAAAGCTGCTTTACTTCTGAGTGACATAGGCTATATTTTATGTATGCGGGCGAAGCCGCTGACCAAAGCTAATATACTATTATTTAAAGAAAATACTGCCAAATTACTCAATACACAATTTATGAACTAATCAATTTTTTCAGTTTCATGAACTACCTTGCCATAAGACCTGATATGAATACTAGTTTAAATAAATAAATAACAATAAAAATGCTTTATTTGTTTTTGACGACAATTTTACAAAAAAATTATACTTCTGCCAAACTGCATATCAGTTTGTTGGCAGACGTAGCTCCCGTGTTAACAAATTATTAATTTTGCAAACATTGTCATTACACATTATTATATAAATAGTTATTATATTCAATCCAGTTGAATCCATTCCATTTGACTACATTAATTTAAATTTTATACAATTTAATTCAATTCAATTTTATACATTAGAACATTGCTTGTACAATTTCCGTAGCGAACAAGTAATAGTCATTAATTTTCATTCAGTAAGCCAAGTACACTTCACTGTTGTTGACGTAAAACCCTCGCTTTTCATGACCTGATGTATATAGTCAGTTTGCCTGCTTTTGACTTATGTGACCTGGTTATGACGAGGCTTTATAGCTGAGCTAATTAGCTATTTTCACGTACATACTGAGCTAGTACTGAAAGACATCATACTAACATTATAATGGTGTGCTTTTTTATGTTGGGAACTATTATTGAATATTTGACTGGCCTGTCAGCCTAGTAGTTAGTGACCCTGACTGCTATGCCGGAGGTCGTGGGTTGGATTCCCACCCAGGACAAATGTTTGTGAGCGATGAGCACTATCATTTGTTCTGTGTCTGGGTGTAATTTATCTATAATATGTATTTATTTAGAAATATATAAGTATGTTTATCAGTTGTCTAGTACTCATAACACAAGCTCTGCTTAGCTTGAGACTAGACGGCGATGTGTGATGATTGTCAAATATTATTAATAAAGAAAAAGAAAGAAAACAATGTTTATTTTGCCCAAAATAGACGCACATAATACAATAATAACACTAAACAAATAAATACAAACTTATTAAGTGTATATATGTCGCAGTCATCTGGTTAATTGGCATCGGAATCCAATCAAATGGCTGAAGAACAACTAGCTATGTTGTTAACAACGCAACGATTAACTAAATGGTTGAACGTTGTGTATTATTTTAGGTTAATAGGGTAGCTTTGAATCACTTGGCTGAGTATTGATTAGTAATTTTGAAAAGGCTAACTGTCAATACGCCAAGCTGTTAAACGTTGAGTGGTTTTAATTTATTCAAACAACTATCGGCCTAAGCATCCAATTGGATGCGGGCGTTTAACGAACGTCCTAGGCGACCTATTAGTACTAATTCAACCAGATGGATGCGACATATACAAATTAAAAATAATAATATGTACACATTAGTACAAAAAGAACTTGGGTGTCAAATAATTCATTGAGATTGATATCAATGGTAAAATTAACTAAATTAGAATTAGCAACTGGAAATATCATAAAGTTATTTTCGTTCACAGTTCAATTAACAAATGCAATTAAACACGACTTCATGAACTTTTAGACTACTGAGGCAAAGTTACTCTTGAGTGAGTTAGAAACTGATTGAAGCGAGTCAGTGAGTCTTAGAGAAATTTGATCTGTGGCCTTTTGGCGTTACTTTTCAGTTGCTTGTTATATCTCACCCGAGTGATGGTATAAAATTATGCCGAGGGAACGTAGTAGTCTATTTTTATTTATGTACTAATTATACACTTTACGTTACAAACTAATCGTGTGACACATCCTGCCATCGGCGGCGTCCCGACTGTCAAAAGTAAAAGGCAAAGAAAAAGTTTATAAAAGGCGCGCGTATCGCGTGACTGGACATTGGTCATTCGTTTGTCGACATTCGAGCTGGTTGGACGTTATTGGAGTGAATTTTATTGTTATACTAGCTTTTGCCCGCGGCTTCGCCCGCGTACATAAAATATAGCCTATGTCACTCAGGAGTAAAGCAGCTTTCTATTGTTGCTAAAATTTTTCCAATCGGACCAGTAGTTCCAGAGATTACCTCCTACAAACAAAAAAACAAAGAAACAAAAAAACAAACTTTACCTCTTTATTATATTAGTGTAGATGTAGATTACTTTGAAATAGATATGATACATAATTTTACAAAATTGTTGAGTTTGATCATACAAAAGTGATTTATAAATAAAATATAATGAGTCATGTATAATTATGCTCCTCTTACTTAATATACCTACATATGCTATGTAATAAATACATGTTGATAACTATAGATAAAAATATATTTATGACGACTAACATTATTCACAGCTACGGGTAAGGTTTACTAGCTCATTTACTATTCTATTATATGATCTACCCGTACACCAAAATTCATCTAAATCCGTTCGTGCGTCTTCTTCTTCCTTCTTTTTTCTTCTTCCTGCCTGTATGTCATATTAGGTACTTGGGGTCAGCGAATTACGTTTTTTTTGTTTCACTCTATCCTGTTACTCGTCACACTATCACTAACTCTTTTCTTTCATATCTCTCCTCACATAGTCCATCCATTTCTTCTTAAATACCTTCTTGCGTAAAGAACAAACATACATACAAACTCACAAAATTTTGCCTTAATAAAATTAGTGTGTTTCTGTCAAATTAGATAAGCAATTGCAGAAAATATAGAAGTTCTTTTAGTTTTAAAGCATTACTTATTAACCTAAATATATGGGCATATTGCCGAAGTTAGCCAGAACTTCAGTGTAACATTTTCAACTGAAACCGCAAACTGGAACGATGCCAGATGAGACCGGGGCGAGTTCTGACATGTCATTATGTAATTCGATCATTAACAAATTATAATTAGCTGTATTTGTGGTTATACTGTGGTCACCGCATATCGGAAAGCGCATCATTGGAGAGCCTCGCACAAGGTACACCTGCCTGGTAAATCTGATGAATGCGAGATACATGGAAATAATAATTCTGGCGAGTTCGTAGCGACCCTGCAGAAGGGTCGAAGTCAACTGGGGCCCACAGTTTTTTTCTGAAAGGACTGCTTTGATCCCGTGCGTAATATAAATACGAGGTACATGTGCTGTAGCTGAGTCTGTAACTATTATCCATAATTCATCATCAGCCTTTTTAACGTCCCACTGCTGGGACGCAGGCTCTCTAGGAGAGGGAATGGGCAACAATCCACCACGCGGGCCCAGTGCGGATTGGTGGATGTCACATGTCTTCGACTTTTTGGTTCTAGGACATGCCGGTTTCCTCACGATGTTTTCCTTCACCGTTTTGAGAGCAGTGGTGATGAAATAAATTACACAAATTAATGCGCCTGGCTGGTTTATCTATAGTTATCAAAAAATATGCAACATTTTTTTTTCCAATTTTTTTATCCATTATTTTAACTTACTAAAATCCAAGTGTGTGTATTGTAGGTAAGTATTTCGCGTCGATAACTTCCATTAATATTTTTCCATGATTAACATTATTTCTCTTATGTTGTAGCTTTTGTAGGCACGCATTTTTGCGTAAAATTCAAAAGGCGACAACCGCTGAATAAGTAATGATGACAAATTGTGTTTCGCCCACACGTCGAGAAAGCGTCTCAAGACGATTGCGCGCCGCTATAACTCTTGATTATGAGAAGAAATATTGATACACATTATTTCTTTGAAATATACTGCTTAAAAGCTATAATATGATCTTAAAAAAAAGCCTTTTGAAAAACATTTTGAAACAAAGAAACGTCAAGACAGTAGTAGTAGTAGGTATATTAGCATATACCTACTACTGTTTGTTCTGGCAAAATTCATACCACCGATTTTTATCTTGCCTGAGCTATTGACAACATATCAAGATCAAAATTGGCCAAATCGATCCAGCATTCATTTATATATATATATATATATGAGTATATAGTTTTATTTTGTGAGTATGTAGTTACGTTTATGTATTGTTTTATTTCTATTAGTATCTTACCCTCTATAGTCTATTGTGATGCAAAGTCGTCAACGGCGCGTATTGTTCCCGCGCGCGTCAGGGAGTTGTCAGCCACTGTAGGGACCCAGCAGGGTCGAAGCCTTCTGGGGCCAAGGGTTTATGGGAAAGCGGAGCACCGGGGCACTGAAACTAAGGCAAGAAGGAACGGTGGGTCGTTTAGTCAGTAGAAGTCTGACACCGACTCCTGCTCCGCCCAAGAGCGGGATTTGTCATTCGATTCGATTCGAAAACTCAACTTTGACTTAAGCTAGCCTCTGTACATGAACTCTGTTATCCACATAATATTATTTTGTAACTTTCCATGGTGTACATTAAAAAATAATGAATTAAAGAAACATTCCACTGAAAGTACAAAGAATTACAAAAAAAGTTGGTTATTTTCCTAGTAAAATTAATTTCTAAAATAGTTGACTTATAACTCGATAATAATCCTTCGGTGCGCAATCGTTTGGGTCAATAGATATAAATAGATTTCCACATAGAACAGCAGATAGGGCGAAAATAAAGATCAAGCAGAATTCTAGGCCGCAAAACGGGGGAAGGACAAATCGGGGTCGAGATGTGAAAATGCGGCCAAGTTTGTCTGGAATCGCTTTCCCCGCCTTTGATTGCTATGATCGTAGTTACGTAACCTGTCGTTTGGCACCTCGTTAAAAGATCTGATTTTAGATTGTGAATTTTGTATATTTTCCAGTTAACTACTAGATATATTTTAGGCTACTTTATTAAAAGTAAATCAATTTTTAATGCGATTGTAAAATATACCTAGGCTTGAAAGAAAATAGGTTGACACGATTAACCTTAACTTATAAATAGAATTATATACTATTAGTTGTGGGAAATGAACTCTGGGGAAACGTGGGAAATGAACTGGAACGTAGGCAAAGGAGGAACAGTAGTGGGTTTAGTTTGTTTTTTTTTTAGTCAGTAAAAGTCTGACACGCCCCGCACTTATAGCATTACTAGCTGGTACCCGCGACTTCGTCTGCGTCCTTTTTTTCGCAATAAAAGTTTGCCTATGTTCTTTCTCAGGGTCAAAAGCCTGTACCAAATTTCATCAAAATCGTTTGAGAGGTTTAAGCGGGAAAGCGTAACAGACAGACAGACAGACAGAGTTACTTTCGCATTTATAATATTATAATTAATTAATTAATTAACATCGATGCAAGAAGTCACAGCTTTATGCTGAGCATTCGATCGTTTCGCGCGAATATAATTCATATCTTCCCTATATAATGATTACGATTGTAAGCCAGTTTTAAGATTACGTCATTTGGCATGAATAAACTTATTTTTAGTTTCTTTTTTTTCTGAATGAACACGTTAAGATAATTAATTTTATTCAGTAGCAGGAGACTTTTCTCCAGCTGTGTGGCTTGACTATGTCGCTGCGAAACGCGTGTTGGTATTGCTTTAATTTTGTTCCAAGGAAATTAGATACCTCGGAATAAAGATTGGGTCTTGATAGTGGACGTTTCGCTTGGTGGAGCGAAATAATACAGCTTCAGGTGTTTATTAATTGTGTTTTTTAATGTTTTTGCTTTCTTCATTTTATCATTAAACTGTTAACAGGTTTATGCAACTATGATAATTTACAGCGGTAATGGTAATACATAAGGCAAAATCGTGACAGGCAAAGGCAACGGCTGTCACGCCGCAGCCGCCGCCGCCGTGTCTCCGATCCCGATTTCCAACCTCCGTAGGCGTGGTTGCGTGGATTGCGGACGGCGAGCAATGGGTAGCTCGCTGTCCGCCAATCCGATAACTGTCCGGACCGAGTTCAAGTTGTCGACAGCGCGCATTGTTTCCGCGCGCGCACTGTCGGGGCCCAGCAGGGTCGAAGCCTTCTGATCCCAAAGGATTGATGCGAATGCGGAACACTGAGGCCCTGGAACTTAGGCTAGAACGTGAGTCTATTAGTCAGTAGAAATCTAACATTATCTTCCGCTCCGCCCAAGAGCGGGATTGAGGATCGGGATGATTTTTCCCACCATAAAAAAATGGTATACAATAATACAGTGACACCTTGTCATATTAAGCTTCTGTAAGAAGGCACTCCTAAATATTAATCCTCTTTCCTCAGAATAAAATATTGAACATTATATATCCAATTCTAACAGATTAAATAAGCGATTACCTTTTCATAGCAATTAGAATTTTGCTAACACACATCTTTGTTGAGAAAGCTTTACGAAATTCCATTTACCAGCACTAACGCTACGTAATTCGAGAGCTACGTACTAACTCCTCTGACATTCTAAGTTTGATGAACATGAAGTTATTATGTTTAAACCACATCTTAAGTTAACCTGTACTTAACTAAACTGAAGTAACTTTGACAGATTTCCCTGAAATATTACTTATACTTACTGTGTAAGTCAGACAAACTTCTTGAATATCACTAAAATAGTTTAATAGTTTCTATGAAATCTTATGGTTCTCTGAACTTTTTGTTAATTCAGATTGATCCCACTTAAGTTTTCGAATACGCACACAGACATAACAGAAAGACAATAAGTATGCAAAGCTTTCGCTTGGGCTCAAGAGTTTAAATGGATTTTAAGCATTAAGTCTAGATTCTATATAGTTCATCATCATCATGATGATGATGATGATGGACTATATAGAATCTATAGAATCTTATCAATTTCTCATTTAACGGCTTATTGATCATTTAATCCGGTCTTATTTTCCAGTTATAGAAGAATTGAAGTTTTATAACTTGTTGGTTTTAAGACCCAGACTACGGCATGTGTATTTTCTATTCTATGTATAAAAAAAGCCAAAAAGTTACTTTTTAATTTTTCGAAAATCATTTTTTGTTTCATTTTCAAGTGAGTATACATTTTCTGAATTTTTTTAAATTTCTAAAACCCAATCGTTATTTCACGGTCATTTGGTACTTATGTTTATTGCTGCCATTTTATAAGTTGACCTTATTATTGGGGGACATATTGTAGCTGAGGCTTTATTTCAATATTTGGCATATGCTGTAAAATGTAAATGTAGTGACGAAAAAAAAGAAAACAAATGACACAACACTATTTGTCATCGTTCACATACCATTTTATTCCTATATTCTGATGTTACCAACATTCGGTGTCTATCGTAATGTTCTGACATACGAGCTACAATTAGCATAATATTAAACTAGGAACCGCTAATGGGACCATATTATTTTACGTACGCACGTTATCTGCCAACATTACAACGTTTACCTACTACATTTCCACAAATTTAATTTTGTGGAAATGTTGTAAAGCTTAGGCACGTGACGAATATTCTAAAAGGTTTCTAGAGCGGTTTGACATAAAATACGCATGTAAACTGAACTAATTAAAAAAGAAAAACATTTTAACCTGTCATGTCACTCTTTGTTTACAATAAGTAAATAAAACATGTCATCAAAACGGCGTGTGTTTTTAGCATCTGTATAAATATTGCGCTTTTGGCGTCCATCCAACTGGAAATGTTTTGGGAACGCATTAATTGAGCGTACAACTAAATAGTGGAAATCCCTGCCGGGGTGATTGATAACTACAACCTGTAGTTAACGATTACATATAATATTATTGAACTTATTAGATCTATAAAACTATTGTATTGTATCAGCCTTATAAAGTTCCCACTGCTGGGACACAGGCCTCCTCTCTAGGAGAGGTAATGGGCCATAATCCACCACGCGGGCTCAAGTGGTGGTCAATTAAATTACACGAAGTAATGCTCTTGGTTGGGTTTGAATTTGTACCACTCGGCCACCACTGCTCACCAAACTATTAAAACTCATAAATTGCTGCTTAGCCATCTTCTTCTCTTCTCATTTTTGCTGTGCCCGACAGGGTACATATTGATCTGTGACAATTTTGAACGCCATCTGTACGCATCATGCATCATGTACGCATATGGATTGCAATAAAATATTGAGTTTTGAGTATTAACCTCAGGATTTTTGAGGCAGGAGTAAAGTTACTTCTAGGTAGGTAAACGTTCTTAATCGTCGATCACATCGTCGCTCTCCATCAGGTGAGATAGTGGTCAATTGTGAGGTTGTCAACAAGAAAAAATGTGACGTCACAGTCGTTGTATGACTATGACGATGACACCCAGTTATATCGTTTACTTCTGCCAACTATTCGAGAAGGACCTATCGTGAGTGAGTCTATCAATATATTAAAAAAAAAAAACATCGTCGATATAGGATCGCATTAGGTAGGGGTTATTCTAAGAAATAAAGTCCAAAATGTTGTTTCATATAATTAACGTACCCTAGTGCCTAAAATTGCACAGGATTATTAAAAACTAACTTAAGCTACAAAAAATCTCATTATTTCACGCGATCTGAAAGACTCGTTATCGAAACTAGCATAAAACCATTTTCGGAATCAATAATTAAAAGTTTCGCTATATAAAACTTCGTGGGAATAACTTTGTTGTGCATTTTGTAATGGCCGCCACCTCGCTGTAGATTTGCATAAAGGAGGTGTTTAAATGAGGCGAAAAAACTGCTCCCTAGCCAAGTTACAATCGTATCGTTTAGAGTTAGAGCTTGTAGTTGGTCACGCCGCCAATTCCCTTATTCGGACGTTATCTCAACAAAGGAATTGAAGGTGTGGCTATTTACAAGCGCTAACTCTAAACGAAACTATTGTAACTTGGCTAGGGGGGCTGTATTTATCTCGTTCTTCTTTTTGTGTCGATGTACTCTCATAGTGCGGCCGGCGCCCTATCCAAGTTACTATCGTTTCTTTAACGTCGAACGCTTGGAGTAGTGAGTAAGGCGCGCGTGCAGCTTCTTTCGCGTTTGAACATTGAGGGGCGAGGGCGGGTGATTTACGCCTGCGCCGCTTGAGTACTGCGCGTATATACGCGTTTTTATTTAAGGTGGGAAATCACTCAATGACTTTTCGTGCTCAAGGTTGGAGTGATAGGGCGCATTAGACTTTTACTGACGAATATCACATGTGTGTCTTTTGGTTGCCCTTTGCGATCAAGAGACCATGCTTTGGTTTCCTTGCTGATGTTTTAATCAAGTCCTTGATCCAAGTCGTCTAACGAGAGCCTCTTGAAATCTTTGACCTGACACTGCTTCACAAGCCCAAGTTTTTTTGCATTAAAAATCAAAATATATAAAAATCAATGCCACTTTTCGCTGTAATTTTATAATTCAAAATTCACCTATCCAAACCAAATGTTTAGGCTTTGTTCGGACTGTTTAGTAGATGGGTTATATGAAGTTTGCACAAAATCGGTCGAGTGGTCATTTATCATGGAGCGAAGCCGCGGGATAAGCTAGTACGATTATAAAGCATTCTTATATTGATAACCTCGTTTACGTCAACTTGTCTCATTATAATAACGTATCGCTATACAAAACAATATTAAGGGACATTTTATATTATAAACAAGGGTTCTACATAATCACACATTATTTTATACCTAAATAAACAGCCTACATACGTGGTATGGGTGGTTGTGGTTGTTGATGGTTATGTGGTGTTTTGTAGTAAGTATAGGTTTAAGTATTTACCTTTAGATCATTGTTCTCACATTAATATTTTGAGTACATCATACCGGATTATACCTGTAACATAACGTTCGCCATAATCATGGTCATAAGTTGAGCCTTTTTGAAGAGTGGCTGGGAAGATGTGACGGCTTCTTCACCTTCCAGATGGCGTAGTATTAATTCGCTGCTAGAACACCGCAGGCTAACTCCTGTATTATTTTTAGTTCTTACTATCCATGCTAAGGTTGTCTGGTAGATATCGCTGTCGGCGATAAGACCGCCACTGTACCCATAGATTTAAGTTTTGTATAAGTTTTGTTACTTTTTGGTGTACAATAAAGTTTAATCTATCTATCTAATGCTGGCGCAGGAGGCGGCAGCACGCGTGAGCAAAAAGACATCCTCACGCCCTAGCCACTGAGACCCCGAATTCTAGCTAACTTACTGTCTGAGTACATCAAAGAAATGTCACCAAAACTTTAGAGGCTTAGCAGTGTTGAAGGCTATTGAGGCCATGAGTTAAAAGAAAACTATAGGTTATTATACTGCCGCGCTTATGATAATGGCAGTAAATCACATTTTGGTCGATATTGAGTTAAGTGTATATTTGGAATGTAGAGATCGAGATCTACATTTCTGTATACTTAACTCAATATCGACCAAAATTTGACTTACCTGCCATTATCATAAGCGCGGCAGTATAACCCAAAGCCAAGAAGGAACATAGGTATGGTTTTATATTTCTAAAAGTAGGATACGTTAAGCGGAACTCCACCCAACAAAAAAAGCCTTTATTTATGGTATCGTAATCTCCAGCAAGAGCCTAGGTTACAAACAACCCCAATTCAATCCTCTCTAGATTGTGGTTATCGGAATACAATCCGGATAGAAATAGTATTAGACCCGTATTGGGGAAATAGATTCCGAACATACATTTCGGTGAATAATGTATAGTACCTTCTAGTGGCACTCAAATGCGCAATATCTGTAGTATTCTTGGATCCCTATTAGCAAGACAGTACCGTAGATAAGCGTGGGTGATGCGGCCCCTCGCTCACGCCAAAGGGGCCTCGCGAAAATGATCTGATGAAGGCTACACAATCTCTTCACCACTTTATAGTGTAATGAGGAGACAACGCAGTCTGTGCTCTGTACAATGAGGATAATATAGTTATTGTAGTATTTTGGTTTTACTTTGTAATGTTGATGAGTTGTGAAGTTACATACGATACATTTGGAAACAGTGGAAAAACAAAGGTGCAATGACTGAGTGATTCTCTGCTGTGCTGCGTGTCGCGGGTTTGTAGACTGTACAGGGGGCTTAGACAAAGTCACATTCTCACTAACGATAACGTAATTCGAAACTCCAAATGTATGGAACTGACATATGCCTTCGAAAAGTAACGTGGTCAAACGTTTTCGATTCGCTAATTTATACGTCAAATTGGACGTTTTAATTCGATAACCATAGCCAAGAAGTTGTTATTTTATCGAACCAACACTTCGAATTATCGATATGTTAGTCGATGTCACTTTGTCTACCATTTTGTGGTCGACATCGTTAAAGCGAAATCGAACTTAGAAATGGATTCGACACGGAGCGATTGCCACTTGTCTAGGGCCCCAGGCTTAGCAGGGTTGAAGCTTACGTTGGAACGCACGAAATAAATCTTTGTTTGGTGTTCTTTTTCTTCTCGCAGTGTCGATGAAGTCAGAAATATTTTTTTCTGTCCAGATTTGACTTTAGCACCATGTATTGATCTCCGGCGCTATCATGGCGCTACCGATCTGTCATATACCTCGTCCAAATTCCGGAAAGAGTAGGGTATTGTACGTGATGGGCAGCATGTCTGGTGAAGCATTTCTTGTACAGCGGCTTCACACTGAACCTAGAGGTTGAAAAAAATCCCATGTGGCCAGATTTTATTTATAGCGGCCAAGCTGTGTCCACATTGGTTAAGAACCAGATTGACCACTGCAGTTCGGGTTCAATGATGAAATGTGGAAGAGATGGATGTTTATGTGTCCACAGCGTGCATCTCTCGTCCTCTGCATTGTCTTTTGAAAAGATCTTAAATCGCATAAAACAATCAATAGTTACAAAGTTATCAATTAACATTCTTGTTTTTATTGTTTAACTGGATTACGTTACTAATACTCATGCTTCATGCTAATACTAGATGTGGGGTTTTTAACGACATAATATAGTTAACTTCTAGTAAGTTTAGGGTTCTTTTTTTGGTTTTACTGTAATTATATTTAATTCAGTATTTTTAAATGTAATTTACATAGTATAGTAATAATAATAGTTATAAAAAAAATGTTATTTTTGTTAAAACTGAACATATTCGAACTGAAGTTCAACGAATATTATAATAATATAGGTAAGAGTTGCTTAAGAAACATTGAATAATTTCTCTTGATAACGCACGATATTACTTTTGATGTTTCGTCTACGTAAGGAGCTAGAAGGATTACTGAGCAAACAAGGCCAGGTTAATGAGATCTGGCCTTAATCATTACAGGTATACCACATTAGCCTCGCTAGCTAGACCGTAGTTAACTGGCGGTAGTGAGAAAATGTCCCAAGAAAATTACTTCGCAGTGACGCGAGGAAATAGAGGCGTTTCAACGTCTTTAATAAATGTCGAGGTCGAATAGCTTCAGGCAACCACGTTCATTACAAATACAAGGAAAACGTAGCACGGGGTTTTTTAATAAGAAATACCGTAGTTCTAGAACGTAAACGAAATGTAAAAAACTTTGAGGGAAGCGGAATCCATCGATTCGAAAAGAAGAAGAAGAAGAACGTAAAGGACTATAGAAGGGCACAGTTTTTTTTATGGTAGGTAGAAATTATCCAATGATGAATCTCGGTCTTGAGCGGAGCGGGAAACAGTGTCAGACTCTTACTGACTAAACAACCTACCCCGTGCCTTCCTTGCCTTATTCCCAGAGCCCCGGTATAACGCTTTCGCACTAACCCTCGGCTCCAGGAGGCTTCGACCATGTAGCGCCCCTACTGTTTGCTGACATCTCCTTGAGGTGCGCGGGAACAGTGCGCGCCGTCGACGACTTGGGCTTGGTCTGGACTGTTACCAGACAACCAGACGGTGAGCTACCCATACAACCGGACGGCGAGATACCCATGGCACAGATGAGTTTTAGATAGTCATGGTTTATACGTCATCTTAAACGTTGAAGGAAAACATGGTGAGGAAACCGGCATGTCCTAGGACCGAAAATTCGAAACATGTGACATCCACCAGACCGTACTGGAAAATGAGCCCGTGTGGTGGCCATATAGAATCAACGAAAATTCATATATCATCACTTTGTTGTCCATTTGTCTGTCTGTCTAATATAATTTACAAAATGTAATTTGGACTTTGTAAAAAGAGTAATACAAAAAAAAATGTCCGGATCTTTTCTAATTTGGCGAAAAAATCGCTGAATAAGAAACAAAACCAAAAAATTAAACGACTCAAAAACCTCCTCCTTTTTTGGCAGTCGGTCAAAAATTATGCAGAAACCCGCAGATCTGTTAGATATGGCTAGACTTATATCATTAGGTACCTATTCTCCAGTTAACCCATGTCACTGACGGTATAACAGCGTGACACCGAGTGTCGTCACGCAATCCGATCACGTGTGCCCTCGGAGCGGGACACGTGAACTTATGTCCAACATTATTACCTGCTCTCACGAGACCTATAACTTATACAAGTAAATTGCGCACATTTTACACGCCTTTCACATACAGATGAGATGACAATGAGACTGCATACTAATTGAAGATTAAAACGTTTTTATTTTTTCAACACATTTTTTTTATTATTACAAGCTTTTATTTACTTTCACCTGTCCCGTTGTCTGTCGTTCTGTAATCAAATCTTGCAACTTAAATTTGATCCACTTCCCGGTTTCCGATTGAGCTGAAATTTGGTATACACGTTTAGTTCGGATGACAATGCAATATTATGATGACATGGAGCTGATCTGATGATGGAATCGCGAGGTAGCCATAGGAACTCTGTAATTAAACGGCACAACCACGTCGAGTTTGGGCTCCTGTGAATCGTCTTGACGAGTTTTATTTATATAAGCATAGACCACCGCTATAAAAGCTTGTTATGAAAAAAATTTTTTTCATTGAAAACTTGTTTTAATACAAATAAACCTCGCTATCAGGTTCGCGCTTGACCACTACCTCACATGAGCCTCATGTCTACTATTTAATTACAATACGGCCGTCTGATCTTGGCGAGTCTGAAGCTAGGCTCTATGAATTCCAGCTCATGAAAACTCATACAAAAATAAAAGTTTAAAATAATGCCAATGACTGTTTTTAACAGCAATAAAACCTGCAAATTTCGTTTATTTGTTTAAGCCATTTATTTTTCACAAGTCAAGGTATAAGACAGGTATTTTTCATTGGAAAGGGGGTGTCCTTTGCAACGAAAAATACCTATCTTATTTCCTCTAACCCCTAAAATAGGGAACAGAAATGTATGTAAAAATATGAGACAATATTCTGTTCCGTGTTCTCTTCCATGTTCTAAATCAGGAGAGGGGAACCGTGCAAGCCCTAATTTAACGTGAGCGAAGCCGCGGGCAAAAGCTAGTTATTTAAAAACTCTAAGAATAGGTAGGGGCTATCGTTTACCCTTCTATCTCCTAGCCAAACCCCGTTTTTGACTTGACAATTTACAGTGCAGACCCAACTTTACTGGATCACTTACAATCAGAAAATCATCATCATATTCCTGCCCTTGTCCTATTTTATTTGGGGACGGTGCAACACGTTCCACACCCCTTCACAATCAGAAAATATGCAATTACAAAATGTATAATGGTTGAAAATACAAGCATCCCATTTTCTTCCTCAGTTTTATAAATCTTCTGAGACGTTACCAAATTAACATAAGTCTTACTCAGGCTTTTTGCTTGAAATCCGGAAATCTCCAGTGCTCTAATTAGAATAGAGTATTTACTTGGCACTTATTACGCTTGCTGCAATGTTTTCTCTCATTTCAAGATTTGTAATTTAAGATGCGTAGTTTTGGCTTATAGAGCAGATTTTAAGGTTATCCAATTATTATCTCTTTATATAAGAATTAACTAACCACAGGTATCTCCTGCCGCGACAAAAGATGCTCTCGAAGTGGATTTTGCTTTGCGTTTGCGGACGAGCTATAGGATGCTCACCGACCGCTTATCCTATAAAGCCTCCATCACATGTACCGATCAAACGGGCGAGACAGTGCTCTCGGTACGTATGAACTGCGCGCTTATCTCGTACAACTCGCTTATCACTGTCTCGGCACGTGTAGGTGTGAATTTGGGATAAGGAGTGAGCCCGACTAATTGCCAGCACGTAGTGTTTCCACGAGCGCTGCAAAGAGATATCAAAAGCGTAGGGACCCAGCAGACAATAGGTTGTTATAGTGTTTTTAGTCAGTAAAAATTTGACACGCCTTCTTCCACCCTAAAACGGGAGAACTCAGAAGAAAAGTCTCTTTAGCTATCGTTTAGAACAGCATTTTTCATATTCAATGAATTTATGTTTGTCATCCAATATACCGAACAAGCCATTAGAATATCATCATTGTGATCGTTAGCGTCAATTTCAATCTTCTACCACATTAAACACGATTTTTTCTTGACAATGAGATGCATAAATCAATCTATCAGAACCTATTACCCGACGTGGCGTGTATAATTTGATGGGGTGAAAAATGTGCAGTAATCCTTTAATAATGTACAGTTTTTTTACGCACACAAGAAGCTATTAATCACATTTACACAAAAGATTGAGCAAGAATTTTGTTAAGATCAACCACGTTTATAAAATGAATGACAAGATGAATGAAAGGAAAGGGTTCACGGTTGTGAAACCTTTCTGTTTAGCCATTCTAATTACAAACCAATTTACGTTTTCATTTATTCAATATTATCAAAAATGCAATATAAAAAACTTAAACTAAATATTTGTGTGTAGTTTTAAGAGATTGACTTAATTTTTGTAAATATAATATTGTTAAACATACTCAATACTCAGAAAAAAAAACTAAATATTTACATTAAACCTGTAATGTACATTATGTAGTACCTGAGTGTATTTTGTATTACATGTACCTACATGTTATTGTATTATATGTAGTTTATTTGTAGGTATTTTGTATTATATGTAGGTACCTACCTACATATAATACAAAATACACTCAGACGTCGTAGTACTCCTCCACATAGCTTTCACCTGGAAACGTGCCCAGAAGACTGGGTCTAGTGTAGGTTTGCTAGATGTTTTCTATCACCGTTTTCATGATGATAAAGTAAGTTATAAATAGCAAAACAGCTGCTTAGGTTTATACCTTCGATTTATAACTCGTGCATGAAAGGAGCCTCCCTGAGTGGTTTTAATCTCGAAACGATTTGTTTCGCGATTCCAAACGCCCGGCGCACCCTGGACAGCTTGCACTCGGTAACGCAGTCTAGCTGACCAATCTTTTCACAACGATAGAAAATTAAACATTCATTTCATTTATTTATTCATAAACAATTTGCATTGTGTTGAATCCAGGTACAAAAAGAAAACATACAATATAAAGTGAAAAAATAACAGAAAAAAGATACAATACTGAATCACAAATTAAATAAAGGTGTCAAAACAATTCCAAATACAATATAATCTCAAACGATCTATTAAAATGTCATACAGTTCCAAATTATAATTTCAAAAGATATAAAAAGTCGAAGCATGATTCTAAAAGTATACAATGTCAAAAAATAAATTAAAATGTCGGCATGTAATTTTAAAAAATATATAATGTCAAAAGATTAAAAAATAAAAAATACAATTCATTTATTATTGAGAGACATTAATTCCGATATGTTATAAAGACATTTTTCTAATAAAAAAGATTTTAATTTTGCCTTAAATAAGTGAGTGTTATAAATCAATGTCCTTAAATCAGACGGTAACTTGTTAAATATTTCTACAGCTTGATACCTCGAGCAATGTTCTACTACGTTAATTTTTGGCACAATTTGTTGTTTAAAAATTTTTTTTCGTGTACTCTCTCTAATTTCCCGTTCCTCTTGTGATTCGAACTCATTTATATACTTGGCAAAATAACTTAAGAGGATCAATACATATAGACTAGGAACTGTTAATATTGCTAATTTTTTAAAGTAATCTCTGCATGAGACGGTTTGAGAAATTCTGACTATAGTCCTTATAGCTCTTTTTTGGAGAATGAAAGCTTTCTGCCAGTTGTAAGTATAACTATTTCCCCATAGCATTATGCTATACCTTATCCTAGACTCAACTAGCGCATGATATACGGTCTTTAACTGTTCTATATTTAATTCGTCCCTGAGGCTCCTAAGTGCGTAACATGCTGACGATATGGATGATTCAATAACAGCAAGCTCCGGTTTCCAGTTTAAAAGCGAATCTATGATTGTCCCTAAGAATTTAACCCTATCCACCAAATCAATGTTGTCACCATTTATTTGTATATTTAAATTATCATTATTTCGTGACGTAGTTTTAAACAACATGAGGTTAGTTTTGCTTGTATTTAATAGTAAGTAATTGGCTTCAAACCACTCGCAAACCTTTTTGATAACAATGTTTGTATTCAAAGTTAATTCTTCTGTATCTTTTGCCCCGATTATTACATTTGTGTCATCTGCGAAAACAACAAGTTTCTCATTTGGCTGGGTATTATTCATGAAGTTGAGTAAGTCATTTGTAAAAATAATATAGAGTATAGGTCCTAAAATTGACCCTCGACTTGACTCTAAACGACTCCAAATTCGTAAGTTAGGGCCATTACCACTGGGCTTTCACGGATCCATTTTTCAGTGTTAGTTTCTGAATATGCATTAGATTCAGCATAAGAGCTTATGAATTTAAAAATTCAGTATACTGTCCTCGATATTTATGTAAGTATGAGGAAGAGCCGGAGGCAATATTTAAAGTTATAGATACAAATGTGTGTCACCAGTTGGATGCGCGCCAACCCATCTATTTATATCGAGTATCGGACCAAGTCAACTGCAAAGGATTTATTTTTTCTGAATATCGAAGTGGTTTAAGTTTGAGCTTAACAGGAAATTGGAAGAAATACTTTATAAGAATGGAAGGACTGAAAGTTTGTTTCCTTCTAGCTGCGACGACTTATTACCATATTTTTTTAAATGAAACACGGACGGGTATGAAATGGTTTACTTTTCTCGTCTCTCCTAACCTAAAATCATGTATAAAGTGTAAATAGGTCCCTTAAACTTCTATTAGATAAGATAAATAAAATAAAGAATAATAAAATTGTTCAGACATGTTTGCCACATATTATGGCTTGCCAATTCCTTATTACATTTGTCGATGTGCTGTAACCACTGTCACAAACTCTTGAGCCCTGAGCGAACACCGGTGTCCGCACACCTATTCTCTTTTTGTATTATGTCTTTAATAACGGTATTCAAAAGGTTAAGGTTTGGAGGTTGATGATTTTTCAAGCTATATCGATAGCTAAGTTTAGCCTACCAGTATTCCTAATTTGATCACGCAAAGATACGTCAAGCATAGCCCTTTCCACTTTTAAATAAACTTTAGATCCCTTGTGAGCGATTACGTCAGTAGCAACACATACCAGCTGTATATTATGCTTACTATCATGAAACAACGCACATGTTGCACTTCTGATACAGTTTTCATGACTTCTAAGCGTCGTAGAGATGTAACCTTCCCCTATAGACCTGTATTTAAACACCGTTTCGCCAACAGATTTTTTCAATTCCTGGGTCCATATTTGTATATAAAATTTAGTAAACTCATTGACATTAGATGTTTAAATATTAGAGAACTCAAAAGAAAAATATATGAAAACATTTCTCAATTAAACTATGATGAAACTGAACAATTACTTATTGTATCTCGTTGAATTTTATATTCAACCTCCTACACACATACACACATCGTCATTTCACACAAAAGGAGGCTTACCTTACACTATACAACTATGAATTTTGAATTTATATACTGATCTGTATTGTTTACCATTAAATGTAAACTAAAAAGGAAGAGCGCTGATGTCTGAGACACAGATATTAATTTATCTAGATGTTCATTGTGTGGAATTTTATTATTATTAAAACAAAAAAATACTGGCCATACACTTTCGTTTTGTGATACTGATGTAAGTCAGACAAGAAAATACCGTGCATCTTCCCGAACGCTGATTGACGTAATCAAATCAGACAAACGTAATCAAGTGTAGAGTCTCCGATCTAAGAAGTATCGAAACAGAAGTAGTAGTAGTTTTCGAAGTATTATTCTATTCCATTCTATTCTTGATGAGTCAGCGCTACATGCTACTGTGACTAAACATACATAAAAACAATTCAAGTAAGCTATAACACAGGCAAACCTACAGTAAAAAAAAACTCTCTCCGCTGAGCATTCAAATCCGATTCGATTGTGAAGTCGAACGGAAATGAACAAGCAAATAGCGTGCCAGGAGGAGGAATAAGAAATAAAACGTGTTCTTAGTTTGTAGACGAGGTTTGAGCGGGTTAAGATGAGCTAAAAGAGGCTAGAGATGGAGTTGGTGGGTAATGTGAATAATGCATGTTGTCTCGGCGATGTTAGGTCACTAGATACATTGCAGTGTCAGAGGCGCTGCAGTATAGAATAATGTAAAGGTTTTATTCAAAAACCTTGGAGTTTTAGAATTTTGATTGTTTTGAACAGTGTAAACTAATATATTGTTGCTTCATGCCAAGTTTCAGGGTTCTAGGCCAACGGGAAGTATCTTATGAGTTTTGATTCCACTGATAGTGCGGACCTAAGCATTGTGATGTTTGAAGACTATCAGGACTACTTTCAAAACGGTGAAGGAAAACATCGCATGGCATGTAATAGAATAAAAAATCGAAGACATGTGACATAAACCAATTCGCACTGGGCCCGCGTGGTGAATTATGGCCCGTTCCCTCTCCTAGAGAGGACGCCTGTGTCCCAGCAGTGGGAACATTAGTAAAGTTGATAATGAGGACAAAATAACTTATAAATAATATTAATATTATAAATAATATTAAGCAGGTAGTATAAGTTATTTTACGAGTAAGTACCGATATGTGAGTAAGCCAACATAATGTTCTCTCATCTGTTGAACAATCATTAGTCGCAATAGATGTGTAACCGTAATCAGCTGTTTCATTTCCTGGTTCCGTATATCCCGGCATTCCCAAGTGTTTCAAATATACGATTTAAATTTCAACTGGGTACCTCCACGCGTTCCCGAGACCAACATCGGAAATAATGTGACGTGTGAAAACGATTTTAAGGAACGGGTGTGGCGCTTTTAAGGAACGAGTGTGGCGCTTATAAGGAACGAGTCTGGCGCTTCTAAGGAAACTGTCAATATAAATTTTTCCTCGATACATTTTTGGTATATTTGGACCATAAAAGTCAAAGCACATTTTATGGATAAATTGTGTTCGTTTGATGCGGAAGTTTCAATGCGAAGCGTTAAAAGGAGAAATAGATTTTTGTGGTAAGAATGTTTAAAGTTATTTGATCATAGTAATGCTCACCATACCTACTTCTTCTTTAGTTATTGCTTTGTCAGTATTCGCAAGAAGTTGGCTGATTTGTTGCTCTGTTAGTGATCTCGTATAAATCCTGAAAAGTATAAGTGTAAGTGGTTGTGCACGATGGGCAGCATATCCTGTGGGTGACATAATTAAGTCCTGTGTCTAAGCAGCTCACTGGCATGCGTTTTTGGCATGATTAAATGTGTTCTAGCCTAGCAAATCAGTGTAGTCTGATTTCGAAGCTTTTTAATGAAGTATGTAGTTTAAGCTGCGCCTTAGCCTTTTTACCGACTTCATAAAAAGGAGGAGGTACTATGTTCGGATGTTTGTATTTTTTTTTGTATGTTTGTTCATCGATTACTCCGCCAATTTTCGACGGATTTTCAAAATTCTTTTTTTGTTCGAAAGTACATAGTTCTGAGGGGGTCCCATTGTCACCAAGTTAAGATCTGATGATGGGATCCATGAGGAATCGAGGGAACTCCTTAAATATCATAGGCAAACATATAATGATTTTGGTATTTTCTTCTAGATCTTAAGTATTTACAGTAAAAAAGCAACCTTTGGTGGAGTGAAACTGATGAAGAAGACCAGAACTGGCCAATGGAACTTCATACTTACACAATAAAATTACAATACAAATAAATAAATGGTTGTGAATAGTTAGGTTGATGAAAATGGTATCATCAAAATGACCTGATGATGATGATGTTGATATATTTTTATACTAGCTTTTGCCCGCGGCTTCGCCCGCGTGGGTTTGGGGTTTCCGGGATAAAAAGTAGCCTATGTGCTATTCCGGAGTGTATCCTATGCCTGTGCCAAATTTCATTCAAATCCATTCAGTAGTTTTTACGTGAAAGAGTAACAAACATCCATACATCCATACATCCATACATCCATACATCCATACATCCATACATCCATACATCCATACATCCATACATCCATACATCCATACATCCATACATCCATACATCCATACATCCATACATCCATACATCCATACATCCATACATCCATACATCCATACATCCATACATCCATACTTACAAACTTTCGCCTTTATAATAGTAGTAGCATTTTTAGTGAATGTTTAGAACGGGAAGAGATTTCCAGGGAAAGTAAAATAATAAAAAAATCACGTCTGATGAAAAAAAACAAATGAACAACAAAACAAAAAAGAAATAAAAAATGTCATCTTTGAATGTACATTGTAAAAAGGTTTCATGCAGGCCTTCTCAAGGAGGTTGGTTTCTAAACATGCCCCCGGGCGTTGAAAGACCATCTTTCAACCAGAACCTTAATTTATTGGCAGTGGATATATCTTGCTGCACGCGCGACGTATAGTTCTATTGGCAGTTCTTATGTCGGCCACACGACTGATGCCATCACGTCCAGGGTATACTGCTGAGACTCGACCTAGTCGCCATTTTAGTGGTGGCAGATTATCTTCCTTTATAACAACAAGGCGATCAACTTCAAGAGCATCGTTTGATGATCTCCACTTCGTCCGCTGCTGAAGTTCCGAGATATATTCCTTGTTCCACCTCGACCAGAAGTGTTGTCGCAACATTTCAATTCTCTCATACCTCTTCAAGTGAGTAACAGAAGCAGCTTCGTAGGATGGCGCCGGCAAGGACGTGAGTGTTCGTCCTATTAGGAAATGTCCAGGAGTCAGCGGCAAAAAGTCGTTAGGGTCTGATGACAACGGCGTGAGTGGGCGCGAGTTAAGGATGGCTTCAATCTGAACCAGCGCAGTGTATAATTCCTCATAAGTTAAGTGACAATGTCCCAATACTCTTTTTAAATGATGTTTGACTGATTTAACACCTGCCTCCCAAAGACCACCGAAATGTGGAGCATAAGGGGGAATAAACACAAAGTTAATTCCTTCGGAGGCAATGTCCTCAGATAACGCGCTGTTGTTCGCCTTTAAAAATTGACCAAGTTCATTATAAGCGCCTACAAACGAGGTTCCGTTATCGGAATATATGTGCGTCGGTTTACCCCTACGAGATATGAATCGACGAAGTGCCGACAAATAATTATGACTGGTTAAGTCACCAACCAACTCAATATGGACTGCCTTCGTCGTGAAACAAACAAATAATAAAATGTAAACTTTTACCAATCGGCAACCACGACCTTGACGAGAAGCTGACAATATGGGCCCTGCGTAGTCAACCCCGACACATTCGAATGGATGACCACCGGACATCAGCCTTCGCTCAGGTAAGTTTCCCATGATAGGAGTTATCGGTTTAGCCGTGATGCGACTACAAATAATACAACTATGATAACATAACTTAGCCAGGTTACGCCCACCTATAGGCCAGTACGTATCCCTAATATGAGCCAATAATAATTGCGGTCCTGCATGCATTAAAGTTTTATGTACATAATTAAATAATAGTTTACAAAATCGATGAGTGGACTGTATGACTAAAGGATGTTTTTTCTCGTAAGAAAATGAGGAATTTTGTAAGCGACCACCTACACGGATTAAATTATTTTCGTCTAAAAATACGTTCAATTTATTTAGTGGACTTCCTTTAGGTAAACACTTGTTCTTAATTAATAATTGATATTCAGGAAATGATTCCATTTGAGATTGTTTTACTATTATATGTAAAGCATTTTTCAATTCATTTTCATTCAAATGTAAAGTGGTTGGTGGCTGCTTTTTACAAATATTAATAAATCGTAACATATATGCTACGGTACGTTTAAGTCGAGAAAGATTTGAAAAACGATTAAAATCAATTAAGAATGTTGGAGCATCACAAGTAGTTAACAAAGAAATCTCAGTTTTAACTTCAGGTAGCACTTCTACTGTAGTAGGAAAAGACGGCCATTCGCCTAAGTCCTGGGTTAAAAAGCCTGGTCCAGACCACCATAAGTCAAGATTTTGAATTTGACTTATATCTGTTCCTCGAGATACAAGATCAGCGGGATTAAGATGAGTGGGAACATGTCTCCAAGTACAATTACTAGCATTCGTTGCATCCATAATTTCCGATACACGATTGCGTACAAATGTTTGCAGCTTACTTGGAATCATTTTTAACCAGCCAAGCACGATTTTAGAATCACTCCAAAAGATACTTCTCTCAATTGGTGCATTAAGTGAATCAATGACCTTTTTATGTAACCTCGCTCCAACCAAGGCGGCACAGAGCTCAAGCCGAGGTATAGTAGTTGGTTTAATAGGAGCTACTCTACTCTTTGCTGTAAGTAACCGCACTGAGACTTCGCTATTCTTATTAATACTCCTCACATAAATACATGCCCCATAAGCAGTTTGTGAAGCATCACAAAATATATGTAAATCTATAATCTTCCAAGAATTACACAAAACTAGACGTGGGATGCGTAAATTATTTAACAAATATAACTTTTCAACTATATTTTTCCATGTCTTAGCGAGTTCTGGAGGTAAAGAATCATCCCATGACAACTTGTGCAACCAAAGTTGTTGCATAAATATTTTCATATGTATAATACATGGAGATAATAAACCTAAGGGGTCAAATATTTGAGATGTGACTGACAAAACCTCACGCTTAGTCACATTTTTAGTTAATGACGTGTTACATATTGAATAAGAGAGCGTGTCGGAATCTGTCAGTCAATTAAGGCCCAATGTTTTGTTTGGTTCATTGGAACCAATGTTTAAATTAAGTGATGATTCTGAACTTTGATCTGATGTGATAAGACTACTGTTAGATTTCCACTTTCTTAGTGGCATGCCAGCTGAAGCTAACTCAGCAGTGTCTTTTTCGCGAATGTATGTGACGTCAGATATTGTATCCCCACCCGTGAGCAAATCGTCAACGTATAAATCATGTATGATAAGGTTGGCAATCCTTTCATCCTTACACTGCAATCCGATTTGTTTTAAACAACGAGTTGCTAAAAAGGGTGCACTTGCTGACCCATATGTAACAGTGTTTAGTTCATAGGTTTTAATGGGTTCTGAAGGGTTTTCACGCCACATAATTCTTTGTAAATATCTATCATCAGGATGTACTGTCACTTGCCGATACATTTTTTCTACATCAGCACAAAGAATATATTTATGTTTTCTAAATCTTAAAAGTAGAGACATTAAGTCGTCTTGAACAACAGGTCCTACCATTTGAAGATTGTTGGATGAAATACCTGAAGTTGTAAGACTGCTGGCATTAAATACTACCCTTAATTTGGTAGTTGTGCTGGTAGCACGTAAAACACCGTGGTGTGGAATATAATATGCCAGTTGTTTTGGGTCAATTGTACATTCAGACATATGCCCTAATGAAATATATTCATTCATGAAATCACAATAAAGAGATTTCAAACCTGGTTGACTTTTAAATCTACGTTCAATAGATAAGAGACAATGTTTTGCTCTAGCCATTGAGTCACCTAAAACATGAGGTGATTGTTTGAGTGGTATACGAACACAAAACCGACCATCGGCAAGTCGAGTTGTGTTTTTCATAAAATGTTCTTCACACTTAGTTTCTTCCTCTGAATATGAAGATGACTGATGGGTTACTTCTTCCAGTTCCCAAAAACGCGTTAAGAGGTTTTGAATGTCATCTTCATGTGAGGTAACTGAACTTGCATTAAGTTTTGCAAAGTTAGATTTATGCCTTAGTGATGGTGAGGCCGATACTTGGACGCTATTTATTAATGGACCTGAAACTAGCCACCCTAGCCTAGTCTCAAATAGTATAGGTTTGCCCTCACCTAAACTAATTTTTCGCCGCCCCAAGAGATCCCAGAACACGTTTGCTCCTATTATTAAATCCACCGCGGATGGCGTATGAAAATGAGGATCGGCTAAACAAATATCACTTGGTATATTCAAATTGTTAATTGATAACTTATGACACGGCACTTCATCTGTAATGTACGGTAAAACAAAGCAACAAAGATTAGTGGAATAGTTTTCACTTAAAGACTTAATTGAAACACTACACATTTTATTAATATTTGATGTAGAATTGTTGATGCCTTGCACAGACTCATTTACACAAATAGTAGGTAATTTCAATAAGTCACATAACTTCTCAGTCATTATACAGGAAGTACTGCCAGTGTCTAATATAGCTCGAGCTAGATGCTCACAATTATTGTTATCATAAACTTTTAATAAAGCCGTAGCTAAAAGAACTTGACTTTTAGTTTTATTGATAACATGAGTTGTAGAAAGTGCAGATAACGTAACATTTGTACTGGGCTTGTTTTCTGATGACTTGACGTCTACAGGTGCAGTGTCGTCAAATTGTGAAGTTGACGCACTAGGTATTAATTTAAGTGTAGCACCAGCCACATGAACTAGAGTATTGTGCTTACGCTTACATACTTTACAACCCTGAGACTTGCAATGATTTGAATAATGACCAGAACGAAGACAATTGTAGCATACCTTGTATTGAGGCAGCAGTTCTAGTCGTTTCTCATTGCTCATACCAAGAAACTGAGGACAGGAAAATAAAGCATGTTTATCAGTACAATGTGGACATGAAACCTGGGTAGTGATCTTATTATTTTTACCTTTCTGTGACGATGTATCACTGCTCAGAGAAATCATTGTTTTGTGCTTAGTAGGTTTAGAAGTTCCAATATTATTATTAGACTGATTGCGAGACATATCTATTGTCTCTAACAAGTCTGCACGACTTCTTAAGAAATTAAGGAAATCTTCTAATGTTATTGATTTATTTTTATCTAAATGACCCTTTTCTTCTTCCCACTGACGATAAGTTCTCGAATCTAATTTATGAGTAACAATATAAATTATCAGCGTATCCCAAGACTTAGTTGGTTCGCCTAAAGACTCTAATGCACGTAGGTTTTTATTTAAAGTATCAATGATACGCTTTATAATATCTGAGGATTCTTTGTTAACAACTTCAATATTAAATAAGGCTGCGACATGGTTCTGAATGAGAAGTCGCTTATTATCAAACCTTTCATTAAGTAAACTCCATGCAATGGAATAATTGCTAGCAGAGAATTCAATCGACTGAATAACTACTGCAGCTGTCCCTTCCAAGGAAGCTCTAAGGTAGTGAAATTTGTTAACTTCATCTATTTGATCATTCAAATGTATTAGGCTTGAAAACGTATCGCGAAACTCTAACCACTTGTCATACGTTCCGTTAAATTTAGGTAGTTGGATGGTAGGTAACTTAACCAGTTTATTATTGCTAACACGAGACAACTTATCGTCATTAACAACATCTTGTTTAGCAATAAAAGTTTGTGCCTTGGCGATTAGTTTGTAATATAAAGATTCGAAATTATCACGTTCGGATAATTGTACCTCAAGGTCCTCCGCAATACATTCCAACCTTAACTGAATCTCGTCGTACTGCGAATAAACATGGTCAATCTTACCAAGGCGTAACTGCAGCTCGCTGACCTGGGTTTGCGTCAAAGGATCCTCCAAACTCTCTAAATATTTCGAAAATATCGTTAATCGCCCTTTAAAACTTGCTCGTTTTTTGATGAGCTCCTTTTCCTCCTTATCGGTCATTCTTTGGGAAGCAGATGTGGAACCAAACTGAAACATTACATGGTCAAATGAACTTAAATATTAAAAAACCTACTGAGGTTACAATTAAGGTTAAATCTGTTAAATCTGCACATTAAACTTTACTACAGTAAACTTAAAATAGTTATAATGGAATATAAAGTAACTGTTAAATTGATTGGCACTTATTATGTGTATTTCTTATGATATCTAATGCAAGATAATAAAGGAAACTGCTTATAATGGTTAACATATAACAGAAAACCTAGTTTGCTGCTTAATTACCTTTGACAATAGATTATTATGTGAAAGAAATAGACTTTAAGTGAAAATGCACATGAACAAATAAAATTATGCTAATAGTTACTGACCTTGACAACTCCATAAAATATAAAACACTACCTGAGTAATGGGTTCTTAAATAAAAGGAAATAGAATAGGTACTGCACTGGCCAAATATCCTTAAATGTCCTTTTTCTTGAATGGCGTCGCTGTGACCCTTTGAACTTTGACCGGCTACTCACTAATTTCCAATCGGTAGTATTTTCTAATATATTATATACTTCCTGGTGTTATCGTTATTTGTAATTCTCTTATCCGGCTCACTTGGACCAAATTATGTTTAGAACGGGAAGAGATTTCCAGGGAAAGTAAAATAATAAAAAAATCACGTCTGAAGCTGAAGGTCTGTATTTGATGAAAAAAAACAAATGAACAACAAAACAAAAAAGAAATAAAAAATGTCATCTTTGAATGTACATTGTAAAAAGGTTTCATGCAGGCCTTCTCAAGGAGGTTGGTTTCTAAACAGTGAAGTCGGTATATTTTTTTGTAAAAAGTTTTAACATAACGTATCCGTGTCAGAGTGCCTTAAAATATGTAATGAAATTAAAATATGTTAATGTAATTTATCAAGTCTCACTAGACTTATGTCGTAATTTAATTCGTCGCACAAGCTTTATTTTACACATTTATTTGTCGGGCTCACATAGTGCACTTGCTTTTCTAAACTGTAACTTCAAAACCGTGTGTGTAATCTAGTATGGCTCGTCGTGAAGCGAGTATGAGCGGCTGTGCTTCGCTCGAGGCTATAGAGATCAAAGAGTCGACTCTCACTACGCAATAGCTTTTATAAGTGCATACTTTTGTCTTTACGTTTTTAAGTATAGGTAACTTAAACGACGGTACTTTCGCTTTATGATCCCGTTGCACTTGAGGTCAGTACAAATGAAAGATAAAGCCAGTGTTTGTGACGTCATTCAACTGGCTTGTTGGTCTACTGGCCCTGACTGCTATGCTGGAGGTTGTATGTTCGAGTTCGAACCACAGGGTGGTACCCTGTGGTTCTGGTGTTGTGTGATATGTGTCTGGGTGTAAGTGTGTATTAAGGTTTTTTTTATTATTTCTATAAACTAGTGTTTGACTGCGATCCCACTGGATGGTAAGCAGTGATGCAGTTGTTGATGGTGAGGCGATTAAGAGCTTATTCACTCTAGCCTTGAAGACACCTAAATTATTATAATCGGACGGAAAGACCGCAGCTGTCTAATTATCCCTGTCCCTCAAAGTACGCGGTATAAACGACGCCGACGAGGCAAAACGCTTAGTCCGAACGTAGATGTCTCATCAACTATACACGCAATACCAACCAATTACTATACTTGAATGTATTGGTCAATGTCAGCAGTGGTGGCCGAGTGGTAACGGCTTCGACTTACGAGTTGTAGGTCGCGGGTTCAAACCCAGCCAGGCACATTACTTTGTGTAATATATTTTATCACGACTGCTCTCAAAACGGTGAAGGAAAACATCGTGAGGAAACCGGCATGTCCTAGTACCAAAAATTCGAAGACATGTGACATCCACCAATCCGCACTGGGCCCGCGTGGTGGATTATGGCCCATTCTCTCTCCTAGAGAGAGGAGGCCTGTGTTCCTGCAGTGGGAACATTAAAAAGGCTGATGATGATGATGATTAGTCAATGATAATGAATTTATGACGTAAATAAAACTCCGTTATAACCTATGGTTATAACTCTGCATAAATTTTGCGGAAGCTGAGGCGAAGGTCCGTTATAATCCTAATTATAAGTATGTTTATCAGTTGTCTAGTACTCGTAACACAATTTCTGCTTAGCTTGGGACTAGACGGGACTTATTATTCAGATGATGTAAGAACTCTTTGCGTAATCAGCTGAGGTAGATAATTCTCAAGACGGCTAATGCTTTTAAATAATGTTTCACGTAAACACTTACGATGGAACATAATTTAATAACAGAGCTACCCTCAAGAGAGTACACAGAGTCTTATGTACATAATTGAAGAGAGAACATTTGAAACATTAAGTAATGAGCCGACGAGAACTGAACGTGAATTTATAAATTAATTGCCTTACTAGCAGCTTTAGTTTTTAGTTAGAGGTATAAAAGCTTTGCCCGCGTAATATTTTTTATTCCAAGGGAACATACACTCGAGATAAAAAAAGTATAATATATAGTATATTCAGGTTATGGCCTACCTGTGTACCAAGTTTTATTGACATCTGTAGAGGTGTTTATGCCTGAAAAGTAACAAACATATAAACGTTTTTTTTTTGCCGTAGCACCTCTTCAACTACATAGCAAAGAGATAATTTACTGCCGTGATTGAGAAAAAATAAAAAATGTCGTCTTTGAAATAAATATTAAGGGCAAAAATTCACTAAAAAAACTAATCGCGATTCTTTAAAAATGTTGATATGATAATGTTGTTATTTTACTATGGGTTTATTGATGCCTGAAATATATATACGATGAATAGATTTTGGCCCTTAGGACCAAACTTACCAATAAAACTTATCGCGATTACTTAAAACAAATTACAAACTGTGTTTTGGTTTGAACCCATAATGACACTAAAACCTCGATTACTTAGATGTTCTTGTTTGAACTAATCGTGATTAGATTTATTGGTCCGGCTGGGCAGCATTCGGGAAGCTACGCGGTGTCTTCTCGCCTGATACCACAGTGTCTCAAGACGAAAGTCTATACACCGTGAAATTTAAATGGTTGTTTTCCCGCGGCAGAATGACTTGCCATAAGGAGTACTTTTGAAGCATACAGTAAAAACGAAAAAAAATTTTTTTTGACGTGACAACGTCTTAAATTAGGTTGCGGCTGGGAGTCACTTATGAAAAAGTGTAACGCTCGGTAACGTTACGATGAATCACCGAACGAGAGAGAGGCCCGACTGCATGCAATGTTTTAGTAAACAAAATATATTTCTATAGTTAAAATTTGTGCAATTCTTATTTTCATTCAATTCCTTGTTCCTATTGTGCAATTTAATTATATTCATATCAATAAATATTCTACCGAGAAAAAGACGTTGTCACGTAAAATCTTCGCCCGTAAAACCGACTTTACAGGCAACCATTTTTTTTTATAATTAATTATTAAAAATATACATCAACTCAAAAAAGCGAAAACAATAGTAACATTAGACGTAATTTGTAAGTACTACTAAAGTCGCATGAGCAGCCCGCCGTCAAAGGAAACCGATTCATTAAATATTTAAACCAAAATAAGCTATCACACATTGTGATACGTCATAATTAGCTTGCACTCTACAGGTCCATTTTTTGTTTTTAATATTTTATTTTTTTATCAAACGTTTGTATTACCAAGACACAACCATTTCGCTGAGGGAAAACAACCATTAAAATTTCACGTCGCTGGGTGCGCGATGACAGCGCCAACTAGCGGTTGCAAATACGGTGGCCTCCGAAATGTCAAATGCCAGGCTGTCATTACGACGAGTTATTTACAAACGAACAATTTTAATTAAATATTGTAATTTACATTTGTTCCAATAAATATTCTAAATCCTATATAAGTAAATATATATAATAAAAAAGACTTACTTTTTATTTTTCGTCTAAAATGGCACTTTCGCTTAGTACATTACGTATTTTTCATGGCTGTCGTCATGAGAAGTAAGTAAAGAAATAAGCAAATTTCATCGAATAACGCATTTCATGTAAATAGCAGACGATTATTTATGAGTGCTTGTGCTCTCAATAATCCACCCTTTTATGTATTTTCAGTTAAACATGGCCAAATTAATCATAAAAACTGGATTCCGACCAATCACACACGACATAATTTCATTCGTTGTTCTCGTTTCCAACTTACCTGTGGAAATTTGTAGAATTTTCTATCACTATTTCTGCCATTGTTTTTGCAATTAACTACGCAGCAAGCTTCGTGACTCATGTTTATTTACTAAAAACGTAAATCTCGCTAGTAAAAAGTGACAGCGTCCGCCACCGAAAGTTCCTTTTTTGGCCATGACGCGCGCTGCGATCGTTTCGTGGTTCCCCCACCTTATACTTCGCACCCAGCGATATATCATATGTCGTCGTGTGTCGTGGTCGGTTTCTGAAAAGAAGGTCCAACCCCGGTATGAAGACTAAATATGAGCAGGGTGGGTCATTTAGTTAGTAAGAATCTAACACTATTTCCTACTCTGCCCAAGGTCGGTCTGCCAACAATCTGACGTTGAATATTCCATAGTTGAAAAGTTCTGTCGTCGAAACAAACAAATGCGAACCATCCTGTCGGCGAAACGTCCATCGGTGAAACGTTCTATCGACGAATCTCTCAAAAACGAAACGTCCTGTCGGCGAATAGTCCAAAGGAGAAACGACTGTCGGCGAATGCTTGAAGAATCACAAGTAAGTACCCATTTTTGTAAATAAATAAATAAAATTATTTTATCGATTGATTGTTAAAAATTAAGACATCTCAATATTACGACGATAGTTTTGCATAAAATTCTCTTACAGTTGTTACAAAATCCACAATCCGCAATAAAGAGTTAAAAAAACAACACTAACATCAAGTTTTTAAAAGTTTATGAACGTTTTTACATTTTGTTATCGCTGGCGTGAGTGCTTTCTCGTTTGATAATTCCCAGAGTACTATTTCGTTGAAAATCCGGATAAAATTCTCGGTCTCAAGTCATGCATTATGCAATAACAACTTCACTTTACTACGACAATCTCTTCACTCGCTGATACCTTCCTGATTTTTAGAATAACGCTATTTATATTTTAAATAGCGGTCCCGGTAGATGTTATTCTGTTCAAAAATTGTCTTTTTGTTTGAAAAGAAAATTAAGAACCTGATTGCCTACCGGGTTTCATTGTATTTCCAAATCATCCAGACCTTTGACTCTAATATTCACACGAAGTTTCATTCGCATTTTTTGATATAGTATCACCATTGCACCCATGCGAAGCTGGGGCGGGTCGCTAGTAATGTTATAATTTAAGGTGAAAGTTTGTGAGTGTATGTATGTGTGTTACTTCTTGATTCTCGAACAGCTAAACAGATTTGGATAAAATTTGGCACACAGGTAGACATAGAATACTTACTATCCCGGGATTATGTTTTTTTGGGATCATTTTCTACATTCAGGAAGGCAAAACCGCAGAACCTTTCTCGGTCTTTTGAAGTAAATATTTTATATAAAAAGATAAAAAGTTAATGTTGGAGATCTTTTTCAGAATAACAGCATTCATAAAGTAATCCATTTGAACCCACTGAAATATAACAAAGTGGAAATGATTTTGCTGTTGAAACCATTTTAAAAATCCATTTGAAACAGAACGTTTCATCATGCGGTAGTAATTCCATTGTAAGAAATTTTAAACAACTGCTTTCCTGAATTCATATTTGAGTGCTGATTTTTATTTTTTCACTTCAACTTTTTACAGAAAAACATTTACAGCGCTTCCGTATTAAAATTAGTTTTTAAAAGCAATCAGAGATGGCGCTAGTTGGTTGAAGTATGGATGAAGTGTGTCACGTGACTGGCACAAACCAAAACCGAGCTCTAGTGGTATAATAAAGACTATAAATGTTTTATGGAAATTAGACGTATAGAGCTACACTTGATCTGCGCCACGTGAGGTCGTTCTACGTACAAATCAGGCGCGTTACACGTAAAGGAGGAAAGAAAAAAAAATATTTGACACATATATACACGTGTGCTTAGGTCTAATGTAGTTCTAGCTTAAGGCCTAGTATACCTACGGCTGCAATTAGCCGTAGGTATACTACGCGGCAAATAAGTTAAACCATTTACTGTGGTCTTGCGGTGTTCAACTTCGATTGGGACCTGAAAATCGGTTACTGTGCATTCAAAGTTGATTGCCATTGTGGTTCAACTAGTGTCAACTCAGTGGAGGTGAAGGTTAAAATTATTTGCCGCGTAGGTACTATACAATAGTCATAGTTTTTTATTGGTAAGGGATTCTTACAAGTCATAAAGGTACAAACTGATACAATAATGTCAACAAAATTACAAATTAATCATAAACCGAATGTCAAATAATAAATACAAATAATTAAATACACATGTCAAACAAATAAAAATAATATATAAGAATACAAATAAATCAATGTCAAATCACAAATTAAAATTAAATATAAGAAAAAGTCACAATATAAAATTAAGTCATAAATTCGTCAAATGTATAAAACGCTTGCTCGATAAGCCATTTTTTCAATCGAGCCTTAAAGCTACTTGTAGTCGGGGCACCAGAAATAGCTGCAGGCAGCTGATTATAAACTGTCGGGCCCATAACATGAGTCGTCTTGGCAGATTTGGCAAGTGTCCTCGAGACCGTCGATAATTGACCCCTGCTTCTTGTGCAATATGTATGACGGTTGCCTACTTTTGGGTAAAGGTCCAAGTTCATCCTCACGTACAATGCAACCTGATATATAAGTATAGCAGGTAACGTGAGGATGCCCAGTCTAACAAAGTGGGGTCTAGCAGACACGTCCTGCGGTATCCCGACGATGGCTCGCACGGCACGCTTCTGCATTCGGAAAGCGCGCTGCCAATCTGCAGCACGACCCCATAGCTCAGCGCCGTATTGGAGTAGCGAGTGCACCGTCGCGAAATAACATGACCGCACGTCGCGTTCGGGTAAGACGCGCGATATTCTGCCAAGAGCAAAACATGCGCTACCCAACTTACCGCACACTTTATTAATGTGACCATCCCACTTGAGGCAACCGTCAATTTCAAACCCAAGAAAGGTTATTGACTTCACCTGAACCAGACCCACTCCACCCACAGATACTGCCAGTGGTCGTGCAGACCGGCCTGACAGACCAAAGTGAATGAAGTGAGTCTTTTTCAGCTTTAGAGCAAGACCATTTCTTTGGAACCAAAACAACAATTGATTCGCGGCATCATTCAGCTTTTGCTCTAAGTTGGACACAGACGACCCTTGAGCCACTCCCATCTCCGATTTCAGAGGCCTGGACTTCACCTTTCCTTGTCCACCTACCACAATTTTTATTATTTTTTGAGTTCTGTCGCGTAGCAAGTCTGTCACTAAAGCATGCGACGGCCCCACCACGCCGTAATGCTGCAGTTTTACAGCTAACACGGCGCGATCAGCAACATCGAATGCCTTGGATAGGTCACAGCATAGGACAGCCACTTGCTTCTTTTGCTCACGTGCAGACATGACTCGATGTACGAGTTCACGTGCTAGATCCGTAGTCGAGCGGCCTTCTCGGTACGCATATTGACGGTCCGAAAGGGCGCCCGTCTCCGACATGAATTTAATAAGTCGAGAACTCAAACCATTCTCGAATACTTTGGCAATGGCGGGTATAATAGACACGGGTCTGTAATTGTCCATACAGTCTTTCTTCCCCTTTCCTTTGTACAGGGGTGATACTTTGCTGAGCTTCAATGGCGCAGGAAAAGAACCTTCCTTTACGCAAGCATTAAAGAGCTCAGCAAGTATATAAGCTAGCGGAGCTGCTACCAATTTCAAAAGTCTCATCGAGATGCCGTACGAATCTTTCGACGGTTTAGGTGGGATCCGTGTTGTAATGATCTGATGAACTTCATACGCACTAAAAGCAGGAAATCGAAACGAGCGATCAGCCGGCGGGCGCGCCGCGCGCAGCTCGGCCTGCACGCGCAGCACGTCAGCTCGCGGCGCGCCGCACGCCGCCGCCGCGCTCAGAAAACGTTCATTCATTGAGTCAACAACCGATTCTTTTGTGAGAAAAGGTGTTCCGTCCGAATTTCTTACTATATCAGTAAAGTCAAGAACTGGAGAATTGTCCTTGCCTCTCTCCTTATTTATAATAGTCCACATTGCCTTGGAAGAGTTTTTAGAGCCCTTTATAATATGATCAGAGAATCAGTCCATATCGCATGTGCACGCTACGCATTCAGTGAAATGTCATAATCGTGTTTTGGCTGTTTTGTTGTAACGATTATTTTGCAATGATGAGTTATAATAGTACATTGTTATACGAGGGATGAAAGTTAGTTATTTAATCCCGAGAAATTTCTTGGCGACCGAGCGACAGCGAGGTCGCTAATCGTTCGAGGGACTAAATAACTCTTTAACCCGAGGTAAGCACTGTCATTTCATTACGAATACGAGGAAAATAAAAATAATAATAAAAACCTGAGTCGTCGTCAAATGTCTTCGTATGTTTTTAGGTAGGTAGGTATTTCTTTTGATTTAGGCGGTAAGCGGTTTTCTCCTCAAAGAATCATGCGTTAAATTTATAACTGAAGCTGATGAACTTATCGTGTTAATACAAATTTCTTATAACAGAGATTTAACAAAATGTAAACAAAATTTTACATCTCGAAAAAAAAATCAAGAAAGACCAAATCGACCAGAGATTATAGAAAGACTTTACCCGCCATTTTTTTTTTAGTCGTCGTCTGGCTATTCAGTCAATATTTTTCATTTTATCATTATAAAAATGGGTCAGGTCAACATTTTTCTCAAATATAATATTATTTTTAATGAAATAGTTGAAAGTAAATTAAAATAAAGTCATTAAAAAAAAGTATTCTTAAATTATTTCTATCTCTATGTCATTTTAATTGTACTGGCAGTATAAAAATTCGGGTCATGGTTCAATAGAAATGTCAAAATAGAACTAGTTTTTTTTTTTATATTTGCTGTCTAAATATTAAAAAAACAACTGTCAGTTGTAAAGTAAAACTCCCTAGGGAGTAAAAGTACTTCTTCCAACCCTGTCCGCAGGCAACTTTACACCTACTTTCAGAGTATGAGTAATGAAAAAACTCTTTTTTTTGAACTGACTAAACAAACCATCCCGTTCTTACGTTACCTTTATACTAGGGTCAGAACCTTCCATTTAGATACTAACCCTTCTCCCCAGTTGGCTTCGATCCTTCTACAGGTTCCTTACGAGTTAATGAGAACAAATGAGGAAGATATTATTTGCAAGAGACTCATGCCGGAGGATTACCAAACATACAGTGGCAGTAAGCTGCTAAGAATAGAATCTATTTTGTCAGTAATAACTATTCAATAGATGGACAATTACGCCGAAAGGTCTCGGAGTGGCGAAATTTAGATTGAAACCACTAAATAGCAACTGATTTCAATAGTTTAGCGATTGAAATACTAATAGAGGTCATTCCAATTATATCAAGGCCTTTTAGGCGAAGCGGAATGGAGGCTGACCGAGTTTTAAGTTAAGCTGGTCTTTATTCAATGAATCAGTTCAGACTAAACCAAAGCGAATGCGATAAATTCAAGCGTTGCGATGGAATCGATTTTGTCTTAGTGAACTTTTGAATGATAAATGTTCTGTTTGGAACTTAATAGTTGTCACTTGTTATAGTAAGTTTAATGCTGGACTGCAGAACTCCTTTATCAATGTCTTTGACTACTTCATCATCAGCATTTTTAATATCCCCAATGCTCCCAGCATAGACAGACAGCACAGACCTCTTTTCTAGGAGAAAGAATAGGCCATAATCCACCACGCGGGCCCAGTATGGGTTGGTGGATGTCACATATCTTAGAATTTTTGGTTCTAGGACATGCCGGTTTCCTGACGATGTTTTCCTTCACCATTTTGAGAGCAGTGCTGATGAAATAAATTACACAAAGTAATGCGCCTGGCTGGGTATGAACCTGTAACCTACAGCTCGTAAGTCGGGGCCGTTACCAATCGGCCACCACTGATTTGACTACCTACTGGGATTTAATTTACCAGAAAGCTTTTTTAGTATAACTTGTGAAACAGTTGTTAAGCGCGAAACTATTGACAATTAAAAAAATCTGTATTAAGTTATACTCGCATTAAGCTCCGGTATAGGACATGGACCAGAGCAAGGAGGAATGGCAGATGCTTGCCTTTTTCAGCGAAACAGTACCTATACTAACAAAGAAAACGAAGACAGTGGGAAACAAAAGTTTTTTTCCCAATGGTAATATATATTTGAAATATTAAATTAGCCACTGAAGTTAACTGTACATAGTTGTCTTTATTTTCAATTTGTGTTTTAATGCTTTTTATGATTCGATTTTAATACTGTCAGCAATTTAATTTGATAATAATATCTATGTGACTATTAATTAATTCAAGGATCTTTTATGTAAAAGTGAACGTTTTTGTTTTAGGTTTAATTCCGGTCTGGCTATGTAAATTATTTTTATGGTTTTTAATTATGATGCTTTTTTATTTATTTTGATTATATTCTGTTGAATGTTAATTTTTGATTTTTTATATATTATTTAATTATTAATAATTATTTGAATTTGTTATTATTTGAATTATTTAAATTATTTGAATAATTAAAATAATTAATTAATAAATTATTTAAATTATTTGAATTAATTTTATAATGATTTAATTCAATTAGGTTTTCGATTACCTACTTATAATTTTATTTTGTCCTCAACTGTGTCTCTCTGCCTGTGATTTTAATGTTTTATTTAAATTTTTAGTTTTAATTTGGCCTGAGGGGCCTGATTGTTCTGTGTGTTTTAAATTTTAAGTTTATATACATTTACTCAATATTTAGTGCATGATGTGCTTACCTGTAAGAGATTGATACACTAGAACCGATTTGTTTCAATTTTACACAGAATTGTATGAGTGTACTCAATTGTTAGTGAGCCAAATAAATAAAATAAAATAAAAAAAATAAAATAAAACTTCTGCTCCGACAAAAATTGCGCCAAAAGTCAATCGCGTACGAAAATAATGAGAATATCAGAAATATTCTGGAAAAAATACCAGTAATATCATTTTAATGTTTAGGCTTAGTCGTAGTATTTATTGGTAAGGGATTTTTACAAGTCATAGGTTTACAGTAACAGAATGTTATACATATACCTAATAGTCAACAAATGATTATGAATATAATATTACAATGTCAAACGATAAAAAAATACCGGAATACAAATAATAAAAAGAAGGCAAATCACAAATTAAAATTTAAATAAAACATAATTAGACAAAAGTCAAGCCTTAAGGCTTATGTTGTCAGTTTCATTTAGATTTGTGGTAATGGTAAAACTTCAGCCATATCTTATTTATTACTTTAGTTTTCTCGGCATAGTGCGTAACTTTAGATACATAAAGCGCCTTGAATGTAACGTCTTCAGTAAATCTCTGGTGCCCCATGAACGGTCGACTGCTCTCTAAACCGTAACATTTAGGATGGTTTATGTTAATTGCCTATTTGGGCCAGTGCGATCTTCCGGGAACATGACCGTAACGGCCGTAGGATATTGTACTGAAGTGCCGTCAATGACTTCTTTATCCGCTGTTAAACCACAAAAGATATTTACAGCAAGCTCCTCTTTACAAAAAAAATCAACTCGTAAAAAGAAATTTTATAAAACTGCTTTCGTGGTCTTGTAGTCTCTTAATAAATTCGCACAGTCTTTTGATTTCGATATTTAAACTTTTGAATACCGTAATAAGAGACATAATAAAAAGACAATTGGTGTGTGACCACCGGCGGCTCTGGAACGAAGACGCGGAAAAGGAACACGGTAGTTTAGTCAGTAAATGACACTATATCCGTTCAAGAGCGGGCTTTGTCACTGAATTATTTCCCCACCATAAAAAAAACAAAATGTTTTCAATGTTGTTCAATGTATGTACTTCAAATACATTATGCACATAAATAATACTGGTAAGTATTTACTAGTTCTATAGGCAGATATGCTCAGTAAGACGTTTGTTTTAAAATTGTATTTGGAACACATTTTTATTCTGTGGCCCTCAGTGGATATGGCCCAGGATAATGGGCCACAAAGCCCTCCAACGATATAGGAATGCGAAGGATTTTTCCTTTTTGAAAGCGAGCTATTTTATTACAATGCAGACCTACAAAGCATTGAATTGAAATCGTTTTTGTGAGCGAGCTTAAAGGCTTTTGACCGTTTCTATTCTTTGATATCTTACTTAAAGTGTTTAGTAGGAGAATTAATATTTATTACTAAGGGATTGTTTTAATACAGCTCTGTGTATTGCTAAATCAGATATGAGGATTTCATTCGGGTCTACAGTAAGTTTACAAAAGTTCATAAGAGCGCTAAAGATCACATTGCTATGAACTACAGCAGGATGTAGATAGTGCGTGTGTGTGCGTTGAGCGAGTGACGCCTCAACATTCCACAGATAACACACACTAATAAACTGCCGTCGCGCTCACTACGCGAAAGAACATACATAAATATATTTCTGAACTCCACCAATTACTACGATTGCATTCATATTGTATAGCTAATATTCGCACAAATCTAATAAGTGCTGGTAGCTGTGGAGTAAAGTTACTAAGTGCTTGAACAATGAAGTTCAAGTTCGATTTGTGTTCGAGGCGTGTCTGAAGTCAAACACTGCGAATTTTAGCGCTTAAAAACTCGTACAAAAATTAAGGGCTTACAAAAATAAATGCCAATAACATCTTTTAACAGCAATAACAACTGCAAATTGAATTTATTTATTCAAACCATTTATTTTTATACAAGGACTTATAAATAAATTTTTCGAAATTTCCCAGCAAATGATTTGTTATTTATTTTATTAACACAATTATTTTAATAGGTAGGTAACGAATTGTTTTGTGTTTTTAAAAAGCGTTTCCTGAAACCAAATAAACGAATTTAAATTCCAGTGTATACGAAAATTTTTCAGTAACGCGGGAAAATAACTCAGTAATTGGTTTTATATTTTCTTCTTTATTGTGGTTGTATTATTGTTAACAGATTCGCAATAAAAAAAGTCTCCTGTAATCCTTTATCAGGAAGGTTGGTTTGGGAATAGAAACAAGAGAAATGAATTAGGTTAGCTCGCGCTGTGATCATTTATTCCACAAATAGACTTGGTTCCCGAAAATTAATTACTAAGTTATGAAAGTATTAATATTAGTCCTCTCCTTTACTGACTACGGAAAGTCAACTATGAAGAATCCTTATAGTTTTGCCAAGTTTGTCTGTCCGTCCGTTCATATTCTCGCATTGGAAACCTGAAGTTTGGTATATATATCAATATATCTATACTAATATTATAAAGCTGAAGAGTTTGTTTGTTTGTTTGTTTGTTTGTTTGTTTGAACGCGCTAATCTCAGGAACTACTGGTTCGAATTGAAAAATTCTTTTTGTGTTGAATAGACCATTTATCGAGGAAGGCTTTAGGCTATATAACATCACGCTGCGACTTATAGGAGCGAAGAAATAATGGAAAATGTGGCAAAAACGGGGAAAAATATTCACCTTTGAGGGCTTTCGTTGCGTGCGCTGCGAAAACGGTTCAAGATACCAAAAAAATATGTACGAAAGAATTATTCCTCTTAAAATGATCTAAAAAAATGTCCGCGACAGTATATGTCTATCTTTTAAGATTAACTCACTAGAACCGTTTTTATGGGAATCAAATTTGGCCGAAATTAATGCATTATTACCAATTATTTGGTAGAGTTGTATCAATATAGTAATATTAAACTTTATCCAAACAAATGTGTTGTTGATTAAGAGTATGTAATTGTGAACAAAATTGTCTTTGACATTACTTATTTTTAATGAACATTTTAGAAGATATTACAATTTTAAAATTACTCCGATATAAAATTCACACGCGCCGCATGATATGCAAACCATGACGCCGCGCCTGGCCGGCGGGCGAGGAGAGGGGTTGCTTGCGCGCGACGCGGAGGGATTTTTTAATGGTAGGTAAAAATCATCCAGTGACGAATCCCGCTCTTGGGCAGAGCGGGAAACAGTGTCAAACTCTTACTGACTAAACAACCTACCCCGTTCCTCCCTTGCCTTATTCCCAGAGTCCCGGTATAACGCTTTCGCACCAACCCTCGGCTGCAGGAGGCTTCGACCCTGAAGGGCCCCATTGTTTGCTGACAACACCTTGAGGCGCGCGGGAGCAGTGCGCGCCGTCGACGACTTCGTCTCGGTCTGGACTGTTACCAGACAACCGGACGGCGAGCTACCCATTGCTCACCGTCCGCAAGCCAGCGTCTACGGTGGCCGGATATCGGCGAGATCGTGGCGGCGACGGCTACGGCGAGGACGATGTTGCCCTTGCCTTATGCGGTCGGCCTTCTCCTTTACAAGCATTACCTACTGCTTCGCAGAAGGAGGCGACCGCTTGCCATTCTTCTTTGCTGCGGACCATGGCCTGAACCAAGGCCCGGCGCGAGAGGTCGCCGCCGCTGATCACCCCCACGAGGACACGGCGATGCTCTTCTCAAGCGGGGCACACCTCCACCGTGTGCTCCACCGTGTCCTCCCGGCTGGCCACTCAGTGGCGACACCCGGGCGTCTCTTCCGCACGAATCTGGCGCAGGAATCTCCTGAACTTCCCATGTCCGGTGAGAACCTGCGTCATGCGGAAGGTGAGGACGCCGTAATGTCTATCCAACCACGCCTCAAAGAGAGGACTTACCGCCGAGATTACGGCGTGCCCAAGGGGGTGTGTAGCTCTATGATGTACTTTTAGATAATTATGTTCTTTTAAAAACTAAATTGTCTAAAATAATAACAGAAATTGACACGGGCAAAGTCGTGGGTAACAGCTATAATTTATAAAGCTGAGGTTGTTTGCAAAAATAAATATGATGTCTAAAATAACTATTCCACGCGGACGAAGTCGCGGGCACAGCTAGTATATATATATATATCAATCTTGCAAGTGGCAAAATAAGAAGTGGAAAAATCGTTTACAAAAACGATTTTATATACCCCCCTATACGTAAAGTTATATTGTTGGATAGGTAATTAAATATGGATAGGGGTTTACTAAAATAATTTTTTGTCAATTTTAGTATTTTCGGAAATAATCGCACTAAAATAAAAAAAAATGTCTGGGTCCCTCTGTTCTGTAAAGTAGGACTTTACAAATGCTTTCTAAGAATATGAAATTTATTTTGAAACTTGATGGGAAGAACACTTTTTGAAAAATTAAAAATAATATTAAACCGTATACATATTTATATTAATTTACACAAACTTGTATGAATTAGCAACCCAGTTTCTAGAGAGATGGCGCTGTACTTTGGGCTATTTTGCGCTGTTAAGTCGTAGTTTAGGGGTTCTATTACATTGTGTAAAATTTGTGATGAAAGGGAAACTGCGAAACCATAAACTGAGCGTGGCCTGACAGGCTCTCAGCCGGCAATCTCGTATGCGTGCCGAAATCACCTTTATAGCTACCGAAATTGAAATGAGACGTGCAAAATCAATCAGAAGTTCTGACCTACTAGTTCAGACCTTTGTAAAATCACTGCTTTCCACATAGCGCATCTAGTTATACCTCGTTGAGCTATGCGGAAAGCAGAGATGTGCAGTGTTAGAACAAGTAATTGCCAGTTACTGCGATGATGCGTTGCACCGAGGGAACTAAGCTCCATCTAACTCTCTATATTGACTTCAATAATAGTTTGTAAGGAAACCGTTTCCGATTATAGTAAGGAAGACCAGGCGGTTATTTTGCGCGTTACTCGAACGCGGCACACACTGTTTTGACAACTCTTACAAGTTCTCCCCCCTACTTCTTTTTCCTTCCCTTATACCAAATTACTCGGGGTCGGCGCAATACGTTTTTTTGCTTTCTTTCTGGCCTGTCACCCGTCACATTATCACTAACGCTCCCCCGCCACTAAAATGACAATTGGCCATAGACTTTGTTACCTTTTAGAACCTAATCCTTATAATCCAATTGGTCGGCATGACGTTTTAGTAACTGCAAGCATCCTGGGCTCCCCTACTATTAGTTTCATGTTCAGCTTGTTGACTTGTGGAAGTTTAAGCTCGGCTGAACGTAACATTGTATTTGCTTCGCTCGTCTAAGCGCGGTAGTACAGGCACTAATGGTGGTAGATAAACGCCCTATTGTTTTCACGGTTGTAAAGCTCGTGATAATATTATAACTAAAGTCGGAATATGTTATTGTAATATTTTTTTTTTTTTGGCGGGGAAACATCCTCCAATGACATCTCTCGCTCTTGGGCTAAGCGGGAGAAACTGTTAGACTATTACTACCTAAAAAACCCACACCATTCTTTTGTTTTCAGAACCATATTGGGCTCCTACTATCTCTACAAATCGACAGTGTTTCATGTACCGGGTCGACCCTTTACGGTACTCGAAAGGCTAAAACGACCAAAATTGTATGATATAATTATGTATAAGGTGACTGGTAATTAGTGACTAATACTTAAACAAATGTGGTTAAAGAAATTTATTCTCATAAAAGACTACAGTCACTTACATGAGAAATATATATAAAAGTGCTTATTATATTAACATCGTTCATTTTTTGTTTATTAAAGTGGGTACTTCTACAATACATTCAATAGTGGGTGGGTTGGTGGTTAGCGGAATATTATTAATATTTCTCAAATACATGTCGAGCAAGTTGTACTTTGAATGCATTGTAGGAGCTTACATTTTTAATAGTAGACGGTAGTTTATTATAAATATCAGCGCCCGCGTAGGTAAACATAGTCTTGCCGAGCTTTGTTCTAGTCTTGGGCAAAACCAAAAAACTCGCTCGGCGTGAACTTCGCTGTGTTTGTTGTCTCAACCGTGTGAAGGATAAGTTAGTATGGAGAGATTTATTTAATATTTTTCTGACAAGCATGCAGGTATGGTAAATATATAATTGTTTAATGTTCATTAATTTGGTTTGTTCGTATATTTTATAAGTAGGTGTTGAAAATTGAAAATGGAAGAGTATTTTTATAATTTTGTTTTGCACAATTTGAAGATCGGCTAGACAAGTTTTGTTGGCATTACCCCATACTTCTATTAAGTACAAAAGATTGTAGTCATGATTACAAACAACTTTTACTATGAGAAAAAATAACAAGTTTAGTACATTTTGACCAGTTAAGCGAATACAAATGTCTAATGTAAATTTTTTCGCGATTTCAGGATCATTGGTCCCATAGTAAAAATGTTTTTTTTGTCAAGACTATAGAATAGAATAATAATTTACTGTACACCAAGAAAAGTAACAATTTCACAGAAACTTATATGAATGGGTACAAAGGCGGTCTTATCGCTGACAGCGATATCTACCAGACAACCTTAGGATGGAGTATAAGAGCTAAGACTATAATTACGTCTTAAGTAGCGATTACTAATTACCAGTCACCATATAAAGCACCATCCTTCTTTCTCGCTCGCATGCCTTATATTTTATCACGGTAAGGCCCTGTAATGGGTACTGAAATGCTCCAGCTAGATCCATATTTGCTTTTATATAATGTTACGCTTCTTGCTCACAAATATTTATTTTCCTTACTATTTATTTTGTATTTTGTTTTTGCTGTCTGAAAGAAACAGTGTAATCGTGAAAAGCTGTATTTATTTAAGAAGATAATAAAGAAAAAAATATTTTCTTTTATTATAAAACTATCATTTTATATAATGATATATGAAACTAGATTTCACCGGTTACTATGAGAGCGAGCGTTACAAAATATTGTTGTGAATTTTGTATTTAATATCAATTTGTCACAGTACTTAAAATCCTGAAGTTGGTAGTTTAACATGGTAAAATATGCAAACTGCAGAAAATGTGGACTACTTAAAAGTTATATTAAGTCAACTGTCTATTGCTCATGAACAGTAAGAATCAGGTCGAATTTTTAAGTGTTTTTTTTTCATTTTTTGATACTAGAAAACAAAGAAAAAATCAAAAAACACATATGCGTTTTAGTCAGTAAAAATCGGACATACCGTCTCGTTCTATTTTAGAGCAAAAGAAGTAAATAGATGACAAAAAAAAAGGGTTGGTCTCCTCTAACGCGTTCATCTTTCTGTTAAGTTTTAAATTAATAGGTCCTTTAGTTTACCAAAAGCAAATTGTGTAAGAGAACTGATTTAATTTTCATTGCCAATAAGCTTGTTAAATTTCCAAGGTTATCGGCGGAATTTCAGGCTATCGAAAACTTAATTAAAATCAACAAATTTCGTAAACATTTCCAAACATCTTCAGTTTCTAATTTCATTCTCAACGAGAAAAAAACCCTTTCGCGATGAGGTGCCCTTTAAAATTCTGTCAAACTTTATAGTCAATGTTCTGTCTTGAAATCTTAAGGTGGGCCTTCCTCACTTGCCTATTGTCAATGTCGCACATGGTTTAAATGCTGTTGTCTCATTTAACGCAATCCGATGATGTTTGATGCAAAAGTAACTTGAAAAAAGAAGTTAGCAGCTGAAAACTCTGTTGGCATTCGGTAATTCTACGATTTACTCCAATGTTCCACAAAACTTGTTCCAGGAATTACATGTTTTCATTAAACCTTAAGGATTTTTGAAAAAAAAAACCATTTAAATGACTCGATTAAATGCGCAAAGCTTTTATAGAAGTACTTTTTTATATTTTTAATACATATAGGAGTACATTATGGATAGTCAAAGTTCACGTAATATAGCAGATTTTCAGAGATCTTTACTGTATTACTTACACAAATTTATGTTTTTATTTCTATAGAAGCCTAGATAATGTCCACAAGATATCTGAGTATCCCAAAATATCTGAAGAAAGATGTGTAAAAACATCATAATCACGTAAGAGCGGCTTTATGAAAATGTACCTTGGGTTGGCCGCTCTTAAGACATTTAATTATACAATGCTAAGTCGAGGTATTTATATTTTGTTTCTCAATTTACAAAAGAACGGACTCAGTAAACAAATTAGGAATTATTTAAAGGGTGGGTCTTGGGGAGGAAGAAACTTTAACAATCGGTTTGTTTGTGAGCGGTTCGATGCGGTTTTACTCATTAAAAGTTGGACTAGTGTTGTGTATCAATTTGTTATAAAGTATCTGTTGTTTTTTAAAGTTTATAAAATAATAATATTAGTATACATTAAAAGTATAACTACAAGTCTACATAGTTTTTATTACGTTATTTCACGGTGTTTCAGATAAAGCTAGACACCGCATTCCCACTTTGTCGCGACGACCGTATAGTTAAGTGTCGTAGCTTATGTATTTAAATGAAAGTGTGCGGTCCGGTTTCAAAAAGGAAGATCCGATCCCGGAATGAGGGCTGAGAAAGATTGGGGTAGGTCGGTTAGTCAGTAAAAGTCTGACACTGTTTCCCGCTCCGCCAAAGGGCGGGATTCGTCTTGAGATGATTTCTCCCACCATAAAAAAATAACGACTGTCGTGTTATTTTTTTGCGGTTACAACGTATCGTTATAGCAGTGGAGGTGCTTACTTCAACTGTCGTAAAAAGATAAAAAAATGTCAGTTGTGTGTTTTGTAGCTTGCTACTGATGTGCAACTGACAGCGCTTTTGCCATGAAACGATATAATATTGTCGCGATCCAAAGGGTGTGGCTATATACGATGCTGATATCTGACTAATTTATGATGCCAACTCGCCGGTACTTCAGCTTTAATGTTGTTGTGAATAATTTTGTTGGTTAATACTTTATGAAGTATTTTACATTGGGTGTTTGGATTGGGTGTTTGGAAACTTCTCTAAATGCAAACGTTCTAACGTTTGCATTTCGATAACCGATAGGCTGGCAACTCGGTGTCGGTGCTCGAGACTTTGTATTGTATTGTATTTATTTATTGAAGCAGATTATTCCACCATTTTCTATGATCTTCTTTTTTGTGGTGGGAAAAATCATCGAATAGTCAATCGCACCATTAGTCGGAGCGGGAAACAGTGTCAGACTCTTACTGACTAAACGACCCACCACATTCCTTATTAGCCTTTATATGGTCGGACCTTCATTTCAGAAACCGGACCGGGGCCCCAGTAGGCTTTAGCCCTTCAGTTGAGCCTCTACATTTGCGGACAACTCCTTAAGGCGCGCGGGAACAGAGCATGCCATTGACGATTTGGCTTGGTCCAGACTGTTACTAGACGACCTGACGGCGAGCTACCTATTGTTCGTCATCTGCAAGCTCGCACTTATAGTGGCTAGAAATCGGGATCGGAATCCCGGCAGCTCCTATAATCCTCTTGGCTTGACGACGTAGATAACAAAAAAACATTTTGTTTTAAACACTTTCTTACTTTAACTTTTTAAAGATTTGTTTCCTATTTGCTAAGTAACTTTGATTAGATTGTCTTTCCGTGTCGTGTCTGGACTTTACGGCTGTCACCCAAAAACATCTTACTGTCCTCTAAATAGAACTTCGATAACAATAAAAGAAAGAAATAAAAACTGGAACAGTAAACAGGGACAGTTTGATTGGTAATAAAATGTTTAACGTACTCTTGTTTGTTTTGTTCTACCATAAGAGATAGCGTGACCACTGCCAATATGTTCAATGTACGATAAAAAGCACAAATAGCAATTTTTCAGTAAAAAATTAACACTTATTTTATGGTGCCCCTTCAAAGAGAACCAATAATTTTATTGGAATTCTGGATGGCCTCTCACCAGGTTTTTTGTGGTGGGAAAAATTATCTAATGACGAATCCCGCCTTTGGGCGGAGCGGAAAACAGTTTCAGACTCTTACTGACTAAACGACCCACAAGTTTCCTTCTTAGCCTTCATGCCAGGGTCGGACCCTCCTTTCAGAAACCAGACCGGGACCTCAGTAGACTTCGGTCCTGCAGTTGGGCCTGGCTTGGTCTGGACCGCGCCTACGGTGGCCGGAAATCGGAATCGGGGCTGCGTCTCGGAGGCTCTCACCAGGTCGACCGATGACCTGGTAAGCATCGTTGCAATCCGATGGATGTGAGACGCACAGGGCCGATTGTCATGGTGAGACCTGGGAGAGGCCTATGTCCAATGTCCATGGACGTCTTTCTGCTGAAACGATGATGATAAACTATACAAATACGGCTCTATGCTGTTTTCGAGCATTCAATTATTACATAATTTTGCTGAATCAGTGGTGAATAAAGTCCAAAATCCGGAGCCGACACTTCAGGACAATGAAAGTGAAACTCACATTTTGATTAATTGTTGTAATGCCTACAGCCTACAAGTGATGACATATTATAATATATTCCACAACTATCACACAACGCCGTCTAGTCCCAAGCTAAGCAGTGCTTGTGCTATGAGTACTAGAAAACTGATAAACATACTTATATATTTCTAAATACATATATATTATAGATATGACATATTATAGATAAATAAATAAATTATACCCAGACACAGAACAAATCATGTTTGCTTACGTTTTTTGCTCTGGCAAATAGCTTATTCTAGGATGTCTAAAATGTAATTTGTGGAGATAAATAAACTTGTTTTTGATTTTGATTGATTTGATTTGAAATGATCGTGCTCATCACACAAATATTTGTCCTAGGTGGAAATCGAACCCACGACCTCCGGCATAGCAGTCAGGGTCACTAACAACTATACTGACAAGCCAGTCTTTGAAAGACAAATTGCTATATGGATAGTTTATTAAGTGCACCGTGCAGATGAGAACCCAATGGATATAAGTTTAGGAACCTCAACTAACTTTGTAAATATGAACAGTCTAACTATTACACCAGACACGTGATGAGGTACTGCTCCACCGTGAGAGTTTGAAATAATGAAAATAACAAACACTGAGCCTGATTTACATTGCAATAACAATACATTTTTTTACAGGATTTGCAAAGGTAAGTTTTTGTCAATGAAAGAAAGAATACTTTTATCTATACTAATATAAGAAACAGGAATGATTTCTACTTTGTTTTTTTTTTGTTTGAATAAACATAAAAACTACAGAACCAATTTAAAAAATTGCTCGCCATCCACAAGCCCGCGCCTACGATGGCCGGAAATCGGGATCGGAATCTCGGCGGCGTCTCGGGCGTGAGCGCCGTTGCCTTAAGCGGTCGGCTTCCTCCTTTGCTAGCATTACTGCTTCGCAAAAGGAGGCGACCGCCTGCCACTCCTCCTCGCTCCGGACCATGGCCTCGACCAAGGCCCGGCGCGAGAGATCGCCGCCGCCGATCGCCCCCACGAGGACACGGCGATGTTCTGCCCAAGCGGGGCACACCTCGACCGTGTGCTCCACCGTGTCCTCCGGGCGGTCCACACAGTGGTGACACCCGGGCATCTCTTCCGCACGAATCCGATGCAGGTACCTCCCGAACTTACCATGTCCGGTGAGGACCTGCGTCATGCGGAAAGTAAGAACGCCGTGAGTTCTTTCCAGCCACGCCTCAAGGACGGGCATTACCGCCATAATTATGGCATGCCCAGCACTGGGTTGCGATAGCCGCTGTCGCCATTTCACCATCACGAGATCCCGCCGGAGCTCTTTCCGCCACGCCTTGACATGTTCAGGCAGCGGAGTTTCGCCCCGGCGTTGCACTTCCATGCGCAGATCGTGCATGCGTGCAAGGACTGTTGCCTCCAGATCCCATGGTGGCAGGCCAGCAAGGAGGCTTGCCGCTTCACGGGAAATCGTTCGGTACCCCCGGATCACGCGTATTGCCATGACCCTCTGGCATGCGTTCAGCTGGGCCCTCGGTTGCTGCTGCAACGACGGCGCCCACACTGGCGCCCCGTAAAGGGCCATGGACCGAACGATTCCTGCGTAGAGCTTCCGGCAGGGTGCGTCTGGACCCCCAAGATTCGGCAGGAGCCGCTTGAGGGCAGCCCCAGTACGATTCAGCTTGGGAGCCAGACGACGGAAATGTTCCTTGAAATTCCACCGGCTGTCGAGGACGAGTCCTAGGTACTTCATCGTCAACCCGACGCCGATGTGAACCCCCCCTACCGTTAGCTGGGAATTCGGCGGCGGCGTGCTCCGAGGGCCATGAAAACACATGGCCTCAGACTTGTGCAGCGCCACCTCGAGTCCCAACTGCTGGATCCTTCCAACTGCTATCGCAACCCCACGTGTCGCTAGTTCGACCGCCGCCTGGTGAGACTCTCCCTGCGCTAGTCATCACCACTACTCTCAAAACGGTGAAGGAAAACATCGTGAGGAAACCGGCATGTCCTAAAACCAAAAATTCGAAGACATGTGACATCCACCAATCCACACTGGGCCCGCGTGGTGGATTATGGCCCATTCCCACTCCTAGAGAGAGGAGGCCTGTGTTCCTGCAGTGGTAACATTAAAAGGCTGATGATGATGACGCAAGCGAAGCCGCTGGTAGCAGCTAGTTTGACACAAGAACCAGTTTTTTTTTAAAGTGTGAAATCATCCATTGATTTCTCTAGGATGAGCCGGAAGGGCTCATCAAACTTTTACTGACTAAAGTCACACTTACATCCTTTTTTTTGCTACTTGAAGGCGACCGCCTGCTATTCCTCCTCGCTCCGGACTATTTCCTATAGCAGTTTCCATGAGGACATGGCGGTTCATGACGCAGGTTCTCACCAGACATGGTAAGTTCTGGAGGTTCTTAGGACACGGTGGAGCATACGGTAGAAGTGTGCTCAGCTTGGGAAGAGCATCGCCGTGTCCTGGTGGGGGTGATCGGCGGCGGCGATCTATCGCGCCGGGCTTTGGTAGAGGCCATAGTTCGGAGCGAGGAAGACGCCTCCTTTTACCGTATGCTCCAGCATACGGTAGAAGTGTGCTCAGCTTGGGAATAGCATCGCCGTGTCCTCGTCATTAAATCTCCACTCAAATGGGGGCAGAAGAAAGGGTGCGATTACTTGAACTGTCGGTACCTGCAAAGGTTTATTGCTAGGTTTAATTCTTTGCAGTACAGTGACCCATTTTTATGTAAAAAAGTTTTTGTGACCGCTCCAACACTTGAGTTTTAATTCAATCGTTTTAGTATGGTAATAAAACGTCCCTGGGTAGTAAATGTTGGTTTAGCGGTATAATATCCGCCCCACATTTCGGGCTATGACTATAAATGGCTGAAAGTAATCCAGCCTGGCTAAATAACCTGGTTTATAAGCAAACAAATTCACACTAAGTTATTTTAAAAGGTTATTGTGACATAATACGCAATAACTGAGATTTTATTTTTGATGGTAGCCTGCGGAAGAGTCGAAGCTAACTGGAGCCAAAGGTTTGCGTCTAAATGGAAGGCCCTGGTATAATGGCAACGTAGGAACGGGGTTAGTGATTTGTCAGTCAGTGACACTATTTCCTGTTCCAACCAAGAGTGGGATTTGTCATGGGATGATTTTATTTACCCACCTTAAAAAAAGGTGGGAAAATCATCCAATGATATCTCGCGCCCGTGGGCAGAGCTGAAGAGCGTGTCAGACTTTTACTGACTAAAAACTCTTGACTTTTACTGACTACAGTGCAATTTCGAAGTTTCAGCGCTGTAAGTTTTAAAAGTTTTGATAGATGACAGTGCCAATAATAATAGACTAATAGACTTTTGAATTTCTGACATCGAGAATGCTGCGCTCCATTACTCGCTTATCATCAACTAGCTCCTGCCATTGGCTTCACCCGCTTGAATGTAGGTTTCTCCATGTAAACTTTGCCCTTCTGTTTTCACCCCCTTAGGGATATTATCTACCAAGAATATTATCTAACAAGTTTCAAATTGTTAGGATCAGTGGTTTAGGCTGTGCTGATCCATCAATCAGTCAATCAGGACAAAGTATTTAATAAATATAGATAGTTTAGAACAACACTTCGCCGAAGATAAAACAACAAGGCGGAAAATAGTCCACAAGAAATATATTCGTCGAGGTCATGACCCTCAGTATTGAGGCTAAATGACGCAAGGAGGAGCAAATATAGATTACGAAGAGAAAAACAAAACTGAATTATTTAATTGAAATTAATTGTGTTGAGTTTCTGTAGTTACTATATCTACAGTGTAACTTGACACCCTTGCCGGCTTTACCGAATTTAGTAATGAAACCCAATTAAGTCTGTAATTATTAAAATGATAGGGCTCAGAAATGGTGTTTTGTGCCTAAGTGCTGCTGAAATAATAGCCTTTAGTTGGAGAAATACAGAACTCTTTATTTGTTGATTAAGGAGCATAAGCTTTGAGTGTTGGCCGAGAGCTCTAAATTGTTCATCACACTAATATTAATTGTATTCATTAAGGCGAAAGTTTTTATGTATGTATATTTTTTCAGGGTCCCGTACCTCAAAAGGAAAAAAACAGAACCCTCAAGTGGTGTCCGTTTGTTTGTTAAGACCCTTTATCTCGGGAACGCGTGGAGGTAGCGAGTCGAAATTTAACCACGATGTGGTTAAAATTTCATGTAAAAATCTGCGATTCCTTAAACTCTTGAGCCTCGAGCGAACTCACACACCGAGGGTTTCGTCCCTATCAATTTAACTTACTATTATTTGTTTTAATTATTCTTTTTTATTATTTTAATTTTTTTATCGTTATTTTTTTTTTAGTTTTTTTTTCGAATAGAAACTTAGTGTGCCTACGTTCCAACCAAAACGTTCAGTTTTTGCTAGGAAAATACGGCTGCTCAAAAATTGTGAAATTTGTAGAGATTCGGATGACATACAGCATCCGTTGATGGAATGTGTCCGGTCGATCAGTCAGCTGGACAGCTGAAATTGATTGGAAACTCAAACGTTCCGGAGTTATTTCAAGTTGAATAATGTTTCTCTGATACAGATCTACCGAAACATACATCTACCGAGTCTCCATATTCACAATAAAAACTATATAAAATAAAAAATAAAATGTTATGATATTATAAGTGTATCAGCGGTGGAATTTGGGCGTTTAGTTAGTTTTAAAGTATTTTTTAATTGTTTTATTTAGTGTATTATATATATTTGTATTATAAATTTGTTTTTTTTTTATATTTAATAGTTTGAACACTGATTTTTTTTTTCTGGTTAAATATAATCCACACAAAAATATTCAATAACTTCACTGTCCCAATACCCGAGTTGTGGAGATGCAAACAGAGATATAAGCCGATTTAGAGTGAATCCTAAACAAACGAAACTTTTGCCTTTATGCTATAAATCTCTTTAGCAAACTTGAGAAACATTCAACCGCAGAAATCCTATTAACTATTTAAGCTACAACTGATCCCTTCCGCAGACAAAGTGATGATAAAATTAATTATAAAGAACAATGCCTTCGCTTTGAGGTCATGGACTATATAAGGAACTGTTACTTCAAGATAAACTTTCTTAATCCATACTATTAATATTATAAATGCGAAAGTAACTCTGTATATCTGTCTGTCTGTTACGCTTTCCCACTTAAACCTCTCAAACGATTTTGATGAAATTTGATACAGAGAATCTTTAGACCCTGAGAAAGGACATAGGCTACCTTTTATTGCGAAAAAAAGAAGCAGACGAAGTCGCGGGTACCAGCTAGTTTTAGTATAATACAAACTCTTTGTGGTGAGGAATAATTAAATAACTTCTGGGTGGAGCAAGAAGAAGAATTCTACTGACTAAGGGCCCACCTATGTTTGTGTAAGGTCTAATGAATGCCTCCAAGTCACAAGTTATAGATAAAGTGTTTAACCCATACCGAACAAAGGATGAAAACTTAATCTTAACTCTTCTCTTACCATTTAACCTTTTGAATATCGTAATTAGAGACATAATAGAAAGACAATAGGTATTGATTTGAAGCGACTTTATTTTATACTACTCACTAGCTTTTGCCCGCGGCTCCGCTCCCAGCAACAGAAAATGTGATAAATGAAAAACCGCTTGACTGATTTTGTGCAAACTTCACATAAACCATCTACTAGATAGCTCGAACAAAGCCTAAATATTTGGTTTGGTTAGGTGAGCTCGTTCTTGAGTTATAAAATTACAACGAAAATTGGCATTTTTTTTTTTAACAACAGTTCAGACCATTATGCTTATTTTTATTTTATTTAGCTTATCTACCTATCTTTACATACAAATAAAGATGCATTGTAAAAATAACTTCTGATTTTTCCAAAGGTCATGTAGTTTGTACAGGTAGGTAATAGATACTCATACCGACACATATTTCGTAAAACAATAAGGTTTACTGCAAAGTGTCCATCACGAAAAAAACATTTGTTTTTCGAAGTACCCTCGTCATCCACGTCCCTAGTGGAGGCGGTGAACTGACAAATGTAGCGACAGTTGTGAGGCCTGTCAGAGTAATACTCAGACATTTATTATTTGTACCGAAAGACGCAGTATTGGAAGGCCTCCTACAAGGTGGATCGAAAACCTGGCAAGGGTTGCGGGTATCCGATGGATACAAGATTCACAGGACCGTTCCTTATGGCGACAATTGAGGGAGTAATTGGGGGGATAATGATGATGGTTTAGTATTTGTATGTCGCGGCTAGATCATAGAAATTGATCACTTCATGATATGACCAACTTAAATTGACCAGGAGCCCAAGTCTACTATTTTCGTAATACTTATTCTAATGCGATCCCATTCTCATTTTGTTAAACGTTCGTAATCTGTTAATTCGAGCTGTCTTGTAACAAATTAATAGCAGTTATTACACAATAACGTTCTAATGTTGGTCACTAATAAAAAAAACTGTCAAAAATTTTGCAGTTTGCCATATACGTCAAATATTTATTTATTATTATTAGCGAGATTACCATTCTCAAATTCAAAGCATTTATTTTCAAATAAACCTTTACAGGCACTTTTGAAATGTCATAAAGTCGGTCTGTCAGGAAAAAAATGACGCTAAATGCACATTCCAAAAAGTAGGTCTCAATGGAGAAGAATGTGCAAGAAACTCCATGGACACTCTTTTTAATCATGTTGTGTTTTACAGATATATAGGTTAAATATTTTTGTCGCTACTATGATGTGAGAACAATGTAACTAAAATAAGATTAAGATTCTATGCCATTTCTTTCAATGGAGTGCCAGTAGTTGGTCACTGAATAGGGATGCCATTTTATTAGTAGACTAGCAACCCGTCCCAGCTTCGCACGGGTGTAATACTTATATTTTACGCATGTATTATACTTATAAACCTTCCTCTCGAATCACTCTATCTAATAAAACGCATCGAAATCCGTTACTTAGTTTTAAAGATCTAAGCATACGTAGGGACAGACAACTTTGTTTTATACTATGTAATGATTACCAAACATGTCAAAATCACAAATTATAAAACCAATGATAAACCATTCTGACACTATTATAATAGTAGACTTGAGGCCCAAATCGCAAACACTATGCCGATATAAATTCCCTTGGAGCTGTGTTTTACGATTAAAACGCAATACTTCAGAGCAAGACAAATTTAATAGTTACTGTAAAGAAACTTAATTTATAGGTAAACTTTTTTTTTTTGTGACGTCTTTTAATTATCTCAGCTATAAGAATATACATTTAATTATACTAAAAATAACCTAAATAAACTAAAAATACAATAATATTTACAAATAAAATTTGTAAATATTATTGTATTTTTAGTTTATTTAGGTTATTTTTAGTATAATTAAATGTATATTCTTATTTAATAGTTGAGATCTAAACCTTATATATTTTCCGATGTAACGAAACCATATCGCCATCTAACTCGATCCCAACGGCATCTATCGAGCTATAAGGTACTATATGACAAAATATGAAGTACATTTGTATAGCGTGAGGATCGAATCAGTCTGGAAAATTGTATTCAATTTTTGTACTGAACAAACATTATATGGTGATTTGTCTATCCTCTAATATCTTTACGTATATATCTACTAGGCTAGCAAAATCTACTCATTCAACTAAATCAAAATTACGCAGAAATACTCGTATCTCTTTTTAGCTGCTTTATATGTAGGACCGGAGCGGGCTTTGTAAGTGATGAGATCATTTAGACGGTTTTTGCGATAACAGAAAAGATAAGCAAATGAGTTGAACCCTTTTTATGTAAAATACGAGTATGGAGGCTCAGATTTTTATAGTATGTATAAACATGCACACACACCATGACATACAAGCACACATGCTACTTGAATGCACGAGGAAGGCGGCTATCAGAAAAGAGAGGTGGCGTGTTGTGAAGCTTGCACTCTGTCAAGAGTGTGTATGATCGGATAGCCAATCCGGCTCGAAGGACCAAAAAGTACGTTTGATCCTCCAGAGATTGAAATAATAAAATTTATTGCCTCTTGGAGTATGTATTTCTGCAATGAGTATCAGTGACAGTCATTTGACTCTTTGCAGAATTACATAATCCATACACTACATATCTCCATACACACATAGACTTGATAGAGATGATTTATTGTGAAGTAACGGAAATTTTATTCTTTGTTTATTCACAGAGATTCACGAAGAACACCATCCTTACAGAACTCATTTGGAACCGACAAACATGTTTGACGAACAGAGTGTCAATGTTCGTTAGTGGTACGCACGTGCGAACCAAGTTGTTGTGTATCATGCAACGCAACAAATTTGTTCGCACGTTCGGTTGGTCACTTGTCAAATGACGAAGGTCTTGGCCTCTCGACCCCTGTGAGCTCCGAGCCCCTGTCACGCCCACACAGAAATAAAGAACGGAAACGAATACCTAAAGAATAAAAAATCGCCTCGTTTGGAAAAAACAATTCGAAGTAAAAATCGTTCTTGTATTACAGGGTCAATTTAATTTGTAAAAGGTTGTAACAGTCGGATCCAAAAGGTCGTTGTTTAAGACAAAAGATTTTTTACTTTTCTTCAGGGAAATAATTGGGTTTTAAGGTTGTATTATTTCGTGTGATAAGATTCTCGTATATTTTACTTTAGCGCATATATTGTACTTGTACTGAGGATTTGCATCGACAAATTTTTCAGTCTCATAAATACTAGTATGACATAAAGACCAATTAGTACATAATTTACTATGTAATACAATGAGAGAGAACTGTTATGTTTAAGTTTCATTTATTATTATAGATCGTAAAATATTTTTTTAGATTTTATCTGAAATGTATTTTTGAAATTTAAGTAAGTATGTTAGTTGATAGTTGAATTAGGTAATCGACTCTAGAGATAGCCGTAAAAAGACCAAATTAATCTTCTAATATAGTAAATGAGATTTTTCTTAGGTTTTGTTATCGAACTCATCCTTTCGGATGAGTTCGATAACAAAACCTAAGAAAAATCAAAAAAGGTTTGGCTGATTTTATGTTTCTTTTTCTCGTTCGCCGTTGAAAGTATTGCAAAAATTAAAAGCGTAACGTTTTGTCAGTGAACCGTTCAACGGCGAAACGAATGTTGGAGAAATGTTTCAGAATCTAAAAATAGTATCTGGGGGTGAAATTGACAGTAAAAGTTATACGGCCAAATCGATCGATTTGAGTAACTAGCGGATTGAAATCATCCGTCTCACTCTTACCTGTGCCCTAATTCACGTAAAATCAAACAATCCCAATTTCATAGTCGTTCGATCGTAGTCCTATCCAAAATCGGTATTCACGTGTTCCTTGACGGGGATTCGATAGAACGACAATCGAACGACTTCTAAACGACCTCTCTTCGATCGAACGAGTTCAAAATCGGCATCGTTCAAACTCGATTGATGGATGTGAATACGAAAATGTCAAAGTCGCTACGATATCGCTACGGTTTTCATTACGAGAATTAGGCTACTGTTCTTGTTCTGTAGTACAATTAAAACTCTCAGATTCATAAGCGAATATTTATAAAGGGTAAATTAGCTTCTCGCAATGTTTGTTTAGTTCTCGAACAGAGCTAATAATGGCGATCGCAACTTTCCTTGTTTTGTGGAGTTTCGCAGCGAAAGTTGTGAGTGCCCACACTTGGGAACTGCCTTCGTATTACTGACGTTATTCGTGGTACTATTATTGTAAAACTATATGTATAATGTTTTGTTCTATAGAGAATTAAAGTTACTAACATATTCTGCGACTAGGTATCAATAAAGCCGGGCCATGAACGTGTAGTTTCATATATGCATCTGCACTATTGATTATATGCTACTAGCGACCCGTCCCAGCTTGGCACGGGTACTGATATTAAATATATTATGCATGTACACACATAAACCTTCTTCTTGAATCACTTTATCTATTAAAAAAAACCGCATCAATATCCGTTGCGTACTTTTAAAGATCTAAACATACATAGGGACAGCGTGCAGGGCAACTTTGTTTTATGTAATGATGATGAATCAGTCAACAAAGAATAAAGCAAATAATTAAAAAAAAAATTGTAAATACCGATAGATTGAAATCTATTTCGAGATATTGTAAACTATCGAATGAGTTAACTTTAACAAACAGCTTACGATTTAACGCATTATTTTTCGGGACATTTTATTATCATGGTGATATCTCACATGAACCTTTCTACGACTACGCCTTTTCTTTTTCAGAAATCTCCCGGGGTCCTATCGAGCATCGGTCTAATTCCTCATTGTCCGAAAGCGTACGCCTATGGTGATCAGAGATCGCCTTGCCATTCCCGACACCTGGTCCAACTCCCGTGGCAGAGGCACTGCTGTGAGGATGTCCGTTTCACCATTTTGCGGGCATTTTAATATGCATTACTGCTCCGCAGAAGGAGGAGTGAACTACATCCTGCGAAAGGCAAATATGGAACGGGGTGGGACGTTTAGTCAGTAAGAGTCTGAAACTATTTCACGCTCCGCCGCTGCTCCACAAGTGCGGGATCCGTCATTAGATAATTTTCACCCACCATAAAAAACCCCCTGGCTTTGTACTGTGGCCTGAACCGTGATTGAAAAGTTCGCCGTTTCCAAGTAATAAAAAGTTAACAGGTATAAACCGTTTATGACAACAACTAAATATAGAAAACTATTTAGATAAATATACTAAATTTTAATTCAAGATAAGTATTCCATGATTCTGACTGTCATACAACGTCATCTAGTCCCAAGTTAAGCAAAGCTTGTATTACGGATACTAGACAATTAATAATTTTTTTTATTTTTTTTTTAACTTGCAATAAACTAGTGCTTGACTGCGATCCCACCTGATGGTAAGCAGTGATGCAATCGTTGATAATCATACTTATATGTTTCTAAACACATGCATATTAGATAAATGCTTTATGTGAAAAAATAAAGCTTAATATTTTTTTCGAAGACTTTTATAAAATACTGTTAGAAAAATTTAGAACACATTATGATCATGAAATATTCTCCTTTGTCTGACAGAAACATGCCTTGGTATGGAAATTAGAATAATATTGTGCAAATTCGCCGCGGGCTCACATCCGATATTCCTTCCTCTGTCCGCTTTTGTTTGACAGGAAATTACTATTGCTCTGTGTTTCTCTCTATAATAATGCGTCTCTCATATCACCAGTGTTTTCATATGAAATACGAAATGGGAAGCCGCAATTACCGTTCAAAGCAAAATTATGATAGGATTTTGAATTAATCAGACAATGATACATAACAATTGGAATGAAATTTTGTAGATATGCATATTTGATAGAGATGGCTTAAAAACATAGTTCAATTATTTTGGGGTAGATAGCGCTGCAGTTGGGTCCCCAATTCTATTTCTAATAATAATCAGCTTTCGGATTGTTTAACGTCTGCCTGTACCGCTAGTTAATAAAATAATACTCAAGTCTGCTAAATTTGCTTCATAATCAACGCGAAATAAATTAAAAATAAATCGTTTTGTTGATTGCAAATAAACCAAAACGTAAAGGAGACTTTAAAAAAAAAGCGAAGGCAATGATATTCGAGGAAAAAAATACATCATTAAAATCAATTAAGATTTAGCGATATCACTGAACACGCTAGAACAATAAACATTCATTAGATTTCAGAATAAATTGCATAAGCAAAGCCTGCGTGTCACGGAAATGAATATGCTGCGCTGAATGTCTGGAGTTTCGCGGAAAGACCGCATTAAAAACTCCCGCATCCGGGGCAGCCGACATACAGGTCCGTGACATAGCGGATAAACTGCAGGAGGGTCGCTTACGCTGGTATGGCCACGTTTTACGAAAACCGGCCGACTACGTGGGTAACAAATGCCTCGCCATGCCGACCCGGAAAACGAGGAAGGCCTAAGAGGCGTTGGATCGACGTCGTAAGGGACGATATGCGTGCTAATGGGCTTAAGGCAAAGGACGCGAAAGACCGAGCGAAGTGGAGGCGTTTAAGTTGGAAAGCGGACCCTGGGCACCGAGGTGAAAGCCAAGATACTAGCAACCGGGACTGGCGCCGAGATGATGATGATGAGATTTCAGAATAAAGCCAGTTAAAAATTGAGTAATTTATTAGTAAATACTATCAATAATACTAGCAATTTAATTAAAAAAAAAAACTATTGATATCATAATAAAGAGCCTCTTTTTTGTCGCTAGAAGAAAAGTTATTCTTTATGATAACTTTAATTATATAATAGAAAACCAAGGCCAAAAAGTCGATGATAGATGAAACCACAATCCTTTTAGACATGTTGACAGTAAACAAGATAGATGATATGTCTCAACAATATAATGTTTTTGTATATTCAGTGGTGAAAATTAACAAAATAATATTCAGTTTGTAAATAACAACGGACCTGACAACATCTACAAAAGTAATCATGTGTAATAAGTGTCCAGATCAAACGTTAGTCAATAACAAATTGGACAAAGACGTCCAAAGAATGGTTTTACCTTTTAACATCCTGCTCTCAATGTGCTTGTCTACCAAATACAATATTAAAAATAGTTGTATTACTCCATGTAAAAAAAAATACCACGTGTTACTAGTTTTCACAGCTATGTTTTACAATATCGCTTCTACCTCTAACATGATGTATGCACTCAGTGGATCAATCACAATAAAGTTCATAAATATTTCAGCATACGTAATTTTTTTTATTTGTGTTATCTTGAACTGTTTAGGCTACATACTGCTTATCATTAGTAACCTCGTGCATAGCAGAAACAACGTCGCCTTTATTTTGAAGGTTCAAGATATTCACAGCAGCATCGATTACAGCAAACATATACGGAGTTACATTATTTGTAATTGGGCCACCATTTTGATTGTCATCAGTCTTTTAATGTCAGCTACTATTTTATATTTTTCATCAATAGGATCATTTAATTTTGAAGACTTCAGCTTTACTATGACTACAACAGCATTTATAGCCAATTTTGTATATTATCTTCGTTTCATAACATTATTGATCAAATATCTTAAAGAATGGATTAACAATGTACGGATATTAAAGGATGAAGAAGAAAATTTAAACATTTGTGAGAAATTGTTTGAGAATTATAAAAATATTTTAGAATCTTTCAAATTGTATACAATTTGTTTTCAGGGATTGGTAAGTTACATTTTGAGTGCATTGCAAGATTTTTTTTTATTGATATTGAAACCAATGGTGAGAGCAGTGGTGGTACGAAAGTCTGTAACTTACGAGTCGTACATTGTGGATTCAAACCTAGGCAAACCTTGTAGTTCATTTTATTCCCACTATTCTCATAACCGTAAAAGAAAACTTCGCAAGGGAACCGTCTTATAGAACAAAAAATTCGAAGCCATGTGACATCAACCCACATTGTGCCCACGTAGTGGACCCATTTTGCCATCTGTGACATAGATCTAGAACCCAATGAGAATATTACAAAGCTGAATATGTTTACTATAATTATGTATAGTATTAAAGGATAAATTAATGTCATAAATCTTTCTGTTAGAAATTTATAGTCGTTTTAAATCATTGACCGAATTGTGCCCGACAAATACCTTGAGCACCGTCAAGGCCGCCGTCATGACCTGTTTGCACAACCGCCATCTAGATCTGTTTCTAGAGCTGAGTCCCCGGTATGTCGAACCCTAAGGATGCTGAACGCCTTCCTGACTGCCGACCCTGAATGTGATGTGTTTGCTGATGAATGGAAGAGAATAATGTGTGCTTATCTAGTATTTTGTGAGAGACAATATGCGAGGGTGTCCACTGTTACATGTTAGTTTATGATGTATTTAATTTATTTAATATATCCATTTACGCAAATAATTATTATTAATTTTATCCACAAATTGTATATCTTTGAATTTGACATTAATTTTGTATTGTATGTTTTTTGAATGATTTTATTTTAATTTTTTATAATATTCTATGTTAATTAATGTAATTGAAACTGTGCCGTTTTAATTAACTATAAATAAATAAATTGACAATTATGTTTATTAGTTATTGGATTTCTGTGAGAAATGAGCCAATATGAAGTGGATATTATCTTCATTATTTATATTATTTTACAGATTCTATGGGTAACAATGGAGTCATTCATTCGTAGTTTATCTATGATACAGATTAACTTGATGACAGGGGCAGCAAATAAAGTAAATATGATTTATTATATTTTTTCAATCTTTAATGATGTATTTTTTCTCTTACTTTAATTTATAGTTCAATCGATTTGTAAGAATCCCCTATCAATACTATAACGATAGTATACATATTTTCAGGGTGTTGTCGGCTGGAATGCTACATTGTTCATTTGGATTATAAAAGATATGTCGCTCATCATCTCAACAAGCGTGAAATGTGAGATATTTTACATTCACATAGAGGAAGCTGAGTCAGCCTGTATACAACGCATGATGAACGGGAACTGCCAAGGTAAGAAAACATTTTAAAGTCCATGTTGTAAAGTTATGATTATATTTTAATCATAATTGAGCGACAGTGAGCTTTGTATATGGCTCGATAAAATGTGGTGGATTATTAAGGTTTAATAGTCACAACCATCAAAATCACGGCTAGCTTGCTATATATTAGTAATTTGTAGAATCACTATAGCATTTGACTACATAAATCATGACATTTTAATAAAAAAACTTAATGCATATTGTATTACCGGTAAAGTCTTTAATTTATCTTAATCTTATTTGAGCAAATTATAGAAAGCAAAAGACAGAAATCACCATACTTAAAACGAACACTAAAATGCAGGATATGTCTTGACCAGAAGAAAATCTCAATACTTTGATGTTCCACAAGGAAGTGTTTTGGGACCTCCCCTTTTTACACTATACATTAATGACTGGTCCAAATCAATTTCACACCCTTTGACTTTATTTTCGGATGAGAACAGGGTGATAATTTTTGATTATAACAGTGACATGAAAATATAAACTTAGAATTTGCTACGCTCGACATCCATAATACAGTAGTTAAATAATAACAATAACTTAAAAATAATTTAGATAAAACTAGAATCATACATTGGCTATAATAGAATGAATGAGTCGTTTGCTCGGACCATGTGCCATATCGATGATGTAGGTAAATTCTCTCATTTCCTGAAATATCTATAGCTATAGCGATTAAAGATAGTCATCTTGAAGAGGCCCTGGGCCGGTCGGTAGCGACCTATGTCGTAATTATTATATTTTAGAATATTGTGTATTCTCACAAATGAATTTTAATCGTACAGTAAATCGAAGTTTCTCCTTACAGAGAGTCATAAACGTCTCTACGAGCGCGTGCTACGAGTTAACCGGACCTTCAGTAAGATGACAGCGTGTGGACTGTTTAAAATAGATGCCTCTCTACCGATACCGTTAATGGGAATCTACGCTCAGTACATTATTGTACTGCTGCAGTTTGCTTTTCTGTGAGGCAACGTAATATACATGTTGCGTTTTTTCCCTATTGGTATTCTCATACTTCTGGTATGGTCAGGTAAGCTGTGAGACCCATGTATCTCAATAAAAACCAAGGACAAAACATACAAAACGGCAGTCCGTCCAGCACTATTATTTATGTCCCAATTTTAGACAGCAAAAAACAAGCATGTATAAAATATCCATGCTAATGTATTGAAGATACTAAGACGAGTGGGGGTGTGACTGGGCTTGACAAAGAGAAAGCGTCAAAGTCGCAACTGTCTACGATAACGTGACAAAAAATCGCCTACGTTGGTGGACATTAAAAGTCGCACGCTGTCGACCTGGTGGTTCAGAGAGGGATCTCAAGAAAGTCAAGTAGCCGAAATTGCCTAGAGAGAAAGTTGGCGCAGGAAAGTTAGGAGATCCAAACCCAAATATGATCTCACCAGAGAAAAAAGAATTTGATATTCTAACGCTTAACCACTTTCTAATCTTATAGAAAGCGTCGATGTGGTCTTATTGTGTGATTTTTTTAATTCGTTACAATTCATATTTAAAATGTGAGTGTGTGTACTACACCTTTAATATGAATTGAAAACATTTATTTTAAATAAAGTTTCTGAGTCATTATTTTCATTATTATTTTACTACCTATCAATCTACTGCCAAAAATACTCGCTGTGGCGTGACATCTCTGTTTGCGAAGATATTGCAAAGCTTCTATACACCCTAATCGGATGATCGCCTAGAAACACAAATACAATTCCTAAAATGAATGAACACCGAACGTACTTGTCACTTGTTGTTAAGTAAGAAGCTATCGAAAAGGTGTGAATAGCAAACGGGACTAATGTATTAAAACTGTTTTTTCTTAGTATACCGTGCAACTACATGTTGTTAAATACACATATGCATAATAGATTCACAACGCTCAGACAATCTATTTAGAAACTATATAATATCAATTACTTTTTTTTATGACTATGAATAATTATTGGTTAGCTGTCAAATGGTAAAAAGATGCTATATTATACTAAGCATATAATTCAAAGAATTTTGATAAAATTAATGTTCGGATTCTAACTATCATCATCATCATGTCAGCCGAGCGACGCCCACTGCTGGGCATAGGCCTCCCCCAAGGATCTCCACAACGATCGGTCCTGTGCTGTCCGCATCCAGCGGCTTCCCGCGACCTTCACCAGATCGTCGGTCTACCTTGTAGGGGGCCTGCCCACGGAGCGTCGTCCGGTACGCGGTCGCCATTCGAGAACCTTTCCGCCCCAACGGCCATCGGTTCTCCGCGCTATGTGTCCCGCCCACTGCCACTTCAGCGATGCAATCCTTCGAGCGATGTCGGTTGATTTCGTTCATTTCGTTTCGTTTCGTACCTGCGGATTTCATCATTCCTGATTCGATCAAGCAGGGAAATACCAAGCATCGCTCTCTCCATTGCTCGCTGGGTGACCTTGAGCCTTCTTAAGAGACCCATAGTAAGCGACCACGTCTCACTACCGATATTCTAACTATATTATATAGTAATCTAAAAAAAAATAGTATCCGTGGACATTAGGCTTCATGCAGGTAAAATCTAGAAGTTTCAAGTCTGTTTATTATAGTAAATAATATGATTAATGATCGATGCTGGAAACTAGAATATTTATTATCAAACTTAGAAATGCCCATAATATCTTAGTACTAAACTAAACCTAACCTATGTAGCGTAGCGGACTCTGCAAAAGGGTTGAAGCCTACTGGGGCCTAGGGTCTCTTTCTGAAAGGAAGGCTTGTCCTCAGTGCGAAGGGCAGAGAGGGAACGGTGTGGGGTGATTAGTCAGTAAGAGTCTGACACTGTTTCTCGCACCGCCCAAGAGCGGGATTTGTCATTGGATGATTTTTGCCTACCATAAAAAAAACCCATGTAGCGTACATAGTATAATTCAATACCATTTCTTAAAAAAAGCTACAAAAGTCTTCATAATAAATAATAATAGAATAATGAAAGTAAATTTCATAGGTGATATATAGATCTAATATCAACCTGTTAATGTTAATAAGTCATGTTTCGATTTTTTCTAGCATATGCAAAGACATAGATTATTATAAGAATTCTAGCGAACACTTTATTGGTCCATTTTCAACTACTCATAACTGATATAGATCAGTTTATGGCACTCCATAGCATCACTTATAAGCAGGAAACTGTAAAAAATAAGCTCGAGACCGCCGGGGTTCCGATCCCAATTTCCGGCCAACGTAGGCGCGGGCCTGCGGGCGGCGAGCAATGGGTAACTCGTCGTTCCGTCATATTCCGGACCAAGCCTAGTCGTCGACGGCGCGCACTGTTCCAAAGCAAACTGTAGCGTTAGCGTTAACGGTTCGTGTCTAAAAGGATGGCTCTGGCCCTGGTACCTATGGCACCGTTGGAATAGGGTGGGTCATTTAGTCAGTAAAAGTCTGACACTGTTTCCCGCAGTAAGCAATAAAAATGAAAACTACGTGTTTAGGGATAGGTTAATGAATCTTGAGAGCCGTAGTTTTTAAATAACTCATTTTTTTGAAAAAGCGCACGGGACACGCGCCTTTGTACCTGTCCGCAGTCGTACGATTATAACGCGCGAGGTTAGCTAGATCTAGTTTGAGTCGACGGCCGCGCATTCACTGCAGTCACTTGTATAAACGAGCAATGAAAGTAGCTGTGCGCATTTCAGTCGAACAGATATCGTCCCATCTCGAGCGCACGTACCCACCATGGACAGGGACACTCAAATGAAATTCTTATGTCTGAATTTGCCTTTGCTTAGAGAGAGCTTCTCGTTGACCTAAAATCATGAAGTTTTGCGAAAAGCAATGTGAGGGCTAAGCTATTCCAAACAAAAACATAAAATTATCAAAATCTATTCCAAACAAAATACAATCAAATTAAAATAAAACATACAATGGACTTGCCTTCAGAACCTTCTCTTAAAGAAGTCGGTTAAAGTAGAAAAAAAAATAGAAAACATTATCATCATCTCCAGATGATGATCAAACACTTTTGAAAAAACATATTGATAATTAAAGTAATAATGAACTTTTTGCCGCTAAAAAAAAAAAAACATATTTTACGATAACTTTAATAAATAATCTTATACCAAGGCCAACGAGTCGTTGACACATAAAAATGAGACAGTAATCCTTTTATATTCGTTGACAATATACAAGATAAATGATATGTCTCGGTATCGGCAATGGAATATTTGTCTACATTAGTGAAAATATACCAAATTAACAAAATAATATTCAGTTTCGATATAACGACGGACCTGACAACAACTTCAAACGTAATCATGAGTAATAAGACGACAGATAAAAGATTAGTCAATAATAATAGATTGGACAAAGACGTTCAAAGAATGGTTTCACCTTTCAAAATCCTATTCTTCGTATTCTTGTCTACTAAATACAATATTAAAAATAGTTGTATTACTCCTTGTAAAAAAATTTACCACGTTTTACTAGTTTTCATAGTTATGTTTTACAATATCGCTTCTGTTACTAACATGATGTATAAACTCAGTGGGTCGATCACAAAAAAGTTCGTGAATATTTCAGCTTATGTAATTTTTATCATTTGTGTTATCTTGAACTTTACAGGCTACATACTACTCATCATTAGTAACCTCGTGCATGGCAGAAGCAACGTCTCCTTTATTTTGAAGATTCAAGATATTCATAGAAGCATCGATTATAGCAAACACGTACGAAGTTATATTATTGGGACTTGGGCCACCATTATAATTGTCATGAGTACTATATTTTCAGATAATTTTTTATATTTTTCATCAATTGGATCATTTAATTTTGAAGACTTTAGCTTTACTATGGCTAAAGTGGCATATGTAACCAGCCTTATATATTATCTTCGTTTCATAACATTGTTGACCAAATATCTTAAAGAATGGACAAACAATGTACGGATATTAAATGATGAAGAAGAAAATTTAACAATTTGTGATAAATTATTTGCGAATTATATGAAGATTTTGGAATCATTCAAACTGTATAAAACTTGTTTTCAAGAATTGGTAAGTAACTTTTAACAATTTGGGTTTATACAAATGAACTATTTTTATTACACTTATTTTGATAGCCTCCATGGTCTTTGACTTACCGGTCGTAAATGATGGGTTCTAACCCAGGCAGGCACTTTATCTAATGTGTTTTATTACAACTGCATTCATATCGCTGTTGGAAAACTTCGCAAGGAAACTAGCAATGAGAACAAAATAAGGCTGAATATGTTTATTTGGTATATACAGCTAAATTGTGATCGAGCTAGGACCACTGTTCGAATTCACTGAAAATTATGTTTAGTTATTGGATGTCTGTTATGGATTACAAATAAATAAACTAATATGAAATGCCAAAGAATAAAACGTTTTTATTATTTACACTATTTTACAGATATTATGGGTAACAATTGAATCGTTCATCCGCAGTTTGTGTATGGTACAGATTACTTTATTGACAGGATCAGCAAACAAAGTAAATATGACTTCTTATTGTCTTTATTAGTTTTTTGTTTTGCTTTTTCATTTTGTAATAATGAAATGAAGATTTATTTTACTTTATATTTTAATTCATTTCTGTTTTAGTTTAGTTGATTTTCACGAATCCCTTATCAATAAATTGCGATGGCTATTTTTTTAAAATATGTTTAACGTACGAAGTAAAAAAAAAACAGTTACATAATTTGGACATGTGTTGTCTCATTAAATAAAATTGTTCTAATTATTATAATGATATACAAATATGTTGTCAGGGTGTTGTTGGCTGGAACGCTACATTATTCCTTTGGATAATAAAAGATATGTCGATTATCATCGCAACAAGCGTGAAATGTGAGATATTTTACATTCATATAGAGGAAGCTGAGTCAGCCTGTATACAACGCATGATGAACAAGAATTGTCAAGGTAAGAAGTTCTGAAATCGATGTTGCAGAGTTATGACTAAAATAACCCACGAAAATGAGTGACAGTGACCTCTGTATATCGCTCGTTAAGCAAACAGCCTACCGGGGAAGATAAATAGAAGGAAAACCTCCCACAAGCAGAACGATAACCTAGTGTTGGTAGCAGGAAAATGGAAGAAGTACTTATATCTGCTGAGGTTTAGTCAAGGTACAATTGTTTCAAATCCATTCTTTTTTACAATCGCATTTCAAATAAAATGCTTGCTGTTAAAGAAAATGCTTAATAATAACCAATTTAACAAAATAATGTTGTTCGCTCATTCTACAACTAGGATGGAAAACAAGGTTGAAAGGTTCCTTTTAGTATTAATATATACAAGTATAGACCCTTTAGTAGTATTAGTACCTAATTTGTGGCATCAGTACAGCATTTGACTAAGTAAATCATGAAATTTTAATAAAAAAACTTAATTCATATTAAATTTTATTTACGCAATAGAAAGCAAAAGACACAAAACAACTAAAATTAATACGAACACTGAAAAGGAAGACCTGTACTCATCAGAGTAACATGGTGTTCCACAAGGAATGGTATTGGGACCTCCACTGTTTTACACTAATGGCTTTTCTAAATCATTTTCACATCCTATTAACTTATTTACTTTGCAAATGGCACGGTTTCTAGTAATAACAATGCTGTGATCCAATATTAATTTGTCATTCGCAATAACTTGACATTAATAATACCGCGGTTAAAAATTAATAGTTTAAAAAGTAATTTATATGTAACTAAAATTATGCACTGGCTACAATTAAAAAGTTCTTTGTTCTGACCTAGTGTCATTTCAATTCAATGCTGTAGTTAAATCCAATCAGTTCCTAAGGTAGAACTGTAGAGATTATAAATAGTTATCTTGACTTCAGAGTTTAGCCATGCAGAGCCGGACTGTAGTGACCTATGTATGTCGTAATTATTTATTTCAGAATCTTTTAATTATTATGTGATCTCACATAAACACTGTATTTTAACTGTATCTTCATTGTATTTTCTCCTTACAGAGAGTCACAAACGTCTCTACGAGCGCGTGCTACGAGTTAACCGGACCTTCAGTAAGATGACAGCGTGTGGTCTGTTTAAAATAGATGCCTCTCTACCGATACCGTTAATGGGAATCTACGCTCAGTACATTATTGTACTGTTGCAGTTTGCCTTTCTGTAAAGTAACATACATGTTGGGTTTTTTCCTATTGGTGTTCTCATGATTTAGGTATGATCACTATTCGATGTGCAGTGCAACACACGTATTCCAATAAAAGTAAAAAGCGTAGTATACAAGACGGTAATTCGTTCGCAATACTGTGTGGGTACGAAAGTTGAACAGCAAAAAAGACGCATGTACAAAAGATCCATACCAATGAAATGAAGATATTAAGATGAGTGGGAGGTGTAATAAGAACTGATAGAGTGCAAAATCTCACCAATCTCTCAAAGGAAACTTCAAAGACGCATCAATATCCATCAAAATGCTTCTTCACGCCTACCAGAACTGAATGAAAAGAGATAGAGGCTACCCGCCATCGACCTAGTAGTCAGACATAGGTAGGAACTTGAAGAAAGTCTAGTTGCAAGAAATTGACAACTCAGAGACATGAAGAGAGCCATTTGGTGCAGGAAATTGAGGAGACTCGACCTCTAATACTGACCAGGGAAGGAAGAAGTCGAAATTCTCACGTTTAGCAACTATCTCACTTTATGGAAAGCCACGATGTGTTATTATTGTGTGATATTACTAATATATAATAATTTATTTTTATAATGTGAGGTTGAAATAATTTTGTGTGAATTGAGAACATTGGTCTTAAATAAAGTTACGCAGCTATTATTTTCATTATTATTTTACCATTATCTGTTTTAACAAACTTTAGGAACTGTATTTGAGGATACCTAATTTCTAACCATCTACTAACTAAAAAAATGTATAAAGATTACGGTATCAAATGAGTTGGTCGCAATAATTTGATTTGAATGTGGAGTTAGGATACTAGCCCTACACACATACATATATAAATCTTAAGAATGCTCTATAAATTAGGTAATTTAACGTCATTTCATTTTTGTAAATCTATTAACAGCATTATAGTTAATCTTTTTTTTGTTAAACCTTACACTAAGAATCTTTTCCTCCTTCTCTGTGAATATCCTAAGGTTAACTGTATAAAATCACTTTTAGCGATAGGTTTGTCCATTGTGACACTGTCTGTAATTTTATTTACAATAAAGAAAGTCTATCTATTTCGCCATCTTATATTCCATTCTAAAGGTTTCACAAGCTTATTGGTGTGTTCTTTTGATATCACATTTGCTTTTTCAACTTCAAGATCAAGTTTACTAGAACCTTTTCTCAATAGGTATTTGTGTTATGCTTGGAATACAATTTTGCTTTATGGACGAGAAGATATATTATGTTATGGATTTTCGGTAGCCATTTTAGTTTATAGTATTTTCTATGGGTTTTCTACAGTGTGCTACGTAGGATGAAGTAAAGTCTGATATGGGTAAAATCTAGATGCTTCTGTTTATTTTACTTATTATTATTTATTATTATATTACCTATTAAAATAATTAAAATTCATTTATTTCGGATAACAATGATCCATATTTTGTTATTATTACAAGTAACTAATAATACCGATGACCTGGTCAGGGTTGCTGAAAGCCGACGGATGCAAGACTCACAGGACCGGTCTTTGTGTCGACGCTTGGGGGAGGCCTATGTCCAGCAGTGGACGGCTTTCGGCTAAAATGATGATGATGATGAATACTAACAAAACTAAGTAACTAATTCTTGAGTTAGTAAAGGTCTTAACTGGGATAGAATTTTAAAAACAAGGTTTAAAAACAACAACAAAATGTACCAGGCAGGAAAACACATTTCTTACCTAGTCACCCTCCGCACCAAGTGCACCACCGCCTGCAGGATATAGTGGTAATTTAATTACCTATCGTAGTAATTTATTTGATAAATGATCGACACTAGAAACCAGGTAATGTTATAAGGAGTCTATGTTTCTTCATGGCTACAACCCGGGAATTTTTAAGGCAAGAGTGAATAGGTTACTTCTAGGTAAGCGCGCAGTATCGTCGACCGCATCGACGCTTTCTATCAGGTGAGATAGCGGTCAAGCGCGAACCTATAATCAATAAAACCAAAATAAAAAATAAATCTAAGTTGTAAATAAAACCGACCAATATTTCGGGATATATTAGGTACAAGTATGTTAGGTATTATTCTAATTCAATTTACAATATTGATTTCAAGATAAAACCCCAGCCACAAAGTCTAGACAGGTTACTGCGTGATCAAGGTCGACTTCCATGGTTCAACTTGTGTGACGATTATTACTGATTTTCAGCTCTCAATCGAAGTAGGATGTTTTGCGTAACCATAACAAATAGTTCAACTTATTTGCCGTGTACTATATCGGGGTGAAATATTGTAACTACCTTCACAACCTGTGCCAAATAACATAAATTGTGGTTTTGTTCTCTAGTAGTATTTAATAGAAGTTATGAGAGATACAAAGGTAACAGAGTCCAATTTCACGTCTCATGAAAACTAAGAATAATATGAAAATGTCAGCCATATTATGTCTAGTGTTGTATAAATGAGATATAAAGCTGAACTACAAAGAAATAACATGTTTGTTCCGGCTTCGAGGAAGCGAGATGTCTTGGCTGATGGATGCTCGCTAGCTTGAGACACAATTCTTTACTTAGAAACTTCTACCAGACAATTAAAGATACGATGTTTATGAAACATTGAAAAATAGCTATATAATGGCAATAGAGGAATAAAGCTAACGTTGGATGTCAGTTATTTATTATTTTCATTAACACTTTAATAGTAGATTATGTGACTAGGGGATAAAACATTGTAAGTCCGGGGCGAGTAACAAAGGTTTCAAAATAATAATCTCAAACGTTAGTGAGGGATGTATTAAATTAACTCCCGAGGGAGTTAAGCAGCGTAAGCATTATGAGCCAATTAGTGTACTACTAGCTTTTTCCCGCGGCTTCGCCCGCGTTGTATTGGCGTTGGGGTCGGGGTTTCCGGGTTAAAAAGTAACCTATGTCCTATTCCGGTGTGTATCCTATTCCTGTGTCAAATTACATCCAGATCCGTCCAGCCGTTTTGGCGTGATTGAGTAACAAACATCCAAACATCGTAACTTTCGCATTTATAATATTAGTAAGATGTGTTCTTTCGGCATCATTACATAGTATAAAACAAAGTTGCTTACCGCTGTGTATGCTTAGATCTTTAAAAGTACGCAACCTATTTTGATGCGATTTTTTTTATAGACAGAGTGATTCAAAAGGAAGGTTTGCACCATTGCACCCAGCTGAGGCGGGTCGCTAGTAAAGCATAAGTGCTTTATGCTAAAGTTTAGCACGCTCTCCTAATTCACCCTAAAATGAAATTCGCACCAAAAAAAACCTTTTCGTTTCAAATAAATAGACGGTTAAAAGATGTTTTACGTAAAGCGTACCCGATCCCTTCTTCTTAGAAAGTTTAATTAAGAAATATAAAATCCTTAAAAGAAAAATAAACACAATATAATTATTACACTGGATTAAAACAAGGAAAAAATGAACTCGACTTTAACCATCATGTTGGTTGGAAGTGTATTAAAAGTCAACAACATTATTTTCTCCTTCTGTTGAGAGGAATCTCGTTACGTTGCATAATAACAGCACATTATTAACTCCCTCTCCACAGCGAGCCGCTCGAGGCGGTAACATGCACAATTTTCTCCGTCATAATAAAAGTCTACGGTAATATGTCTTGCGTTCCGGTGCCATCTTTTTGCACAAAGATTTTAAAGATAAAAATGTGGATTTTTATTATTTTATAGGGTTCTGTACCTTGAAAGGAAAAAATGAAATCCTTATATAATTTTGTTTTCCGTCTGTCTGATTAGATTCTGTATCTTGGGAACGTGTAGACGTACTAACTTGACGTTTAAACCAAATACTCAGGTCTGTAGTCTCTTGAAGCTGTGACAAAAACAAACTCTTGAGTTAATGGGAAAAAAGATACGGCCATTTAAAACGCAAAAAAACGTATCTCAAAGGAATCCAAATTTAAATCCTTCTTTCCATTGAAAAGAATCTTAAAATTTGTGAAGAAAGCACAAATACACGAAAAAAATGAAAAATGTATATTTGTAGTTAAGTTTAACCGAAAAAATAAATTTTTACAATCCGAAAATATCTTCGTAACTCGATTCGGGAATTTAATTGTTTTCTTGATATTTATGTTTGTACGAAACCCTCTTTTCTTCATGCTTCGAAAACTACCTGTTCCACAAAAAGTCAATTCTAAGAACTGAAACTGAATGCTAATTGAAATTTACCCATTCATACAGACTCCGTCATAAATTGGGTAAACTACAGTTTCCAGATGTTTATATTGAAAAACAATATAAATATGTTAGTTGTAACAAAAAAAAAAATAGAATAATAATAAAACATTTAGTATCGGAGGCATCTTTTTTATTGAAACCGCATCAATATCTTTCATTGGTATTTTGCGTTCTAGGATCGCACAGGATTCCATTGGCATTAATCCTGCTGGGCCATTTATTGGTGAAAAAATCTATCTCTGAATTATTATTATAATATCGTGTACATTTTATACGAACATGTTATAAAAATGCACAATATATGAAAAATATCCATGATATATTGCAGAGTAGAATGCGACGAAGACGCTGTGATGAACAAGAAGTATTTTCGACTAGTGGGACCGATCGGGAACTCGATTTCAGTTCCAAAAATACAAAATCCCATGTTTTGATGTTACAGTACAGGAAATCTGATCGTATCCTTCGTATAATCAAGATGCTCAGCTTGTTTTTGTAGACTAAGTATGATCTTGATTTTGTTGTGCGAAAAGTTGGCAAAGGTTTTACTTTTTTATCTTAAAAAAAACAAGTCAACAGGAAGTCGACGAAGTTTAACAAAAAATGTTCTTAAAGATAAATCGAAAGTATTTAGGTAGTACCAGCGATAAGTACACAATAAATTTTGCGAAAACAAAAATAATAGCACATCTAAAATCCCAAAGAGAAAGAAAGAACATTCTAGCGTGATGGTAATTTTTGACCAAAATTTAAATTGTGAAAAAAAAAGACTTGCTGGTCACTACATTTATGATCGCGTAACTGGTCACAATGTACTGAACTTGTTGATTTTTATTTTGCGGTTTCAGGTTTGGTCCAATAGTAAAAATTTGTTGTTATCGTACTCCAATCACGTGTTCAAGTATCGGTATTTGCAATGTCGTATATCTGTGGTCCGATGATGGAACTTTGCATCATTAAAACAAACAATAACATTGTGTATTATTTACTGCCAGATATGTTTATGTAACAGACCCATTACTTATTTGGCTGTTTTGTATTCTACAAACATACAGTTCCATTCACTAGCAGCTCGATGTTGGAACTTGAGCACATTTGTCTCGGCAACCGACGCCGACGCTACCGGAATAAACTCGGGCTGTTCAAGTAAATGGAACTGAAAATCTGTTTTGAGGATAGACAGTACTTTTAGTTAGACCATCTAATACCATTAATGTAAGAAGTTTTTATTTTACTGAAGCTTTGCTTAAGAACTAGTCACACTGTAAGGGCGAATTTATACTAGCGTACAGTCAAAGCACATCGAAGCTTTGCTTAAGAACTAGTCACACAGTAAGGGTCAATTTAAAATAGCGCAGAGTCAAAGCGCATCGAAACATTGCTTAAGAACTAGTCACACTGTAAGTGTCAATTTATACTAGCGCAGAGTCGAAGCGCACCGAAGCTTTGCTTAAGAACTAGTCACACAGTAAGAGTCAATTTATACTAGCGCAGAGTCGAAGCGCACCGAAGCTTTGCTTAAGAACTAGTCACACTGTAAGAGTCAATTTATACTAGCGCAGAGTCGAAGCGCACCGAAGCTTTGCTTAAGAACTAGTCACACTGTAAGGGTCAATTTATACTAGCGCAGAGTCAAAGCGCATCGAAACATTGCTTAAGAACTAGTCACACTGTAAGTGTCAATTTATACTAGCGCAGAGTCGAAGCGCATCGAAGCTTTGCTTAAGAACTAGTCACACTGTAAGGGCTAATTTATACTAGCGCAGAGTCGAAGCGCATCGAAGCTTTGCTTATGAACTAGTCACACTGTAAGGGCTAATTTATACTAGCGCAGAGTCGGAGCGCACCGAAGCTTTGCTTAAGAACTAGTCACACTGTAAGGGCTAATTTATACTAGCGCAGAGTCGAAGCGCATCGAAGCTTTGCTTAAGAACTAGTCACACTGTAACGGTCAATTTATACTATCGCAGAGTCGAAGCGCATCGAAGCTTTGCTTAGGAACTAGTCACACTGTAACGGTCAATTTATACTATCGCAGAGTCGAAGCGCATCGAAGCTTTGCTTAGGAACTAGTCACACTGTAACGGTCAATTTATACTATCGCAGAGTCGAAGCGCATCGAAGCTTTGCTTAGGAACTAGTCACACTGTAACGGTCAATTTATACTATCGCAGAGTCGAAGCGCATCGAAGCTTTGCTTAGGAACTAGTCACACTGTAACGGTCAATTTATACTATCGCAGAGTCGAAGCGCATCGAAGCTTTGCTTAAGAACTAGTCACATTGTAAGGGTCATAACAAACGCTTGGAATAAAATTGTCCACGCCTTCAATTCTCTTATTCTGAACACTTGAGTGAGCGTTGAGATGACGGCAGAACAAAGGTATTGGGGGCGTGACCAACTCAAACTGTTCGACGTTAACGAAGCGATCGTTACTTGGCTAGAGGGGCTGATTTTGCTCGAAACAACATGTAGATACTTAAGATTAAAAAGAAAACTAATATTGTGAATCACGCAGTTGCGCCAAATAGTTTTTGTCCAGCAAAAATGCCAAACAACTACGTGATCATCATCATCAGCCTTATTAATGTTCCCACTGCTGGGACACAGGCCTCCTCTCTAGGAGAGGGAATGGGCCGTAATCCATCACGCGGGCCCAGTGCGTATTGGTAGATGTCACATGTCTTCGAATTTTTGGTTATAGGACATGCCCGTTTCCTCACGATGTTTTCCTTCACCGTTTTGAGAGCAGTGGTGATGAAATAAATTGCACAAAGTAATGCGCCTGGCTGGCTTTGAACCCGCGACCTACAACTTGTGAGTCGGGGCCTTGACCACTCGGCCACCACTGCTCTCCAACTACTTGCTCATCATCATCATGTCAGCCGAGCGACGCCCACTGCTGGGCATAGGCCTCCCCCAAGGATCTCCACAACGATCGGTCCTGTGCTGTCCGCATCCAGCGGCTTCCCGCGACCTTCACCAAATCGTCGGTCCACCTTGTAGGGGGCCTGCCCACAGAGCGTCATCCGGTACGCGGTCGCCATTCGAGAACCTTTCCACCCCAACGGCCATCGGTTCTCCGCGTTATGTGTGCGCTACTTGATAGTTCGACGTAATAATTTCATTCTGTCATAAGATAATAATCTATATCAAATTAAGACTTCGTTCATCAAAGAACTGATTACCAATTACCTCTGTGATCAGAAAGAATATTCTACCAAGTTGAAGGACGGAAAATTCCGATGTGCGATTGCGATTGAATTATATTTTCCTTCCTGTAGGTTTTCGGCACGAGGCAAATCATACAAAGATGTTCAAATGATTTTCTTTTTTTTATAAAAATAACGAACCAAAAGATAATTTATTGTGATCACTCTGAATATGGCCTTTTGAATAATCCAGTAATACTTCAAAAATATTTTGATAATGAGCTATACTATTCGCATTAGACATGTAAAGAAACCTTTTTTGCTGTACAGACAGTAAAAAAGGGTCAACCGATTTTAAATTCTATCCAGTGGGAATGAGGACGGAATTAAAAGCAAAACAGTCGTTAAAAAAAAACAACTATTTACTGCAAACGCCATTTGTCATTCCACCAAAGTAATAAAACTCGAAATCGGTTAAACGGACAGTAAAAAAGGCTTTCTTAAGTGTGTAATGTTATTTTGATCGCAGTATAGAGAACTTTGAAGTCAAAAGTTAGGCCTTTTGCTTTTCGTTGTTATTTGCCACAAGTTATTAGAATTTTATGTATTTCATTAAAATAGTAATTAGGTTTGTAGGATAAAAAAATCAATGTTTATTTAAATAGAACAACGCAGGTTTGTAACCCACAGGGCAATTTATAACTCACGAACCACCGGGGCTTTGGGACTAAGGCAAGGAAAGAACAGGGTAGGTTGTTCAGTCAGTAAGACTCTGACACTGTTTCCCGCTCCGCCTAAGAGCGGGTTTCGTCATTCGATGATTTTTACCTACCATAAAAAAAAAACCCACGGATGAAGTTCAAGTTGAAGAACTTCAAGTTGAAGGATTTTGATCAGATAGTCTAACAATTTGATGAGACTGTGAATAGGTTGGATCAAAAAGATTGCATGTAGAGGAGACAGATGGTTGTGTGGTGTGACTGGAATGGGTGAAATGTAAGGAAGAAAGTTTGAAAGTGACTGAAAAGTTGAAAGGTTTGTCTTAATACGATCATGTATAGAGGATTGATGAAACACATGTTTGCAGCATTGGAACGTGGACCGATGACCTGGTTAGAGTTCAGTAACTCACCACTACACATACCCTCAGCAATACCAGCGCATCCGATGGATGCAAGACGCATAGGGTCGGTCGTTTTGGTGGTGCATGGGTGAGACCTATGTCCAACAGTGGTCGTCTTTCAGTTAAAATGCTGAACTGACTTAATTAAAGTTAAAGTGTTTTTTTGTAATTACAAAAAACACTTTAACCCCTTTTGGAAGTCGATGTCAAATAACCAACAAACAAAACACCGACTTCCGAGATTAAAGCATTTTTCCAAAAAATTACAAAACAACTTAATTTATCATCCCTGAACATTTTAACAACAACAATAAAAAAGTAACTCAAGAGGAATTTATAGTAACAGTATAAAATATTGTTGTAATAAACAAAGAAAGAGTTATTATACTTAGTTGTAGTCGGATACAGAAGTTTATGAAACTTAGTTTAGATGCCGAGAAAATTATTGGCGACAAGTAGTTTCATAAATTACTCTGAGTAATGGTGGCTTCAGATTAGAGCCGTGAAGCTCCGCAAACAGGCGTGAACGTGGAGTGAACGGTTTTCACGGGGTGCTCGCGAGCTACACAGTTTATACATGGTGTGAATTCACGCAAATTAGAGCAGTGGTGGCCGAGTGGTAACGGCCCTGACCTACGAACTGTAGGTCGCGGATTGAATCCAGGTTCAGCCAGGTGCATTACTTTGTGTAATTTATTTCTTTACCACTGTTCTCAAAACGGTGAAGGAACACATCGTGAGGAAACCTGAATGTCCTAGAACCAAAAATTCGAATACATGTGACATCCACTAACTCCGCACTGGGCCTGCGTGGTGGATTACGACCCATTCCCTCTCCTAGAGAGGAGACCTGGGTCCCAGTAGAGGGAACATTAAAAAGGCTGATGGTAATCAATTCACGGCTCTGATGTGGAACTGCCATAAAAGAAAAAAAAACCTTCAAACCGTAAGATACAGACGAGAACTTGATATTTTATTTAAAGTTTGTTATAATCTAAAATACTAATGATAACTACAGTACAATACGCGGGTCAGGACCAAATTTTTGACGGATATAGACACACTGTGGTGTCCGACTCATATGTGACATAATATTGCGTACAATACACGGCTTAAAATAATTTTGAATATTTGCTAATATTATCTTAATATGTTTCAAACAGTCTTATTCATCAAATAACTAAACTAGAAGCTTAATTCCTTCAAAATAAAATATATTACCAAGCTCGGTGTCTCTTACGCCATGTAAAATACGCATGTCCTTGCTTGACTACCTAAGAATATTTTGCCGCTGCTTTTTTTTTTAACATAAGCTAGCATTTATGGTTTAATATTACTAAAGTCTTATAAACACCAGTAATCGTTTTTGTAAATAATGCTATAATAACCATTGTTTTTTTTAATTTTTACAAGTAATTTTAAATACATCCCAAAATTGTTTCCGTTGTAATACTCCTGTTGTGCGACACCATAATTTCGAAATCAATAAAAGTGTGTGGAAGTTTATTGATAATTTAGTACGGCAACATTGGCTTGAAGCAGGAAACAAAATTTCGCATACAAAACGCCATGTTTTTTTACTATCATTTGAGATTTTGTCTGTGTCGTCAGCGCGTGTCGGTAAGGTTTCCTGACTTTAGGTGTGTAAAATTACAATGTTTTTACAATTTTCTAGAAATTGATATATATTTATAAATCTCCTTTAGCCTTATTGTTAAAAGGGATGCAGAATTTTTCGATTACTGGTTAAATTAGTGAATTATTGCATCTTTTAAGTTAGGTCGTGAATTATTTTCATTCCGTTGTGCGATTTGTGACACGAAATTGTGCAACGTGTTACAAGGGAAATTTATAAAGCTGTGTTTACAATCAATCTAATCTCATTGGCCTACCTTTGTATTATGATTCTTGAATATTTCGATTATTTTTTAATTATTTATAAAATAGTTTTAATTTTCTATGACAAAGGTTCTTAGCCTTTGTCGTAGAAAATTAGTTAATTATTTTAGCTAGAAGCTGCCGTTATGGTGCTTTTCCACTACAGATGTGCTATGGCACGTTGCTATGGATGCGTTTGATATCCACCAATCACATTCTATGGCTTCTCCCGCTCTGGGTGGAGCGGGAAGGCGTGTCAGACTTTTACTAACCAAAACCACTCCTGTCTTTCAGTTGCCCTTGCGTTCTAAGACTACTGGTTTCCTTTTCAAAAATTCCCCGCGGTTTTAGCTAGCGGGCATCGGCCCTACCTGGTCCCAACAGTTTGCTGATATTTATTTGAGCGCGTGGGTCGCTACGCAATGTTGGTAACTGGGCTCGGTCCGGTTAATTACTGGATGGCCCAACAGCGGGCTACCCATAGCTTGACGTCCGCAAGCCCTCGTCTACCGTGACTGCTAATCAGGGTCGGTTTTGGTTTTGTTATTTAATTTACTTGGATTGTACTACTTATTAAATATTTCTCGAAATATAATGTTTTTTTTTTATTTATTCCACTTACCTAACTAAAGTCTTATGACTATTTACACACACCCTAATAATTCTATTGTGCTACATTAATTTTCCAATGTGACATATTCCGTTGTGATTTCCGTTGTGCGATTACGTCAAAAATTTGGTCCTGACCCACGCGGCGAATAAGTTGAAAGATTTGTTATGGAAGTGCTATCAATGTGGAGAGCTGCGATTTGCGCAGCTCTCGTTCCATTGAGATCCGAAAATCTACGACGGTTATAAACCTTGTCACACAAGTTGAACCCTCATGATGGTCGACCGTGAATGCGCAATAACCTTCAGTTATAGATAATAATAATTCTTTATTTCGGATTATTGGATCCATATAATAACACATTACCTTAACTTATTGTTAGTAAAAATGAAATTGAAATAACAATTAAATTAACAAAGACAATTAATTTTGCACATGTACGTCAGTACGCACATGTCTCCCAACTAGGGTTGCCAGGTCCTCAGACGCAAAAGTCGGACAGACCTGTGAGTTTGTCCATTTGTTTGTGTTGACATTTGGGTAAAAAATCCGGACATCTTGTTTTTTTGTCCATTTTATAAAAAGTGTAAAACTAACTTTTTTTTTTGTCCTAACATTCGGTCGAAAAATCCGGACGCCTATTTTGGTGTTACTTAAAAAAAATGGAAATCCGGGATTTTCTGATTGCATTTTAATAAAACAAAAGCAAAATCAAGATAATATTTCTTTATTATAAATCAGTCTCTAACTCTCTTAATCATTAGTCGTTATACTATTATAACAAAACAAAAATTATTTTCTTCGGCGTGATTCGATCTCGATCCGCACGCGAATTTCGAAATTGGAAAATCCTACCTAAATCCTAACAGGCCGGATGCCGCTTATTTTGGCCGGACAAGCAATCAAAAATCCTACGTATGTCCTGCTTTATCCTAACACCTGGCAACCCTACTCCCAACCCAGTGCCTAATAAACGGCCCATCTACTTTGTCCGCCAGTGTACCTACAATATTGTTCGAGCTACCTCGGAGTATCTTCGCTTATTATAATCTTATTATAATTCGCTTAATCTAATCTTATTAAATTCGCTTATTATAATCTTCGTCCCACCGGAAACCTGGACTTCAAGCTAATCATTGCTTACCATCTGCAAAGCTCACGTCACGTCGTGGCTGAAAATTAGGATCGGGATCCCGGCGGCAGGCAACAATTTGCCTGCTGCGGTCTTCCCATCCGATTACATCCGATTAAATTTGGGTGTCTTTAAGGCCGGGGTAAATATGCTCTTTATTAAGAGCAATCGATGATGGTGAGTTAGTAGCTAATAAGCTAGTGCGCCTTACCATCAACGATTGCATCTCTGTAGATGGAACCGCAGTCAAGCATTTGCTTATCATTACATAGTATAAAACAAAGGTGCTTACCGCTCGCTGTCCCTATGTATGATTAGATCTTTAAAAGTACGCAACGGATTTTGATTCGGTTTTTTTAATACAGTGATTCAAGAGGTAGGTTTATGTGTATAATACATGCATAATATATTCAATATCAGTACCCGTGCGAAGCTGGGGCGGATCGCTAGTATAAAATAAAAAAATGCTGATATAATTATATAAAATTAGTAAAAGAAATCCCTACCGGTAGGTATTGGTTCAAGCACGCTGTTTACAGCAAATATCGAAATTCCGATGTTCATTGTGAATTCTACTTTTGGAAATAAAATACAGGTATCGTCAAAAGGCGTGAGCATATTTTCCGAATCGTATTTACCTACGTTGATTAATGAAATAGTTCTACAAGAATGTTTTTAATTTCCACCCGAAATTTTAAAGCGTCTACAACTTAGCTCCTATTACAATATGAAGTACCTAAGTAAAGTAAATATACCTACAGTGGAAATATAATCAAAATGAGTAATCACATTAATGATTTTTTTTATGGTGGGAAAAATCATCATTTAATGACAAAAAAATTCAGAATATCTAAGCTTCAAGTATGCTATTAAAATAGTGTCAAAATTATCTATCACTGTTTTCACAATTGTTGATTTTGACAAGTTTGGTAATCTATGTCAAATTGACTGGAACAATTTGCCTTATAAACAACGTAAAAATGGAAACATTTTTCTTTTATTAACAAACAAAACAAAACAGAAAAGGATTTAAGAAAGAGTAGCTTTACTTAGGATTAGTATTATTTGCAGTTCAATGAACTTCTTACATTGAATATTTTAGGTACCTTTCAGTAGAAATGTACAATCAATTGAATAAGGCTTACTCTGTCAGAAGTTTAGCAGACACAATACATTTGTTTTTTCTTTTTACTTGTTTTTGATTTCTACAATTCCCAAAAGTATGTTATAGTCCGGTCAAATTAGACCAAAAAATAAGAGTAAAGTTACATAAATTCCCACCTAGCTGAAAATCGGTAAGATTGTTTAAAATATCATTAAAAACAAAATTTGAAAGTTCCCCATCTTTCCCCTGTAAGGAAAAAAAATTATTCAAGGTCAAAGGTAAAAAAAAGAGTTTTTCGCGATTTTCAGCAAAACGGTAAGTTTTATCATAAAAATACGTCAGACAAAAATTGTAGATCATAAAATTATCTACAAAAAATGTATTAATACTTTTTTTTTCTACGAGCCACCGTTTTTGAGATATAACGATTCTAAAAGTTGCAAAAGTTGTAATCGTCATAATATGCATGAATACGCCACGTATATAAACATCTCTATAGTTGTAATATATATTAAAATATTTTTCTATCGGTCATTGTAACTTAAACTAATAATATAAAATATACATAAGCTATAACTATACAAATATCAGGTAAAATGAAACCCAGTCCCTTAATTTATACACCATTGTAACCTTGAGAAAACATCTGTCCCCTGGTCAATTGTGTGCGTGGCTAGGGTCTTATACCTACTATAATAAATGAAACACTGTTAGTCTTGGATGCCAGTTGCTAGTGAAAACACGTGTTTATTCTAACCTACATCGTGCTGTTTTGAGTTTAACCGGTGGAATAGGCCTACTGGGGAAACCACGTCAAAAAAAACGCGCTGAGTACACTACCTCATAAGTGGCGAGGAAACGTGTGCATATTAAGACGATTACAACTTTTGCAACTTTTAGAATCGTTATATCTCAAAAACGGTGGCTCGTAGAAAAAAAAGTATTAATACATTTTTTGTAGATAATTTTATGATCTACAATTTTTGTCTGACGTATTTTTATAATAAAACTTACCGTTTTGCTGAAAATCGCTTAAAACTCTTTTTTTTGACCTTTGACCTTGAATAAAATTTTTTCCTTACAGGGGAAAGATGGGGAACTTTCAAATTTTGTTTTTAATGATATTTTAAACAATCTTACCGATTTTCAGCTAGGTGGGAATTTATGTAACTTCGAATGTCTAAATTGACCGGACTATTATGTGCTTAGGTGAGCTCTTTACTATGTTTTTTTTTCTTTATTTTGCCAAGTTTAAGTTTTTTTTTTCAACGTGTCTCCTAATGATTGCTCTCGCTCTAGCGAGGAGCGTGTCAGAATTTAACTGAGTAAAACCTTACTTTCCAGGACTCGAGATTTGACTTTTGGACTACCCAGAAAACAGAAGGCTTTGCCCCTGCTGGGACCCTACGGTTCGCACCATCGACGACTCGGGCTCTGACCAGATGGTTTCCGAACTGCTGGACGGTGAGCTACCCCTCGCTTGACTTCAACTAGCCCATGCTTACGGTGGCTGCAAAAGGAAGTCCGACGGCTCACGCGTGCGGCGATCTCCTTCGCTTGCATTATTACTTCGCAAAAGTCATTCTTCCTTGCTCCACACCATGGCTTGTACTAAGGCCCGGCGCGAGTACGTAGACATGGAGGTGATCAGTTTCAAAATAGCTGTGAGCTTCAACATTACGTTCAACTCTTGCATTAAGCATACTTATGTTATGAACACCAATATATAATTATGTTTGTCCTTAACCTTGAAAATAGGCACACGATTCTGTCCGTTTCTTCTTTAGTATACTTTTTATTCTCACGGGTGAAGCCTGGCAATGGCTAGACAAAAACAAAACTCATACACCTCGCATTATTCGAACTAAAATCATTGTATTGAACATACATTACAGTTAACCCGCTCCCGATTCTCTGTGTTCACATCTCACAGCATCCCCTGAGATGTAAAGTGATTCATTCCACTTCCATCTGAGGGCCTCTCTAGAGGATTTTGTGCGATGTTCACACTTCAATAGCTTTACATACGGAATGTAAACAGATTTCGGAATCAAGGGTTGCTTATATAATCCTGTCTATGTATTTACTTTGATTTTGAAAAGTTTTTTTTTTTTGTTGCTTCAGACAAATGAGATAGTGGTCAAGCGTGAGCTTATCTATATATATAAGGAAAAATTAATTGACTAATTTATCAATCAACGCACAACCAAAACTACTGGGCTCAGAAACGTGAAATTTTGAACAAGGCCTCTTTTTATAATATTTTTTTTAGAGCAGTTGTGGCCGGTGTTTTCGAATTTTTAGTTCTAGGACATGCCGTTTTCCTCACGGTGTTTTCTTTCACCGTTTTGAGAGCAGTGGTGATGAAATAATTTACACAAAGCAATGTGCCTGGCTGGCTGGGTTTTAACATGCGACCTACAACTCGTAAGTCGGGGCTGATACCACTCGGCCACCTCTGCTCTCAAACCAAGTTTAAAGGTGTGATAAGGCTTAATAATTCGTTTAATGAATCGGTAGTTTTTAGACATTTTTTTGCCTCGCGTTTATTTTGATCTTTACAGACAAAATAGTTCAACATTTTATGTAACTAACCTTTCCGTTTTCTGTGCTGTTCGCCTTAATATCCTCTAAATCCGTTGAAATACAATAAATCATAGCTTGGTTCGCATCCGCTTGGTTTAACAAATCGACAATGGTCGCTTGTAGAAACCTCTTTGGTTCATAAACAAGGAATTTGTGCTACTTTTATTTGGAAAAATATTTTTTCTCTTTGTATTTTCTGCTACTAAAATATTAACAAGGAAAAGAAGCCGCTTACTACGGCAACGTCATTCAAATCATTACGCACTGAAATCTACACTAATATAATAAAGAGGTAAAGTTTGTTTTTTTGTTTTTTTTTATTTTTTTCTGGAACTACTGGTCCGATTGGAAAAATTTTAGCAACAATAGAAAGCTGCTTTACTCCTGAGTGACATAGGCTATATTTTATGTACGCGGGCGAAGCCGCTGATAAAAGCTAGTTATATATATGGGCTGACCCAGTGAACTTCGTACAATCAACAATTGTAGTATTATGCGTTCCAAATAAGAATAAGATCGATTGACAGGATGTGACGTTACGGCGGACTGTCAAATCGAAGACCTTTTTGCAAAACTGAAGAACTCAGAGATAAGTAAAATTGAAAATTGGATTCGTCTCCGCCTCGAATAGAAGAAAAAACTTTAGGAAAAGATCTTTTTTAGCAAAGATCATTGAAATCGGTCAAGCCGTTCTTGAGTTACAAATGGCGTAACCAACACAGTATATGATAATTATACTAACTGTTGTCAGATACTTCATCCTCGTGTTAGTAGGAAATTATTCCAAGGGAACTTAATCCCATGATATAAAAATCTTATTTGACGTACCTATTAGCTAGCTTAGTTATTTACGATCACGAAAACCGGCAGACTACGTGGGTAACAGATGCCTCGCCATGCCGCCTCCGCCGGGACCCGGAAAACGAGGAACGCCTAAGAGGCGTTCGATCGACGTCGTAAGGGACGATATGCGTGCTAATGGGCTTAAGGCAAAGGACGCGAAAGACCGAGCGAAGTGGAGGCGTCTGTGTGGGAAAGCGGACCCCGGGCACCGAGGTGACAGCCAAGGGTAGCAACCGGGACTGGCGCTAAGATGATGATGGAGTTATTTACGATCATGGTCTATTTGTGTACCAAATTTAATAAAAATTATTTCAAGAGGTCTTGCGTGAAAGTATATGACGTCAGTCAACAGTATCATAATAAAAATTCACTTGGGGTTACTGCGCAGCTGCGCTAGCTTTTCTATACGTCACAAAAAGGGAAAAAACCTGACGTGCCACTTTTCGAATTACCCTCGTATATTTTACGGCAATTTATATGGCTGAGGGTGAATGCATTGACCCGAAACATATTAAATTAGTAGCGCCATGTTACAGTCAAGCTAAACTTGAGAGTAGAATTTTATAACCAAAACATCTTGACTGGCCTGTTGGTCTAGTAGTCAGTGACCCTGATTGCTATGCTTAAGGTCGTGGGTTCGATTCCCACCCAGGACAAATGTTTGTGTGATGGGCACGATCATTTGTTCTGTGTCTGGGTGTAATTTATCAATAATATGTATGTATTTAGAAATATATAAGTGTGTTTATCAGTTGTCTAGTACCCGTAACTCAAGCTCTGCTTAGCTTTTGACTAGACGGTGTTGCGTGATAGTTGTGAAATATATTATAATTTTAATATCTTCAGATGGAGTTTTGGATTTACTAGAAGACAAGGCGACCTGCTGAATGTTCACATCGAATCAAGAAGCCTCGTAAATCTTTTTTACTGGCAATTTGGCACAGGCACTTCAAGCTTCAATTGTCGCATCAATACCTAATTTTCTTTATATCGCTCTCTTTGCTTTTTGCCTTAAATAAAGTTCGTTTGCCTATTCTGCTGTTAACGAAATCTGCGAACTAGTGACCTTGTACTAATGACGTGACGTGATTTGGGTGAAGATTTATTTCTGATTTTTTAACAATAAGGATTTATCTTATTAAACGTATGTACTTTTTTCGTTTTTCATTGAAAAGGCACAAAATATAACAAAAAACTACACTAATATAATAAAGAAGTAACGTTTGTTTTTTTGTTTTTTTGTTTGTAGGGGGTAATCTCTAGAACTACTGGTCCGATTGGAAAAATTTTAGCAACAATAGAAAGCTGCTTCACTCCTGAGTGACATAGGTTATATTTTATGTACGCGGGCGAAGCCGCTGGAAAAAGCTAGTATTTTAATAAAACAAGTGAAAGATTAATACAATAAAAGAAAAGAAATAAATGTTTCCTAGTCAAAGCTTTTGATGAATGCTACTGGTAAATCCGATGCTCATTCACTCGGAGTTACATGATCAAATCTGAAATCAAAATATCCGCACGAGAACCAAGGCTAATGACATAGCCCGAAGAATCGCCAAACTTAAGTGCTAGTGCACAGAGCACATCCCCATTGTCCCCGTGCGAAGCTGGGGCGAATCGCTAGTTCAATATAAAATTTTTACTTGATAAATGATTACATGAAAAACGATGAAAAGTAATAGTTAAAAACTATACATGAGTAATGATGATCGTGTGGCGTTTAATAAAATGGCTTGCTGTGGTAACTAGGAAGTTTCTGGCCCTGGTATATATGCCAACGTAGTAATGTAGGTAGGTTTTTTAGTCTGTAAAAGTCTGACACTGTTTCCCACACTGCACAAGGGAGAGGAATCGCCATTAGATGATTTTACCTACCATAAAAAACGTTTAATTGAGTTTTTATATTTATCCTCCGTGGCAATAGCAAAAGCAAAAGCCCAGGACAAACTGTATGATACATTAGACAGTCCTGCAGGCCAGAAAGAGCTGTACCGGCTCTCTAGAATGAGAGAAAGAAAGGCGAGGGATGTTTGCCAGGTAAGATGTGTAAGAGATGAAAGGGGAATGGTTCTATCTGATGATGAAAAAATCAAAGAAAGGTGGAAGGAATATTTTGAAAGACTTATGAATGAAGAAAATAATTGGAGTGGGGTTTTAGAGAATAAACCAGTGAATGTGGGGTTAGTGAGAATGGTTAGTATGGAGGAAGTCAGGGAAGCAGTGAATGGAATGAAAAATGGTAAAGCCATTGGCCCGGATGGAATACCAGTTGAGGTGTGGAAGTTATTGAGAGTGGATGGATGGGTGTGGTTAGCTTTATTCTTCAATAAGCTGTTGCAGGAATAAGCCATACCTGATGAATGGTGCAACAGTTCCTTGGTGCCCATCTTTAAAAACAAAGGTGATGTGCTTGAGTGCAACAATTATAGAGGAATAAAGCTAATGTCGCATACCATGAAAGTATGGGAGAAAGTTATTGAACGGCGGCTGAGAGAAGAGAGTGAAATTTCACAGAACCAATTCGGTTTTATGCCTGGTCGTGGTACAACGGATGCCATATTTGCTATACGCCAGTTGTGCGAAAAATACAGAGGTGCACATAAAAACTTGCACATGGTATTCGTTGACCTCGAAAAGGCATACGACCGGGTACCTCGTGAGGTTCTGTGGTGGGCCCTTAAGGAGAAAGGTGTGCCTGGGATGTATGTGCAGTTGATCCGAGCGATGTATAGTCGCTGCAGTACACAAGTCCGGTCTGCAGCAGGCACCACTAACAACTTCAATGTGGCTGTCGGTTTACACCAAGGGTCGGCTCTTAGCCCTTACCTCTTCCTGATAATAATGGACGCTCTGACGTCGGAAATTCAGGAAGAGGCACCCTGGTGTATGCTGTTTGCCGATGATATTGTGCTGGTTGCCGAGAGTGCCCCAGAGGTCCAGAGCAGATTGGAGGTGTGGTGGCAAAGACTGGAGAGTGTTGGCCTAAAATTGAGCAGAACTAAAACCGAGTACCTGTTCTGCGATTTTGGCGGTCTCTCTAGTCCTGTGCCCATAACTCTCGCTGGAACGCCCATACCAATCTGTTCCGACTTTAGGTACCTTGGGTCGCTTATCCAAGGGAATGGTGAGGTAGACCGAGACGTGGCACATCGAATCAACTCAGGATGGATGAAATGGCGACAGGTCACTGGAACAACTTGCGACCCACGGATGCCCCTCAAGTTGAAGGGTAAAATCTACAAGTCCGTGATAAGGCCTGTCCTACTTTATGGGTCAGAATGTTGGGCTATGAAAAAGACGGATGAAAAGAGATTGCATGTAGCAGAGATGAGAATGTTGAGATGGATGTTTGGTGTGACGAGAATGGATAAAGTGAGAAATGAGTATATTAGAGGAAGTTTGAAAGTGGCGCCAGTGACTGAAAAGTTGAAAGGGAACCGTCTGTCTTGGTATGGCCATGTAAAAAGGCGGGATGAAACGCATGTTACAAAAAAAGCCATGAGTATACATGTGGATGGATGGAGAGGGAGAGGGAGACCAAAGAAAATATGGATGGATTGTGTGAGAAGGGATATGAAAGAAAGAGGAGTTAGTGATAGCGAGACGGGTGACAGGACAGAGTGGAAGAAAAAGACGTATTGCGCCGACCCCAAATAAAACGGGACAAGGGCAGGAAGATGATGATGATGATATTTGTCCTCCATATCATAATTATCCCTAAGTTTGTTTCGGTGTTTCTTCTTAGGGTAGACAGATAGGAAACACTGGACTCTTCTAGCTTAAACTGACAAAAAGTGTTATTTTAAAACCTATTTACAAAATATTTTTTTTTTTTATCATTTATGAATTTTTGTATACGTTGTTTATGAGTGCGCACCAAGCAATCAGGCAGTCTTAATTGGTTCAATCCTTGTACTGTACCCGGATAAACAAGGCTTTATCTAATTAAACATGAAAGCGCACGAAAACCGAGTGGTTCCAATATTCACCATGTAATTAGCAATCACGATGAACAGCGCCACCTAGAGATTAATTGATGAAACTCCGACGAGGGACCGTATTAATATTAATAGTGAAAGGAGCTCCCAAAAATGATACAAAATAATATTAGTAGAAGTGAGTAATAGTAATAATTTAAGTTTATTTAGGACATTAATGAAACTCTGTCTTGGTGGTAATTCGCCTGAAATAATGACATTACATCATATTGTTCACTGTAGGCGAAAATTCGTTTTAAGTCATCAGGTGAACGCTGGCGTTCGCACACCTATTTTTCTTTAATTATGTCTGGAATTACCAAAGTCGTAAGGTTAATTTGGTAAACAGATTAGAAAAAGTTATTTTGTATCAACCGATATTATTTTTGTGTGGGACATTGCTCGTAGATTGGACAGTCGATGGGGTCGAAAGGTTCTAGAGGGTCGACCGTGCACCCGAAACCGCAGTGTTGGAAGGCCTTCCATAAGGTGGACCGATGAGCTGGTGAGACACAGGAGCTTTTGTTGTGGCGACACTTGGGAGAGGCCTATGTCCAACAGTGGACGTCCTCCGGCTGCAATGATTATGATGATAATGATATTTTATTTTAAAGATAGCATAGCATAGATTTAACGATATTTTATTCGAAAAGTTGTAACTTTTCGAATAGTGAAATTCAAAGTTACGATTTCTCAAGAACTAAAAAAAATAGTTCGTGACAAATAGTAAGCCAGACAATGACCGCAATTTCCATAAATGTTCGACCTCAGAAAAGGGTGTCGCATATTTTTTTTGGGAATATCCCCAATCTAGATTCCGAATCTAGAAAAGGATTTATGAATACATGAAAACATTGGCCCTTACCCTTTTGCTGACTTTTATCCCAAAAGTTTAGGCCATAGTTTTTCAATATTTTATTCAATAGTTTGAAAAATATTTCACCGCCTAGGTCAAATAAAATGTTATGTTTGAAGGTACACAACTGGGTAATAAATCTTATAAGGTTGGAGAAATCAAAGATCGTGAGCTATTTGTTATTTTTTTTTATTGTTTATAGGTTCGCGCTTGGCCGCTATCTCACCTGATGGAAAGCGACGATGCGGTCGACGATGGAGAGCGCTTACCTAGAAATAACCTATTCACTCTTGACTTAAAGATTCCCGGAATTGGTATAGTGGAATCTATACTAATTGTTTTGTTTGTTTGTTTGAACGCGCTAATCTCAAGAACTACTGGTTCGATTTGAAAAATTCTTTTTGTGTTGAATAGATCATTTATCGAGGAAGGCTTTAGGCTATATAACATCACGCTGCAACTAATAGAAGCGAAGAAACAACGGAAAATGTGGAAAAAACGGGGAAAATTATTCATCTTTGAGGGCTTCCGTTGCGTGCGCTGCGAAAACGGTTCAAGATACCAAAAAAATATGTATGAAAGAGTTATTTCTCTTAAAATGATCTAAAAAAATGTCCGCGACAGTAGATGTCTATCTTTTAAGGTTAACTCACTAGAACCGTTTTTATGGAAATCAGGCCGAAATTAATGCTTTATTACCAATTATTTGTTAGAGTTGTATCAACATAATAATATTAATTATACTTTATCCAAATAAATGTGTTTTTGATTAAGAGTATGTAATTGTGAACAAAATTGTCTTTGACATCACTTATTTTCAATGAACGTCTTAGAAGATATTACAATTTTAAAATAACTCCGATATAAAATTCACACCCGCCGCATGATGTGCAAAATATGACGCTGCGCCTGGCCGGCGGGCGAGGAGAGGAGTTGCTTGCGGGCGGCGCGGAGGGGTTTTTTTTAATGGTAGGTAAAAATCATCCAATGACGAATCCCGCTCTTGGGCGGAGCGGGGAACAGTGTCAGACTCTTACTGACTAAACAACCTACCCCGGTAGGTTGTTTCTCTGGGAATAATCCCAGAACCCCACTATAACGCTTTCGCACCAACCCTCGGCTGCAGGAGGCTTCGACCCTGAAGGGCCCCACAGTTTGCTGATAACACCTTGAGGCGTGCGGGAGCAGTGCACGCCGTCGACGACATGGTCTAGGTCTGGACTGTTACCAGACAACCGGACGGCGAGCTACCCATTGCTCACCGTCCGCAAGTTAGCGTCTACGGTGGCCGGATATCGGCGGGATCGCGGCGGCGACGGCTACGGCGAGGGCGCTGTTGCCCTTGCCTTATGCAGTCGGCCTCCTCCTTTACGAGCATTAGGTACTGCTTCGCAGAAGGAGGCGACCGCTTGCCATTCTTCTTCGCTGAGAACCATGACCTGATTCAAGGCCCGGCGTGAGAGGTCGCCGCCGCCGATCACACCCACGAGGACACGGTGATGCTCTTGGCTGGCCACACAGTGGCGACACCCGGGCGTCTCTTCTGCAAGAATTCGGCGCAGGAATCTCCTGAACTTGCCATGTTTGGTGAGAAACTGCGTCATGCGGAAGTGAGGACACCGTGATGTCTATCCAACCACACCTCAAAGACTCCTCTTTGACTTACCGCCGAGATTATGGCGTGCCCAAGGGGGGTGTAGCTCTATGAAGTACTTTTAGATAATATGTTCTTTTAAAAATTAAATTGTCGAAAAAAAAATAATAACAGAAATTGACACGGGCAAAGTCGTAGGTAACAGCTATAATTTATAAAGCTGAGGAGGTTGTTTGCAAAAATAAATATGATGCCCAAAATAACTATTCCACGCGGACGAAGTCGCGGGCACAGCTAGTCTATAATATGTATGTAATTAGAAATATAAAAGTATATTTATCAGTTGTCCAGTACCCATAACACAAGCTTTGCTTAGCTTGGGACTAGACGACGTTGTGTGAAAAAAAAAACTGCACATATTTTATTCCGAAATAAAGTTTGAATCTTAATTCCCAAAGGAAATTAACAAGTATCAAGTACAGTACGTCGATTCTGTAAAATTCGAACAACAACTCGCATATCGCTTCGATACTCACTCTCACTTCGGTTAAGGTTCAAAATGACCTTGATTTTGCATTCTGTAAGCATCACCTAGGCGCTTGCGAAGTGAAGTGAGTTTCGAGGCAGCCATTACTGTGCTAGTGATTGCCACACTCAACAAAATGTAAGTTGAGATTTATCGGTTTTTTATTTTACTAGTTTTTGACACAGAATTTTAGCTATTATGATGTTTAAATTAAAGTATCTTATTTTATGGAATTTGGGGCAGCTAATTAGTAAAATAAAAAAATAGAAAACTCTAAATTCGTGTCGTGAATCGTCATTAGTAATCTGTGGACCGACAATATTTTCATTGACTTGACGTTGCAGTTGAAGTTGACTTGACGTTGCATTGTTTTGTTTACGATTTGTTTGTTTTTTAATTGTTCAGTGCCGATAAAAATTTTGAAATAATCATGAAGTAAGTTTATATTTCTAGTTGCAAAGTTTTAGAATAATGTTAATTAAGGAAGTGTTTATTTAGTTTTCTAATCCAACAATAATGTTTCAGTCCAATTGAGACACGTTCCTCTCACCCATCGTCGGCTCAGGTTGAAACTCTGGTAGAGTTTATGGAAAGAAACCCTGGCATGGCGAAGGGTTTCTTGAGAACTCAAAATGCCAGAGAGCGAAGTCGGCGTCAGTGGGAGGAACTAGCCGTGCGCCTAAATAGTATAGGTGGCACCATCAAAACATATAAACAGTGGACAAAGGTTAGCAGTTCTTTTTTACATGTTGAACCACTTAACATTCCTTACCCTTAAACCCCAAGCGGACGCAGGCAAAACCACTTAAAATGTGCGATGAACCTTGGTTTGAAGTGTGTTCCTTGATTTCATAAATGTTTTTTTTTTTTATTTTAACGTTAATTTTGCTCAATTTTTAACTATTACTAATATTATACTACTAATAAGAAAATGGAGATTTTAACCTTTCGATATTGTAATTACAGAAACAATTAAAAAACTATAGATGTGCGAATGCTAGCGTTCGCTTGGGGCTTGTATTAATTTTTTTTGTTTGTAGTTATTTAATTGTAGTTTGAATAATACTATATATAATAACAGCAATTTTTTAATAATTTCTTTAACTAAATGTCTGATTGTAGTATTGGTCTGACAAAAAAAGTGCCATTAAAAAAAAAGTAGCAGCACGCTCTGCTGCTAGGCGTAGGACTGGTGGTGGGGTGGAGGATGAAGTGGAGCTTTCAGAGCTTGAAGAGAGAGTTGTTGCTTTATGTGGTGGTGAAAGCTTTTCAACAGGAGATGCACATTTAGGCATACAGCCATTTCCGGTAAGAAATTTAGAAATGCAACAGGTAAGTCAAGCCCAGCCAGGCGCATTACTTTGTGTAATTTATTTCATTACCACTGCTCTCAAAATGGTGAAGGAAAACATCGTGAGGAAACCGACATGTCCTAGAACCAAAAATTCGAAGACATGTGACATCCACCAATCCGCACTGGGCCCGCGTGGTGGATTATGGCCCTTTCCCTCTCCTAGAGAGAGGAGGCCTATGTCCCTGCAGTGGGAACATTAAAAAAGGCTGATGATGATGGAAACACTCTGAAAGGTTTACTGTTGTTTTTATAGCACCAATTTTTTGGTAGATTTGACCCAGCCTAATGTAAATTTGAAATTGTACCCTTTCTTATGTAAAGTTAACTTTTATTAGATTTTTTTGGTAAATTTACCTACCTGTTTCAGGAAAATAATACTCCATCTCCATCACATGAAGTGCAACAAATAGAAGGTGCTGATACTGACAATGTAAGATATTTAAATTTGGTTAATAATTGTATGGGATTAAAATTGTATACTCTTATCTAGCATTTATCTGTTTATATTTACCTATTATAGGTTCATGTACCACTACAACAACAGAGTCAGGCACCTTCAGAGGAATCATCAGCTATTGTGTTTTATGTAAGCTATATTGTACTAAACACTAGGTAGTACCTAGTCACATCAGATTTATGTAGGTACATATACCCACTATTATAAATCTGATGTGTTTAGATTCAAATTCATTACTAATATAATTCAAATAGTAATTTATCTGTAGGTTACCTATTTGCAGTAAAAATATTTTTATCTAATTTTATCCCACAAGGAAGATATGGAGTAACATCCAATTTACTTTTCAGGATTCCAACCTGATTGAGGATAATCAAGAACAAAGGCATAATTACAGACCACCAGATCGTGCAATTTTGAGGAGAAGACTGTTTGCTTCCTCATCCAGCTCAACTGTTGGAACAAGCCAAAGCATTTTACGGGTATGTACCTGAGTAGAGACAGATTTAAGTTGTCACAGCAAGTGTGACTGTGATGATTCAAATCACACCTTGAGATTAGAGCTGCTACACTAACTCAAGCCATAGATAGGGCTTTTTTTTACTTTTATTTATCTAATTCTAATTAAACCTAAGGAGTATTTTTTTTTACTTTCTTTTTAAAATTTCAAGTGCTTTAATATTATTTACTTTGTCACTAAGCAACTTTTCATGGAATTTTCAATATTTAATTATAATATTAGGAAGTGGGTTTCCTTATCTTAGGATTTTTTCTGTTGTTTCAGAATAACCAGTTAGAACACACTCCTCCTCCAAATCCTCATGTATATCATCCTAGCCTGTCCCCTCCTACTGTAACACTCTCACACACACCCACACCTTCACCTTCACGCCGTGGTTCTACCCAAGTAGCCTCCCCAGTGATTCATCGAACTGCTGCTTCATCATGTAAGTAACCAATTGTCACTACTATTAGATCGAGAATTTAAAAGAAAATGGAATTTTTCATACTAAAATTTTCTTTTTTATTTGTTATTAAATTTATTAATTACGATTGTTATATAATATAGATTAAGTGAAAAAAATAAGTTTTGGACTAGGTAAAACAAATAATGGTCATTTCTGCTCACAAAAGATTTTATGTTTAGAAAACTAAGTAATAAGGTTTTTTTTTACTATTGGCAGTTGTCTTTCATTAATGGTCTTTATTCGATATAATAATTATCAAGCAAGATGAATATTTTGAATCATAGAAGTGAAGACTATTTGTGAGAAACAAAAACGCCAATTTCATAGTAAAGATAGGAACCCAATATTGTGTGGATTTGCTCATGCTCAATGATGAACTCGGTTCATAATACATTTGGGTTGATTTATCCTTTTATTTTGTACCTAAGTATTTGATTTAGGAAAAAAAACTTTAAATTAACGGTACTATTAGGAACACAGCTGCCAACTTAAATAACCATTATCCATTTATCTTTTTAGCTTCACGTAACGCAGCTTCAGTTGCTTCACGTAATGCAGCTTCAGTTGCATCACGTAACGCAGCTTCAGTTGCTTCACCTTCTCGCCGCCCTAGGACAGTTCGTGGTAGTCGAGGTGGTTCTGTGTGTAAGTATACCTAAACTAATAATGGCTTCATTTTTTAAACAAATGAGAAAAGAAAAGCTGCTATTTATTTAAGAGGTTATTATTTTAACGCATCGTAGTAATAGATGTTCTATTTTCAGCATCACGTCACACGTCTTCAGTTGCTGCTCCTCCACCATCACAACGGCGAACGGAATTCTCCACCATCACTGACAGATTCCTGAGGGTGGAAGAACAGCAGCTGGAGTTACAGAGATCAAATCAACAGATCTTGCAGTCCTTTCTGGAGAGGAGTGCTGACAATGATAAAATTTTAGCTGATGCTGTGGCTTCAGTCGGGAATGGGCTGCAAACGTTGGCACAGGCCATAAATAGAGATAGGGTGTAACTTATTTTTGAATGAAAGAAGAAAGAAAGAAATATTTTTTTGATATTTAAATTAAACACTTTTAACGAATACTAGCGCAGTTTTATTGAAAGACCCGCCTCATACACCACAGAATACATACAATAAACGACACCATCGATCAATTAATTATGACGTGAACGCCAAAGCCTATTTACAATGTTTCGCCTACGTAATTGCCCTAGAGCTAAATCGGTGTTAGATGGCAAATCCCTAGTTTGCCTCCTTTGTACTTCAGCAATTGTTTGGAGCTCTTCTAGTCGCTCGTCTTCTGAAAATGTGAATGCTGGCAATCCTGCGCGGTTGCACATGTTGTGCAAAACACAACATGCTACAACTATTTTCGCAACTACGTCTGGATGATAGTTGAGCACTCTGTGTACTAACAAGCACCTAAATCGTCCTTTTAGGAGGCCAATTGTCCTCTCAACTGAATTGCGAGCAGTTAGATGACAGTCATTGTAATAAGCTTCTGCGGAATTATCTTCAGCACCACTAATTGGTGTCATAAGGTAGGCACGCTGAGCATATCCTGAATCACCTGAAAAAAAAAAACAACTATGTAGTTTTTATACCTAGTAATTAGATTTATTTTCTAAAATAGGGGCAGGGAGGGTTTAACTAACCAAGCAAAACAACTTCTTCACCAGCGTTTGTTAATGCTTCTAAGTGGTCTTTTATAACACCATAGTTAAAAATGAAGCTATCATGAGTAGCTCCACCGTATGTTGGATCAACATGTAAAATATTTAAATCTGCATCAGTGATCTGAAAAAAAAAGACTAATTGAATGTTGTAATTATTATCATTAGGTATGATAATAATTACAACATTGAATTCCATTTTACCAATTGGACATTTCTTGCATGGTAGCCTTTGCGACAGTAAAAACGTTCTTCATTTTCTGCTGGTTTTTGCATTGCCACCAGAGTGCCATCAATACATCCAAGAGCTGCTGGAAAGCCAAATTTTTTGTAGAACCTGTAATTTACAGTAACCAGTAACATGATCAACTGTCATAAAAAAATGTAAAAATCAATCACTTTAATTATAATATACCTACTAACCTTTCTTTTAACATTTGTCTTTCTTGTATATTTTGAGGAAACCTAATATATTTCTTTACTATTGCCGGATTATTGAGAGCTTCCACTACTTCATTAATGCAACGAGATGCTGATGATTGTGATAAATATGTTCTTATATTTTCTTTAATAATTTTCTGATAACTGCCATTAGCCAAGAATGACAAGGTGCATAATAACTGTGAAACAATAATAAAATTAAAACCTACTTAATCTAGATCTAGTCAAAACAAAATAGGGATCAATTTGGTTATTTACTAATAGAATACCAATATTATAAGTATACAGAGTCCTTAGATTAACATAAAAACATATATATAGCTAGCGGGGAAACCATCTAGGGAACCTAGGGAATAAATACTCCTTATTAAGAAGTGTTTCTCTTATTATGGTGTGCTTGTTTACAAATCTTTCGGCTACCTTTAAACTGTGTACATACGTACAAAATTAACTTTATACCAACTTAGTAATAAAATGAAGCACTTACTTTTATGCGAGTTGAAAGTCCTTTGCCTCGACGTTTTGTGGGCTTTATCAGAGGCAGTAACTCATACTCCAGTTGGTCAATTAGCTCCTTTGACAATCTATACACGCTCACATAGTCGTCATCGCGGGTTAATAAAGATAAACTTCGAATTTTGGTGGAATGTCGACGCTTTTCTAGTTTATCCAAAGTATGAGCTTCTTCTAATAATGCTTTAAATAAAAACATTCTTGCCATCGTTATCGCTTAAGTAGGTAGGCACTTATTCACTTTAAAACTTTAAAAACTTTATCTAAACACTATTTAACTATGATTTCTTCTATTTTCACTCGTAAAATAGATGCTTATAATTTGACACTTTGAATCGGGTTCGCGTTCGAAGGGAGCGTCGAAGTGACGGGGGAATTACCTTATAGAATACCACTTAAAACGTCATCTCATACTTTATCTGTCAAAATCTCGCATTCAATTTAGTTCAACTCGCAAACACGCTCGCAAGTGTAGCGCTAGTGTAGATTCGAATTGTCAATCGAGTTTTCAGAATGCCAAACAAGAAACTCACGGCGGATTCAGATTCGAAGTTTAGAGTGAAGTCTTACAGAATCACACTGCAGTTTTGGTAAAACCTTTTTAGATTAACATTACACTATTGACCACTTGCCTTATTAAAAATACTCGAGATGCCATTAGATTTTACTTTTTTATTTATTTTTTACTTTTTGTTAAACGGCTATGGCTATCCATATTTTTTTTTAATAAATTCCGGCCAGGAATTCCTTTCTATTAGGTGATTAAAACTTTTTTATTAAAATATAAGCCATTATTTCGATACAGATTCTGCACTTTTCCAGTGCTATAGAAATCATTTTGTTTTTTTCGCCACTGGATGATAGATGTAACCTTGATGTAACTCATTCTAATGTTTTTATAGTATTTGGCAGCAAAAGTGTCAGTTTAGCCTTCTCAACAAGCTTCGTTGAGGTCAATATTACAAAAACAAGGAAATTCAGCTCTATTTTACCGAGATTGCTTCTGTTTCTATAATTCCATATGATCTAGTTATAAGACAATTGAACTCTTTCATCAAAATATCCACTGAGAATCAATTTGCGAAAAATTTAAACTAGCCACTGAAAATAATAAATTAAACGTAACACTCCTTGTTTTGAGCAGTTTCGTAAAAAAAAAGAAATTTATTATGATTAGTCTGGCCTTAATTAGGTCAGACTCATCATAATAAATTATTCCCGGCTTCGTTATTATTATCGAGTTATACAAGAAAATTATTCACATTTACATTTCAAATCATTTGATCTCCAATTACTTTGGGGAATCTTACTAATATTATAAATGCGAAAGTTACGATGTTTGGATGTTTGTTACTCAATCACGCCAAAACGTCTGGACGGATCTGGATGAAATTTGGCACAGGCATAAGATACACTCCGGAATAGGACATAGGCTACTTTTTATCCCGGAAACCCTAACCTCAATACCACGCGGGCGAAGCCGCGGGCAAAAACTAGTAAACATATAATTTGTAAAAATTTCTACCTCATAAAGGTTGTATGATAGACTTCACTGAAAGACGTAACGGACAAACAGGCACAAGGATAGATGGATAGCGGAGGCTTAGAAATAGGGTGCTATTGGCACTCTTTGAGTACGAAACCCGAAAAACATAAAAAAAATCAACGCTACCACGCATACCTACACTAGTAATATATTAACAGAGGCATCCATTACTTCTCTCCTTCATGCTGACACAACGAATGTCCTTAATACCGCGTAATGGTTGCATCGTACGCCGAGCTATCTTTATCGCCTCTCTGATTACGCGCTGCCGCACCACTCGGCAATTTAATTAGCTCAGTGACGTCATTAGATTTGGACGTGCAGTGCGGTCAGCAGAGTTCCGGCTTATTAAGGAAAATGTATGATAGTCGAAAAACAGGATCTAATTATGAAGGCATGGAGTGTTGGACATTAGCATGATTATATTATTATAGATAACTTTTTCTGTGCTTTACCTGTAATAATTCTGTTGACTTAAGTAGGTGGATGAAAGGTGGTTGGCGATTGCGATGTACACTAAGAAATGTAGACCCTAAAGGAAGAAAGAATTAAAGAGTTATATTGATTAAAAATGGTTATCATTACATAGTATAAAACAAAGTTGCCTTTCCATATGTATGCTTAGATCTTTAAAAGTACGCAACGGATTTTGATGGGTTTTTTTAATAGATAGAGTGATTCAAGAGGAAGGTTTATATGTATAATACATGCATAATATATTCAATAGTAGTACTCGTGCGAAGCGGGAGGGGGGGCGCTAGTACATAATATACCTGTAATATTAGAGAATTTCCTTAAATTCTTCATGGATTCCATCATTAAAACTGAATTTGAAAGATCAGAAGAATTTTCCAAACTGGTTCATACATTATTTATTATTAGTGTTTGTGTGTACAAAAATAAATAATAAATACTGTAGGCCCTGTCAAAAAAACACTAGTTTTACCAGATATAGCACTGATTTCCGTTCCAAGGCAAAGGACTAAAGATGCAAAAGGAACAAAACCGTTTGAAAGTCACAACTACTATTAATTCTTATATTTTACAGAGATAAATGACCGGGCTTATGCATATGAACACGTCATAAAACATGTAATATGTGGAACGAAGAAAATAAAACAACGAGAGCGGCTCGGGCCGAGCTCGTGCATAACTTATGGTGTGTGGATACCATGATGCTGTGTGAACCGAGACTTTTCTTATTTGCACACGTACAGAAACTCAATAAATTCCTTATGCTGTACTGATTTATTAAGACATTCTCATTTTTGCTATCCCTTTGATTATGTTACTATGTTTACGTGTGATAATTTTCTTTGATTTGTAAATCCTCCAAGCTGGAAGGAAATAAATAAATAAAATAAAGTGTATATTAATATCATAAAAAAAGGAAAACCGGGTTTACCGGTACCAACTATAATTCAAAGTGTCGTTATTTTCTTAGCAGTGCCTGGGTATCGTTATATTTTAGTAACGGTACTTGTTACTAAAAAAATTGAAAAAATGAAATTGATGAAATATTAGCATATAAAAATACTACTATTTTTATCGGTAATTTTTAGCGCTATAGCAAACGTCGTGGGTGTTTGACGTAGCGCATCGGCGCGCGATCCCACGTTTATTTGGCACGTTTTTGTAGGTAGTACGCACGCTCAGTGTCAAAAGAGGATCAGTATTTGCGTCGAATGAAATAGAAAGGGAGATAATATGTAAAGTGTAAGCTTAAGTAGAAGTATGACCGTCAGGCAGTTATAACGGTACCATTTTTTTACCGGTATTTTAAGCCTTGCGAGAATAGTCTATTATTTTTTTACGCTCAAATTGCCTATTGTATACGAATGAATTAGTTACCATGAAATATTTTGCGATTTCTTGGGGCTTGAGCTTTATTTAATTTTAGGTAATGCACATTTCTATAAGAAATATAAACACATTTCTTTCTTTCAAATTTTTGTATTTTGAGTTTGTAAATAAAGTGAGCATCAATAGACTAACTGAACGTTTTATTGCAAACTATCGTTAGTTACTAAAAAGGTTTTTTCAATGTAAATTTACAATATCGTTCTGAAAAATAGCTGCGAAAAAACTATCATCTTCTCTAACTGTTCCTATTAAATCAACTGTTGGTCGTGCCCAGGACAGATACTCGAAAAACGACACATATTTTTACTCCACTGGAATTTTGACATTGAAAATTTTTATTGTTTTCTCTTTTCTCACTATCGTGACAATCTTTTGTCACCGTAAAAAAAGTCGTGGACGATAGTCAATCGTAAATTTTTAAATGACGTGGTTGATATATTTAAACTAGCTTTTGCCCGCGGCTTTGCTCCCGGCCACAGAAACATGTGATAAATGAAGAACCAATTTGACCGATTTTGTGCAAACTTTACATAAACCATCTACTAAATAGTTCAAACAAAGCCTAAACATGTGGTTTGAATAGCTAAGCCCGCACTTCAGTTATATCATTACAACGACAAGTGGCATTGATTTTTATATATATCGATCACAACCAAAAATATTGTATGTGAACATTCAACATTTAAATATATAAGTTACAACATTTATAAATACACGATTATCTGTCGTAACGACAAAGTTGGAAGGCGGCCTAAGCCTAACCAAAGAATCTGTGTGTTTTACGTTCCACCATTAATTACTTTCAGCAAAAAGTCAAAGTCTATTTTACAGAAGCGCCTCTGAGTCGCAGTTGATAAAATTCTCGTTGAACTTTCAATGGAACTGTACTTACCAGGGCGTTTAATTGCTTTTTAGTATTAACATATCTAATTAGTTACGGAAATTTATTGAAACAGGTCTTTAGAAACCTTGTACTTTTAATCACGATTCAGAATGATGAACATATTAAAAAAACACTTTTTTCTTGAAACAGGTTGTGTGAAATAAATTAAAGTAATAGAGTTTTCAGGCGTTATCCCTCTTTTGTCGCTTGCTTTATCATTAAATAGTACTTTGGATGAAGTGAGAAGCTTAAAAACTCAGGTTGTCAATAGACGATTGAGGAGAGTCTTCAATATTGTATGCATTTACTCTCTTCTTATACTTTTTGACTGAACGTAAGCTTGCATCTCGCAACACATACAATTCTATTTCTTTACCATTCCTAATTCTATATTTCTAACGACTTCTACGACCAAATAACCAGCAGAAATATAAATAATATAATTTTGATGAGTTCGGTTATTACAAAACTTTTTCTATTATAAACTTATTGAGATCAGTTTTTGAAACATATATTATATATATAGATCAGCAATTTCTGTGTAATAAGAAAGATATCGAAGTAATGTAAGTTCGCTGCGGGCTGGGATATAATTATTATACCTACGTATGAGAGGGCTACAGCAAAAAAATATAAATTGTAAGCTATTCTGATTCTGCTGGTTAGATTAATTCACAGTAACAAACATGTACTTAACTTGAGTAAATTATTTAGTTTCAATTTGACAAAAGATAAACTAAGAAATAAAGAATTAAGGAAAGAAAAAAAGCAACGTGAAGAATTTAGTAAAAATTTTAAATTACTTAATGTAAGAGTCACAGATATAAGAAAAGAGTTGTTTGAGACTGTTTTTTATATTTCTATGTTACGAGTTTTATGACCCATCAGGTGGGATCGCAGTCAAGCACTAGTTTATTGCAAGTTAAAAAAAAAAAAGAGTAATTCTGTACCAGTGAGCTTCAAGTATTTTACAGTCCAACAATGTGGATATATATGTATTTATTTATTTAAAAGAACTTCATGCAACAAAACGGACTGCAACTCTAAGCGCAAATCCATGTAAGAACTGTTATCTCCAGATCCCATGTTAGGAGGCTAGCAAGGAGGTTTGTCGCTTCCAGATGGCCATGACCCCCTGAGATACGTTCAAATTGACCGCCGCTTGTGGCCATTTATGAGGACATTTACAATGTGCTGGTGCTCACGCCTGCACATTGTAAATGGCCTCATGATATTTTCCTTTACTGTTTTGAGAGCAGTGGTGACGATATGAATTAGGTACACTTAAAAATCTTGCTCGTTTTATACCCGTACCTGGTGTGTAGAGGCCGTTAAAATTGTTCCACCATATTTTCAACGCAAAATTGTAACTTTTTTTAATGGTAGGTAAAAGTCGTCCAATGATGAATCCCGCCCTTGAGCGGAGCGGGAAACAGTGTCAGACTCTTACTGACTAAAGAACCTACCCCGTCCCTACGTTGCCATCTATACCAGGGCTGGAGCCTTCTTTTCTGACACGAACCCTTGGCCCCAGTTGGCTTCAACTCTTCTGCAGGGTTCCTACGGTTTGCTGTCCACTCCTTGAGGCGCGCAGGAACAGTGCGCGCCCTCGACGACTTGGTCTGGACGGTTACTAGACAATCGAACGGCGAACTACCCATTGCTCGTCAGCTCGAAATTTCAGCTTTATAATATTCTAAATGATGTAAGAATCATTATTCACACTTCAAAGATTTAGACAAAGGCATATTGTTTTAGACTTTCAGCATTCATAAAATTTAAGAGAATAACTCTACAGCGAATATTTCAAGTGGCGAGCTCATAAATCAAGGTAGGCGCTCGGAGAACTTCAGGTTTTAATTAAGCTGTCTGAAAGGGAATAGCTGTCAACAGTCACCCTGAGTTTGCCCTTTACCTTGTAAAATATTATGTCTGTAATTAGGTACTTCTAACTTTGACGAAGAGGCTATTCTCGGTAGTAACTGTATTATTAGATGATGATTTCTTAGAAACCGTTAGGCTCCTCGGGCAGGTCGACTATTTGTAGTGATGCTTTAGAGCTTCGTTTCGCTGCAGCGTATTAGTAGCGAGTTGGCATCTCTTTTATATTGCGGTGCGACTAACTTGCGTTAGTAACGATGCTGTTGCATGCTTACAAAATGCATGAGAGAATCGCTACAAAAAATTGCCGTAGGCAATTGCAGGGGCCTTATATCACACTAATTTACTAGGTTGAACGTGGTTTTGCTAAAATGTATAACCACTATTTTAAAAACCGCGTAAAAAGCGTAAAAATATTTTTTTTTTCTATTCGCCAATATTTCTTTAAAAAACCCAAAAATTCTACTCACATTATACTTGCTGTCTGAAAGGGAATAGCTGTCAACAGTCACCCTGAGTTCCCCTTTACCTTGTAAAATATTATGTCTGTAATTAGGTACTTCTAACTTTGACGAAGAGGCTATTCTCGGGAGTAACTGTATTATTAGATGATGATTTCTTCGAAACCGTAGAATTTAGGATCCTCGGCCAGGTCGACTATTTGTGTATTTGTGTAGTGCTGCTTTAGAGCTTCGTTTCGCTGTAGCGAGCGTAGTAGCGTTGCGACCAACGTGCATTAATTACGGCGCACGCTTACAAAACACGCGATTGCATCGCTACTAAAATTGCCGTGAATATGTGTCACACTAATGTACTTGGTTGAAGGCGGTTTTGCTAAAATATATAACCAATATTTTAAAAACCCTAGCACAGAGCAGAGTCAGTTGTGCAGATAAACAAATAAGTCTTTTCAAAATTTAGCGACAAGCTTTCAAATTCTCAGACTATAATAAAATTATGCATGATATTTTTTTAGAGACATGTAACCGTGAGCTAAATGCCCTACATAAAACATATATTTGTACGCCTCTAGGCATAACATGGCGCTCTGTGAACCTAATATAAGACCTGTATACCTACCTGTGTTAACAAATAAAAGCGATTTTGATTTTGAAAGCTTTTAAATCATGTAGAGTTGTTTAAATTTTGTTTTCAACTAAAATTTTAATTTAAACAGCACATAACAATTTTTATAGTGTGTAATGGCGTTATAAATTAATGGTATAAGTTTTAAAGGAAAAGTTATTTTTTTCTTTACGGCAATATTTCTTTAAAAATCCTAAAAATTCTGCTCACATTATACTTGATTGGCCAACTACCAACTATTTAAATATGTTCAATCAACTAAAGTTCTGAAGGGTCCCTAACTTTCTAGAGAAGACCTTTCCCCCTTTTGTAACTGTGTTACCGTGATTGTGCCAGAACTACTGAACTTTAAGCATATTTGTAAAGATTACCTCGTCGTCCGCATCCCTTGGGGCAGTTCCAACAATCCTCGGTACTATTTGACTAATCCTCAAGATGTTGACCGATGCCAAAGTTTTCCTAACTTCTTGGCAACGGAAACTTGATTTATCAAACGAACTAGAGTTCGTAGAAGATAAAATAATAAGAAGTTGTAATCTATTTTACTTTAGTGTTTGGTAAACGACAAATATAAATTATTTGGTAAGTCAATATTAGGTTAACTAAAATCAAAGACTGGAAAAAGATTCTAATTAGTGTACTGTAAAAAAAAATTGAGAAGAAATCTGGCTTTGTCATTCATCCATATTTTATCATTGTGAAGCGGTACAAAATATTTTTAAGAGACATTCGGTCATATTGTATGGGACATTTGAAGTGCCTCATGTCCTACCCCATCTGTCACGATATTATAGACAGCCCGTGACTGTCCTCCATTAATAGTACATTGTTATACGAGGGATGAAAGAAAGTTATTTAGTCCCGAGAAATTTCTTGGCGACCGAGCGAGAGCGAGGTCACTAATAGTTCGAGGGACTAAATAACTTTTGAACCCGAGGTAAACACTGTGCTTTTCATTACGAATACGAGGAAAATAAAAATAATAAAAACCTGAGTCGTCGTCAAAGGTATGTTTTTAGGTAGGTATATTTCTTTTGATTTAGGCGGTAAGCGGTTTTCTCCTCTTAAGAATCTTGCGTTAAATTTATAACTGAAGCTGATGAACTTATCGTGTTAATAAAAATTTCTTGTAACAGAGATTTAGCAAAATGTAAACAAAACTAACCTATACACTTCGAAAAAAAAAGGAAGATCAAATCGGCCACAGATTATAGAGAGTCTACCATTTACCCGCCAATTTTTTTTTTCAGTGTTCGGCTCCCTGGCTTTTCAGTCAATAGTTTTCATTTTGTCATTGTAAAAATGGGTCCGGTCAACATTTTTCTCAAATATATATTAATTTTAATGAAATAATTGAAAGTAAATTAAAATAAAGTCATAAAAAAAGTATTCTTAAATTATTTCTATTTCTATGTCATTTTAATTCGGTATACAGTTTCGGGTCACGGTGCAATACAAATGTCAAAATTGAACTAGTTTTTTTTTTAATATTTGCTGTCTAAATATTAAAAAAACAACTGTCAGTTGTAAAATAAAACTCCCTAGGGAGTAAAAGTGCTTCTTCCAACCCTGTCCGCAGGCAACTTTACACCTACTTTCAGAGTATGAGTAATGAAAACTTATTTTTTTTTTTAGTAGAATTTTCATTGAAGAATGCAGCCGATGGATAGATACTAATTAAGCGTGATTACATTAATTTGCGTTCATGACATGAACGAAACATGTAAGTCGTGGCCGCCATTCAGCAGGCGCTGCTCTCGAACAAAATATTATTACCTACATTATTTTTCTTGGATACACCAAAGGAATGTACTCTTTTCTAGGATCATTAATGTATCGCTTTCTTTTTCGGTATAAGAAAAGATTAAGGCCCTAGGTCTATTAGACCTCACTGTGTACACTCATCTTTTTATAGATATTATTTGCTTTTTTTAAATGTCATTTCAATACAAACTTTTCTAATTAACAGAAAACCGTAACACAAGTTGTCCTCTTTCCAAAGTTAATTAAGCATCACAACTTTGAGAAACTTAATTCTTCATTGACTTAATTAGATGCCCAAAGACGTCTTCAGTCCATTTTCTATTTAAAATACCATCTTTACAAATCAAATGGTAGCGAAGAAGGCATTATACAGCTTATTCAAAGTTCCGTTTTTGTATCGTTTGAAAAAGTTTAAATTCAATACGTTGAAAGCCATTGAAAACCTATTTCGATTACCGTTTTTTTTAATGAAATAAGTAAGTTATAAAAGTTTGTATTGCTTGGCTATTCAAGCTAAGTTCGCTGGGAACGGACATTTATTTATAACTTTATTGCACACCATCATTTATCACAGGACAAACATTCTTATATCTCAGCCGACCAGGCTGTAGTCATCCCATGATTATATTAGTAATTCTGAGTAAATGTTGTAACATAAACCATTTTTTTTTGGAGTAGGGTTTCTTGTCGGTTCTTCTCGATTGAAAACATCTATTTGGAACCGTACACTAATTTGTGACTTTTTATAAGTGTAGAAATAAAAATATTTTGACTTTGACTTTGAAATCCACAGATTAAATTATCACAAATGTAAAAATATTGTTAAGGAATGGCTACTTGAGAAATCCTATGATGAGACCGAAAAACTTCTCTTACCTCATGTTTAAGTCAGATCTCCTCTTATTCGAATAGCTATAAATACAATCACTCGTTCACACTGTCCTTTTTCACACACCTAACACTACCACACCAAACACTACCACACCTACCAAGACACGCCACGCCATACTTACTTGCACTTGCACATTACTTACACATACACAACAGTTTCCTCCACAAATAACTTACTCTCACTCAAACACTCACCATACAGTTTTTTCTTTTTTTTTTCTCTTTATTTTTTATTTTTACTTTCATTATTTTAATTGCTTACAAGTAATTAATTGTTCTTATTGTATTCTTTATGTTACTGGTGAAAACAGTTTTTGTGTGACTTTTATAATCTAATCTACCCTTATGGAATCACTGGTCCCCAAGTCACAGGCTATAAACCTAGTTTGGGAGCCAGGAGATAATACCCAATGCACATTTTGTTGTATTATACTACTGTACCTGTAACATATGTAATAATTCTTCTGTGAAATAAACATTATTAATGATAGGCTGAGCCCAAGTCGTTGACGGTGCGATGCATATTTTTTTTTCATTGTTTATTTGGGTCTTACTCCAGATAATTTACAAACCCCATAATACCTTCTAAGTTAAAGAGGTATCAGCAACCAATGGATTCGTCCGAGGCGAGGTCGTCCAAGGCTGCGTCATCCGGTACGCGGTCGCCAATCCAGAACCTTTCGGCTCCTACGGCCCCAACGACAGCTGAGACCAGTTTATTGCGCTTTTCGTAGCACTTATCGGCTATGATGATGATGATGATCATTATCATAGCCTAAGAAATCGACCCGCGTGGCTAATACTTTTTAGCCATAAAGTAAAAAGGAAACATGGAACTGAAAAACCAGCCGGTTCATGTAAATACAGAACTTCGTAACAAAGATAAAGTGCTTTTTCAACTCAATTTTTCAAGAACAGATTACAAAGCTTTTAAAAAATTGGAACAAAATGAAAGTTGATGATACTTGCTGTCCGGAAATGGAGTACCGTTTATATTTTAATGTAAAGTGATGAATGCGATTATCGGAAATGAAATATCTGTATGAAAATGAATTATTTTAAGGGTTCCGTGAATTAACCGGAAAAAACGGAATCCTGATAGGATCACTTTGCTATCTATCTATCTGACAAGAACATTTATCTCAGGAACGTGTGGAGATGAGTTGGTATTAAAACCATTTACCCGGAGTAACTGGTTTTAATATCAAACCTATAATCTATTCTGATCTTCCTTGAAGCTGTGAAAAATTAAGCTTCTAAGTTAACGAAAAAAAGATATTGCCTTCAAATAATCCGCAATGTGACGCGCGACAGCGGCGCTGCTGTCGCGTTGCTGTTGCGCGACTAATTTGAAGCCGCTCTTTGACTTAAAGGGAATCAAAATTCATAGGGTACATCCAGATCTCATAGCAGAAGTAATGTGAAAAATGTAATCGTCACAAAAAAAAATGCGAATCGGAAACATCTTCGTAACTCAATTCGGGAATTAAATTGTTGTATTAAGTGAGTACGGAACCCTCTGTGCTTGAGTCTAACTCGTACTTTCCTGTTTTTTTTTTATTTTGCTGTTTGTAATACTAGAAGTGACCAACTGATTTAGTAGAATAAAGTAAAACTTTCTTTAAATTTTTCTTTACGTAGCAGCCCTGAAGTAAATAAACGACTTTATTAATTAATGACAGACTTAAACAAATTATGGTTGAGTTTTGTATAATAGGTAATTTTCCTTACTTTTCCTTCCTCGTCGAGTTGGCGAGAAATATAATTTATTTTTAGTATTGGATCTCAGAACCGACTGCGGGTTCAAGTTGGTCGCTGCAGAGATAATCTGGCCAAATGGGGTTTCCTTGACCCATCGCTCTTTCACAAGATGTGCATCACCTTTTGATTAGCGTGCACTACCACCTGCACCTTTAATGATTTGTACGAGGTCAACGAAAGAGCTGTCTGGGTGGCTAAATATTTTGGACGGACAAAATTTGAGTCAAATCGACACGAAAAGAAGAAGTTCTGGAATTATAAAGTATTTTCAGAAATTGCTTATCTTTCTTCTTGGCTCTCAAGAAGAGGTGTCCTGTGTAACAACTACGAGGAAATTTATGGAACATTAATTTCTGAAATTTAAGCTACAGGCAATGTTTGTGTTTATGCAGCAAGTTAGCGGTGATTTTAGACGGTAGGAGCTGAGCTTTAGTTAATATTTCCACTAGCTTGCTTTAAATATAATTAACACAAAATTGATTGCAGTTATCTTAATTAATTATCATCATCATTTCAATTAAAAAAAATCCAAACATCCTGTTGGACATAGGCCTCCCCCAAGAGTCACAATAATGGGTGGTTCTGAGCGTTTCGCATCCATCGCATTCGAGCGACTGTCATAAGGTCATCGATTTTCTTTGTGGCATGTGGCTTTGCAACGCTGCATTTCCCGGTGTGCGGTTACCACTTCAGATACTTACTTGTTAATTTATCTTTTAAGTAGGTAACCCTAAAATTGTTCAATGATAAAGCTACTCGTATAACCAGGCATAGTAATTACCCCTTTACTGCTCATTCTGATATTTTAAACTAGAACTCAAGTATACGGTGTATACGGTGTAAGAACGCCTTGAAATTAGCCGCAACATACCGCGCGACAGTAGCGCTGCTACCGCGCTGCTTTCTTCATTACATAGTATAAAACAAAGTTGCTTACCGCTGTCCCTATGTATGCTTAGATCTTTAAAAGCACGCAACGGATTTTGATGCGGCTTTTTTTAATTGATAGAGTGATAGATAGAGTTCAAGAGGAAGGTTTATGTGTATAATACATGCATAATATATTCAATATCAGTACCCGTGCGATGCTGGGGCGGGTCACTAGTTTTCATATAAATAAATGACGCGCGTTAACAGCGCTGCTGTTGCGTCGCACGTTACAGCTAATTTAAAAGCGCCCTAACACGATCATCTAAAAATAAATTTGCTCTATAACCAGTCTAGCAGAAAGGCAATAAAGTTCTGAAAACGATCAAAAGTTTTCGATGCCATTAATATAAAAATATATAGTTTTACTCGGCCTCATTGACGCGAGGAAGGCCTTGAAAAAGACTGGAGTGGTATGAAAAACGATTTAGGGACGTAAATGAGTCGGTTTGATTTGTGATTTTCAGGTACAGAGAGTGTGGCCCCGGGTTTAATGTATTCTCAAGTTATCCACTTCATTTTTTTTGGTGTTGGGATTTTTCAAAGTAATTTCTGCTTATCTAGCAGGGCCGAAATAAAGTATGAGACTTTTATTGACTAAAGCCCATCTATTGTTTAATTGCCTTTGTGTTCCAGGAGTCTTACCATGTATCCTCTAAACATTTAATGATCTAAAATATTTTTTTAAAAAGTCGTTGGTGTGCCTTATAAATAAAAATAAAATAAAGAGGGATGGAACTGTATATACACCCTACATATAACATTTCAGTTAATATTAAATACGACTAGTAGCAGCCAGCATATTTGTTTTTATTTTTCAATATGAATTTATTATTTATTTTGTTAAATTTTACATTTTTCTACACTTATTTTATACATTTTTGTTTATAACTGTGATTATGAGAGCAACGTGAATATTTTTTTACCGGTTTCAGTTATTCTGACGTATGACTGGCAATTTGAGTATTTGTGAGGCCTACCCAAATATCCTTGCCTTGTTGTTGTTCGTCAAATCGAACTATGACAAATGCTTGCACTGACTGGACAGGTCTACTCAAACCTGTATGGTTATTTCCTCAAAAGACCATCTCAGACACTAATCTGCATTGTTCTCATATGATTTGACCATTATGTAATAGTCAAATCATATGAGAACAATTAAAAAAGTTTGCTGTATGGACTTTAAAAATTGTCCCCCGATTGAAATGAGGCTTTATCCAGTACGTCTCTTAAATACAGACGTTTTCCCAAGTTTAGCCATATATAACACAAACGGCGTGTCCTCACAAACAACCAGACACGTTAACATAGCACAATTCATTCCCAAGTAATGTCTTTACAACAATAAAATACGGCATTACGTTGACAGATGGCAGCACTTTCACACAATTTATCACACGCTGAACAGATATTTCTCGTATTTCTCACAAACCGACGGAAAGGCTGTAAACGGAATGTCAATGCAGATGTGACTCCTTTTCTGTATAGAGCCGTTGTGAGTATAATCTCGTTTATGTGGAGAAGTAGAGATTGTCACAATCAGTGGATGAGTGTGTTGTTGTTGGCTTTTTTAAAGCGGAAAACTAGCCAATCTAACTCTAAGGCAGAGAAGGAGGAGGTGTCACACTTTTACTGATTAGAAAAATTGTAAATTGAATAGTCATGTGAATGTGAACAATGAATACAAAAAAAAAAAAAAATTAGATGGACCTCATTTAAAAAAATTGTTCATAAATGTAGGTACTAATATTCCAAAGGTTCTTTTTTTGCGTATTTTTACTAAAAACATAGTAATAAAAATAAAAATAAAGATATTAAACTGAATTGACTTGAAAAAGCCAAACAATTATGTTCCTTCTTTGTTTGACGTTCCAGGACTCCGAGTTTTCCTTTAGGCTTCGCCAGTAGGCTTCAATCCTGTTGGGCGCTTACGATTTTGCTGACATCACTTGGAAGCGCGTGTGAAACAATATGGGTTGTCGATGACTCGGGTTCGGCCCGGTCGGTTAGTGGGCTGCATGATACCTATTACTCGCGTCCGCAATCCTACTGGGGCATAAAGAGGAGGTGACCGCCTATTATTGCTCCTCGCTGCGGAATGTTGAAACCTTTACGGTATATAAAAAAAAAAAAAAATTAGAAACAATCATAGATGACGAAGATGTATTTCTTTTCCAAACAATAAAAAAAATCTGAGGCAAGACATTTGTCTTGTAGGTCAATGTTCTCTACAAGAAAATTTCGCAGATGACATCTGTGCTGCTAATTTGTCGCTGTTACCTTCATACTCAACATTTTTTCTACACTTGGATATACCTACAAACTCTATACATATAATATTGGATCTAAAACTCAACAGCACATGGTAACGGTGACGTAATATTCTAAGACACCCATGAGAGGCATTTTGGGAAGAGGCTCCTAAAAAGTTCGCTTATCCGAGTACAGTTTATGATGGGTTAAACAACGAAGGTTTACGATAATATTCTTATGAATTTTGTGTTACGTTTTGAGGAAAGGCTTTTTCTTTTCTCGGTAAGAAAAGAAAAGCCTTTAGAAATATTGTTTATAGGAAAATAGATTCTGGATTGTGCTCTAAACTACTTTAAGTATACCCAGCCTCTGTCAGTGGTTTCGCCAGTCAAAAGTAGAAAAAATCCCAAAGGTAGTTTTTGGTGGGTAAAAATCGTTCAAAGATCTTTGCACCCTTGGGTGGGGCGGGAGGTACTTGTAGCACGAAAAAGTAACAAACATACATATACTCACAAACTTTTACCTGTATATTATAAATAAAAGAATAAAAGTCAATTAAAGTCATTTCACATAGGCCTACGTGGGCATTTGTAAAATGTCAGAAGCTAGTACACGGTTCCAAATTGGGCGTTTCCTATGGAGAAGAGCCGGCCAGAGACGTCATGGTTACTTCTTTAAAAAAATTGGCTTGTCACAATATTTACATGTTACAGTATCTGTTAAATAAATTATGTAAAAACAGTGTAAATCAGTCAATATTGTACTCAAGACCACAACAACAATAAACGTAAAAATGGTAGGAAGTAAATACACGGAGATAAGTATAACGTAAACGCTTTTAAAGTATGATAAAATATGTAATTATAAATACTTGAGTACAAGAAAAAAGGTAAAGCAAACAATTCATCTCCATGGAATTACCATAATCTAAGCAATTAACTGTGTTGACAAGCCCAGGGGAGGTGTTTGAAGAACCATTTTACAAACTCATAATATTAATTGCTAAAACCTTTGCAAGCAATTAAGTTTAATGGATTTTTTCATGATGTATTTTTTTAACAAAAAGTACCTACAGTTGTGTATTTAACTCACCACTGACAGCGTGGTTGGCGTAGTGGTTGAGCGATTGGTGGTGCGCTACGTGTCGCGGGTTCGATTCCTGCTGGGAAAAAAATATGTATATGATCTACAGATAGGTGTTTCGGATCTATTTGTTTACATGTTAAAGTTCGTCTTCGAAAAATAAAAATAAATTTTCATTTTTTTTTTTTAAATGAACTCAGAATGTCACATTCTAGAAATATTATGTTCCCAATTTTCTGAAGTTTGACATTTTAAGTTGTCAAATCGCAGTCTAGGATTAAAAACGAACATTGATGATCGAAGGTCTGCTAGCTTAAATATAGTTTATTTAATTTAGAAAAAAATATGAAAAGAAAATGTATTCAAGTAACCGTAAACGTTTCCTCATTCAGGTATGGATCATGGTCATAAAACCTGGATTTTAAAACTCATCTTGCAAAATTGTCGCGTCATATCTACATCTCTTGATAGCCTCAGCCTCCTTCTAAGGATCATCAAGTGTGCGCATGAAAATTCTGGTTTAGAGGTCTATCTATGCATACATCTCCTCGTATTAAGGTCGCGTCTACTTCACCAACGCACCATTATAAGTATTATTTATTAAAACTTGTCAGATATTTAATTTAACACAGTTTTAGGTTTTTTTTTTGAGCAGTAATGGTCGATTGATAACTGCCCCAACTTAAGAGTTGTAGGTCGCGGATTTAAAACCAGCCAGGTAGTTCAGCCAGTAGGTAGGCCAGCTTTTTGCAATTTATTTCATCACCACTGCTCTCAAAACGTTGAAGGAAAGTATCATGCCTAGAACCAAAAATTCGAAGGTATGTGACATCCACCAAGCCGCCCTAGGCCCGCGTGGTGGATTACCGCCCATTCCCTCTCTTAGACAGGAGGCCTGAGTCCCAGCAGTGAACATTATAGGGCTGATGCTATGCTATACTACGCTTACCTTTTTCAACCTTCGACGCAAAAAAGGGTGTTTGTACCTTATGTAATAGTTCTTTCTGTAGGGGCCCTACAGGGTCAAAGCCTCAGCCCAGGATTGGTGCGAAAGCCGGGGCTCTGGGAATAAGGAAAGGAAGGCACGGGGTAGGTTGTTATGTCAGTAAGAGTCTGAAACTGTTTCCCGCTCCGCCCAAGAGTGGGATTTGTCATTCGATGATTTTTACCTACCATAAAAAAAATGTAATAGTATCTTACAAACCAGTGCCAAAGCGTACCTGTATATTGTATTACTAAATTCAATTAGAAAGCATAATGCAGTATTACAGAACCCAATCATTAGTTAATCATTCTCTTAGTGAATCGAGCCAGAACATGGCGTGTATGGCGATAATTCCATTTAGACGATTTTAACGGACCATTACCGACGAAAATCAAGCCCCATCCATTCACTACAGATATAGATCAGTCGACCGTGAGCGCTCACAGAATAGGGCTGCCTCATGAAGACCTTTTCGATATCTGATCTAGGCCTGTAATTTGTCAAATTCAAATGTGGAATGTATGCCTATCTAAACTTTTTAGTTTACTGAGAGTGATCGTTTAGGATGTTAGCAAAAACTTAGCGTTATTTTATTTTTATGGTAGGTAAAAATCATCCAATGACGAGTCCCGCTCTTGGGCGGAGCGGAAAACAAGTGTCAGACTCTTACTGACTAAAAAACCTACCCCGTTCCTACATCGCCATACATACCAGGGCCAGAGCCTTCCTTTTCAGACACAAACCCATGGCCCTGATTGGCTTCGACCCTTCTGCAGGGTCCCTACGGAAAACTTAGCGTTCAAGATCTTTAAACATTTCTTTTTTAACATTAAAATCAAGTTTCTTTTCATAAAAATTCAATGAAAAGTATTATTTTGTAGTCCGGCCCCGTTTTGAAGGACTAAGAAGGAATGGGGTGGGTTTTTTAGTCAGTAAAAGTCTGATACTATCTCACGTTTCGCAACAATCAAATGAAGTGTATTTTATAAGCATTAAATGAAAAGTATTAATTTGTGAATCGTGCCAGCCCTACGACCACATGATACAACTTAATATCGTGCGGATTTCATTACGCATACGGATTTACCCCGAACGCATAGCCCCCGCAAATGTCCTTTTCATGCAAGGTTTTGTTGTAATGCGTGGAATACGCAATCGGGATGCTGGGCACGATATCGGCTAGCAGCCTCGCAAGCGGGTTAATTCCACGTGCGGGATGAGATCCGTATGATAAAAGACCCTAAAACCCTAAAAAAAGGAAAAATACTCAATACTTTGTTTTTTAGCTTCATGTTTTAAGGCATTTATTTTAAGACGTGTATAAACCATACTTTTCCTGGTATTAGAACTTTTTATATTGATTATTATGAGGGTCGACTTTATTAAATACACCGTGAAATTTAAATGGTTGTTTTCCCGCGGCAGAATGACTTGCCATAAGGAGTACTTTTGAAGCATACAGTAAAAATAAAAAAAATAAAAAGTTTTTTTTTATAAATAATTTATATCGTCAAAGGAAACCGATTCATTAAATATTTAAACCAAAATAAGCTCTCGCACGTTGTGATACGTCATAATTAGCTTGTACTCTAGAGGTCCATTTTTTGTTTTTAATATTTTATTTTTTTATCAAACGTTTGTATTACCAAGATACAACCATTTCGCTGAGGGAAAACAACCATTTAAATTTCACGGTGTATAAACAATTTACTTCCGATACGTTTAGTTACGAGAATCATCAGTTTATGTCTTATAGAATTAAATTAAATTAAAATTTACTGTACATAAAATAAATGTGACGCTTTATTAATGGAATAAAATAGAAATAGTCTTGCCCTTATTTTAAAATAGAAGGTATAATCCGTTCCAAATGAGAATAGGATCGATAGCAATGTTGTGACGTCATGTCGAACTGTCAAATCGAAGAAATTAGGTAGAGTGAACAAAAAAAGATGTTTAAAAAAATAATTTACGTACGAATCGTGAATGAAAAAAGTTTAATCAGAATACAGTTTTTCAATTTTGTTTATCTCTGTTTCATTGCGTGATGTGTCTAAGTAGTGGTAGATAGAAGAAAATGGCGAATTGTTTCTAACAGTGAAAATAAGAAAGAAAATAGTTATTTAACTATTTATTTATTTAACTATTTATGTACACACATATAATTAATAGATAATGAACATCACAAAAGAAAACTATGTACAAAGGTACTGCTTATTTCATAAAGAAATTTCTTCCAGCAGACCTGCGAAAGGAGAAATTGGTAGAAATGTAGACAATAGTGTGCAGAAATAGGAAAAGAAGAGGAGATAGTTTTTCTTGTAAACTATTTATGACTTAAAACAATATATTTGGCAAACTTATATTAAACCCTAACGTTTTTACTTCAACTAGAATTAACTAATTTTTAATAATAAAAAACAAAAAAAAACTTTTTATTGATACGCAAATAAGATTTTTTTGCAAACCGTACTTTTCACTCAAAATTTGACAGACCGAGGTTATTGACTTTCCGGTTCTTATTTGGAACGCATAATAAATCCCAGTTTCCTTTTAATCGTCATCAATTTATTCTAAATTCAAATGTCAAAGTTGAAAAAAAAAGGTTTCATTTTTAATTTCAAATTTTATCACTCGAAGCGTTCGGGTGGACGACGTGACTCAACAAAAGCTTTTTTATTCAAATTACGAACATGGTATTGTCTTGAATAAATACCAGATTCGACGAAATCCGACGGTAAAATAAAAAAATCTGTTAAATTGTTCAGCAGGCTCTGTTATTCTTTGTGATGTAAAAGTCACGAAGGGACTAAAATTCGTAAAAAAGATGTATCGTTATACATATTCGAATATTTTTATTTTATTTTAAGCAACTATTTGTCTGCAATATTATTATACAAGCTTTCGGCCAGCGACTTTACCCGCGTGAAAACAGGTTTCATCCCTTTAGGGGGTGAATTTTGGAATATCCTTTTTTAGTGTTAGGAGAAACTGACTTACTGACATATCAACGCACAGCCGAAACTACTGGGTCTAGGAGAGTGAAATTTTGCACAGAGATTCCTTTTATAACGTAGATGAACACTAAGAAAGGATTTTCTAAAATTCACCGCCTAAAGGGATGAAACGCGTGTCGAAAGTTTGTGAAAAAACCTATTTTCACGCAAGCGAAGCCGCTGACAGAAAGCTAGTTAGTTAACTTAATTATATGCTTGGTTTACGCTTGAGTGAAATATACAAAACTATGAAACTCCGTTGACGAAGTGGCGATATCGTGACATCGTGGCTTATGAGACTTTATTTTGTTCTTATCAATAAAATAAAAACAAATATTTTCAGACGAAAGTATTGAGCGCTTTCTGTGCCTTTCAGCCTTGACGCAAGAAGGTTTACATGTTTTGACAGTCTAGTCTGAAACTTTTTGCTAAAGTTTGCGAAGAAATATTTAAGAGAAAGAAGAATAAATAATTTTGATTTAAAAAGAAAAATATATTTATTTTCCTGCTAATTCACGCTAAATACTCGAGCGTTTGATAGTCTAGTTCGCACGTGTTATTGTCAAAATTGTAGAGTCTCTCTCTCCGGATTATTACCAGACGATCAAACGGCGGGCTACCCATTGCTCACCGTCCGCAAGCCCGCACCTACGGTGGCCGGAAATCGGGATCGGAATTGCGGCGGCTGTAGCGAGAGCGCTGGTTTTATTAGCTTTTGTCAGCGGCTTCATCCGCATACATAAAATATAGCCTATGTCACGCAGGAGTAAAGCAGCTTTCTATTGTTACTAATTTTCCAATCGGACCAGTAGTTCCAGAGATTACCTCCTACAAACAAAAAAAAACAAACTTTACCTCTTTATTATTTACTTTACCTTTATATTAGTGTAGATAGACTTGCATTTAGATCACTATCTCATCTGATGGTAAGTGACGATGTGGTCGACGTTTGTCTAGAAATAACTTATACACTCTTGACACGAAAAATATATATTACACAGATTGCCAATAGAAAAAAATAAGTAAACTTGTGCATCGACTACAAAAGGTTTTCTAGAACTACATCAATTTGTGAACTCGAACCTTCATAATAATTCTAGAAACTTCTGTGACACATCCATACTAATATAAATGCGAAAGTAACTCTGTCTGTCTGTCTGTTACGCTTTCCCGCTTAAACCTCTCAAACGATTTTGATGAAATTTGACACAGACAATCTTTAGACCCTGAGAAAGGACATAGGCTACCTTTTATTGCGAAAAAAGGACGCAGACTAAGTCGCGGGTACCAGCTAGTTCCGTATAAATATGAAATCAATACTATATTACTCGTTTCTGTTTATGTGGGTCAAAAGGATCCCTCACAGAACACATAAAGTTTACGATTGTTGGAGTGGCTCCAGCAGACTCCCGGCGGCTGCCAAAGCCTACATGTTCCGCTCTTCATAAAACTGTCGAAGCGTTGCAAAAACTGTTTTAGCGTGCGAGTAACATACAATACAAAATAATTGTTATTTTTCAGCAGTTTCACGAACGAGCGAAGTTAAGTAGGTATCAAGTTAATTGAGTCTTATGGTAAAAACGGCTGTAGGACTGAGAAAATTTTCAAAATAGTCTCACAGGTTTTTTTTTCGTTGGGCAAATATCATCCAATGACGAATCCCACTCTTGGGCGAAGCGTTTCCCGCTTCGCCCAAGAGTGGTCAGTGTCAGACTCTTACCGACTAAACATTCCACCCCGTTTCTTCATTGCCTTTCGCAGTGGGTTCAAGCCTTCCGTAAGAGACCTTGCACCATAGTAGGCTTTGACACTTTTGCAGAGTTCTTATGATAGTTTCACAGGTAAGTTTTCGTAAGTACAAGTTTAACAAGCCTTCTTGTTCCATCCAGTGTGGCTAGCTTAAAAAACAGTTTGAGATTTTTTCGAACAGTACTTTTAGGAAGTGTCACTTCTTCCAGTAATGGTTCGAGAGGTGCTACGACGTCTAAAAACTAAACGTGTAAAGTTTTTGAAAAAGCAACAATGGAAATAGTATTATTCTGTGCCAAGATGTTGCCAAGTCAATATAAGTGTTTTCATCACATATCAAATTATTTTTTACATTTGATACCCTTCAGTAAACCTTAAGGTTAACACAAAAAGAAAAACCAAATATAAAATAAATCATAAATATAGAAATGTTACACTTACATAGTTCGTTTCAGACACGAGTTCTATTCGGAAAATATTTCTCTATGGGTTTCATTTACTTTGAGACGAAAGATTTGTACCATGAGTATTTAAAAACAGCAAACATTTCTTGCAACATTGATCTATAAGAAAAAAAAATCGGTCAAGAGCGTGTCGGGCCACGCTCACTGTAGGGTTCCGTAGTTTCCCGTCCGTCACAAATTTCTCACAATGTAACAGAACCCAGTAGCCCATGTAAAAATTAGTAACACAATTTCCCGAGAGTAATTTGCGTGTCCCGATTTTATTCTTTTTGTATTTTTATATGAAAGAAGATTCGCTCAGGATTATGAAATATGTAGAAAAGTTTAAAAAAATGCTTGCATGTACGGTTAACTTACAAAATTAGTTTAGAACGTTTTTTTTTTAAATTTTTCAAAAACTGTTCATCCTATCACGTCAAAATAATTTTCATAGAAAGTTTACTCAAAGTTCTACTTTTGAGATTTTTTTCATATTTTTCAAACTTGTAGTTCAAAAGTTAGAGGGGGGGTACGCCTCATTTTTTTACTTTTGGAGCGATTATTTCCGAAAATATTTACATTATCAAACAATTATTTTACGAGACCCCTAATCATTTTTAAATACCTATCCAACAATATATCGCACGTTATGGTAGAAATGAAAAAAAAAATCACTTTCCACTTTACGTGTAGGGGAGGTACCCTAACAAAACATTTTTTACCACTTCTTGTTTGTGCACTTTGTCGGCATTTTCAGCCCGCTAGTGCTAGCGGTCGCTGAGATTATCCGCGGTCGGACAGACAGACGGACAGACATGGCGAAACTATAAGGGTTCCTTTTTGACAACGGAACTCTAAAAAAGAACATTAGTTTTCAACCGCGTAGCACTGTGGCGTAGCAGATGTAACGATGACGTCACAAGTGCTACGTCGTAGCAGCCGCAAAAGCTAAGTCAGTATTACAACTCAAATTTGATTCAATCATGTTTAATTGGTACTTTAACTAACTACCAATATCAAGACATAACTTTACGCAATGGAAATATTTTTAAAGAAATGATAACTCGAAATGTCTTCATTGAAAATAATGAAATGTTCAATTTCAGCTGTCACGCAGTCGAATCTGTCTCTTGTCTGTTATTAATGGAGAATGGAATATTTCGGCATCGTGGCTACTAAAGAAACATCGAAAAACCTTCTTCTTTTTATAAAATTTTCTCGTTACAAATGAATTACAATTTGTACTCGAAATTGAAAATTTTTCATCTTGAAAATAACCGATATAATATCTTTTTATACCATTTTCGGATACCTAAATAACAGGTTAGCAAGACTAAAGCAGTTTATAATATAATATGAATTTCAATCAAGCCTGTGGTTTGGCTCTGTAAACAGATAATTAAAAAGTAAAAAAAATAAAGGCAATAAAAAGGACGTTAGCGGAGTTTACGCATGCGGAACAAATCGCATGCATAATGAAATCCGCACGTCATTAAAAATAATCCTTAATCCTAATATCAGCATAGTAAAAAATCTGACTAATTACCTTCTTGTATACTTAAAAAAAATATAGCAAAAGCCTACCAATTATTTTTGAATGATTCTTCAGAACAGAACAGATATTATATTGACGTTATTGGAAGATTTTTAACCATCATAAAAAAGCACTGACTACACTAACGTTACTTTAATTCTGGTTACGAAAAACTATGCAAAGTTAAATTGAAAACAATAAAGTTACCGAAAAAAATGTCTGACCTAAATGGTCAGAACTTTTTAAATCTTACACAGTAACATTCCGTTACCATGTTGAAATAGCAAGCTCAAATAGTTTTTCACTAGAATGTCGAGAGGCACAAAAAAGAGGCCAACTTTTTATTTCTGGGACATAGCCAATTTTCTCGCACAGGGGTGCCATCTATTCGCATTTCCCATGGATTTATTCCTTGTGTTGCAGTAACTACTCTATCCAATGTTAAAAGGGTCCTTTTTCAAAGTCAATAAAAGGGACACAAGCCACTTTTTTCGATTGGCGTTTTCAGGGATTTTCAATATTATTTCTTTTTGGTATCCTAGTGTAGAAATATTTGGGCTGATTTTGTGTTTACATTGTTTGAGCTTTGAATGTCACCAAAGGGCTATTTTTTTTTTATCTTTTCGTACGGGCAAGGGGCTAATGGATGTATAAGTGATGAAGCTTAACTGTGACTAATGTGGGATTTATAATAAAAATATGAGGCCAAGAATGAACGTGGGATATAAAAAGCGAGCACTGAGGTCCAGTTAACGTTCCTTAGAAAGTTAATTCAATAATTAATAACTTTTTGAATTAAATATGCTTTCTAAATGAGAATTCTCAGCTACAAGCATCGTCACTTTCCATCAGGAGAGATAACGGTCAAGCGCAACCCTATCTACCACAACAAAAATAAAATAATTTTTGATCGGAATTAATCAAGTCACAAAATTGATAAAAAAAAGTTCATCTACATAGCGCACAAAAACGGAGATAACTTTTTTCTCTGGATAGAGTTAGAGGGTGTGTTTTTTTGTCACAACCCTATATTTTATTTACGTTTAGTTTTGTCAAAAAAAAAAAAACTTTTTGCAACTGGATTAGACACGTACTAAATAACATTGTGGTGACGATGACGGACAAGCTACCCGGACGAATAATCCAGATATGTAGTGCTTACACTGCAACCGTGTTACATCTGATCCGTCATTGGCTGAAGTTTGCTCGGCCGACGACGGTCGAACTTGAACGATTGAATAAAACACGTGTAAAACAAAAAAAAGCGCTGGTGTGACAGAACGTCATCGGCCGATAACACGCTTTAACCAGAGCGAAAGAAGTCATTTAATAATAGGTATCCTACATTGGTATCATACATCCTACATCCCCCTGAGTTTGTTTCGGTGTTTCTTCTCAGGGTAGTCAGCTAGGAAACACCGGACTCATCTAGTTTAAAAAAAATGACGTGAAAAACTGTTTTTTAAACCTACTTACAAAATAAAGATCATTTATCATTTATTTATCATTAAAAAATATCGTAAATACTATCTTATTTTACTTAAACTATTGAGCCCCAAGCGAACGCCAGCGTTCGCACCTATTGTCTTTCTATTATGCCTCTAATTACGGTATTTATGTTAACAAAAGTTCAGTGTTAGGCTCCTGTTATAGCAATATTTAAAGTATACACTTATAATGAATAAATGAATGCAGTGAATTTAACTTTTCTACTTTGCTGAACGTTTTTCTGCCCCGGGAGCAATATCGTTTCGCTAAGAACGTGAAATGTATTCTACGCTTCTTTTTAAATAGTATTTATTTTCATTCAGCCAACACCGTGAAATTGGCTCTAAGGTTCTGGAGTGGTGTTATAATTATATCAAACGTCGTTTGACCATATAATTAATGAGGGATTTCTATGGTAATAAAAGGTCTAAAGAAAATAGGCCAAACGAGGATTGGTATACAAAACGATCTGGCTAGTTTCCCTTGGTCATCATGAAGTGATTAATTTTTATGATCTGGACCCGACAGATACAATACTCATATGATACTCTGGAAAAGCATACGTCCTTCAGTGGACCGTTTGTTTTTGTTTGAAATGATGATGATGATAATGGTGAATCGGCTTCATTTCAAATATTTTGTACACACATACACCGTTAAATTTTGGTCGTTTTAATCACGTGGAGGGTCAATCCAATACATGAAACACTATTCATTTGTAAAGATAAAATTAAAAAATGAAGTACTATTTTTCCAAAAATGAAATTAATTCACGACTATAGGTACGAAATTAATTTCTTTAAGTAAAAAAAACGTTTATTATTTAATTTTATCTTTACAAATCGACAGTGTTTCATGTTCCGGTCTACCCTCCACGGGATTTAAATGACCAAAATTTAACGGGTATAGCCACAAATTAGGAATTTGAAATAACATATTTTTTTTACAGAAATCTCCACATTACTGAGTTTCAACTCTAATACCGAAGCAATTAAACAATTTGTCTCGAAGACCCATTAATAAGTAAATCTACGTTAAATAGTACGACGTGAACACGACAAGGTTAATTACATTTTATTCATTAGTAGAGACTGTGGTAGGAGACGGGTCTCTAGACAGTGTGGCTTGACGACATCACAGCGAGGCGTATGTCGGTATTATAGCCTTCATTTTGTTTCAAGAAAATTAGAAACCTTGAAGTAAAGACCGCGTAAGACCTTGATTATGGACGTTTCAGATCTTTGTGAAATAATGTAAGGTAGACGTATTATATAATAGAGTTTGTGTTTTAATCTTTGGATCATTTGATTTTTTTAATTCTTGGATAACAAAATTTTTGGATAATTTGATTTTTTAAATTTTTGGATATTTCGATTGTTTTAATTTTTGGATAATTTGTTTTTTTTTTATTTTTTTTGGGACGCAGTCACGTGGCGAGTGGCAGTATGGCGGGTCGAAGTAGGTCTATTTTTTGTTGGTTTTCAGCCAAGATGGAAGATATAGAGGATTGAGGCCTTTACCAATAAGTGGGACAGAATAGGCTTACGTAAAAAGTTTATGATGAGTCTTGAGAGCAATGGTGGCCGAGTCAGTGTTACCAACTCTCAAAAATATTTATCCCTAAAGTTGGTGACAAAAACCCCTAAAATCGCCCTAATTCTTATGTTTTCCCCCTAAAAAATATATAAATATAAATTCATAATGATTTAGAAATAATATATTGTAATATGTTGTAAAATGTTTTTATTGAAAGTTATTTAACACATTAAATATTTCATCTTCATCTGAAGAATCAGATTTTTTTAAATCATACATGTTAACATTGAATAAATTTAACATTTTATTGGATGGATTAAAAGTTACACAAGATCCATCATTTCGATTTAATGTAAATCGGACCATCAGGATGCTTTGCAACATTCTAATAGATAGTCTATTCCGTAACTTATTTTTAACGATATTATAGATAGAGAATGCACGTAAAATAAAGAATCAAAAAATCCCTGAAAATACCCCTAAAAATTTCAGACCCCTATAAAAATCCCATCATACTTATTTACCCCCTAAATCTGGGGGGAAAATCCCTAAGTTGGGAACCCTGGGCCGAGTGGTAAAGGCCCCGATTTACGAGTCGTAGGGTTGAAACCTGTTTGATATATCTGGTTGAAACCCAGCCAGGCGCATTAATTTATATAATTTATTTTGTCATCACTGCACTCAAAATGGTGAAGGCATATAGGCATAGCAAGAAAACCAGCATATCCTAAAACCAAAAATTCGGAGACATATGACATCCACCAATCCACACTGGGCCAACGTAGTGGATTATGTCCCATTCCCTCTCCTAGAGAGGAGGCATGTGTCCCAGCAGTGGGAAAATTAATAAGGCTGATGATGATGATGATGAAAAAGTATATATTTACAAAAGAAACAGGAACCTTTGTGAGTGAGTCAGTGAACAATGAGAAGCTCACCATGGTTTGTTGAGTTTTATCATTAAAAGTGAAGGACTAGGTAAATAATGTCTAGTCTGCAAAACTAACAAGTAATTTAGTTCCAAACTGAGATCTAAAAGGGGCAAGATTTTTCCTCACAAATCCACTTACATCATCCGACGGACACATCCTAATCTGTTTGATTGATCGTACTGTCGGCACTTGCACGAGATTCTTTTGAAATCAACTTCGCTTCTTTTTCGTCGAACCAGTCGATAAAGCACGTGTTTCAAGAGCACTCTTGATTTAAAAATAGAATTCTTGATAGCTTTTTAGTGTTCTAAAATTGAGTTAATGGCATTTTCTGTATTTAAAACGTTCAGGTAGTAAGTACTTAGTCAAAGTTGACTTTGACATATTCAAGTGATTATTTGTCCACATTCAAAATTTGCAACTGTTGCAGACTTTGAATGTGTACAAATAGTCACTTGAATATGTTGCAACCTAAATTTTACGTAATTAAACAAAATGAAGGCAACAAGGAGTTTAATTTAAGATTTCTTGGCTATCAACTGAACGTTGTCATCATCATCGTCATTGGACTTAGGTCTGTGATTCCTTGAAGCTATGAAAAATCAAACTTCTAAGGTAGGTAAAGGAAGAAAATATTGATACGGCTTTATACGTCGCAAAAAAGAGTTTCATTACTACAGATATCTCAATATGCGAATCCGACTTATAATTTTAATAATCTTTATGCTGTAGTACAAGTAGAAAATCTTAAACAATAATTATGCTAGTGCCCTAGAAATAACTTAATAAGTAACTAACCAATATTTAAGAATTAAAGCAAAATTGACTAGAATTATGTATAATTAGCGACTTGCTCAAGATAGGTATATAAAACCTATGTTTCGGGTCATCACTTACAAGACTATCACCACGGGCGCATGCATACAAAAAATATAGAATAACAACTCACAAACTAATCCTACAATCATACTAAAACTTCCAATAGTTTCTTTTGAACTTGCCCAGTATTTTTTAAACAGCATATAACTTGCAAACTTACTAAACGAGCTATAAATAATTTGCATATCGTTACAGACTCGCAGCATTAAACGTTAAAATTTTATTCATAGCGTGTAATGGAGCCTACATGCCATCTGTCATCGTGGATAGCCAATGAAACGTAGCGTTATAGAGCTTTTACGTACGACCACTGATGCGTGGCATGAAATATTAATAAACATTAACTGTACCAGACCTATTTTGTGAAATAAATAATTTAACATATGTGATTTCATGTGTTAAATCAATTGTTCTTTGTTTAAAATAGTAACTGAATGTGATTGAAAATATGTTTATTCCATAAATATTTTTACCACCTGATGATTTTTTGGAGCTGTCGGAGAACCTCTCTCCTGGACACGATTTGCCATGGCCAACCTGGAAAACTCTATACAGACTTCGCACCCACGTTGGGTGCAGCAAAGACAATCTCCAAAGATTTTTTTTTTGAAAATAATAATAATATAATAATAATAATTTATTTATGCAACAACTTAAGTTCTAGGAATACAATCACTTAGAGATACAGTTTAGTAATAAAACTCCATACAATGAACATCTGTGCCTGAACTAGATAAATTAATATCTGTGTCTCAGACATCAGCGCTCTTCCTTTTTAGTGTACGTTTAATGGTAAACAATACAGATCAGTAAACAGTATATAAATTCTAAAATTATAGTTGTAGAGTGTAAGGTAAGCCTCCTTTTGTGTGAAATGACAGTGTGTGTATGTGTGAAGGAGGGTGAGTATAAGATTCAGCGAGGTACAGTAAGTAATTGTTCAGTTTCATCATAGCTTAATTGAGAAATGTGTTCATATAGTTTTCTTTTGAGTTCTCTAATATTTAAACATCCAATGTCAAAGAGTTTACTAAATTTTGTAAACAAATATGGACCCAGGAATTGAAAAAATCTGTTGGCGAAACGATGTTTAAAAACAGGTCTATTGGGGAAGGTTACATCTCTACGACGATTAGAAGTCTTGACAACTGTATCAGGAGTGCAACATGAGTCTTGTTTCATGACAGTAAGCATAATATACAGCTGGCGCACTGAGAGAACTTCACAAGACTGATACAGGAGGCGTGTAGGGAACAAATAGGGGCGAAATGTACTGACTTTAAGTATAGCCCGTTGAGCTATTTCTAATGATTTAATGGTGGTTTTAGGTGCACCTCCCCAAACAGTAATGCAGTATCCTATGATAGATTGTCCAAGGGCCAGGTATATCTGTTTAACTAACTTAGGATCTGCCACCTTCCTGAGATTTTTAAAAACATAAATCAACTTTCTCAATCTTGCAGTAATTAAATTAACATGAGATTGGAAAGAGAGGTTTTTATCTAATAGGATTCCAAGATATTTAACTTCATTAGTTACAGTTAGTGAAGGACAATTGCATACGTCAATATTGCAGCAATCATGGGCAGTTATAGAATACGAATGAGTTGATGAGGACGTATTTCTCATAGAGAAGGGAATTAATACGGTTTTTTTTGCATTTAGAGTATATGAAGATGGGGGTTTCCAGACAGTTCTGATCTCCAGTGTTTGTGCGTGGTCTCTCCGCAGATCATGACCGTGCAATAGGCCTGCACGTAAGGACCTAACGACAGCGTCAGTGGACGGCATTGCCGTGGTCGAATACTGGGCCAGGCTTTAATTGGTAGAAGAAGAAATATTTTTATAAATATTGAGTATCTGGCATTCATCAAAAATGCAATGTTACGTCACTTTTATGACCATGATGACATATACAGTTATGCTGTGATGATAACCTCTTAGACCTCTTCCTATTTTTTGAGGAAATCGTACAGGCATGACCTGTATTCCATACATTTTGTCCAGTTATGTGAATATAAATCTATGGAGCAGCTGATTTTTTTCGTGATTTTTGGGTTGGTCTCATAGTAAAAGTTGTTTATATAATATTGGTGTGTAAAATTATCCTTTTTCAGGAAAGCTCATCAGTCGCATCAACTTTGTATATAAATCCTGATGTTTTAAATAACAAATAAAAAAATACGAATTAAGCACTTCTCTTATTGTGAACGTGCATTTTTATAGTGTGCAAAAACGCATCCATATGCATATCATATCGTATTCATATGCTGTATACACAATTTGTTTAAATGTCTGCTTGCATAAACAAGGCACGAAATTCTGACGGTAATTTGGAGGAGGATAGCTTTCGCAGAGGTGGATTAAATCATTTTGTATTTTTGGAGCTGTTAAAAAAATTAGACAATATTGCCGGGCAGTTTATACTAATAGTAGAAATTTTCATCAAGCGGACGCAATCAGTAATCTCGTAGCGATTGAAAAAGGCGAAAAAAAACCCTAGGGGAAACAACCCACATGTAATTTATTTATCCACACATCGGAACACCTTACAGCAATTACACCAATGGAGCACCAGTAGTTTCAGAATCTGCTGCGTACGCTGTGTTGGGTCACGAAAGCTCGCTTGCGCAGCATCAGTCCAGAATTTCTTCAGGATCCCACGTGGATCAAATCCCTTAGTGAACACATGAAATATTTGTTTACAGAGGTTGAGATAAAAAGTTCTCAAAAGAGTGAAATAAAAAATGAGGTGAAAAAATGTATTTATTTTTTACAGTGTCGCTGCACTGCCTAACTGTACAAAAAGGCTCCAGTAACACTTTTCAAGAGAGTTGTTCTCACTCACATAGATAAACAAGTGCTTTGTTAGAGTCGAAGTGAATGGAACACAAAGTTGGTCGTTCATTAACAAAATGCTGAGGAGATATTACGGTCTAGTGAGGAACAAAGGCGTCTTTCTGTTGACTGACACCGTAACAACTTTCTTGTGAGAAACTAAAGTTATATTTGTTTCAGCGCTTTGTACTGTGTAAGTAATATAAGCGAGTTCGATCATGTGTGGCTGCTGACTGCTCTCATCTTGGGACGGATCCGTTTAGTGAGCTTGAGTCAATGGAGAGATCAGCCAAGACTAGAAGATCTTTCTTCTTCTTCTTCTTTTCGTGTCGATTTGACTCAAATTTTGTCCGACCAATATTTAGCCACCAAGATTTAGAAGATCTTTGATAATAATGCACTCGTTGAGTCAAACTGACAAAAACTCCCCTAATCCTCTTTGAATTCTATATAGATTTTTATTGTTTTGAACCTTTCAGGTATCGTTATTAGAGACATAATAGAAAGTCAATAGGTATGTGAACGCCGGCGTTTGCCCGGGTCTCAAAAGTTTAAGATTCCGTGGGGTCGAATGATTCGAAAAAAAATTCGTTACTCGTTTCGATAATTGATCTGTTTACTTTAGGTTAGTTGGTATAAAACCCTTAGCACTTTTATTTTCTAATTTTGACCTTTACCAAAATTTATTATGGACCTGAATTAGACATCAATGTTAATCGTATTTATATGCTATATTTGTATATGTATAATATAATTTTAATGCTTTCTATATCGAACAACAATCCGCATTATTTGTCAAAATTTATTTGAATAAAACCAAGCAAAATTACGATCAGAAGTATACGGGGTGTTCGAGATCTATTTAACAAAACTGCCTTATCCAAAAAAATAAGGGCGCCATTTATTGAGATCTCTAATTAACTACCGCATATACATACGCCGCTCGATGTGACCTGTTGTGTAAGGTGAAGTATCCATTGCGTGTTTTCCTCACATTGCTATAATTCACGTCCAAAATACCGCGTAATGCTTGCGTCGCACTTCTATTTTAACGTCACCGCCTCCCTGATTATTCGCTTCGCCCAATCAATTGAGGAAAACGTATGAAGCAAGAGGAACTCAGATCCAATTAATTATGAAGATGCGGAATGTTGTAGGATGGATTGCTGATAATTTATTAGACGTGACGTGCAAAATAAATAATATGTATAAGGAAGAAATACAAGAAATACAGCGCCATCAGTTCGTATTATTAGAACACAAGTAGCTGAGAAAATATTGATAACGCAAACTGAAATATTTCTAGATTTTTAGAAGTATTTGTTCTTGCTGCAGTATATGGCTTTGGTTTTTTATTGTTGCATTTGGTATTTCTTTATTTATATGAAATAACAAAACAGCACTGCGGTAGCGCTGCGTCCTGAGGCTATTTGCGCCAAATCTGAAGTCGCTCTAAGTAAATATATAAAAAAAATACAGAAAAATGTTTGTGATACCTACATATAGCATAATTTTTTAAAACTTATAGAGCAGTTGAGGTCAAGAGGTTTTGGAGATGCAACTGCGTTACAGAAGACACAACATTGGAAAGCTCTCACAAGGTAGGCTCATGACCTGATGATGGACATGAGAATCCGATTGATGAAATGCACAGAACTGGTCTTTGTCATGATGCTTGAGGGAGACCTATATCCAGTAGTGGATGTCTTGAGCAATGGGTAGCTCGCCGTCCGGTCGTCTGGTAACAGTCCAGACCCAGCCCAAGTCGTCGACGGCGTTGGAGTCAAGGAGTTGTCAGTAAACTGTACGGGTCCTTCAGGGTCGGAGCCGAGGGTTGGTGCGAAAGCGTTATACCGGGGCTCTGGGAATAAGGCAAGGGAGGAACGGGGTAGTTTCTTTAGTCAGTATGAGTCTGACACTGTTTTCTGCTCCACCAACGAGCGGGATTCATTATTGGATGATTTTTACCTACCATAAAAAAAAAGTATTGGATGTCTTCGGGCTTGCGGTCGGCGAGCAATGGGTAGGTCGCTGTTTGGTTTTCTGATAACAGTCCGGACCAAGTCCAAGTCGTTGAAGGGGCGCTCTGATCCCGCGCGCGCATTAGACATTACTTGACCTAGAAAATAGGCATTAAAATCTCGCTATATTTAGAAACTCGTCCCAAATGCCTCTCCTATAAAATTTTATTTTTATTTGACTTTGAAACCACTCATATGAAATTGATTATTAAAATAGTCATAGCTTTTTCAATTAATATCTATATTTTAACTAAAAGTTTGTATTTTGGGTTACTGAACAAACTTAAAAGCTCATAGACTGATTTTATAAATATATTTTCCAATTTTCAAAGGGTGAAAGAAAAAAAATACTTCGGAAAAGTTTTAGGGGATTGCATGATATAGGTATCTAAAAATACATCATCTAGTCTTTTACGATTCTCACAAAAATATCAATTTATAGATATATTTGAATGAATAAATATCAGCGATTTACGTATTAACTGTGACAACAGACAATTTATTGTATTTGTATTTGCACATCATTATAACTGTTCAGCGCCACCGGAGCGCGTCAATCGCAAGAACATTGAGTAAATCGTTAGCATCAACATTGTTTGTACGAACGTAATTTTCTTTATTTTTATGTCAATCCAGCTTACTTTGCATCATTAAATGATTAAAATAAAACCACATTTTCGAAATATATAAAAAGATATAATAATAACATAATTTATCGTTACTTAAATTATTTACAAATCTTCAAGCATGTTATTTTTATAAAAATACGTATTTACAATTAAACAAATAATCTACCACCAGACCGTTTCATCACCGACTGATGAACGTGCTATGCACGTAGTGGATCGGAAAATAATATTTTGTTTGTGCCGTTTTGTCCTAAGTTTGACACGTTCCTAGCACCGTCATGCTATGATTCGGTGTAGTGGGTGGACTGAACTTATTGAAGTTCTTATTCTAAGTAGTAATCTATACAATGCAATCTTTATTACCACATACATTAACTGTATCTATCTACATTTTATCTGTAAGGCTGCCATCAGGCGATTCCATCGCAGCAACCACGCACAGTACATTATATTCAACTGCATGTATTTGTACCATCGCGATCAACCAAAAAAAAAAAAAATTCACTTGAATCCTACAGTGCAGCACCAAACAAACCCTTTGAAGTTTTTGTTTCGAGTGCAAGCAAAGACCAACTTAGCGGTGGTCAGGCGAAAGTGTCTTTGATGGTACGTTCGACTTCGTTTAGCCATGATATCAATTTCACAAGGTCATTTGCAGTTGTGGGAAGTCAATATTAACTGCAAACTGTAGTGACTTCAACTTCACGTGGTCGATTACAGTCGTTTAGTGCCATGTCATCCATCGTTAACCACATGCAGTTAGTGTGCAGTTAGACAAAGAGAATAAGATGCCAACGGAGCAGTTAGACACGTTTACACTGTGCAATGAATGTCATCTTTATTTTGTAACATCTGATTGTCAATCAGATGTTACACTGAGCTCCTGGGCTAAATGCGTAGCGTCTACTGCGTAAAGTTAGATTCGATTGCTGATAATGCATGCAGTTGAATATTTGGACGCTGATAGCAGCCTAAACTTTTGTCATATCACACCCTGTTTCCTTGTCACTAGCTAATTCATACGTCTTATAATTGTCGTGCTAAGTGGGCGCTTCTTCTATGCGCTGGGAACAGTGGTCGGTAGCTCGGCTCGGCGTCCTGTTTAGCAGGAAGTCTAGATCATGTGATATCTTGTGCAAGACTTTGTCAGTCTGTGTGTACGTGCTGTGAGTAGGTGTTGTGTCTTGTGCGTGTGTATTGTCTGTTTGTATGGCTCCGGTGCTGCGTCTGCGATGAATGGACGGTAGTGAGCTGTACGATAATTGAGACGCGCGCTGCTTAAGACAGCTCTTTTGAGGACGCGCCGATACGTCTGGAGTAGACGCGCTGCAGAGCGTGCAGTTATCCTAGGAAACAATGATAATATTAGATACCCAGTTACCTATACAGGAAATACGTTGGACCATTTGCAACGGTTGAAACCCGAAAATCGGTTAAAATACTCGTCACATAAGTCGAGCCATCATGACAGTCGACCTTGAATACGCAGTAGTCGATTTTCGGTACCCAATCAAAGTGGGAGCTGCGCGTAGCCGTAGTAAATGGTTCAACTTATTTACACGAATTATAGTTTGATTTAATATTGGTACATAAACTGTTCTACCTTAGGCGTGTCGGTTCCGTCCCTGTATGGGCGCTCGCGCTTGTCTGTTTCATGTGTTGGTAACACACGCAGCTCCACACATACGCGTGACACTTGTGGCTGTATTCGAGCTTGTAGACATTCATCGTCTGTTAGGAAACACATAAGTTTATTCTTAAATACCTACGTTATAAGTTAAAAAGGGTCTACATACTAAAGTTTTACTAGAAGTAGCCTTCATACGTTCAATCCAGACTTGCTTATGTAGTCTGCTACAAACATTAGTAATGTTACCTGTGGGTATCAGGTCGCAGAGAGCTCGCGTGTACATGCGCTGTGATGTTGGCTTATGCTCGTGCTGAACACCACGCACTATGTCCGCCATGCACCCGTCACTCGACTGGCGCCTGCACAACATCCAAAATTGTAAAAGTGGCGCAGACGGTAGGACCAGCTGAACAACATAACCGTACATGGTGACTGAATAGTAGTGGGATGGTACCTCAGTCCTCACCTGTACATGGTGTTCGGATCTTCTAAGGTCGACGCTTGCCAGAATGTATTAGCGGGAGACACATGAGATGAGGATGAGCACTCTACTTCACGACCTTGTTTTATGTACACTGCAACAATGGGATGGCAACAGCTTAAAAGTTAGAATTTAATACTGATAAGTCTTAAAAATTAATAAAAGTAAAATGACACTTACGACTATGCGAAACGTCTCGCCCTGTTGTCCCTTGCCACTCGCTGTGAGAGGAGAGTGAGAGCAGGCGGCGCGTTGACTGCAAACACTCAGCATCCATGAGCACGTAGCATACTAGCATCGCAACACCCTGGACACAAGCGGCTGCAGCTAGCAGCACACCTTGCGTGGCGTTGCTTTCCGTGGGCTGCACGTACGCCACGCCAGCTGCTTGCGTGGCACACGTAGTGAGCAGCAGCACTAGCGTATGCCGCACTACTCGTGCTCGCTCGCGCGCAAGTTCGTGCCTAGGCTTGTGCTCATACTCTCGTGCTCGGGCTCTGAGCGCGAGCGTGAGTGCGAGTGCGAGCAAGGTTAGTAATGCTTGGCCTGCAGCACATACGGCGTTGGCGGATGCCCCTAGCTGCAGCGGTGCACCACCCCACAGTCGAGCTGTCAGCCAGCACAGTGTGCATACGCCTGCAAACAGATCATGTGAGAATAACGACACTCCCGGCCTTACTAAACAAGGGCCTCTTTACATTTATACATACCGCACAGTAGTCCGACAGACGGAACACGCGTGGCTGTGGCAGCCAGATCCGCGTGCAGTAGCAGTGGCGCAGCACACAACGCAGCGGAGCCTGCCATCCAGCACATTGCCACTACCCAACCCGTGCTGCCCTCGCACGCTACGCTCTGCAAAATGTGCAAAACACCTCACACACTCATTCTTAAGCCACACTTCACACAATGTAGAACATTTGTAAACCCTACCTGATTCATGTCACACTCCAATAGAGCCAATAAAGCTGCTGAGTGAAAGCCTGCAGTGGCGGCTTTAAGCAGCACTGGCAGTCTGATCTTACTGCCAGCTAGTAAGCCAAGCAGCTGCAGTAACGCCACCACAAGACACGTCACAGCCCCAAGCCTGACAATGACCTTCACTGTACCTCGTAAGTCATTCTCTGTACCTGTCTAAATAAAACATTTTTAAGTGGTTATCGATAAATTTATCCTCGTAGATGACATCTTGAACGGGCACTTACAAATGACTCCCTGTCCACAATAAACAGCGCAAAAGTGGCCACTCCCCGACAATGGCACGCGACTTGTGTGCGTTGCGGCAAACGTAGCTCGCACCCAAGCGTGCTCCACACGCGCGGCGAAAAGCGAGACCGACCTCCGCACGCGAGCTGAGATGCTGACCACAACAAACAACATTGCTTTACAACATTTATACTGACGACGAAACTGTATAGTGTGCGGTATCTACTCACCGATAGCACTGTAATTCTTTGAATGTGCGAACAACAATGTGACAGTGTGAGGGAGCGTGGTGTCAATTCCCGCGCCACTGACAGACACCTGCACCTGTTGTGATGCTATTGTGTATTCTGTCGCGCGGCCAGATCTGGAAGAGTTGCTGTTACAACAACCTTGTAAAAAATAATTAAATAAACAGAACAAAACAAAAACCACTACTATAACAAAACTAAGAAATAAAACATACATTAAACTTGTAAAGATAGAGTAAAGAAAAACTGAGCCCATGTATCTAATTTGGAAAGTTGGCGTGACCCAGAATGATTTGAATCGACAGATCTGATCTTCTGTGGAACCCATATGCCAATGTAATTTAGACTCTAGATAATGTAAAAATTATCTAGAGTCTAAATGTCATAACTCATAATACTTAGCATAGTTCCATCATGGAGTCAGTTTTTTAGCTTAATGAAGTGTGATCATAAAACTCCAAAATATAGATAGATAAATTTAATTGTACACCAAAAAGTAACAGAACTAAGAACAAGAAGGAAAGAAGATTTCAATCAGATGAATTATTAACCAAGAAGAGTTTTCTCACTTATACTCGACATATCTTCGGAGCGACGGCAACCTTGCTTCCAAGTCATGATACAGAACTGTAACCACTGAAGCATTGCTAGTTTTATCCACTAGTTGCACTGTCACTGACGTCACAAGCCACTCCCCTCGAGCCACTGGAGCTGGATTAAGCGAAAAGTGCGCTGCCTTGTCCATCTGTACTGATGCAGTTGTGACTGTGAACTCCTGGAAGCGCTTGTCAAAACTACTGCGAAGACCCGCTGTGTCCACCACCGCGTTTTGAAGCTCGAAGATTTTCTGATTAAAAAGGTATTACATACAATTTTAAATTTTTTAAAACAAATATCAGAAATTAATGGAAAGAAGTCCAGAATTACTTACTTCTTCATCCAAGAAAGCATCAGGATGTGAGAGTAGGTGATCAAAGATGTACAGAAGATGTTCCGCGCTGTGGAACCTGTCGACTGGCTGAGCTGCAGCAGACATGAGGTAGTACAGCATGCGCGCTGCATGTTTGAGGGGAGGCTCACCCTCACCCGGGTGCGTCGACAGGGAGCGTAGGACTGCGCCATACTGCCGTGCCACGAGCGACACGGGTTGCCACGAGTAACCCAGCGATATTAAAGTAAACTGACAAAATACATCAAATTTAACATGTTGTTAAAAGAACAAACAAAGAACAAGATCATTACAGTTATGGTATTTACCTGTTCATAAATATCTCTGAGTGAATCGGCAATACAACCAGAGAAATCTGGAAGCATCCATTTGACGCCATGTTGTCCGGTTTTAGGCTCGCAAAACCTGCAGATAAAATTATAGATCTAAAACTTATTATGATGTAAGATATGATGATCCTTAAACAAATGTAGTTCTTTCTCACTAGCCTGGTAGTTTCCCCGCTGTATCCAGTTGGACAGGAGGCTGTGGCGTGTGCTCCAGGAGCAGTTTTCGGCCAACGCAAGCCATGAGAGACGTCACTCTCACACGCTATGTCATCAGCTCCTAGAGCCCACATAGTCACCCCTTTACCGTTGGTGCCAGCCGCTGATGATACTTGACACCGGAACTCACTGGATTTCTGTTTATAATCCCAAAATTAGATTAATATTACTGTGACAGATGACACATTCTGGAAAGCTAAATGTGTTTAACACATAATTACAAACCTGTACGTTATAAAGCTTGAGTACACTCCCAGCGGGGAATAGATCCTCCCAGACCTCTCTGCCTGGTGCCATTGGTAACAACGTCCTCTCCCTCGCCCAACTGAAGCCGAGCGCGCCGTGGACCCTTCCTGCTCCCGCCAGGCAGGTTATACTTACGTTGTCACCCTGATACATATTTATACCAACTGTTTATATGAGTAGGAACAACTAATACAATATTTGTTCTACTGTAGCTGGACTCACTTTATTGACAGTGATAGTGGATGGCACGAGTCGTATATCGGGTGGGCTCAGCACCGTCAGCCGCAGCGCTCTGCATCGTCTCCTGCCAGCATCGTCTGCTGCACAGGACCACTTGCCGCTGTCGAGCCTCTTCGCTTCTGATATGCCTAACACTGACATGCGGCGACCGAGCGCGTCTTCTGACACCGTGCGCGACCAAATGTCTCTGGAAATATAAGACTCTGAAAATGACCAGAAATTATTTCTGTGATCAGCTTATTATTTTAAAAATGTATTGGGCTGAATATTTGTGCCTTGTTTTGATTTTCCTAAAACATTAAACGAAATTAAACTTTCAGGGGACAATTGGCTTTCGTTGAAAACAGAAGATCCTCCAACCCGACGGGTCTTTTGTCCGTTTAGAGCAAACAACCCGATAGATAATTTCAAGCTGTTGTATAATATTCAAATCGGAGGTGGAGTACTCTACTAGCTCGAAGCAGAATTTCCAGGTTTAGTTCTTATACCGCGCCATAGATGTCGCTACAATAGAACTTTTATTTACTTACCTCGTAGTACCGTTGAAGTTTATCTTGACACCGTCTTTGTACCACGTGAAGGTGATATTTGGAGATCCATACGCCATACAAGTCAGTATGAACTCCGAGCCTTCCCATATTTCTGGACGATGGTTCACAACCAGAGTCTAGAGAACAGGATATTTCAGTTATTAAAATGACTACAGTTCATGTCATGTAAAGATTATTATGAAAAGACCGGTTGGCCTTTTGCGAATCAGCAATGCCATTCAACGTGACAATGCTGCCAACATTCTGGATTTTTTTTCTATTGATAGCAATGACGATGATGATTTTTGATGCTCAGTGAATTCTTTTAATACGCAATTGTACGTATTATTCCTTTTCAGTTAATATTGTCTATCACGTTCTTTATTAGTTTAGCATTTTCCCAAATTTAGGCAAAAATACTAGTGTACCATTTAATTTAAATTACGGTACAAAAACGTGTTGTTACGTAGTTTTTTGTTCAAAAACAAATGAAAGCAAGAGCCGAACTAGGTTACCTAGTATCACCTACCTAATAACATAACTTGGACTGACGCCAAAAATGTTACGCGTTTAAAAGTAGTTAAAAGCAGGATTACATTTAAGTGTGCCTTAGAAATTTCTATTTAAAATATTGTTTATATACACCGATCGACCCTTCACCGGATTAAAACAATCAAAATTTTACGATTTATAGTTATTAATATACATTAGCGACACCGGCGGCGTGAATACGTAGGCTTCTCTACAAACTTATTCAATTAGGTAAGTTAGCCACGTTCAGCCGCGCTATGTAGTTAGTCCAAGAATTTTGATACGAGTAGATATAGGCACCTACTTATACTCGTACTTTGAACAAAATTTGCCGAACTGCAGCATGTAGTACTATTTTTAGTAAATGCACGTCACGAGGAGGCGATACTCGTACATTTGCATCTATCAGGTACTAAGGTATGTTATTGTACCAAAATAAGTATTAATTGGTATCACTATGGCATTCAAGCTACTTGCTTACTTATATAGCTGTATCAGGAGACATAGCTTATTCGCTGTTACTGCGAGTCTCATTGTTACGCGAGTACAGTCTCCTGTCCCTCGCACTCTCTTTGCGCTCAATACTCATTTGGATACGCACCCTGACGGTGTTGTGTTCGCGGACGAATGGAAGGCGATCATGTCAGTATGCCTGGAGTTCTGTGATATGAGTGTGTGAGTCTGATATGTCTTTAATAGATCTTTGATAGCCGTTTTTGTTAAAGCAAAAAAATAAAATAAATTATGTGCCAGCTACAAGTACGTGTAACACGGCCTTAATATGCAGTTCCTAACCGAGAAATGGGCCGATACATACCAAAATGGTAGCGGCGAACACTTTTAGAGTGAAACAATTTAAACTTTATCAACATTTTTAAAAGACCAGTAAAGCTTGAAAGTTCAATCGAGGTGCTGCAATCAAGTAGCAATGCTATAAATTCACGTCGCTACTGTTCATTGCAATTCTGATATAAATCAATCCTTAGGACAGTCTAAACAACTTAAGCCTCACATACATATGAAGGGAAAAGAAATGTGCTGTGTGTGTGTGAAATGTGTGTGTGTGTGTGTGTATATTTTGCTTTAAGTACTTCTAGAGATTTTTATTATTAAGTATTTATCTAATACATGGTTTCGTTATTGTATTTGGTTGACATTTAAATATACGTACGTATAGTATGAATAACTTATTTTAACACACACATCATTGTCGGTAGGGGTCTTCCTTTAAGATCATATTATAAAGTTTATACGACGGATGGGCTTTCCTTTAAAAGGATCATGAAAAAAAAATTATTCGTTCGACAATGTGTACTCCATACATTTTGTCGAGCTAAGTGAATATAAATCTATGGAGCAGCAGGATTTTTTTTCGTGACGTTTTGTCGAGTTATCTAAACTAATATAATAAAGAGGTAATGTTTGTTTTTTTGTTTGTAGGAGGTAATCTCAGGAACTACTGGTCCGATTGGAAAATTTTTAGCAATAGTAGAAAGCTATTTTATTCCTGAGTGACATAGGCTATATTTTATGTACGCGGGCGAAGCCGCTGACAAAATATAGTGTGAATATAAATCTATGGAGCAGCGGGATTTTTTCGTGATTTTTGGGATGTTCTCAAAGTAAAAGTTGTTCATATTGGTATGTACAATGATCCTTTTTAAGGAAAACCCATAATAATATGTCGTATTACTTTGTATATCAGGCGCTCAGTTTCCTCGTTTCGGTGTGCTCCCGACCCCGGGTTATTCAAACCAAGCAGTTCATTTCACTAAGGTCATGTAATTAAAAACAAATAGAGCAGACATAATTTGTTACAATAAAATGTTTCCTATTCCCTACGTAAACAGAAAAGGGTAAAAGGAAACAAAATCAGGCCACTTTTTTCATCATCTGCGGGTAGATATTTAGGAATTAATCAAGCTGGGATTTTCCTATCTGGAGCGCGTATGATTGTTGTTATAGTGATTTCATTGTGTTAATATTAATGATATCAATGATGAAGTTTCGATAAGAAAATATGAGATTTCTTTAGTAGGCACCAAAGGAGGTAGGAAGGATTTAGTTGGAAGGTATGTACCTAATGGAAGGATGGGACCTTATGGATTTTATGAAAACAATGATAAAGTTTACTTAAAAATTCATTTGACATTCATGAATGTTAGATTAGGTTCTTGTGATCCTTGATCCTACAAGATAAATTTTAGTATATACTTAGTTACATTAATAAGATAGCGAGAATACTCACTTGTAAGCTGAGCGCGGGTTGCATACGAAACTGCGTGGTGTCATGGCGGAGTGTGCGCATGCGCGCCAATGCAGCGCGTAATGCGCCTGTCTCGCTACGCATGCCCCATACGCGCGCCCATACGCCGCGTGTGCCACGCTCGCTCACCGCACTAACAGACAAATGTGCATTTGACTAGATTAATCATATAGCAAACTCTTTCTCTCTCTCTCTCTGCCTAGCCTTATGCGATTTTATTTGGGGTCGGCTCTCCTTGTCATTTTTTGCCAGATGTTTCGTTTTATATAGCAAACTCCGAATGGTAATAATGTATAGGTAATATTAATTTAAATTAAATAGCCTTGCCTTAGTCCCTTAGTTACTTTAGTTGATTATTTTTGAGATAGTCCTTTTTGTATAAGTCCTGCCACCAATCCACCAATAAAGGGCATGCTTGCATTTTTTATATTACACTGAAAACGGGTTTCTTGTAGACCTGTGCACTAATTGATTGCCAGAATATGTCTGATAAATTAGCCAGCACGACACAAAGGAGCTAGTTTCTGAATTGAGTATCTAAGAACGTCTCGAACCTTACTTAAATATCGAATTCTAGCGGGTTTTGATGGTAAATCAGAGTTAGAGAAATACTCAACTTAAATTTAAATAAAATAAGATACTGGGGGATACACTGTAGAAAGATTTGCATTACTGTCGTGAAATTTGTCAGTTGTTTTTTAATATTTTACAGAATTTTGAATATTTCAGAGACCAACACAACCCTGAGTTGAAATATCTACACTACCACTGTTTATCCTTTCAAATAGCAAAATTAGAGACATGAGTAAGAAAATAGGTGTGGACACACCTACAATGTATCTCGGGGTTCAAAAGTTTAAAGAGATACTTACCTTATATTTAAAATTTCTATTTCATCTTCCAATGTTATGTTTGATGCCTTTAAATGGCCTGTCAACTGAAATCATAAGAATCATAGTTGTTTATATTTTATATGCCGTTTAGAATATAATCGTTCTTATGTTTAATAAATACCTGTTTAATGACTTCTTGAGATATGTTTACACCTGCTTGATCCACTATTTCCAGTCTTGTTTCAAATCGTGCTGAAGCTATAAACATACAGTGTTTATCTATCTAAGCCTACCACATATTGCTACACTTTTACGCGTTAAATTTATATGTCTAAAGAAACCTTTTTTACTGTCTTTCAACCAATAAGCATTAAAAGCAAAAACACTTCCTTTTAAGCGAAGTTAATACTTACAGAAGTCTGTATCCTTCGGGTTGCAATCACAAGCTGTTCCTTTCTTACAGACCTCTGCACATTCTTCTACACCACATTCTGTAACAAAATGTACATCATTAGTGACACCAATACCTTAGAACTTTATGATAAGCCGTGTAATGTTCAGAATAAGTGATTTCTCACCTGGTGGAGCTATCTGTGCCTCACACAGGTCCCCCGTGTAGCCCGGTGCACAGACACAACTAACAGCAGCCGGACCCAGCTGTCTGTCGACACAAACACCTCGTCAATATTTCCTTTTCACTCTACGTTAATTGTTGATTGAAAAAATGTCTGAAGGGTTATTTTTATGGATGCTTTTGATATAGTTGTAACCCGATTTTTGGGTGAACTAATTTCGCCTAGGTCAAACCCGCAATATTAGTCCAAGAGAGAGCCAAACAAGTTCGGAATGTTTTGGCACCCAGACACGGATTGGTTAGGTTAGACGGTTAAGGTCACTTTTAATCTAACCTCTCCACTCTGTTTCCACCTCAACTCAACTTTGTTTTTTTTTTTATTTTATAACCACTAAGAAGTAAGAGCTCTGCTCTACGGTGCTCCTATTTGGCATGTAGGGAAAACTGGTTTGGCCTAGGTGAAACTAGTTCATCCTAAAATGATGTTCGGCCGATAGGCAATGATTGACTTATGGATAGTATCATCATTTGGTATCTCTCCTTTTTATAAGGTATGTTATTTTTTATTTTTTTTGGAAGAGTTTAGACCCATTTGATGCAGCTGTCTAAAATCTGCAGTACAGTATTTAATAATAATTTTCAAAATTCATATTCAATGTACGAAAATGCCTAAATACTTTCAAATAATTTGAGAAAAATTCAGTTGAAAATAGAAAACTACTGACAACTTTATTTGTTTTCAAGACCGTATTATAAATACTGAGAATTATAGCAGACAGAACCTACTCATGTCTACCATTCTGCACTGGGCCAGCGTGGTGGATCATAACCCATCCCTTCTCCTAGAGAGGAGGCCTGTGTCCCAGCAGTGAGAACATTAAAAAGGCTGGTGGTGCTATCAAACAGAAGGTATTGACAATGAGTTTAATCACCTGCAGGTGCCGCCATTCTTACACATGTTGGAGGTCCTCGGACACAGCGGACCCTCTCCGCAGTCTGCTCCGGAGTAACCTTCGAAACACGAACAGTAGAACTCCCTGCGATGCAAAACATGTGTTATTGTTAAGTTAGCTATGTTATTTTCTACGATCTGGAAATATTCACCATATTTTCGTAGGAATTTTGTATGTTGATGTATAGATATGAAATAAAATGATAAGAAAATGTATTAGTAGCGAGGGTAAACGCAGTATGCTTCCGTTGCGCTCCCCGATGCATTTTTTAAATTGCTATAAACTAGTGCTTGACTGCAATCCCACCTGATGGTAAGCAGTGATCTTATCGTTAATGGTGAGGTGCACTAGTTTATTAAGAGCCTATTTACTATAGGCTTTAAGACGACTAAATTATAATTGGACGAGAAGACCGCAGCTGGCGAACTGTTCCAGTAACTCGATGTACGCGTTATAAACGACGGGACAAAATGCTCAGTCCTCACCGTAGATGTCACAATAACGTAAGGAAGGATGTTTGCGGTTGTCCGAAAGTAAAATAGAGATCGTGTAATCAAATTGTGCAGTTTTATGTGTAACCCTTGTAAAATAATGAATACACTCTCGTGATTAGACTCATACTAGACTGTTTACTATCTTTTACTTATATATCCAAAGTATAATATCCCTTAAAGTGGTGACTCCGACGCGATGATCGTCGATCATCAATCATAACGTCAGGGAAACCCTAGATCGTATATTAATCAAGATATTGATTACATTATATCTTGATTAATATAAGATATAGGTTTTATCCACAACTTCTTAATTATTAATTTGCTACTAGTGAGTGTATGACGATCATTATTGTCAAGAAGCATTTAAATCATTTCATAGGTAGTTAAGTTGAATCGTAATTAAATCAGAGTTATTTCAAAAACGCCACCACTTACTGATAATCATGCCTGGCAAGGCAGTGCCCTAACAGTCTGCACTCGACGGCACTGCATGAAATGGCACTTGACGACTGCTCTGCTCCTCGCACCTCATACGTCACGTTGAACCCGTACACGGACAACAGTCCCAGCGCCCTGAGCTGTGTGCCCTCGAGTCTGTCCAGCGTCAGCTCCACCACCAGCACTGGACTCTGCACCTAGGAACAAAATCACTAGTTTATTTTATCCATCAAACCAAACATTTTAAATATTGTGACTTTATAGATATGACGTAGGTATGTTTGTTACTTTTTCACGCACAAACGACCGAATGCAGAGCCGTGTAAGGCGTAGGCGACGTGGGCGTGTCTCGAAGGCCCGCGAACGAAAATATAGATATAACTACTTATCTAGCAATAAATAATTAAAAACCGGCAATGATCTGGCAATACTAACCTACCTTATTCGTTTTTTAAAGATCTGGCTAGAAGAAGTTGAGTAACAAAAAAATTCAAAAAACAAACAAAATCAGTCCTCCGTCATTCACCAAGTGGCCTCGCAAAATATATCTTACCCACAACAAATTACCTAAATTCGTAGTTTTGCCGCGGCACTGACTTAATGTTTTTAGTTTTTTTTTTTTTTTGTGACACACGGGTGGTTCTGTAATATCACATAGGATACTTTGTATTCCGGGAGTGTGATTGATGACCTTGGGACGATATACTACTTTTACTCGAGCAAAGCTGCTGGCAGTAGGTATTATTTAAACATGGGTGAAACAAATTTCAAGATGAACTCGAAAAATGGAGATTTTCAGCTAAAAGTCAGAATTAAAATTCTTGCTTATTAACCGACTTCGAATAGAAGGATGTTCTTTGTTCAGCTGTATATATTTTTTTGTATAGCCACTTTCTCTTTTCAACTACAAAGAAAATATAAAGACGAAGAAACGTCTTGTCGATTACTTATAAATATATACATATACATCCACCCACGCATTGGAGTCTACAAAAAGAACGGAAATTACGAACTAGATACGATAACTTGGCAAATCTCCAGACGAGAAAAATGTATTCTTTTTCCTTTTTCGAACTAGTGGAATAAGACCAGCTAACAAAGAGAATAATTAAGTGCAAATACACCTAATACAAATATTGTAAAACAGTATCGTAGCGTAACTCTCACGAGCGAGATTCACATTTATATTGCCATAAACTTTTAATCCGGGCGCTGGAAGGAGTCAAGTATGCAAAATAATATGAGAACTGCTTTCTGTGCATAGTTATAAACTCAGTAATGCATTCAGATTTTGATTTTGGATATTGCCAGGAGTGTTATTGGCATGGCATACTTAAGTTTTTTACTAGTTTATTTTAATAAATAATTTCATCATTGTAGGCAGTCTCTCTGTATTTATAAATAACTTTAAAGTGGGAACTTGGGCTGGCGAACCTTAATACAGGTTACTGTGTAACCTAGCTAGGTCGCCAGGATACTCTTCTTTCTTCTACATTGTAACTTGACATAAATATGTATTGTAACTCTTTGGACTGTACCTCATTTTTGTGAATAAATAAATTATTATAAATTATTGAGTACTTCGTAGTTGCCTGGCATTTTTGCTGAACTGGACCTATTTGGCGCAGCCTGTGAAACACACAATGTAAAGACAGATTTACATTGAGTAAGTAACTGACGTCAGTCCACTGACGAGTCAGTGCTGACCTGGCACTGCTATAGTGTAAATTGATTTCAAGTCAGTACAGTACTGTCACGTCAGTACTGACTTCAATATTCGCGCTGCAATATTTTCGGCGTCAGTCCGCTCCCCCGCTACCCGCGCCAGCGCCACTGACAACGTGTAAATGCTCAAGTCAGTTGCTGCCGCTCTGTTGTATGGTGACCACGTTCTGTCACGGAAAACTTAAAACTTGTACAGCTATACCGTGATAATGAATGCCTATGGGATATAAAATCGCAACATTATAGAAATAAAGAAATGCGTACAACAGCATTGCAGAATATTGCTCGAGAAATGAATTTAGAAGGATTTGGCCCTACCGAAGTAAAAAATAAAATTAAAAACTTGAGGGCAACTTACTACTTGGAACTGGATAAAATAAAAAAAGTCTACAAAATCAGGGGCTGGTGGAAATGTCTATACTCCAAAAGTGATATGGTTCGAAGAAATGGACGCTTACATAAGAAATGTATCTATACAAAGAAAAACAATAGTAAGTACCCACAATATTTATTTATGTTTAATACCTACTTATTAAAAAATGAAATATAATTTAAGAAATTCTGTTAAACTGCCACGGTGCCACAAAATTCGCTTCTCTTTTGATATCTCTTCTTCTAACATACCCGTTAGTTCTTGCATCATCATTAAGGTACATTTTCTCAACAAATTGTTAAGTTTAATTCTTTGCTGTTTTTTAGAAATCATTTTTCCTCACTGACTTTACGAACGTGTGTACACCAAAAGAAATATCCTCGTCTACTGACGAAACACTGACTGCTTGTAAATAGTACGCGTCAGTTTTCGGCGCCAGCACTGACGACAGCCACTGACTCAATGTAAATCCGGCTTTAGTTTGGTTAGCCTTTTTTATCAAGTATGTATGTCTAGATGTGTCAAATAAAATATTTTTCTTTCTTCTTATCCTACTTTTTTAAGATTCGTTCCTTTGCCTTCGTTCCAGGGCCCTGCGGTATACTTTCACATTAACCATGTCCTCAGTAGGCTTCGACCTTCCTGAGCCCTATGATTTGCTGACATCTCCTTGAGGCGCGCGCGGAATGATACGCGCTGTCATCAACGCCTTAGGCCTGGTCTGGATTGTTTAGGGAATGGAAAACAAGTGTAGAAGAATTTCCAAAAATACCACATTCAACTTAATAGTGCAATGCATCGACTTGAGTACGGTTCACTGACGATATCAAAACCAAGCCCGTAAAAGACCTACCTTACAAGTACGTTATAAAATGTAAGAGGCCATAAGAAAACCTAGAAGGCGCTTTATCAGATAAAGCCAGCGAAAAATTCACACTTTACGAAAGATTATTCGGGAAAACCCAGAGAAGTGTTTATTTAGATCGTATTTATTTTTCGGTATGACGATATTTTTAACCAACTCAAAAAGAAAGTTATTAATTCGAATTTATGTTTTATGACAATTAAGAAAAGACATATCTTACTTTATTACTATTAGTAAGAAGATGTAATAACCCAAAATATTTGACATCTGCCGGGATTTCGTGATATCCCTAGCGATTTCGTGAAATATTTACGGAATAACTAAAATAAACTAAACTTCATACTGCCTATTTTTTTCTTCGTTAAAACCGTTTAAACTTTCCTAGGAATATATACAAATATTTCAAGACCAAAGTGAACTAAATTGGTCCATCCGTTGTTGAGTTTTAGCGAAACTAACGATACATTTTTATATACAAGAAGATTAAAGGTATCTCTTGATTACCGCAAGGGTAACTACAGTTTGTTCTAAGTTATTTAATGTCCATGTAAATAGACAAAGCCTCGGTCAGTAGGTACATGTGTACTACATGGTTCAAAAAGATAAGCGGCTCTCTTTGAAACGGACCGCATAACCGCAAACCACATTTTACCTGTAAAAGAGCAAAATATGCTAAAACTTCACTTGTTTCTGCGCTGGTATTTCAGATAATTTAAATTTTGTAACGTTATTATATAATACTAGTTTTATTTTTTTATGGAAATCTTTAAGAGACAATATGGAGAGGTAAACAATAAGAAATACGGAGAAATGGAATAAAAACAGTGTTCTGGTATCTCAAAAACTTGAACTCGCACACTGAGGATGGTTCTGTACAAACTAAGTTATGTAAATAATTAAATAATCAAATCAAAGTTTTTTTACGTAGTCATTAATTATCTGTTTTCAGGTTTATTCCTATTCTTTTGCTATATGGCCTTGCTTCCTGCCAAATTTCAGAGTTCTACCTAGAACCCGAAGAGGTAGGGAAGTTACTGTTCGATATATCTATGGGAAGTACCTATGAATTTTGATTCGTCTGAGAGTTTCAAAAAGTACGTTTTTTGCTACATAAACCGTCATATCTTTTTTTCGTTAACTTAGAAGTTTGCTTTTTTCTCGTTCCCGAGATAAAAGGTCCAGACAAACAGACATAAAGACAGACAAAGGGACAACAAAATAACCCTGTAATGGTCCTCTTTTCCTTTTGATGTGCGGAACCCTAAAATTAAAAAAAATATATATAATGTATAATGGGCGGTTTCGAAGGTTAATCTAGAAGAAATAAAGGCAAAATGAACTAAGAAAGCGCCGTTTCTCACATAGACATTAAAAATTGCACATTTATTTACAGGGTATTTTTTCAATAATGTAAATAATAAGTTTTTCATATGGTAGTCTGCAATTAATATCGAAAATAAACAATTTTTTTGCATTACTCCGTATAAATACCTTCTATAGCGCGCCATATTCAAATGGTTCAGAGAACTAGAAACAGAACAGAGTGGAAAGGAATGAAAGAAACCTTTGCTAAAGTTGTGCAAACCTACAATAATTGATTGATGATTGTCGCCAAATTTTATTTTTTATTTTATATCTAATTAATCTTAACAACCTGTAACGTCAGCTGTATAATTTCCTGAGAACAATGAGGTACTAATGATCTGAGATGGGACAGAAGATTACCTAGCAACAGAGACAAGCTCTTAGTAGTAATTACAGATAAGCTGAGTACTGTTGAGTGCAGACGAAATCATGAGGAGGGTGAGTTGATATTAAACTGTCTAGAACATTCATTATTGCAGTAAAATTAATTTCTATCGTTATGTAAAACGTAGAGAATAAGTTATTAAACTAAATCAATAAATTTTACAGTTGGCTAAACTATATCTTAATAATCTCAGTCAAAGACGTCCTTTGTTGAACAAAAGCCTTCCACAAACGTCACCATAACAACTAATTCTATGCGACTTGAAATCATCACTTTTTGACTGGCCTGTTGGTCTAGTCGTTAGTGGCTGACTGCTATGCCGGAGGTCGTGGGATCGATTCCCACCCAGGACAAATGTTTATGTAATGAGCTCAATCATTTGTTTTGTATCTGTAATTTATCTGTATTCTGTATGTTTTTAGAGATATGTAAGTATATGTTTATCAGTTGTCCAGTACCCATAACACAAGCTCTGCTTAGTTTGGGACTAGACGGCGTTGTGTCAGTTGTGGAACGCATTCCTTGTCCACGAGAGGAGGCCTGTGTCTTAACAGTGGGAACTTTAAAAAAGGCTGATGATGATGACACTTAGCCATCTACAGCTACAGTAACTCTTTGTATCATTCCAGCAGTATTAAAACATATTCCCTTATTTATACAAAATCTATTTCCGAAATAAGTAACAAAATACAACACATTACATTTTAAAATTGGATTACAGAGAGGCTATTAGAAGCTAAGTAGGGAATTTAATACGTTAAAGGCAACCCGAATATAATTGAATTAAGTCGGAATTTGCTTGGAAAGGAATTCCCAATTACTTGCCATCTGTTGATTATTATCAAAGGGTATCATGGAGGCTGATCCATGGTCATTAGTGTACAGATACCGACCTGAGCCGGCGGTTAAAGTGGGTATTTATTATTCAATCAACTACTACTTACAGCTTTGCCTGCGTGACATTAGTAAATTGTCCAAAAGTAAATTATATTTATTTATTTATTAAAACTTTATGCACATACGACGACAAACTACGGACTTAATGCCTTAGGCATTTTCTACCAGTCGACCTTAGGGTCGTGCAGAGACATAACATGATAGGTGCAACTATAAAAGATAGACAAATTTTAGAGCAGCAAAATATAATAATACTTTGCTTCTCTAAATGTTGTCTATCTAAGTAAGGTAATTACTTAAAGTATAATAAACACATAATACGTAATACATACTCATACTTATAAAACTTACTCCTGGGATAAAAATTATCCTAAGTAATATTCCACGTTATTACATACCCGTGCCGTGGAAACACAAGGCCTTGGACTATGCAGCGCCACCTCGAGTCCCAACTGCTGGTTCCAACGGTTATTGCAACCCCGCGTGTCACTAGTTCAACCATCGCCTGGTGAGACTTTCTCTGCGCGAGGACCAGCCTGTTGTCTGCATAGCAGACCACGCTTACCCCTGCAGAGAAGTCGCCACGCAACAAATAGTCGTACCTGATGTTCAAGGGTGGTCCTAGTACCGATCCCTGCGGAACACCGCCCGACATCTCTCGTCGTCTCTGCTCTCCCTGGTTACCAGGGTAGATGATGAGTGTGCGTGTGGTGTGAGGGCCCGTTTATTAAAATCCTCTATGTGAGAACTGAGGGCCCAACTTAACAGTCCATATCTCCGTTATTTGACTTTCACAAATTCTGATTTCAAGTTCCACATTTGTTTGGGAATGTTAACTAAATCTTAAGCATATTTAGAAAGAATTTTAACAAACGGGCCCTCACACCACACGCACACCATGATATACCTGTCCGACAAGTAGGCCTCGATCCCACGACCGAAGTAGTCGGGACATACATCAATCCGCACTGGGCTCGCGTAGTGGATTATGTCCTATTCCCTCTTCTTGAGAGGAGTCCTGAGTCTCAGTAGTGCAAATATTATTATTAGTATATAATAAATAAATAAATAAATAAATATTACAAGGCTGATTATCCTTATGCTCAAATAATACACTCTATATATAGACTAATTCCGAATATTATGTTCATACACTTTATAAAGCATCTCGTTGATTAGAATATATTTCATAGTGTCGTGATTATCTCCAAGTACTGTAATAGTTGCTTGTAATAAATCGTGTTCCGCTGACAGAATAATTGTGTCGCTAGTATACCGCAGTGCGGAATGCTCTAGAGGGCTATAAATAATATTAAAGTTGTAATATACTAGTTATTTTCTTAGGATGTAAGCTGATAATGAGTCACGATTGTCCGCTTAGCTGGGGTTTTTTGTTTTTTGTTATTGGAGTTATGTAAGTCAGTTGGTGAAAACGGAATTTATTGAATCACTTTGCTGTTCGTCTGTACAAATGTCCATCGGTCTGCCCATCTGTCCACCTCTTCGTCTGCCCATCTGTCCGTCTTACAAGAAGCTGTTTCTTTTTCGATACATGGTGGACATCCCATATATCGTGAAAAACGTTTTGGGAACACATTCATTGTGCGTACAGTCAAGGATTGGAATTCCTTGTCGGAGTCTGTGTTTCCTGATGCCTACAAACCGGGAACCTTTAAGTCAAGAGTGAATAAATTATTTCTAGGTAAGCACGTTCCATCGTCGAACGCATCGTCGCTTTCCATCAGTTGAGTTAGCGGTCAAGCGGGAACCTATATCAATAAAAAAATAATGCGAATAGGTTAGTATAACTAACCCGATTTCTCTGTCTGGATAGCAGAGATAAAGGCCATCTAAGCTTAATTTAAGCACATATACACATTTATTTATTTATTTATTTATATATTTATTTATATATTTATTTATTTATTTATTTAATCTTCATGTACAGTAGTGGTACATAGGCGGACTTAATGCAACAAGGCATTCTCTACCAGTCAACCTTTGGGTTAAAAAAGACAACATTGTGGTAGGTGTGCACTCAAAATAAATAACAGATAATAAGATATGATTAAAATATAGTGTAATACTTATAATTTAAACAAGTAACTTATAACTTACAACACATTCTTAAACTCGCAAAGAAATTAAAACCTATAAGGTAATATACAATGACTTAGAGTCCAGAAAGGCAAGACGCAAATGTCTCATAGCACAAATACAGTAAACTGTTGATTCCTGGATTTGGCCTCATTCGTACCTGAGAGTTATGGGATATAAAAAAAAAAACACGTATATGAGTTTAATGTTTGTGAAGGCACCAACGTTACAGGTGCTTTTCCCAATAGGTGGTAATGGTTTTATTTTTTTTTAAAGAATTACTTTTTGCGATCTAGAATAATCTTTGAGACACGATTTGGAAATCGAACTACTTACATATTCCATCTTGATTGTTTTTTTTTTCCAGCGACTCGAACTTGTCCGGTTTTTTCAAGAAAGCAAATGAGTAGGTTTTTCTTTTAGGTAAATTTATTACACAAACACCGAATATACAGTGAATATTCAGTTCGATTTTAACGTCGTAGTTGTTAAGTCCACACAAGTTCTCATGAATTTCGGAACAAAGTTTATGACTGAGGTAGTCGTGAGTAGTTTTCCAATAATTTATCGTTTATTTACATTGGCCAAGAGAAATTCCTAGAAGTCTCGTCACTTCTAGGAATTTCTCTTGGCCAATGATTCAAGTATTTTATGAAGCTATAACTTTCTTGAGTCCAAAATGTACATTTATAAAAACATTATAGGTAAATAATGTATTAATGAGTATGAACACGGCAGATGAGATTTTGTCATGACCATTCAAATTTTTCTAATTGACTGATGGTCGAACTCGACGATAAGCAAAAAATCAAAATCTACGACTAAATATTAAACCAACTGAGATATGACCGTTTCGCGAAGTTGGTTGCCACATCACACCCATATGCAATCGGTCACATAGGCCACTGTAATCCAGTATGAATTTTGTGCACTACATTGCTACGCATTTTCGCCACGAACGAATCCATTATAGTGCTTGTTTACGGAGACGCGGCGCGATGGGCGATAGGTTGGGCTTTTGTCGTACATTGCCATCATGTTTGTGTTTGCGCGTGCAATGACGCGGTCCGTCACTACAATTTACGAAGAGCGTCTAATGCATCGCCCATAGCGCCGCGTCTCTGTAAACAACCACTTATGTCGAACGCTACGTTATATTCGAATAGTTGCTACGGCGTAGCAAGCCTACGCGGCTGCTACGTGAACTATGCTGTCGTAGCACAAACAAATGAAACTCGTAGCTAAAGGCGACTACAAGACACTATTTAAGCAATCATTTGGTGTTACATAAAAAGTGATAAATTAATTTATTTCAGACTTGGAATACCCCTAGTTATATAAAATTAAATTACTTACATTACACTTTATTTACAATTCGAAGACGTTGGAATTAAAAATTATTATTAATGGAAGAAATTTTTATTATCAATGAAGAAGTCTGCTCAGCTTAAGTGGGACTGAGCTGAACATGTCTGCGTCGCGGTAGACCAAGAAGGAGATGGCGGGACGACTTGGATGCCTTCCTTAGGAATTGGCAAGAAGTGGCTCAAGACCGAGAACACTGGAAAGAATGGAGGGAGCCCTTTGCACAGCAGTGGGATAGTATGTGCTAGAAATAATAAATAATAATACAATGTCAGATATATTTTGATAACATTTTATAATGAATATAATGAAATGTTTAAGAAAACATGTACCAAATTGTAAAGTTTTTGTAAAATTTTAAATGATTTGATTATGGAGCATCTTGCTCTAAACATTTTTTTTTAAAGCTTAAGAATATTTTTCCATTCTATTGTCGCCCAGAGTGTTGCGTCGTTCTGTAATCCGGATAAATCTCAGAGAGTCTCAAGACATACATTATGCAACAACAAGTTTATTTTCGTACAAAATTCTCTTCGCTCGCTAATACCTTCCTTATTCTTGTACCAAATAAAGCTTTCTCTTTTGTGATATTATGTTTTAACAAAGGTTCTTTGGAGTTTAGGTTAGGTTATTTATATTTTTATAGATATTTAAGAAAATATTTTATAATGTAAAGAAAAAGAATAAGTATATCTAGGAAATAAGTAAAATAATAATAATCAATTATTCTAAGGGAACCTACTTCCGTAATAAAAATAATCTAGCCGTGTGCTATATTTTATTTATAACAGTTCAGCAGTTTGAACGTGTAGTAGAACCAAACATACACATTCATTGCAAACACCGCAAGAGAAATTTGTTTATCACCCTAAATATGTTAGAAATAGGAATTTGCAACAATGCTCTAGCTAAGCCTACGTCACACGAGGCAAGAATTCAATATAAAATATATTGCAATCATTTAGAATAAGTTATAATTGTAAAGTTATAGTATTATGACAAGGTCGCGCCGCGGCACTTAGAGTGGCAAGAAACGTCAAGAATGACAGCTGACAACTGACAAGAACGAGTTGACGTTTCTACACTCTGACGCAACTCCGAGCTCTTTTGCAGACTACCGACGGACGATATAATAATCATTACATAGTATAAAACAAAGTATCGTGTACCTATGTATGCTTAAATCTTTAAAACTACGCGACGGAGTTTGATGCGGTTTTTTTTAACAGATAGAGTGATTGAAGAGGAAGGTTTATGTGCATAATACATGCATAATATATTCAATATCAGTACCCGTGCGAAGCTGGGGCGAGTCGCTAGTATTATTATAATCCCTTAGCGTAGCGTAGAAGCTAGACAGAAGTATCTTGATTAATCATTGCATGTTGATTGGTTTCCTGTTACAATTTTGTGAAAATAATAGTTGTCTCGTCTACCCACGATATCTTGGCAGAAACCATAAACTCTGAACCGTCTGATGATCATCCACGTGCCGTTATATTAAAAACTTTCGTCATTATAATATTTATGAAACAATTTTGCCCATCACCAGTATTTATAACAGTTAATTCAAACAAACAGAAAACCAATATCATGTAGAGTGATTTCAAATACAAACAAAATGTAATGGTTGATCAGTCAAATAGGTAAACAAATGCTATCAATCAGGCTTAATAACGTTAACTAGAATTCTAAATCCATTAATTGTCGACCGCAAAACTACAAATTATGTATTGAAATAAAACAATATTCAGAATAATTTTACATTGCCAACAAATAGTATTGTTTTGTCAGAGTTAAAAGCTACACAGTAAATATTTTTGATTTGCAATAGATAGCTGGATAACATGGCCAATGATTCACCGCAGTAAAAAGTGTACTCGCTGGTCGTGCTTGCTGAGTGAGTGTGTGTGAGAGAGAGAGAGAGAGATTTTCCAAAAAAAAAAGTGGTTGTCAAGCGAATACACAAGGAACCCAAGATTGCAGGGATGCGGAAGGTTCAAAGCTAACTGGGGCCAAGGGTTCGTGTTTGAAAAGAAGGCTCTGGTATGAAGGCAACGTAGGAACGGGGTAGGTTGTTTAGTAAGTAAGAGACTGACACTATTTCCCGTTCCACAGAAGGGCGGGATATGTCATTAGATGATTTTTACCCACTATAAAACCAAGACTTGGCTTCAAAATTCAAATTAGCAGCTAATCCTTCAACACTACAGCATTAACTTAACCACCAAATTACATATGTATTCCTTCTTTGATTTACCTGAGAACCTTTGGGTTTACCTGACGAAGTTGGTTTTAAGCACGAGTAACTTGTATAATTTGCGCAAGTCTTACAAGTGTAACAAGCATACTTAATATTTGCAAACGCTGCTTATTAGCATTGCTCCGGTTTATGCAGAAATTATACCTGGTATTCAAATAATGTTAGTAAACTCAGCGCATCTTAGTCAAACGCTCTACAGTTTGAAAGTTTATGTTACGGAAGGAAATCATAAAACAGTATTGCGTGTTTCCATACGAAGAGGCCGCCAGTTGGTAGCTATTGTCACCAGAAAGGGTCAAGGGTAGAATGTTGATATCCCAGCTCTGCCCCCTATCTCGGCTACAAAAAAGTTGATGATCTTAGCAAAAGTGAACTTGTACTTGAAGTCAGAACAGCTGCTAAGCCTTTATATGAAGAAAGTTTGATTGTGCATGGCAGTAGGCTCCAACCTTATTTTGACTAAAAACCACTTTGGTTTGTTTGACACGAAACCTAAATTTGTATTAAAAATTATAAATTCTACAAGGGGCATATTCTTGAAAATCAAAAGTAACGAGTATTGTCCTAGAAATTTCACATTTCCGCAAGAAACTTACAATCCGCTTACTCCGCTGCGCTTTACTTAAAATCAGCTCATATTCAGTTAGATATTGTTGAGTTTAGAATGTGTTAGGCAATTCGCGGACCATATTTTGGGTTTTGCGGACCACCAGTGGTCCACGGATCGAAAAAAGGATAACTAAACGTTACATTTTGATATTAAAATATCTTCATACATAAAAGTAACTATTTTTAAGTTCAACTAAGCCGCAAAAATTTCAAATATGTGTCTAATGTGGCGTCAAATACGAAGTACTTACATAAAATGAAGATGTCATTATGGTGGATAAGATCTTTGAGCCAGCTGCCAGAAGCTAATATTGCAGTGTGGCTCATTGAAATATCAGCTCTATTCGCGACGCATAAAGCTCATTTTCAATCGCTAGTAAAGTCCATTGGGATAGCTGAACAATCGATTGCTCAGATGACATCTATTGAAAGGGTTGGCTTTACACTGCCGCACTAGTGATGAATGTTATCGAACTACTCTCAGTATATTTTGCAGGACTCACCTATTTATATAGACTATTGTCTAAGATTGTTGATATTTTAGTTGATTTGCAATTTGAGAAACCGACACATGCATAACAGTCATATTACGCCTCCGCGCACCGCGCAGGAATGTAATAATGCAGGCATGGTGTGAGAAAAGCACAGTCAGGAATAGCCCTAAGGCCCAATGCTTTTATCGGGTTGATTAGTTTACGTAATAGTTGAGAATTTTAGTTGAACTAGTCTTGTTCCGTTTCAGCGAGGCTAACAAATCAATAATCGATTTCTGGATTTGGATTAAATTGAATTCTATAAAGTCAACCGTCGCAACTGTCGAAATTGAATTGGTTGTGTGGAAGTGTTAGTGAATTTGTGTTATGTGACAGTATTAAAAACTACTATTCCAGTGTATGAAGTTTTTGGGTCTCGAGCTGCGCGTAATCATAGGTGGCGAGTACTATAACAAATTATTTGCGATTCGACACACAGTTTTGGAAATAAACTGTAAAATCAAAACGATTTTATCCGCCTTTGCGTGTGTGTGTACTCAACAAATTATCGACAGAATTCGTATATTGTGCGTGCAATCAGAAATTTAAACAAGATATGTAAACAGCACGATATAGATCCATTCCTGACCAGTGTGCCCTCACTTAGAAGGTACTTAAGCCGAAACTTTTTCACTCAATAAAATGCTGTGATTGATGTGCAACGTGAACAAAATTGATTTTTCTATAGTTTAATAGGTTTTTGGCATATAGTGTTTGTTCTTAACTGCATACCTAGGGTCCATATGATTTTTAAATTGTATCATTCTGTACCTTATTATTGGCTGACAGTCCAACTTACTGTACCTTATCTGTTTTTTTTTTAGCTGTAAGTCCTCCATGTTACTTAAATAAAACTAAATTAAAATTTGATATAGAGCGACAATCTCTAAACTTGAACGTTATATCTTCAATAAATCTTTTGCGGCTCATGAATGCTCGGCTGCTCTGCTAACCGCAACATTTAGGATGGTTTATGTTAATTGGCTATTGTGGACCCTGCAGCCTTCGGGAACATGTTCATAAGGACGGAAGGATACCGTCTCTAAACCTTTGTCAATGACTTTATTGTTCAACTAGCTTCCGCCCGCGGCTTCGCCCGCGTGTTTTTCGGTTTGTCACAAAAAGTGTTTATCGCGCGCTATCCCTTGGGAACTTCTGATTTCTCCGGGATAAAAAGTAGCCTATGTTCTTTCTCAGGGTCTAAAGATTGTCTGTACCAAATTTCATCAAAATCGGTTGAGAGGTTTAGGCGGAAAAGCGTAACAGACAGAGTTACTTTCGCATTTATAATATTAGTATGATAGCGGCCCGTCCCGGCTTCGCACGGGCATTAAACATTACATTTAGATTTGTTAATTTTAACACATTCATAATAATAATAATAATATGACACATATTCATCCTTTTTTGCGTCGAGCTCCTAAAAAAGAGTAAATAAAAAAAATAAGAATAATTAAATTCAGATATTATTTAATGATTTTTTTGTATTTATGTGTTTTTTTTGTATATTTTTGGGGTTTTTTTTCTTTTTTTGATATATATATTATTTTTTTTTGATATTTTATTTTTTTGTTTTCTTTTTTCAATTATTGAGGGCATAACCCTAAAAGAAAATACATTTATTTTGTTAGAGCTTCTCTGTAAACAATATTTGATGTTGTTTTATTTTGTGGCAGCAAAATAAATACAGTTTATTTTTTAATTTTTTTTAACTCGTTATATCTTTTGAATGGATTGTCAGAATCGAATAATTCAAAAAGTAATATAAAGATATTGAAGCAGTCTTAAATAATACATCATTTATTTTGATAAGGGTTAATACCAAGGTACAAATAAAGAGCTTTTTGTAGCGGTGGTATTTTAATTTCTTTTTTTCAATAAAAAAACGCTTATTGTGACATGACTGTAATAGTTAGAGATATGCTGCCGCTGATTGTTTGTAGATAATGGTGTGTTCTAAAAAAATGTAGTATATTATTTTGTTCTATCATCAATAGTTTTCGCAGCGCACGCGATGTAAGGTAGTTTTTTGATATTTTTTTCACAACTTGGATTACGTTATCGTAATTTTAGTAAGGATGCCTATTTTTTTTGAAAATGAAATATAGCCTATGTCACTCAGGAATGATGTAGCTTTCCAACAGTGAAAGAATTTTTCAAATCTGCCAAGTAGTTTCGGAGCCTATTCAATTCATACAAACAAACAAACAAACAAAAAATCAAACCTTTCCTCTTTATAATATTTGTATAGATGTGCGACTACAAAAACTTATTTCATATGAAAATGAATTCTTCTAAGAATATTAAACTTACAGTATTTCTTTACGCTATAATATATACTATGTATATCTTAATGATCCAGGCAGATATTGTATTGCCTTAAAGCTGAAAAATTCAAAGCCCTATTTACAGCACCACCTACTTTTTTAACTGCTACAATATCGCTACAGCCGTGAACATCGTTTTATGCGTAGGCTTAGCACTGTAGTCACTCATATGATAGGTGTGGGTCGTTTCACTAAACGTAACGTGGTTTTGAAAACACGTGATTTATAGAACTAGTTACTTTTCAAATACTGTTCCGGGATTCAATATGGTGATTCTTCGTAAAGGAGGAGGCCGACCGCATAAGGCAAAGGCAACGGCGTACTCGCCGTAGCCGTCGCCGCCGCGATCCTGCCGATATCCGGCCACCGTAGACACTGGCTCGCGGACGGTGAGCAATGGGTAGCTCGCCGTCCGATCGTCTGGTAAGACCGAGTCCAAGTCGTCAACGGCGCGCACCGTTCCCGCGCGCCTCAAGGAGTTGTCAGCAAACTGCAGGGGCCCTTCAGGGTCGAAGCCTCCTGGAGCCTAGAGGGTATGTGCAAACTGTCACCTCGACTCCAGAAATAAGGCAAGGAAGGTTCGGGGTAGGTTTTTTAGTCAGTAAGAGTCTGACACTGGTCTCCCGCTCCGCCAAAGAGCGGGTTTCGTCATTGGATGATTTTCACCTACCATAAAAAAAAAAAATATGGTGATTCTGTCAAGTATGACGAAATGAGAAAACAGAGTAATACATGCCACAAACTAAGTTTTAGGAACGAATGAGTTTTTGTAGTTATAGTATTAATATTTTTGTCACAATATAACTTAATATTTAATGACTTTTAATAATTATTACTTATTTCACAAAAAAAATGCAAGTTAGTACAATACTGACATAGAAGTTGAACCTAAATGGTGATCGACCCTTATGCGCAGTGTAACAGATTTACGGGTGTCAATCGAACTAAGGGGTTGCGCGTAACCATAGTGACGGCTTCTACTTATTCGCCGGCTAGTAGGTAATACTCGTGCGCAATAATGTCATCATCATCATCATCAGCCTTTTTTTTAATGTTCCCACTGCAGGGACACAGGCCTCCTCTCTTAGAGAGGGAATGGGCCGTAATCCACCACGCGGGCCCAGTGCGGGTTGGTGGATGTCACATGTCTTCGAATTTTTGGTTCTAGGACATGCCGGTTTCCTCACGATGTTTTCCTTCACCGTTTTGAGACCAGTGGTGATGAAATAAATTACACAAAGTATTGCGCCTGGCTGGGTTTGAACCCGCGACCTAATGTAATCGTAACGTTTTGTTTCTCTCTTTTCAATTTCATTCAGTCACCGTATTGACTTTGTAACTTACAAATCACGTGTTACAAAAATCACTAACTGACTACTTTTCGTTTATGCTCGAAACCAGTTTTTGTAACTAGTGACGTGATTTAACGCCCATACTTAGTCACTCAGTTTCTCTTAAATCTGTGTCCACAAAAATATTTAAAATATCAACAGAGAATTTTGTAATTACTCGCGAAATACGAGTAAGTATTTACAAATACCGACTGTACGAGAACATCAGTTTCCACGCTAAATGAGTTTCTATTTCACTCGCTATTTAAATACGGGAAACGTTTTAAATGTTGTTCCGGGTATTTGAAATTCAGTACACAGATGTTATCGTTATACGCCAGTTCTGTAGGCAGATGTGTTTCAATATAAAATTCGTTTGTTTTGTTTAGAACACTGAGTTTATTTGCTCTGGAAGCGTCATGACGCTTGAACCCTCCAGTGGAAATTGACTCAGTGTCATCATGTGTCATGTTTTTCAACTACAATGCATGGTGACAGGGATTTCTATCAAATAAAAAAAAAAATGTGTTATGCCACATACCTCCGTTGAAAAGGGAAGATCCTCCGACTAGTTAAGTGTTATGTCTGGTGGGCTACTACCCCATAGATGACTTCGGGCTGTCGTATATGCTCATATTGCATATTTATGTACCAACTAAATATTTGAATGCCACACGTGGCAGAATGTGATGAGACTATTTTTTTTTTTCACGACCATAATTATGTACCATATTCTGACGAAATAAATGAATTCGAATTTGAATTGCACGGAGAACTTTGATTGCGCGATGCAGGATTCTTGTAGTACTTATGAAGGTTCATAGATAGCGCTACATGTTCAATTCACGGACACGAATAATCGTCACTTTTAAGCCATGCAATTAACTGTTTACCGCTCTAGCTTCGACCACTTCAACTTATTCTATTATCGTATCAAGCTAAGAACTAAACGATATCTACAAGTCACGCATCAACTTCCATTACTTTATAACTACACACATATTGAAAAATGTAGTTTAATGCACGTGGATTTTTTTTTTTACTACAGCACTCGACTCCTTAAGACCCTCACTTGCGGCTCAGGCAAATCCCACCTGGGCAGCAATAACCAACTTTCTTCATTTGTATCAAAGTGTATTATTTCCATGACCAAATAAAGAAATTTTAATGACACTTTAAAAAAAGAAATTGTTAACACACGTAAAAAAAATATTCTCCTCTTTGTTGTACATACCTAGAACTCAAACGAACCGAACAGGAAAATGTTTTAAATATTAAACGTTATTGAGTACTTAATCCACTTTTTCGCTAACATTTTTACTAGTAATTGGCGTTTTGGCTTTTAGCCATTTTATGTGAAAATAAAATAAAATGAATGAATGCATCGTAAAACACAATTTGCAGTAAATCACAACAAATAAATGGTACGGTGGAACTGGCGAGTTTAGATAAAAACATGAATAATAGATTATACGAGATTGGATGCAAACATATTTTTCTATTGAAATTAATTACTAGGACAGAATAATTAGTTTTATGAGTAATATGTTTGCAAACCGGCCTGTGTTTAATTCATTAAGCGCCAAGCGAACGACACCTATTGTTCTTTGATTGTGTCTGTAATTACGTTAGTCAAAAGGCTAAAAAACTTTGTTTATGGTTGGAAAAGCATCTAATAACGAATTCCCGCCCTTGGGCAGAGCGGGAAACAGTGTCAGATTCTTACTGACTAAACGACCCACCTTGCCATATCTACCAAGGCCAGAACCTTCCTTTCAGACGCGAACTCTTGGCCCTAGTTGGCTTTCACCCTTCTGCAGGGTATCTACGGTTTGCTGACAACTCCTTGAGGCGTCTGAGAACAGTGCGCGCCGTCGGTGACTGGGCTCTTTATGATATGACCAACTAAAATTGAACAGATCGTTCAAAAGTTAAGATTTGGCGATAGGCCAATCTTTGTTTGGCCTTATAATTGATATAGGATTTTTAATTCACTCCTTAAAGGGATGAAACGGTGGGCCCAAAGTTAAAGTCAAAATCATTTCCAGGCAGTTTTGAAACGTCAAGTCTGTCTGTCCTAAAAAAAATGATGCTAATTGCCCAAGGATTGTATGGATAAACATAATTTCCACGTGGACGAAGCCGCTAACACAAGCTAGTACTCAGATAAACTACACACTATACTTCTTCATAAAAGTGCATTAGAGTTATTGTAATTTAGCACAGGTGTAAAATATCTTGTGATGCTTCTTATGAAGCACTTATCATAAAAAAACCGGAGTAAAATAAGAATATTACCTCTAGGAAGCCAGCCATTAGCAAACTTGGAATCTACCTAGCTAACTTTTGATAGATGGTGGTGCGAAACATTTTTATTTATTTATTTAAACTTTATGTACAGCAGTGTTACATAGGCGGACTTAATGCATAAAGGCATTCTCTACCACCTTTGCGTAAAAAAAGACAACACTGTGGTAGGTGTGCACAGTAAATAAATACCAGATATTTATAATAGAATGTAATATGATTAAAATAAGTTACTTATAATAATAAAACGCGTACATACATGCTAATATTATAAACTAATAAATACTATGATAAATATTAAATCAATGTAATTAAGAGGACTTAAAATATGACAATTATAATAAAGACCGAACTAAGGTTGGGAGGGCTTCAAGTAGAAGATCCGAATATTACGCTTAAAGGAAAATTTACTTTCGCTTGAAAGTGATTTGCGAACTGTAGGGGCCTAGCAGGGTTGAAACCTTCTGGGATCAAGGCAAAGATGGAACGAGGGGTTGTTTATTTAATAAGATTCTGACGCTGCACTGTCGTGCGGCATGTCCTGACGGTTTCCGGAGAGCTACCTCCATGCTGACTACGATCAATGTCAAGAGTGATACGAAGAAGAAGAGTTACGAGCATCATCACTTTAATATATGGGATAGGGGCCCAGCAGGGTTAAAGCTTCCTGGGGCCAAGGGTTGATATAAAAGCGTAACCTGGAGCCCTGGGATCAAGACGAAGATGTAATGGGGTAGGTTGTTTAGTCAATAAGAATCTTATACAGTTTCCTGTTCCACCGAAGCAGCTGCAGGGTTCGCCTTTAGATGACTTTTCCCACCATAAAAAAGCCAAGTGATTTGAAATTCTCATTTCCTTTTGTGTTCGACTATTTTAAACGAGAGTCATTTACCATTTTGTCCATTTCAACGTCAGTTGCAATAAATTACCATCTCCCTAGCAGACTGGTTGCATCGTTCAAAATGTCAATTTTTCACTCAGACTGGAGTGAATGCTCGACTCGACATTCAATCCGACGAGAATGATTAAAAGCCTGCAATCGTCAAAGGTTGCCATTCGACCGTAGACTTTGACATGACATGTGATAGTATGAAACGGCTAATGTTTTTTTTTTAGTTTTGCAACTCTAGGTTAATCGAGTGCTCGTTGCTTTGCATGGAATACGAGATGTACTAGAAAACATTGTTTTAATACTATAAATCATTTAAGGCAAAAGTCGATAGGTTAGTTCTAGGTGAGCGTGATCTATCGCCGAGCTATGATCGTTTCGTTAACGTCGAACGCTTTGAGTAGCCTACACCTCCGATTTCTTTGTTGTTTCGTCATCTCAACGCTCAGCCACGTGGTCAAAATAAAAGAATTTTAGCGTGGCTTATTCTAAGCATTCGACGTTAACGAAACGATAGAAACTTGACAAGGTTTATATGAGCCACGCTGTATAATGAACTTTGTGGTATTGTTTTTGCGCACAATATGAGTATATTGTTTAGCTGTTCATTCAAGTAGAAATAATTATAAAAACAAATTGATATTTTCTAATTTTCAAATTTATTTGTCTATTAAACACTTTTGTTTACGTTCTTGGATAAATACCAAAATACCGTATAAAAAAAAATTCAATATTTTATAATCTATGCGAACGCTGATGTTCAACTACAACAACTATTGTTTTGCGCGAGGCAAACACGTGTTCTTTGCGTTCGCTTGGGGATCAACAGGTAAGTAGGAATAAATCCATCAAGGATATCGTTCTTCTACTCATTTATATAACATAACATTTCTCAAGAAGAACAAAGTAAGTACAGTTCCGAATTGATAGCCTTTTAGCGTTACATAGCCCACGTATCTAGGAAGGGAATCTCTTACATAGGTTATGTAAGTCGACGACCCATAAGAGCTTAACAGTCATCAAAGGTACACTTGAAATTGTATGGGAAAGCTAGTTAAAGCTAAAATATTCGCAAAGGTTTCTCAAGTCAAACACTCTCAACCAGCATCTCTTTGCTGAGACACTCCGTCACACATTATATGAAGTTTCGCTTGAATTATTATCATAGTTAAACTACTACTTAAAGTCCTCTCAACCTTAGTTTAAGTCTTCATAATAATTGTCATATTTGAAGTTCTGTTAATTATAATTATATGATATTTATCGTAGTATGTATTAGTTTATAATATCAGCATATCGTCATCATCATCATCAGCCTTTTAATGTTCCCACTGCAGGGACACAGGCCTCCACTCTCTAGGAGAGGGAATGGGCCATTATCCACCACGCGGGCCTAGTGCGGATTGGTGGATGTCACATGTCTTCGAATTTTTGGTTCTAGGACATGCCGGTTTCCTCACTATGTTTATCTTCACCGTTTCGAGAGCAGTGGTGATGAAATAAATTACACAAAGTAATGCACCTGGCTGGGTTTGAACCCGCGACCTACGACTCGTAAGTCGGGGCCGTTACCACTCGGCCACCACTGCTCTACCAGCATATATACGTATTTTATTATTATAAATCACTTAATTTATATTACTTATTTAAAATATCTGTTATTTATTTATTGTGCATACCTACCAGTGTTGTCTTTTTAACCCTTTTGAATCCGTTGACTGGTAGGGAATGCTTTAAGCATTAAATCCGCCTATGTACCACTACTGTATAAGAAGTTTAAATAAATAGTTAAAAATACAATGTTTTTCATGATGACAATAAAAAGCATTGTGTTTTTTTGTTTCATTTGTAACTATGCCTTTTACTTTTAACTTGTCATGACAATAACCTGTGAAGTTTTACTAGACTCAAAGTGAGCATTTTCTCTTAGAACTTATGTGATACTGAACAGCTGTATTTATCTAAAAGAAGACAAAAAACATTACGAGCTCACGTCTTCCATCAAATGTATGTTTAAAATAGATACTAAATTCTGAAGTTTACTTGTACATTGGCTATGTTTGAACCTACGTAGTAATAACTATTATCTATGCACAAAGGAATGTTCTAAAGTAATTTAATAGTTTAGTGTTTTAAATACCTGTTCAGGTATTTAAAATTTAGTCTAACATATCATGATTTTATGATGATTTAAATATAATATATATTCCACAACTATCACACAACGTCGTCTAGTCCCAAGCTAAGCAGAGCTTGTGTTATGGGTACTAGACAACTGATAAACATACTTATATATTTCGTGGTACCTTAAACTTGTATTGTGACTGGCCTGTTGGTCTTGTAGTTAGTGGATTTGACTCCTATGACGCAGGTCGTGGGTTCGATTCCCACCCAGGACAAATGTTTGTGTGATGAGCACGATCATTTGTTCTGTGTTATATAAGAGATAGATATATATAAGTATGTTTATTGGTTGTCTATAACCCATAACACAAGCTCTGCTTAGCTTGGGACTAGATGGCGTTGTGTGATAGTTGTGAACATATTATTATTATTATTTTATTTTTGACCTTTAATAATTTTTAGTATATCGGCATTAAAAAATAAGTTACCAAGATTTAGGACCGATCGGACCTTCGGTTGTAATCTTCATTTGATTTCGAATTAAATATGTTCGTTTTAGCTAATTAAAAAAAAAAAAAACAAAAATAGAAATTGCACCAGATGTTGAAAAATTACAAAGTGAATAATCTCGACTACATTATAATTCACTTGAGCAGACTTGCTAACATTAACTAGTCAGCAGCACCCGGCACCGGTATGGGGAAAGTGAACCGGAACATCCGCCGGTGATTAGCTGGCAATTATGTGTTGCGACCGGAGAATTTACCGGATTAACATAAATACACACGTGGATTACCTCCTACCTACAAAGAAAGAAACGAAAGTTTAAGTGTTTTTTTTTTTTAAGTTCAGTATATTTCAAAAGTCTTAGTGTCTGTTTATCCTTTTGAACACCGTAATTAGAGACACAATAGAAAGATAACATGTATACGAACGCCGGCTTTCGCTTGGGGCTCGAAGTATGTTTAATTAAAAGCTACTGAAGCATTGATTAAGTTTTAAATTTTCTATTTCATCTATATTTACAGTAACATTTGCTGAACTACTGCACTTTAGCTTCATTTCCGACACTCACAGTCACCATTCACACACCATCAATTGTCGCCCTTACATTGTACAAAGAAGCCATATTTTTTTAAATCAATGTAAAAAATAAAGCATTAGTGTGAATAGGCAGTTTAGTACTATTCGTTACTTCCGGAAAATCCCTTCCATTTTATGATGATGTACCATCGCGGTAGTTATTGCCTGATCACTTAAAAAAAAATCGTTTGAATCCTACGGTGCAGCACTTTGGTGCTGCACCGTAGGATTCAAACGATTTTTTTCCAAACCTAAATTGCAAGTCTCAAGTGCAAGCAAAAATGAACTTAACGGTGGTCAGGCGGAAATGTCTTCGATGGTACATATCCTCGTACGTTTATTATTCAGTGACTCGTGAGGCATTATAGCACATCACTGACCACCAGTGATTGGTATGTAGTTCTGAGAATTTACCCCAGAGGAAAGCCGGCGAGGGAATGTATCAGTCAATAGTTGTTGTACATTTCCGCAAGAATGTTAGTATGTGTATATCTCTGCCAAGATATTGTTACATAATACTACAGGAAATATTCTAAATATACATGGCATTCATTAACTTTGTTTGTACTTTCTCAAATACAATGCAAGTAACATAAATATGAGTATTTGCGCCATTAATGTCATAACGCTTGCTTATGTAATAATGTATGTGTGATTTCTTTCTTCAAACAGCAAAGGTTACTTGACCTTGTTGCCACCTTGTTAATTGTTTCTTCGTCTAATGCTAGTAACCGTGTATGTCCGGAAAAGGGTTTTTTTTATGGTAGGTGAAAATCATCCAATGACGAAACCAGCTCTTGGGCGGAGCGGGAGACCAGTGTCAGACTTTTACTGACTAAAAAACCTACCCCGTACCTTCCTTGCCTTATTCCTGGAGTCGAGGTAACAGTTTGCACCACCCTAGGCTCCAGGAGGCTTTGGCTTTGGAGACCCTGAAGGGCCCCTGCAGTTTGCTGACAACTCCTTGAGGCGCACGGGAACGGTGCGCGCCGTTGACGACTTGGACTCGGTCTTACCAGACGACCGGACGGCAAGCTACCCATTGCTCTCCGTCCGCGAGCCAGTGTCTACGGTGGCCGGATATCGGCAGGATCGCGGCGGCGACGGCTACGGCGAGGGCGCTGTTGCCTTTGCCTTATGCGGTCGGCATCCTCCTTTACGAGCATTACTGCTTCGCAGAAGCCGACCGCCTGCCGAACCAGGGCCCGGCGCGAGAGGTCGCCGCCCGTTCCCAAGCAGGGCACACCTCCACCGTGTGCTCCACCGTGTCCTCCGGGCTCGCCTCACAGTGGCGACACCCGGACGTCTCTTCCGCACGAATCCGGTGCAGGAATCTCCCGAACTTCCCATGTCCGGTGAGAACCTGCGTCATGCGGAAGGTGAGGACGCCGTGAGGTCTATCCAGCCACGCCTCGTCCGGAAAAGGGTAGGAAGAGGATATATACCAATACTTATACAAAACGATGACATCTCAGTAATGATGTATTATTTTATACTTCGACACTTCTGTGGTCATCATTACTACCATTATCAATTCAACTGAAATACGTCCGTTGCTGGACATTACGTGCCTATCAGAGGTAAGTTTTTTCCTATTAGTAGTCGAGTTGACCTTCAGTAGTAAACAATATTATGTTTTTATTTTAATCCTAGATAGGCTCGCGTTTGGCTACTATCTCACCTGATGGTAAGCGATGATGTGGTCGACGATGGAGCACGCTTGCCTAGAAGTAGCCTACTCACTCTTGACTTAAAAACCTCTAAGTTGTAGCTATCAGGAAACACAAACGCCGGCAGGGAATTCCAATTCATAGCTGTACGCATAATTAATGAGTTCCCAAAACGCTTTGTACGTATGGGTGGTACCTACACCATGTAATAGTAAGTTAGATATATATTTACAACATCGACATGTATCCTAGCGATAGACAAGCACGTTCATAGAAACTATTTGTCAAAATACTAAAAAGAAGTCCGCTGCAGTGTTTTATTGGCATAAAACCGTCTAGCAAAAATTTTAAATCTTCGAGCGTTCTTACACTGCGTGATCATCAAAACTGCACTAATGTCATCAACGGAAAGGTGTATGGCATGCAGATCACCCAAGTCAAGTAAAGTGACTGTACTGTACGCCTAATCTAGTGTATAGTACATATATATATCGATGGTTTACAGGGTGGGTTAATTTTGATAAAAGTGGTTAAAATTTGTTATCTCGGCATCTTTTTCTTATCAACTTTGATTGGCTTCTCGTTCCGTATTACTTGTTTATTGCTCTCACCCGAGTACATCTTATATTCGATGACAATAAAAGAACAAATAAAAACTGAAACAGTAAACAAGGACTGTTTGATCGGTAGTAAAATGTTTCATGTACTCTTGTTTGTCTTACTATAAGAGATAGCGTGATCGTCGACAAGATGTGCACTATATACTATAAGACGCAAACAACAATTTTATTATAATTTCAAATACACTTTCACTTGGTATAGATGGCGATGTAGGAATGGGATTGGTTGTTTAGTCAGTAAGAGTCTGACACTGTTTTCCGCTCCTCCTAAGGGCGGGATTCGTCATTGGATGACTTTTACCCACCATAAAAAAATACACTTCCTTGGAAACCCGCTTTTATCGCACTATTTCCTGGCACGCAATTGACTGTTTTTAGCACTAAAGCAGAAAAAAATACTAGGAAGCATTTTACGCCTTCGCCACAATTTGATTGTAATAAAATGTGCGCGTTTAGACCCCCACGAGGCGCGGATCATCCTCCACGAGTCCTAAATGTTTGGTACGCGTACATATTTGTCACCGCAGCCCTCGACTCCAAAACACAATTCCACCTCGACTGCAATGACAAACTTTTTGCACTTGTATAAAAATGAACTATTTCATATTGCGAATACTGCACGAGCATTATCACAAGCAAACCGTTTTAGCAGTTTTAAATTTAGTACACAAATACCATGCACGTATTTGAGCAATAAATTGCTAAGCTTAGTTGCAGCAGTGGCTCCCTCTTGAATAAATTTCGCATTTATTCCGGACGCGTGCTCGATGCTGACTCTTCAGGGCTACGAGAGTGAAGCTCGCGTTTGATAAAATGTTTTGATGCTCATGACAGACATGTTAATTTAAAAAAATATTAAATGAAAAGTGTTTAATAATTGGTAGTTTTTTAAGTTACAAGTCCGCTAGACTTGTAGATATTGTGTAGTTGTTCTATCTCATGTAAAAGCGGATAAAGATGGAAGTTGTGACATTGTTAGTCATATTTTAATTGACATACAACATGAACCACGGTTTCTCCTAAAATGTTAACGCTTATTCTTTTCATGTAAAAATCCAGGAAAATCTCTGTCACAAAGGCAGAAATACATATCTATACGAGTATATAATGAGGGTACAAACACGTGCCGACCAGCGAACAAAGTGTATTAGTTTAGGATCCTCAACTAAATTTGTATATATGAACAGTCAAGGCAGCTATAATAAAGTACTGTTCCATATTTCAGGCTCATTTGCTCATAAAAATAAAACGAGTATATTTGGAGTTCGACCTATATCATTCGAAAAGTATGAAAAAGTTTTTCTGAAATTTAGCAGCGAAAAGTTTTCAGAAATGGAGTGATTGCTTTTTGTCTTTTTTCTCTAACTCATTTTTCCAAAAGCTTAAAAAAAATATATAATAAGGCTGTTGTTTTGCCAGAATCGTTGGTTCATTAACTTAGTAGAATTTGGTGCGTTTGATAAAGCATCTAGTAAGGCCTTTACCGGTTTCCTTTGGTTACTCAAGTGCCTTATTAAACTAGGTAAAAAATATTCCACGCGTGTTTCAAAGAGATGTCAACAAAATGAATTAAGCATTACTTTCTTAAACATAAATTTGTTTATATTATTGAAAATATATTTATATTTACTTTCTTATATAAACACGTAGAGACGGTTCTTATATTTATACAAGCTTTATATTTGAATTAGTTTCATCTGTCCTGATGTTTGTGAGAATAAATTTGATCTACTTACCGGTTAACGTACATCTGATTGACATAATATGTCAATCAGATGTACGGTAACCGGTAAGTATTGACATTGACATTTTGTATATTATACAAAATGTCAATGTCAATCAGATGTCAAGGCAAAATTATTATATCGTGGAGTTGATCTGATGATAGAACCGGGAGATGGCCATAGGAACTCTGTTAAGTGACACAACACTATCGTTTTTGGGCTCATGTGACTCGTTTTGACGAGTTTAAATTATATAGGTACATATTATATAGGTACATGTTGATATTATGCATGTATTATGCATAATATCAACATTGCACCCGTGCGAAGCTGAAGCGAGTTGCTAGTAACCTATATTAGGATTTCTTAGAGCAGATTCCGTCACAGAGGCAGAAATACATACCTATATAGGTAGTTAAGGGGCACAGCCACGTGCCGACAAGCGTCCAAAGTATATTAGTTTAGGGTCCTCAGCTAACTTTGCAAATATGAACTGTCTAAATTAATACAGCTGACAAGGAAGTTATAATAAAGTACTGTTCCATATTTGAGGCTCAGACAAATAAAATTAGACTATATTTGGAGTTCGACCTATATCTATATATAGATATATAAAAAAAGAAACAGACTGATTGACATATCAACGCACAGCCGAAACAACTGGGACTTGGAGCGTAAAATTTTGCACAAGGAAGCCTTGTGCAAAATTTTTTGTTCAAAATTTTTACATTTTATGACGGAGGCGAACACTAAAAAAATATTTTCTAAAATTCACCCCCTAAAATGATGAAACGAGTATCCAAAGTTAAAACCTATTAACACACAATATACATACTTATATATTTTTAAATACATACATATTATAGATAACTTACACCCAGACACAGAACAAATGATCGTGCTCATCACACAAGCTTTTGTCCTGAGCGGGAATCACACCCGCGACCTCCAGCATAGCAGTCAGGGTGACTAACTAGTAGACCAACAGGTCAGTCAAATGTAGAGTGGAGGCCGTGGCAGTTGATATGAAAAAAAATTAAATCAGTGATAGCGTGACGGCTGAATGAAAAACATATGATGCACCCACTTCAAATAACACGAAAAAACAACAACAACACAAAAAAATGACGATAATGTTTATTTTAATAACACCTCCCACATTTTCACACACATTTACTAGAAGAATGGACTAAAAGAGAATTCTGTTCAAATATTTTTATTACAATAGGCATATTTATATTTACAAATCCCTAAACAAAATAATTTTGTTCGTGAGTATGAAGCAGAGATGGAGCTCAAAGGAGGATCTTTTTCCCAAATATTGCTGAAATAATCTCATTTGAGTATATAAGGACAAGAGACCGCTTAATTTGTTGATTTAGGGTAGTCCCTACACTAGTGTACTCATTGTTGGCTCCGAAATGAGAAAGCCGCAGTACCCACATTAGGGCGCCAAGTAGCGAAATCTAATAAGAGATTATTAAAGGACCTTTTTTCTTTTTAAATATATTAATATGAAAAAGATTTGAAAACGTTTTACAACTAGCTTTATTATGAAGCTATTATGTAGCTTTATTATATACTAATTGATAGCTTTATTATGTAGCTTTATTATATACTAATTAACTCTAACTTTGAAGATACATAAATGTCTTCAAGGCTAGAGTGGATAGGCGCGCTTACCATGAGGGGCAATCACAATCAAGTATTACTTGAAATCTATAAAAAAAAGCCTTGCTGAACCGTTTTTCCCATCATTCCGACTAGACGCAAACCATTGAAAAACTGAGCACTCAGTGCGCACTGTCCCCATATGCCTCGACGAGTTATCAGCAAACCATAGAGACCCTGCGGAAGGGTCGAAGCCAACAGGAGCCAAGAGTCTAAATCTAAGTCTGGGTTTTTTAGTCAGTGAGAGTCTGACACTATTTTCTGCTCTGCTCAAGGTCGGGATTTGTCATTGGATAATTTTTACCAATCATAAAAAAAACCATTATCATTCAAAAGCAGACAAAATCCACAAAATATGCTGACCGATATGCGATCGCGACTACCGGATAAATATTTAAGAGATAAAGCACAAGCTTTCGGTCACTGTTTGAATAAAACAGTAGAAACATAAATCAAGCAATATTATACTCTATTCCTTTGATATCAGAGTTCAAAGTAACATTGAATTTACGGACTATCTGTGTACACGTGTCTTATGGCATAAGTTTCGGATGCATCTCATAGTAAAGTCTGGTCAACTCTTAGTATAAGGTCACTGAATAATAAGGCAAAGACGAGACCACAATTAAATAGGTTCTGTAGGGACCCTTCAGGGTCGAAGCCTCCTGGAGCTGCCGGTTTGAGTGAAACTGTTACCGCGGCGCTAGGAATAAGGCAAGGAAGGAATGGGGCAGGTTTTTTAGTCAGTAAGAGTCTGACACTGGTCTCCCGCTCCGCCCAAGAGCGGGTTTCGTCATTTGATGATTCACCTACCATAAAAAAAAATCAATTAAACAGGTAGGTACCTACTGAGCAAGTCTCCCCAAAAACGTTGACATGGAAAGAGATGACGAAATGACCTAGAAAGCTCTTATGGTAGGCATAAGAGCTTTTTCTTTTTATTTATTTGATCCAGGTGGCTGGAGAAAAAAATACCTAGAAGAGTTGTTTTATGGTAGGTAAAAATCATCCAATGACGAATCCCGCCTTTGGGCGGAGCGGGAAACAATGTCAGACTCTTACTGACTAAACACCTACTCCGTTCTTTCCTTGCCTTTGTCTTAGAGGTTTGGTGTTACGCTTTCGCATCAACCCTTGGCCCCAGTAGGCTTCGACCCTGTAGGGACCCCCACAGTTTGCTGACAACTCCTTGAGTTGCGCGGGAACAGTGCGCGCCATTGACGACTTGGGCTCGGTACGGATTGTTATCAGACGACCGGACGGCGGGCTACCCATTGCTTGCCGGCTGTTACGCTTTCGCATTAATTCTCGGCCCCAGTAGGCTTCGACCCTGTTGCAGAGTCCTAACGACGTTGTAGTGGGTCGTCTGTTCCGAGAAGTGTTTCTCGTTTGCGTATCTTCTGTCTGCCTTTCATTACATTTAATTAAAATATTTTGAAAGAACGTGGAATAAAGTTTCTGAATTTCATTTGACTTTCATTCCAGTAAGAGGGACTGCAGGGTGGCATTGTATGTAGATACCAGATTTGCATAATTGTGTAACTTCTTTATCTTATTAGATAGGGGGAGCCGCTGGCGGCTGGAGTTAGGAAATACAAATGAATATTTGTTATGATAGTTGTCAAGTTGTGTCTTTTAGCTGACTGTAGCTAAAAGACACAACTTGAAAACTATAACCTATACATTCCACCCACTCATATTTTATAACGCTCAGCTTTTAGTTTTATATACATCATAAAAAATAGCCTGGAGTCAAAAAAGGTAAAAAACCTTATTTCACTGCAGGTTATTTTTTTTTTATATATAAAATAATGCTGGACTGCAATCCCACCTGATAGTAAGCCGTCATGCAATCGTTGCAGGTTTTTTTATTTTGACGAACAATTCATAAATTTAAATTAAAATGACAGTAAAACTGGCTTTAATAAAACTCTGAATCCTACTCGAATTTATAATGATCAGTATACAAATTATAACATACAAAGGTCTGTGTTATATAAAGTAAAACACAGACCTCTTTGGTTCAGAGTTCCCGAGACGCCGTAAACCGTGACAAGTGGAGACGCATCGCGGGAGCATCACTTGACAACGAAAATGCAACGTTGTCACCAACGACCACTCTGTCAAGAGTGAACGACTAAGGGCGGGTTGTTTAAGCCATACTAAAAAAAAAAAACCCGACTATTTTTATTGGGAAAAATTGTTGCTTTCTACTGGCAACCCGAATAACTTTCACTATTGTTTTTTTATGTGATGAAACAATGCTTTGAATTTAACAAACGTCAAACGTCTCACGTAATAGTATCTTTTAACTGTTCGTATGTAACTTTAACTGGCCGTTTGAAACAACTCGCCCTAAGGATGATACCAATTAATTAAAAAGGTAGAAAATGGAAATAAAACACAAGCTGATAAATATTTCTGTTTGTAGCCAGTAGTTCACAACGTAGCTGAAGCGTAGCTGTGAATCTGCGTCACGTGCCATTGGGCATTTAATTGTCAGTTCCAGTAACCGACAGCAAGCTTAAAATTGTCGTCGAAATAAACTGTGAGATTTATTTTTATCAGAACTTGGTTTAATAGCAGATTGCTTTATTTTTATATGAGAAAATTGATTATTGAAGCCGCCACGCGGGATTTAATTTATTTGTTTAACATATCTTTAAACCATGAAATAAAATAAATGCATATTCTGTAGTTGTGTTTTCAGAATCGACATAAGTAATTAAGTAATTTGTTTAAACTTTCGATAATCGAAATTAGAGGGTAATAATCATCCAATGACGAATCCCGCTCCTGGGCGACGCGGGAAACAGTGTCAGACTCTTACTGACTAAAGACCTCACCCCGTTCTTTCTTGACCTTTCCTGCTTTTCTTTCAGAAAGAAGTGGTGAAAAAACTGGGCAAGCACGTTTAACTCGCATACTGAGGATTTCTTACTAATCAAGTTATGAAAATAATTTTATTTCCGAATTGAGTCTCATAGATTTTACCGAATCGAAAAAGTTTGCGTTAATACAAATTTTCAGATTTATATATAGATTATATATATATATATATATATTATAAATAAATATACGAAAACTAATGCTATATAAATTACGGCACATTGATCTGAAAATTTAACCATTTTAAGTTTGATGGTGCTTCTGTTCCCGTCTACCTCCGTTACGGGCACCTTCTTGTTCGCTTGACTGACGAAGGTTTCGGTCGCTCAACCCCTGTCACATCCATACAATAATGATAAGAAAAACTGAAACTGATAACTAAGTACCAAAAATCACTTTGCTCGAAATATCATCATCATCATCATCAGCCTTTCAATGTTCCCACTGCAGGGACACAGGCCTCCTCTCTCTAGGAGAGGGAATGGGCCATAATCCACCACGCGGGCCCAGTGCGGATTGGTGGATGTCACATGTCTTTGAATTTTTGGTTCTAGGACATGCCGGTTTCCTCACGATGTTTTCCTTCACCGTTTTGAGAGCAGTGGTGATGAAATAAATTACACAAAGTAATGGGCCTGGCTGGGTTCGAACCCGCGACCTACGACTCGTACGTCGGAGCCGTTACCACTCGGCCACCACTGCTCGAAATATAGATTTATATAAATGTACTACGCACTAGATTAGGCGCACAACATGGCCGTCGCGTCGGATCTCGACAAGTCTGAAGTTAAGCTCTTTAGGCAATTTTAGAGCTAAAATTTAGCTCTTGAAAACTCGTAAACAAATATATTTTACTAGCTTTTGCCCGCAGCTTCGCCCGCGTACATAAAATATAGCCTATGTCACTCAGGAGTAAAGCAGCTTTCTATTGTTGCTTAAATTTTTCCAATCGGACCAGTAGTTCCAGAGATTACCCCCTACAAACAAAAAAACAAAAAAACAAACTTTACCTCTTTATTATATTAGTGTAGAAGACGCAAACCATTGAAAAACTGAGCACTCAGTGCGCACTGTCCCCATATGCCTCGACGAGTTATCAGCAAACCATAGAGACCCTGCGGAAGGGTCGAAGCCAACAGGAGCCAAGAGTCTAAATCTAAGTCTGGGTTTTTTAGTCAGTGAGAGTCTGACACTATTTTCTGCTCTGCTCAAGGTCGGGATTTGTCATTGGATAATTTTTACCAATCATAAAAAAAACCATTATCATTCAAAAGCAGACAAAATCCACAAAATATGCTGACCGATATGCGATCGCGACTACCGGATAAATATTTAAGAGATAAAGCACAAGCTTTCGGTCACTGTTTGAATAAAACAGTAGAAACATAAATCAAGCAATATTATACTCTATTCCTTTGATATCAGAGTTCAAAGTAACATTGAATTTACGGACTATCTGTGTACACGTGTCTTATGGCATAAGTTTCGGATGCATCTCATAGTAAAGTCTGGTCAACTCTTAGTATAAGGTCACTGAATAATAAGGCAAAGACGAGACCACAATTAAATAGGTTCTGTAGGGACCCTTCAGGGTCGAAGCCTCCTGGAGCTGCCGGTTTGAGTGAAACTGTTACCGCGGCGCTAGGAATAAGGCAAGGAAGGAATGGGGCAGGTTTTTTAGTCAGTAAGAGTCTGACACTGGTCTCCCGCTCCGCCCAAGAGCGGGTTTCGTCATTTGATGATTCACCTACCATAAAAAAAAATCAATTAAACAGGTAGGTACCTACTGAGCAAGTCTCCCCAAAAACGTTGACATGGAAAGAGATGACGAAATGACCTAGAAAGCTCTTATGGTAGGCATAAGAGCTTTTTCTTTTTATTTATTTGATCCAGGTGGCTGGAGAAAAAAATACCTAGAAGAGTTGTTTTATGGTAGGTAAAAATCATCCAATGACGAATCCCGCCTTTGGGCGGAGCGGGAAACAATGTCAGACTCTTACTGACTAAACACCTACTCCGTTCTTTCCTTGCCTTTGTCTTAGAGGTTTGGTGTTACGCTTTCGCATCAACCCTTGGCCCCAGTAGGCTTCGACCCTGTAGGGACCCCCACAGTTTGCTGACAACTCCTTGAGTTGCGCGGGAACAGTGCGCGCCATTGACGACTTGGGCTCGGTACGGATTGTTATCAGACGACCGGACGGCGGGCTACCCATTGCTTGCCGGCTGTTACGCTTTCGCATTAATTCTCGGCCCCAGTAGGCTTCGACCCTGTTGCAGAGTCCTAACGACGTTGTAGTGGGTCGTCTGTTCCGAGAAGTGTTTCTCGTTTGCGTATCTTCTGTCTGCCTTTCATTACATTTAATTAAAATATTTTGAAAGAACGTGGAATAAAGTTTCTGAATTTCATTTGACTTTCATTCCAGTAAGAGGGACTGCAGGGTGGCATTGTATGTAGATACCAGATTTGCATAATTGTGTAACTTCTTTATCTTATTAGATAGGGGGAGCCGCTGGCGGCTGGAGTTAGGAAATACAAATGAATATTTGTTATGATAGTTGTCAAGTTGTGTCTTTTAGCTGACTGTAGCTAAAAGACACAACTTGAAAACTATAACCTATACATTCCACCCACTCATATTTTATAACGCTCAGCTTTTAGTTTTATATACATCATAAAAAATAGCCTGGAGTCAAAAAAGGTAAAAAACCTTATTTCACTGCAGGTTATTTTTTTTTTATATATAAAATAATGCTGGACTGCAATCCCACCTGATAGTAAGCCGTCATGCAATCGTTGCAGGTTTTTTTATTTTGACGAACAATTCATAAATTTAAATTAAAATGACAGTAAAACTGGCTTTAATAAAACTCTGAATCCTACTCGAATTTATAATGATCAGTATACAAATTATAACATACAAAGGTCTGTGTTATATAAAGTAAAACACAGACCTCTTTGGTTCAGAGTTCCCGAGACGCCGTAAACCGTGACAAGTGGAGACGCATCGCGGGAGCATCACTTGACAACGAAAATGCAACGTTGTCACCAACGACCACTCTGTCAAGAGTGAACGACTAAGGGCGGGTTGTTTAAGCCATACTAAAAAAAAAAAACCCGACTATTTTTATTGGGAAAAATTGTTGCTTTCTACTGGCAACCCGAATAACTTTCACTATTGTTTTTTTATGTGATGAAACAATGCTTTGAATTTAACAAACGTCAAACGTCTCACGTAATAGTATCTTTTAACTGTTCGTATGTAACTTTAACTGGCCGTTTGAAACAACTCGCCCTAAGGATGATACCAATTAATTAAAAAGGTAGAAAATGGAAATAAAACACAAGCTGATAAATATTTCTGTTTGTAGCCAGTAGTTCACAACGTAGCTGAAGCGTAGCTGTGAATCTGCGTCACGTGCCATTGGGCATTTAATTGTCAGTTCCAGTAACCGACAGCAAGCTTAAAATTGTCGTCGAAATAAACTGTGAGATTTATTTTTATCAGAACTTGGTTTAATAGCAGATTGCTTTATTTTTATATGAGAAAATTGATTATTGAAGCCGCCACGCGGGATTTAATTTATTTGTTTAACATATCTTTAAACCATGAAATAAAATAAATGCATATTCTGTAGTTGTGTTTTCAGAATCGACATAAGTAATTAAGTAATTTGTTTAAACTTTCGATAATCGAAATTAGAGGGTAATAATCATCCAATGACGAATCCCGCTCCTGGGCGACGCGGGAAACAGTGTCAGACTCTTACTGACTAAAGACCTCACCCCGTTCTTTCTTGACCTTTCCTGCTTTTCTTTCAGAAAGAAGTGGTGAAAAAACTGGGCAAGCACGTTTAACTCGCATACTGAGGATTTCTTACTAATCAAGTTATGAAAATAATTTTATTTCCGAATTGAGTCTCATAGATTTTACCGAATCGAAAAAGTTTGCGTTAATACAAATTTTCAGATTTATATATAGATTATATATATATATATATATATATATATTATAAATAAATATACGAAAACTAATGCTATATAAATTACGGCACATTGATCTGAAAATTTAACCATTTTAAGTTTGATGGTGCTTCTGTTCCCGTCTACCTCCGTTACGGGCACCTTCTTGTTCGCTTGACTGACGAAGGTTTCGGTCGCTCAACCCCTGTCACATCCATACAATAATGATAAGAAAAACTGAAACTGATAACTAAGTACCAAAAATCACTTTGCTCGAAATATCATCATCATCATCATCAGCCTTTCAATGTTCCCACTGCAGGGACACAGGCCTCCTCTCTCTAGGAGAGGGAATGGGCCATAATCCACCACGCGGGCCCAGTGCGGATTGGTGGATGTCACATGTCTTTGAATTTTTGGTTCTAGGACATGCCGGTTTCCTCACGATGTTTTCCTTCACCGTTTTGAGAGCAGTGGTGATGAAATAAATTACACAAAGTAATGGGCCTGGCTGGGTTCGAACCCGCGACCTACGACTCGTACGTCGGAGCCGTTACCACTCGGCCACCACTGCTCGAAATATAGATTTATATAAATGTACTACGCACTAGATTAGGCGCACAACATGGCCGTCGCGTCGGATCTCGACAAGTCTGAAGTTAAGCTCTTTAGGCAATTTTAGAGCTAAAATTTAGCTCTTGAAAACTCGTAAACAAATATATTTTACTAGCTTTTGCCCGCAGCTTCGCCCGCGTACATAAAATATAGCCTATGTCACTCAGGAGTAAAGCAGCTTTCTATTGTTGCTTAAATTTTTCCAATCGGACCAGTAGTTCCAGAGATTACCCCCTACAAACAAAAAAACAAAAAAACAAACTTTACCTCTTTATTATATTAGTGTAGATAACCAAATAAATACAATTTGCAGTTATTGAAAACTGTTAATCACATTTATTTATTTAAAACCTTTATTTTTTTACGTGTTTTCAAGCGCCGCAGCGCCTAACTGTCAGACTTGCTAAGATCCGACAGCAGCCGTACAGTACCTACCGTACAGTCACTTTACTAGACTTCGGTTATCGGCATTCCATACACCTTGACATTGATGAAATTAGTGCAGTTTTGACGTTTCAAAAGTTTTGTTAGACGACATAATACCAGTGAAGCGCTGCAGCGGACTTTTGTACCTATTCACTTTCTAGTATTTTGACAAATGGTTTCTATGAACATGCTTGTCTATCGCTAAGATATAAATCGATGGCTTGAAACAACCGTTTTGAGGAAAACCGTCCTTGTAATTCGGGAAAATTTAATTTGTAAAATTTGTACAAAAGGGTCCGTGTTTTAGGCAAAATAAAGAAATCGCTTCAGGGAAGGAAAGTCTAATTAGGTTTTAGGATATCGTTGTGTTTTGTTTCATTTCTTAATGTTTTTTTTTTATTTTTAATTAAGGAGCTTTGTTATAATATTGACTATGTCGCTCCATCATAGCTAAGTTTAGAATTTTGACTTATATTAAATTATTGTATTTTTTTAATGCTTGCTTCGTTTGATGTAAATTAGCTAGAACAATGCATATATACTTTTCTAAGGTTTTTAAGGGTGAAAATCATCTAATGACTTCTTCTGCTCTGGAGAGCTCAGAGCTGGCATGTCAGACTTTCACTGACTAAAATTACACATGTATCCTTCAGTTGCCCTTTGGACTACGGGTTTCTTTTTCAGAAATTCCCCGCAGACCTAAATAGAGGGTATTGACACAGCCAGGCCTGCCGGTTTGCTGAAATCTCTTTGAATTTTCTTTGTCCAGTTAATTACCGGACTGCCGGACGACGAGCTACCAATTGCTCGCCATCAGCAAGCCCGTAGCAAAAATGGCAATCCTTTATTTTGTGAAGTGGAATTCCCTTTTTGCTGTATGGTTTTACGACCAAAAGAAATTCCAATCTTCATTTTATACTTTTCGCGTCAACAAAATCTTGCAAAAGCCAGTAATACATAAAATATTGAACTTATGCCTGTATAAACAAAACCAGTAAGATAAAAGTGGAAGCGAAAGGAAGTCGGTATTCAGAGTCGTAAACTTCTTGAACAAAAATTGTCAAGCGCAAGTCGAACTGGGGTATGGAGCGGACTCCGTACGATAAATTTTCTTTATATTATTTTTGTTTGTTTGTGTTAACTGCAATAATATAGGTATTTTGATACAAGTGGAAAACGTGCAACCAAAGCGGAATTCGTGCAAGAGATTAGTAGAGAATGTTATAGAGCCGATTTATTTTTTTAATCTTAATTAAGGAGCTTTGTCAGAACATTAACTTTGTCGCTCCATCGTAGCCAAATTTTGAATTTTGACTTATATCAAATGGTTGTAATATATGTATTTTGAGCCGAGTACTACAGTGCAATATTTTCATGTGTATCAAACAATGTTTTTAATAAGACTTACGATGAAATAAATAAACAGCTTGGCCCGTGAGGGCTCCTTGGTACCCAGTCTTGATTTAATGATTTAACAAGCTTTGGCAGGGGTGAGCTTGCACACTTTTTCGCACTAGCGTGAAAAACAATAAATCAATAAAAAAAAATAATTTGACAAAAATCTTTGAAACACAAATACAAGAGAGGCATGATAAGCGTTTAGGAACATGATGCGCGCGAATTTGAATTAAAATTGACGATGTCACAGATGTACTGAATAAGAATGGTATAAGTAAGGTAAGAATGGTACATAAATCATCACCGCTCATTGATGGGCGAAGGAGAAAAAGATACCATAATGTTTTTCATAATAATAATCAACATGACAAAAGGTACACACCTGTAGCCACTTCACTCTGGTGATGTTGTCATCGGTGACGGTGAGCGCTCTCCTCTCGCCCAACTTGTAAGACTCGTCATAATACGTGTACTCAGTGAACGTCAACCCACTGGTAGTGTACTGCTGAGTGAAGTATATCGATATAGTCCCGTTCACTATGTCGTGTTCTATTATCCATTTGCACTTGATCGGGACGGGGAAAGGGTTGGGGAAGTTTGGTGTCGTGATGGTGCCCACGTGTTGCTTCAAGTGTCCACCACAGGTTTGTGATCCCTGGTGCTCTCTGTGGCGTTGTTGTGCGTGCACGTGCTTGGTAACTAAACCGAGCAGTGTGAACACGAACAATCGCCATGTCACTAACCTGGAACAAAAAGCAATGATTAATTTATCATATTTAATTCATTAAATCCCAAGAGGCCACCGGTTCGCCGCATACCTATTAACTTTTAATTCTGTCTGTAATTACGGTAATTGAAAGGTTAATAATTTTTATTTTCGAAAACGTATTTGCACTCCAATAGTATCCATATAATTAATTATAGTATCGCAAACAACTATCATTATTATTGTAAAAGGTATAAAAAGAGTGGGTGATTAAACCCTTTGTTAGTGGTTTATGCGTTATTTTTCCTTTCTAGTTTGTAGTTGTTCACCTTATTTGTTTTTTATAGGTCCTTTTAAACTAATTATTGCTCCATTATCTATCTTTAGCCTACATAAAAATGAATAGCTGTTAGTTAGTCTCGCATTATTCAAGAACGGCTGGACCGATTTGGCTAATATTAGTCTCGAAATATTCGTGATAGTCCAGGAAAAGTTTAAAAGGAAAAAAAATGCGATTAGCGGTACAAAATTGGCCGGGTCAGGTAGTTATAAAATAAGGCTAATGTCACTTATCATCACACATACATCACTCATTTCTCACCGCCACTCACCACTCACCATCCGGCGAGATTGTGATCAAGTCCGAGCCTATCCGTTACAAAGTCGGTTCGTCTTCTTTTTTCAAATTTTACACATGATATATTTTTGGTGCTATACCAATAAATACTAAAAAAAGTTTAAATATAGTCTGTAATGACATTATCATTAGAGACTATATTTAAACTTTTTTTAGAATATAGTTATTCTACACAAAAAAAGGAGTCGGACTCGTGCACGATATTATTAAATATCGAGTCCGACTCGCTATTAATGGGTTTATTAAAACTTATTGATTGTTAGAAGAACAGATTGCAAAAAGAAATATATAAGAAAATTCGTGAAACATGTCAGTGATACATGTCATTGCGTTGCGTCGACTCAGCTGCTGCGGAGAACATGAAATATTCTCAACTGGTATGACAGGCGGAGAATTTGATTCTAACTCTTGCAATCTACGAAATCATGTTCGATGTTACGTTATAAGAATTTTGATCGTATTCCGTCGCCTGATCAAAATATTTAACTTGTTATGTAAGATACATATTTTTCCGGCTACCTTCTAAAGCAAAAAACTGACACAGTTTTACTTTATTTTCTTTTCTCGTAGACATAATAAACAGGTAAACAGGAAAATAAAACAGAAGTTCGAAAAAAAAGTTAAGGAAAACGAAACAAAAGAACTAAAATCTCCAAAGACAGCGATAATTCTTTAAAGCTGTCAGATTGTTTGAATGTCTCACCGCGATAGCTGAAGGAATACGGTTGGGATTTAGTCAGAAAAAGTTTGTATGTAGGTAGATTCTTTCTTGCTTACTACGGCGAGGGCGCTGTTGCCTTTGCCTTATGCGGTCGGCCTCCTCCTTTACGAGCATTACTGCTTCGCAGAAGGAGGCGACCGCCTGCCATTCCTCTTCGCTGCGGACCATGGCCTGAACCAGGGCCCGGCGCGAGAGGTCGCCGCCGCCGACGCGAGAGGTCGCCGCCGCCGAAACCTTGGAGTGGTAGTAGTTATTTGAAGATTTGCAACCCTGAAGAAAAAGATCTGTATTACCTGTATTTTTTGAGGAACGCTCACGTTTACCACGGTCGCATTCTGTCAAAAATAGCTTTAGTATTGACGTAAAAGTATTTTTATGGTACCGGACCCAAAGAGTAAAAGCAGATTTTTACAGATAATGCCATTATAACAGGGTACTACAAACAGAATAAAATAAATAAAAAAAAGTTTAGGTACTTTTTCATAAAAAAAAAAATATTTTGATTACGACATTAAACTGAGACTGAGACTACAATGATTTTGCAACTTGAATTTGAATTTTTGAATTAGTAACTTGAATTAGAAAACTGATTTTCAGATTTTTTTTTATACTTTTTACTTTTTTTCTGATACTATAATCATCACTAGCTTTTTTTGTAATCTATCAATAGTCTTTAATACGTACAGACGCTTTCAGTGGCGGTTTGATGTTGAAGTTTGAAGACATTTGTCTAAGTGAGGTTACCCAAATAAATTTAGACTTTCCAAGTAAATGGAACAGAACATCTGTTTGGAAAACTCTAGCTGGACGATTCACAGTGAAAGAAGTTTTATTTTTGTTTTAGTTTTGTTCTGAAAGTGACTGTTATAAAACTTTCGAGTTTGCTCATTATACTGCTGGTTTTATGGACGTTTTTCTTTTTTTAAAAGTCGTCATAAGAAATTATATAGGCAGATATATATACTTTTTATTGTAGGTACACCATAAATATAGTAACAGTAAGAGCTTAAAATTACTAAGGTGGGACAATGGGCGGTCTTATCGCTAAAAGCGATTTTTAAAGACAACCTTTCGATGGATTAGACAGAGGAGAAAGATACATGAGTAGTTTGCGGTGTACTGGTTACAAATATCCAATATACAAGACGTAGTAAATTTCAAAAGCAAAAATGACCATATTATTCTATTGAGATAAACTTTGGGAACACTATAGTTAACCTTTCAGAACTCTTGCAAGGTTTCGTTAAATACACAACATAACACACAACACAATACACAAACAACACAACACAAACACCACACAATATATTTAAAAATCAATGCCACTTTTCGTTGTAATTTTATATCTCAAGAACGGGCTCACCTATCCAAACCAACTGTTTAGGCTTTGTTCGGACTATTTAGTAGATGGTTTATGTGAAGTTTGCACAAAATCGGTCGAGCGGTTCTTCATTTTTCACATTTTTCTGTTGCCGGGAGCGAAGCCGCGGGCAAAAGCTAGTTTTTTATATTTTCAGTTTATTAGAGTCTCTGAAGGGCCAAAGTTCAGATATCATTTCAATATTAGGTATACACAACTTTATGTCTTTATTTTAATAAAAACCTTGATAAAATCCACTCTTGGTGTTTCCAAAATATCTGGAGAAAAATATGCAATAGAGCGATTGTATGGAAATCAAGCGGTTGTGTGAACTGGTTCTATATACGAGGCAAGGATTGCAAACTTCGTATTTACTCATCACCCACACGTCAAAAACAGGCGCATAAGGAGCTATAAACATGAGCCTCATATTTACAGATGTAGGTAAGTATCTACCTACCTTCCTGTCTAAAGTACCAGCCTCCCTAGGTCTATATAGGAATTATTTGTATAGAGAACTAGCTTTTGCCCGCGGCTTCGCCCGCGTGGTATTGAGGTTAGGGTTTTCGGGATAAAAAGTAGCCTATGTCCTATTCCGGAGTGTATCCTATGCATGTGCCAAATTTCATCCAGATCCGTCCAGCCATTTTGGCGTGATTGAGTAACAAACATCCAAACATCGTAACTTTCGCATTTATAATATTAGTAAGATTCCCCAAAGTAATTGGAGATCAAATGATTTAAAATGTAAATGTGAATAATTTTCTTGTATAACTCGATAATAATAACGAAGCCAGGAATAATTTATTATGATGAGTCTGACCTAATTAAGGCCAGACTAATCATAATAAATTTCTTTTTTTTTTACAAAACTGCCCAAAACAAGGAGTGTTACGTTTAATTTATTATTTTCGGTGGTTAGTTTAAATTTTTCGTAAATTGATTCACAGTGGATATTTTGATGAAAAAGTTAGTCTCAATTGTCTTATAACTAGATCATATGGCAGAAACAGAAGCAATCTCGGTAAAATAGAGCTGGATTTCCTTGTTTTTGTAATACGGTCAGTATTACAAAAACAAGGAAATTAGCCTTCTCAACGAAGCTTGTTGAGAAGGCTAAACTGACACTTTTGCTGCCAAATACTATAAAAACGTTAGAATGAGTTACATCAAGGTTACACCTATCATCCAGTGACGAAAAAAACAAAATGATTTCTATAGCGCTTGAAAAGTGCAGAATCTGTTTCGAAATAATGGCTTATGTTTTATTAAAAAAGTTTTAATCACCTAATAGAAAGGAATTCCTGGCCGGAATTTTATAAAAAAAATATGGATAGCCATAGCCGTTTAACAAAAAGAAAAAAAAAGTAAGTAAAATCTAATGGCATCTCGGGTATTTTTAATAAGGCAAGTGGTCAATAGTGTAATGTTAATCTAAAAAGGTTTTACCAAAACTGTACTTGATACTTTTTCGTGAATTATGTTAATTTCCTTTAGGAATTGATATTCAAACTTTATTTAGTAATAAAATATGTTCAGTATTTTTTTTTTTCACACAACGTCGTCTAGTCCCGAGCTAAGCAAAGCTTGTGTTATGGGTACTAGACAACTGATAAATATACTTTTATATTTCTAAAAACATACATATTATAGATAAATTACACCCAGACATAGAACAAATAGTGCTCACCAGACAAACATTTGTCCTGGGTGGGAATCGAACTCACAACCTCCGGCATAGCAGTCAGGGCCATTAACCAGAAAAGAAAGAAACAAATTCGATTGCATTGTTTAAAGGTAAGATAAAAACCTTGGACTCGGTCTTACCAGACGATCGGACGGCGAGCTACCCATTGCTCACCGTCCGCGAGCCTACGGTGAGAGTCTACGGTGGTCGGATATCGGCAGGATCGCGGCGGCGACGGCTACGGCGAGTACGCCGTTGCCTTTGCCTTATGCGGTCGGCCTCCTCCTTTACGAGCATTACTGCTTCGCAGAAGGAGGCGACCGCCTGCCATTCCTCTTCGCTGCGGACCATGGCCTGAACCAGGGCCCGGCGCGAGAGGTCGCCGCCGTAGTGACATCTTGGGATTTGAAATAAGGTAAAATATCAAGTAGTAGTAAGTATATTTGTTATTGTGTTACTGTGTTGTGTGTTACCCACTTAATCTAATTATTTAGTTACAAACATGTAACTTAGAAGATAAGTTAGAAGAAAATGGTAATTGTGAAGGTGGGCCAGTCTGCGAATATACACTCTTCTATCCGGACGTTGTTTGATTTTCAATTCTATGCTTCTTGCATATCAAGTACCCCGTGCTATATATTTCTCAGTTACATTTAATTGCCAGTATTGTTACGTTAATTGCCAGATTCTACAAACAAAGCCCTCCAGTGCATTGTATTGTTCAGAATTTTTGAGTTGTTCCATTGAAACACCATTTATTTATACAGCTTTGGAATAAAAAAATTCAACTTCAGTTATTGGAACTCAGATCGCTGCCAAGTTCCAAACATATCTCAAAGCCAGTTACTATTACATATTTCACGAATATGATCTGTATGGTTGGTACAATATTGTTGAATAATCGAACATTGAATTTTATTCTTATGCAAAACCCCCTCCTCAAAAAAAAGAAAGGAGGCCTCCTCCAATGAAATGTATTAATCTCTTCGCTACGCTGTTTACATCTAGGAAGGTCCAGTTATTTTTATTATCTTGTGTACCAGTCTTGAATGTGGTTTGCCTTTAAAAGGTTTAAAGTAAGGAACCTTGCGCTTTTTATCCTGATGGTCCATTGGTCAACCTCTAGCCTCGCTATATGACATACCAACTTCCATTTCAACTTTTTAGCGCAGCTTAGAGCATTTTTAATTTTAGCAATTGCAAATATCCAATTTCAGAGAGAATTTTTTAAACTAAGAGGCAGACTCATTCGTCTGGCCTAGTATTTTTTCACAATTTGATATTTTTATTTGCATATTTTTTTCCCCAATCACTACGAGTATCAAATACATTTAAGGCTTACAACACAAAGTGAGCGAAAACAACACAAAGAGCGTCCTCTCGGTTTCAAAGAAACACCTCTTAAATATTTCTGTAATAAACTCTAACAATACGTTCTGTCTAAAATACTAATTGAAACTAACACGAAAACAGAATACTTTTCATTTACAAAGACGATTTATATCAAAGACAAACTTCTGAAGAATAATAAAACTGTTTTCCAGATGTAATTTATCAGGAAGGAAATAAATAGCGTTTATAACAAAAGAACAAAATAAAAGATCATGAAACTCATTATCTTTAAATGAAGTTGTGTAAAGTGATAAAATACTTACTTATAATTCAGATAAAAAACATTAATACTGGTTTACATTGCAGGAACAAGTTGAAAACTCCATAACCATAAAAGTTCAATATAAAAAGAAAGATTCATATCTTTGATGATCGATCATAATATTGGAGCTCGTTTATCATCATCGTCACAATTTCAGCCGCAAAATGACCACTGTTGGACATCGACCATCCGCCAAATGTCGCCATAATGACATGTCGTTTATCAAATAACAAATTAACTCACTTATAACACGACTCTAACTTTTTTTTCCTACATTATTAAGAACATCAATTGATGAACACAATCTATTTGAATGGAGCCTAAATTACTAATAATTAATTAAACGATGCACACGACAATTATAATTATACGAGTAAATTATAGATAATGTTAAAAAAAAAACTTTTTTGCACTTTTACACAAGTCCATAACACTTTCTTAGAGTCTGGTATTGATAAAAACATTTTGAATCGATGATGTAAATCTCTAATCTAATTGATTACAATGTTATAATCCGTTGGTATTTAGATAAATTTATATTATAAAATAAAATTTTAAAATATTGGTTAACTGAAGAAGAGGTTAGAATGTGTTGTCTTTTTGTCACTCAAAGGTTTGCTGGCAGAAAACTCATTGATGAGTTAAGCTCGCCTTTTTTGTCAAAAATGTATTACTGTAAGTTTGTTTGTGTACAATAAATAATTAAGAAAAAGTTAACCAGCCATATAATGACAAACTAAAGCACGCATTAAAAATTACATAAACTATACGATACAATTTTATGTCGCCATCTCATTACGGTAGTTAACACTACCGCTTTTGCACGCTTGCCTTAAAATAAAGTACAACAGGTTTCAGAAGATAAACACACCGAATGTTGTTGACACAGCGTTATCGAAAACCTATAAAAATTCCCATAAAATGCATCCACCATATAAATTGTGGACAACTTAAACGATATGTGACCACATAGTGGAATAATATGGCGACAGCAGTACTGGGATTTCGGATTTTGCAAAAATTCTTCGCACTTAGTTGAACGTCAAAAATGCCTCTAATCATCATCAGCTTTTTTAATATTCCCACTGCTAGGACACAGGCCTCCTCTCTATCAGAGGGAATGGGTTAAACCACCACGTGAGTCCAGTGCGGATTCGTGGATACATGTCTTCAAATTTTTGCTTCTAGGACATGCCGTACGGCGAATATCTGCCCTTACTTTGTTCTAGGACTTGTCGGTTTCCTCACAATGTTTTCCTTTACTGTGAATTGCCTTTAGTAGCTCAAAATTCATAAAGCATTACTTGAAACTGTGTTAGGTAGCTCTGGATTTACTTCAGAGCAGCTACTTAACATATTTATTTACATTTCAAAGCCAAGAAAATCTAGTGAAAAAATTCAGGCATTACATTGCTTAAGTAAATTGCGAACGCTTTTTTTGGTTCTTTTTGCTCAGGGAAGATAGGATAGGGAATAAATATTTCAAGGAAAAGGATAACTTGCTAAGATTGTCACTCGGGAGCAAATCTCTCGTGTGAAATTCACGCCTTGATTTACGGAACATTTGGAAATTGTGATTGTGAACTGGCTCGTGGATGTCTCATAACTTCGAATTTTTGCTTCTAGGATATGTCGGTTTCTTCATGATGTTTACCAAGCGAAAAAATCGTGAGGAAACCGGTGCGGTGTAGTGCGAAATGATCCAAGTTAATTGGAATGTATGGCACGTCTGTACGTATGTATGGCGGTACTTGGGGGAGGCCTATGTCAAGCAGAGGACGTCTTTTGAATGAAATGATGATGATGATGTATGTTTAACTACCAGCCACCGCAGGTTGGGCATGGTAGATTACAGCTCATTCCCCAGGTCGAGTATTTGCAGCAAACACATTAAAAGACTGATTATTTTATGTTATATGCCTAAAACTATATATAACTACATGCTGAAGTTAAAAGTTGATGTCCAAAGCAGATTGACGACCTCAGACACCCAGATTAAGATAAAACTTTTGTCAAGGGTGCCAGGGCTTGCTTCATTACTATTCTATTTTGTGTGAACAGGTTCGATTATTTAATATAATAATTGTCCATTACAATAAATCAATTATTAAATACAATATTCAATTCAATTAACGTACTAATTGAATATAATTTTTACATGACTAATTATTTGCTATATGCAATAACAAAATATAGGTACCGGGTCAAATGGGGTGAATAGAAACAAAAGTTTAAAGGATATTTTTGTCATACATGAATATTTTTTGCAGCTTTTTACTATATCAATTTATTAATGAAATATTATTGTAACAAGTCGATGCTTTGTTATAGGACAATAATATGGCATGAAAGTAGAAAATTAAACAAAAGTTTTGTTTCTATTCCCTCTGTGATTCTATTCTCCCCGGGTTGCGGTAGTTAATTATATACCTCAATAACCACACATTGATTTTCTGAGGGGAGAGGAAGCAGCAGCAAAATTATTTCCAGTTAATTGGATTCTTTCTCGTTAGCGCGCCACGCTCTCGTGTGACGTCATCAATGTAGAGTGTTGCCAGTAATTAACTACGGCTTTGTAACATCATGTTGAGGCAACACACAACTCACACACATCACGTTATGTGTGTTACAATATATTTTTTATCAACTCTGGAGATTGTGCTAGATTTTATTCGTGGTTTTATTTGTTAAAAGTAATTGTTAAGTTTTGTTTTGTTTTTGATATCCAAATTTAATTGACAGTAACTCAATGTACTCGTAAAACATGACAAGTAGTTTTGAAAACTGTCATTCCAGTTTCTTTCGATTACCGTAATTACAACAATTAATAGACAATAGGCGTGCGGACACCGGTGCAATATCCACGATGCAAGATGGATGGATATAAGTAAGATGGTAACGTTTTTATTTTTAAAGGAAAGAAAGAAAGAATAAGTCATGGCTGAACTTGTTGCTGACATTCCAAATCTTCAACAAAGATAAATCTTACGAAAAGTCAAATGTCGTCGAGTTTAATATAATTTGAGAATGACTAATTGAAAAGTTTTAGTACGAATAACCAAAATAAACGATATTAATCGTCTATTTTGGTCGAATGATAAATGAGACTAACATTTAGATCAAGTCGTTTGGTAGGTATGTTGACAAGGATGAGGCGGTCATTGACCTAAGTCTTAGTTTTGCTGAGAAATGAAAGGAAAATATGCTCCGTAGTTTAGTTCTCACTAAACTACGGAGCATATTTTTATTCTATTTCATTTCATTATTCTATTTTATTTCTATTTCGTAAAATTATTGTACGCCTCAGTTTTACTGAAAAATTAAAAATCTCACTAAACTACGGAACATATTTTCATTCTATTTCTTTTCATTGTTCTATTTCGTTTCATTATTCTATTTCGTAAAAGTTGGGAATGTCATTATTCCATATTTGTTGAATAAAAAAAAATTCCACATATATTTTAGGTCGTGAGTAACGTTTCTATTAGTGAAAGTCATATTTCCTCGAGTAAAAACTGTATATTATTTGGTATGACTGAAATTGGCTTACGCACTCATCATGAATCTTAATTTTGGATAAAACGAAAATTTTGTCATTTGTTCGTCGTCAAATATCAAAATTTGTCGGACTCTGGTATAAAAGTTATAAGAGTATATATGGAGCCGATCCAGGGTTATTATACATAGCTTGTACACATTTCCATTTCAAAAACTAGGGTGCCTAGCGAATATCTGTTTTCTTCCAGATTTAGTCATTATTTTATTATTTATCATATTGAGCCATTATTATACACTAACCTCTATTATTTACCGCACTGGACTGCCAGCAGCCGTTAAAATGCTTTTGTCATCGTTTCATATTTGACATATTGGCGCTGTCGGCCACGGTGACTGCAGCGAGTGTCTACGGTAATGTTGCTCCGTATATAATATTAGTCAAATTATTTCTCTAGACGCTCGCGAGTGCCCTTCAAATAGGTACAAAAAATGAGCTGTCAAACATATGAAACAGGCTGTCCAATGGTAAATAGTAGTTATGGCCGATTTTTTAATCCTAGAATACGATTTGACAACTTAAAATGTCAAACTCCAGAAAATTGGGAACATATTTCTAGAGTGTGACAATTTGAGTTGTACAACGTAGCCAGCGAAGCAACTAGTCATACAACGTAGTCTAGAATTAAAAAACGAACTATAGAGGTCAGTGTTATTATTAGTTGTCACTATGTATTCGAAATTCAAAACCTGTTTCTCACAGTGTGATCACGTGTGCAGCGCTGTGACGTAATATTGTCTAGCAGACGAGCTGTCAACATTCGATGTTGACAGCGCAGATGCTGACTGTAGCAATATATTTTGCGAGTCGTAAAATAAAGTTACGTGATAAAAGTGTTTGGCTTGTGTTTTTCAGTTTCGTACGCACGTTCGGGTTTTATATAAACAGGGTTATTTTTCAGTGATCAGCCATTGTTTTTTTCAGATCATCATCATCATCATCAGCCTTTTTAATGTTCCCACTGCAGCGACACAGGCCTCCTCTCTAGGAGAGGGAACGGGCCGTAATCCACCACGCGGGCCCAGTGCGGATTGGTATTTTTTCAGATAATAGGTAACAATTAAAGGTTTTTTTATGGTAGGTAAAAATCATCCAATGACGAATCCCGCTCATGAGCGGAGCAGGAAACAGTGTCAAACTCTTACTGAGTAAACAACCTACCTCGTTCTTTCCTTGCCCTGATCGGCTTCGGTAATACGCTTTTGCATTAACCCTTGCTCTCCAGTTTAAAACAATGCGTGTCGTCGACGACTTGGACTTGGTCCGACAAGTTACCAGACGACCGGACGGCGGGCTACACATTGCTCGTCGTCCGCAAGCCAGCACTTACGGTGGCTGGAAATCGGGATTGGGGACACGGCGACGGAGGCTGCAGCATGAAAGCTGTTGTCTTGGCCTCATGCGGTCGGCCTCCTCTTTCGCTAGCATTACTATTCCGCAGAAAGAGGCGACCGCCTTGCCAATCCTTCTTGCTCCAGACCATGATCCGCCACGAGAGATCGCCACCTCCGATCGCCCCCACGAGAAGGTGAAAACCGAAACGAAAAGAAGCCTCCTGGAACCGAGGGTTGATGCGAAAGCGTTACACCGGGGCTCTGGGACTAAGGCAAGGAAGGAATGGGGTAGGTTGTTTAGTCAGTAAGAGTCTGACACGGTTTCTCGCTCCGCCCAAGAGCGAGATTCGTCATTTGATGATTTTTACCTACCATAAAAAAACCATGTAGTGCATGGTGTACTAGCAGCCGTTAACTATTTTTGGGTGCCATTTAACTTGGATTGTGATTTTTCTTTCTTCTTCATATGTTTTGGGTAAACTCAATGGAGTATAGGCAGTTAAGCTCGAAAAAATATCAAGGCAAAATAAAAATAATAGCTCACAACCCTTTCATCAATCACTGACATTGTAAATGAACTCTTTATTTGAGCCTGGGTCACATTAAAAAAAATAAAGCTTTTCGTGATTTACATCGTATACTTCTGTAATATGTTCCAGCTTTACATAGTTCTCCAAAAATAAGGTTAAAAATTGCGTCCATGCAGTATAAGCTACCCAATATTTTTTTAAATGACCCAATTATTAATATTTCCTACGTGTCGGAGCTTGGCTCGTGCTCATCTGGTATTTTTCCAGTCTGTGGAAAATGATAAAACTGGCCGTCTGATTAAATTCGGTAAATACGTAGGTCTGCCTATTCCAAATTAGATCAAAATACTCAACCTTATCCAGCTTAAGTGCCTTAATAATTGCAATGGTCCTATGTCGATGTCCGATGGCGACACCCAGACGTTTCTTTTACACAAATTTGGTGCAGGATGGGTCTGCGTACATAAAAGATTTGCTCCGCATGCAGTAAATTTCGAAAGGCAAAAAAAATGCGTCCCGCGCGCATATTGCACGCATTATAATTAGCACTGGTATGAAAATGACATTTGCGGAGCCTATGTATGCGGATGCGTTATGAAATTCGCACTATATTAAAAACACCTGAACCTCCCGAAATTGGATGATGGAGAGATAACTTACCAGAGGTTCATAAAGAAAGAAAACGAATCATGCATTATTCGTCATTTTATTAAACACTAGCTTTTGCCCGCGGCTTCGCCGGCGTACATAAAATATAGCCTATGTCACTCAGGAGTAAAGCAGCTTTCTATTGTTGATAATTTTATTCCAATCGGACCAGTAGTTCCAGAGAGTACCTCCTACAAATAAAAAAACAAAAAAATAAAAAAAACAAACTTTACCTCTTTATTATATTAGTGTAGACTAGCGATCCGCCCCAGCTTCGCACGGGTACTGATATTGAATATATTATGCACATAAACCTTCCTCTTGAATCACTCTATCAATTAAAAAAAACCGCATCAAAATCCGTTGCGTACTTTTAAAGATTTAAGCATACATAGGGCATAAGCAACTTTGTTTTATACTATGTAATGATGATGTTGCGGATTAAAAAATACTTTTACACGTCCGTCGGTTTGAAAGTATTCTCAATGCAAACAATCAATCCTACTACTATTATAAAGGCGAAAGTTTGTAAGTATGGATGTATGGATGTTTGTTACTCTTTCACGTAAAAACTACTGAATGGATTTGAATGAAATTTGGCACAGGCATAGGATACACTCCGGAATAGCACATAGGCTACTTTTTATCCCGGAAACCCCAAACCCACGCGGGCGAAGCCGCGGGCAAAAGCTAGTTCTTACATATTTTCTTAGGACGTGCTTAGTTAACCACTTTGTTTCAAAGGCTTTGTAAACTTTCTAGGAAGCCACTAAAGTTATTCACACGGTAAAAACTGGACTTGTGAAGCTTTCAAAGAATCGTACAGTTGCTAAAGTTAAACAGTTTCCGACTACTTGAAGTACAGCTTAGACTAAGCAATCGAGAAACATGTAAAACTGTAGAGCGAAAAGAGAACAACAACTATTTGCTTTGGAATAAATCGAAGATATTCCTTCACAGGGTGCACATTTATTTTTAATGGATTTGTTCCCGATACTTGACTGGCCTGTTGGTTTACTGGTTAGAAATCCTGACTGCTATGCTATAGGTCGTGGGTTCGATTCCCACCCAGGACAAATGTTTGTGTGATCATTTGTCCTGTGTTTGGGGATGTATAATATGTATGTATGTTTATCAGTTGTCTAGAACTCATAACACAAGCTCTGCTTAGCTTGGGACGAGACGACGTAATTGTGTGACAGTTTTGGAATATATTATTGTATATTATTTACTTTTTTGCAGTATCTTTGCAATTGCTATATTCTTTTGACAAATAGTTTTGATACGAGTTTTTTTAACACAATAATAGATAGACACTGCCTCTGTTCAAAGACATGCAAAACATGCACCTTTCACGACTTGAATAAAGCCTACGATAGAGCTATTTGGGTAGCCGGCAGTAGCCGGAAACTACAGAGCGTGAAATTTTGAACAAGGATTCCTTTTACAACGTAGGCGAGAATCAAGAGAGGATTTTCCAAAATTCACTTCCTAAGAGGATAAAACGATGTACCAAATAAATGAATTTATTTATGGGATGGAAAACCGACTTTAACGTGGGCGAAGCAACTGGCAGATAATACATATAATAAAATTATGTTTAGGTGTTGAAGATTATAATTATATTTTATTTTGTTGATTTTTATCATTTCATACTGGTTTGCTCAATAAATGGCGTTAAGGTCATTTTATAAGTCGCTATGGTTTCGTTATAAGCGTTTGTATATAACCAGATGTTATTTAAATAAAATTTTCATTACTCATACTCTGAAAGTAGGTGTAAATTTGCCTGCGGACAGGGTTGGAAGAAGTACTTTTACTCCCTAGGGAGTTTTACTTTTCAACTGACAGCTGTCTAAATATTAAAAAAAAACCCCGTTCTATTTTGACATTTCTATTGGACCGGAAATAACATAGAGATAGGAATAATTTAAGAATACTTATTTTTATGACTTTATTTTAATTTACTTTCAACTATTTCATTAAAACTAATATTATATTTGAGAAAAATCTTGATCTGACCCATTTTTACAATGATAAAATGAAAAATATTGACAGAATAACCAGCCGACCATTGAAAAAAGAAATGGCGGGTAAATGGTAGTCTCTCTATAATCTGTGGTCGATTTGGTCGTTCTTGATTTTTTTTCGAGGTGTAGAGTTTTGTTTACATTTTGCTAAATCTTTGTTATAAGAAATTTGTATTAAAACGATAAGTTCATCAGCTTCAGTTCTAAATTTAACGCAAGATTCTGAAGAGGAGAAAACCGCTTAAATCAATAGAAATACTCGTATACCTACCTACCTAAAAACATACGAAGACTACGTTGATTGACGACGTCCATGGAGTTTCTTGCCCCATGGAGTTACTTGCCGGTTCTTCTCCATAGGAAACGACCAATTTGGAACCGTGCACTAGCTTCTGACGTTTTATAAGTGCCCTTGTAGGCCTATATGAAATAAAAACCTTTTTGATTTTGATTTTTGATTTTGACAATTCAGGTTTTTATAGTTTTTATTTTCCTCGTATTCCTAATGAAAGGACAGTGTTTACCTCGGGTTTAAAAGTTATTTAGTCCTGAGAAATTTCTTGGCGACCGAGCGTTAGCGAGGTCGCTAATATTTCGAGGTTCGAACTAACTCTCATCCCTCGTATAACAATGTACTATTTTCATATCAGATCAGGACACAGTAGTCGTTTTATTTTCAACCCAGTTAGTGTTCGCAAAAAAGTACAGAAAAGTGCAACATTGCCATCTCGGTATTGTTTATTACCATCTCGGTAATAAACAATATGATAATTCTATTTCTTTATAGATTTTTTAAAACAAACAAATCCCTAATAGCAAGAACAAAATAAAATCTGTATACTTAAATATAAAATGAAAATGACTGAGCTGAGCAACTTCAACGACATTGTAATACATACCGTGAACTACTTTGTTTTCACCCGACCTCACTCCTCTTATTTCATATTCATACTTATGAACTGCACACTTTTTAATTAATGAAGCATTTCTTCAATGCGGCCTCTTCTACCAGCATATTGTATGAATGCCATGAGAGATGCGCTGAATGAGACGAGGGAGCGGTGGTATAAAAACATTCTATAGAATTGTGTCATTTCACAGTCTTTGGATAACTTTAAAATAATAGAATAGCAGTTGAATAGCATCAGCCTTTTAATGTTTCCACTACTGGGATTCAAGCTTTCTTTCTAGAAGAAGGAATGGGCCGTAATTCACTACAAGGGAACTTTAAAATACTCTTCTAATTCTTCTCTTAAGGTGGGCCTCCCTCACTCGCCTATTGTCAACGTCGAGCATGGTTTAAAATCTTGTTGCTTTATGTAACGCAATCCAAAGTGATGTTTCATGTAAAAATAATGCGAAAAAAGTGAGATAACACCTGAAAACTCTGTTGGCATTTGGTAATGCTACGATTTACGCGAATGTTTCACAAAACTTGTTCCAGGAAATATGAAAACAACATTTTTGTTGTAATTGTTTTCACAGATTTATTATTTTTATTAAAACTGTGAAACCGGTTAGATAAAAAAAACCCGGGCAAGACGGATTTGCAAATTAAAAGGTCCATACACATGACCAAACAAAACAGTCCAATTGAGTTATGAAGATTTTTCCGTACACCAAAAAAAGTTTTTTTTATTATTTGTTTTTTTGCGATATAAACACCCGTACCACTTTTTTTTATTAACACAAAAGTTTAATTTTTTCACAGCTTTAAGAAACCGCACATTTGAATACCTATATATGGTTTTAATTTCATCTCGATACTGTGATGCGTTCCTGAAAGAAAGACAAACAGACAGACAAAGTGATTCTATAAGGGTTATGCTTTTCCTTTTAAGATACGGAACTATAAAATAGCAGTATCTTACACAAGATTTTTGTAAAATAAATGGCATTGTTTTTAACGTGTTCCAGAAATACGAGTCACGGAAAACAAATCGTGATAACCGTGCAAAACTCCTAAATTCAGTTTTAGTATTATCTGCATTAAAACATTGAGGTGTTTGCTGTCTTTGTTTCTGTAAACAAGTTAGCACAATAATAAATTGCACCCAACAGTTCGGAGTGAGCGAGTTAAACTTATTCAGAGGAACACCAACACCTAACTAAACGCTCTGTAAAGCTCTGTAGTTGAGTTGAATAGAACAAATAAACCCTCAACACCTTGAGTAATCCAGTGGCAACTGTTCACGCTTCCGAATTGTGGTTAACTTAAGGGGGAAATATACGAGTTTTGATGATAGAATCCAAAATCACGGCTAAAAATGCTATGAAATAAATGTGTTAATGTAGGCTGTTTTTCAAATAATTTGATATACAATTATTTACATTTTTTTCATTGGACTTGGTGTAATTTTCAAACTTATATCTAACAAAGACAAAAAGCAAAGATCAGGCAAAAAACATTGGGTATATTATAGTTTCACTCGTTTTCATTCGAATACATGTGACATCCACCAATCCGCACTGGACTCGCGTGGTGTATTACGGTCCATTCTCTCTCCTAGAGGCCTGTGTCCCAGCAGTGGGAACATTAAAAAGTCGGATTAGGATAATAATATTATATTTTTATGGAACTTTTACATCGTTATCACAGTTATTGGACAAATTATTAGTAAGAGCGCTGGCGTGTATTTGCCCCTTAAATAGTGGAACTAAGAGGTGAAAGTACGACACACCTAGCATAGACTAAACAATTGGACCAGTATTTTGGCGTCACACCTTCTAGAATTGTATTTTGAGATCTAAATGTAGATTCTCGTTTTAAACATAGAAGAGGGCTCGAAGATTTTTCGGAGGAATCTGTTTTGGAGCGTTTGGATCATGAGAAAAATAAAATTAGGCACAGACATGGACATGGCAACAGTAAGATCATGATTGGATAGATGAACTACAACTAGGTTTTTTTATGGTAGGTAAAAATCATCCAATGACGAATCCCGCCTTTGGATGGAGCGGGAAACATTGTCAGACTGACTGACTAAATAACCTACCCCATATATACCAGGGCCAGTGAGCCTTCCTTTCAGACGCGAACCCTTGAATCCAGTTGGCTTCGACCCTTCTATTCCTACGGAACTATAACTCGGTTGTCTTGCAGGTATCGTTATCAGCGATAAGATTGCTATTGTACGCATGGATTTAAGTTTCTGTAAAATTGTTACTGTTTCGGTGTACAATAAAGTTTATTTTAGGTTCATTTTTTTCTATTCTATTTCCGGCTATTATAATATATACTCAATCAAGGTTCTAGAATGGCGACTGCATACAGGAAGACGCAGTATTAGGAGGCCTCCAACAAGGTGGACCGATGACCTGGCAAGGGTTGCGGGAATCCAATGGATGTGAGATGCACAGGACCGTACATTATGATGACAATTAGGAGAGGTCTATGCCCAGCAGTGGACGTCTTTCGGCTGAAAAGATGATAATGATGATGATGACATACACAATAATACTCATATAATATCATGTAGAACATTATAAGGTAAATAAATTTCGTTTTTTTTACGTCTTATCTTTCTTTTTCATATACATTTCTGGGAAATTGTTACTTTTTTGGTGTACAATAAAGTATTATTCTATTCTATTATCCTTAATACTTTAATTACTTGTTTCTAGAAATAGAAGAAAAGACTTTAATCTATTTTTAAATACAGCTACACATTGTGTTTTGTTGACCTAATGGTTAATCTTACAGTTACAGCGCGCTTGGCATTCTTCCAATCAACAATATGACATCATCGTGGTTGATAACTATGAGAAACACAGCTGTATGAACGTAGGTAAATGTATTATCAATGAGACGTTCATCATCATCCTTTTTAGTAGATAGGCCTTCCACAAGTATCGCCATAAATATCGGTCCTGTGCATCTTGCATAGCCATCTGTTTCCCGCGGCTGCGAATAATTTTGAAATTGTTTTCACATTTATTATTTTATGAACGGGTTCGATTACAATTTCAAGGCTAGAGTGAATAGGCTTTCAATAATCTAGTGCACCTTATCACCAACGTTTCCAGCACTGCTTACTCTATAAGGCTTTTTTTTATGGTAGGTAAAAATCATTCAATGTCGAATCCCGCCCTTGAGCGGAGCGTGAAACAGTGTCAGTCTCTTACTGACTAAAAAACCTGCCCCGTTCTTTCCTTGCTTAGTCCTAGAGGTTTGGTGTTACGCTTCCGCATCAATCCTTGGCCCAGGAAGCTTCGACCCTGTAGGGACCCCTACAGTTTGCTGACAACTCCTTGAGTCACACGGGAGCAATGCGTGCCGGCTACGACTTGGGCTCGGTCTGGACTGTTACCAGACGACCGGAAGGCGGGCTACCCATTGCTCGTCGTCCGTAAGCTAGCGTCTACGGTAGTCGGATAACAAGCACTAGTTTATATATATAAAAAAAATGAGCTTTCCTATTACCAGTTTCATCATAATTCTGTTACATAACATAAGCTTCACAAACGTGTTACGTACACGGTATTTAACCTGTTTAAGCGGAAAATTCGTCCTGCCTTAATTAGGATTACAAAGGTTAATCTTTTCAGTGAGAGGACACCAGGTTGTCGAGCCGTCAACCTTCGTCATAAAGTGGAGACATGTGAAGTGTGACGAGCTCTCACCCGAGATTTGAAGTGCTTACCGTAATTAAAGCGTTAATAAAATTAGGTACCTGAGTATGCAGAGAGGGATGGAAGGGTAGATCTTATGAGTTAAGGATCAATTATTAATTAAAATATCATTCGAAAGAACTCTCTAATATTTTTCTTTATCTCAAGGAGCTCAGATCTTTTACAGAGTGAGGCCTAAAGGCCCAGCTAGATCAAAGCCTAAAAAAATACGGGGTCCTGGAACGCAACGCGAATAAGGAACAAAGAAGTAGGTTTTAGTTAGTAAAAGCTTAATATGACTTCGCGCTCCGCCCTGGAGCGTGAGAAATAACTGGATGATTTTCGACTTAAACATACCTCATAATTTCGTTTTTTTTCGCTGGGATTATTTATTTACAGTCTGTTTTTCTTCAATTCAGATATCAATAATATTTCAATTGAAGAAAAACATTAGAAAAAAAAAATCGTTAACATCTCAACTCAAATTCTGAATAACGTTGTTTCTAGAAAGTAATTTTTCCATGTCTTCAGTTCCTAAGTTTGTAACTATAATAAAACATATTTGTTATTTTTCTATGTACCTATCTACAAAAGTATGCAATCTCTGAAATTGTTTTAGACAATCAAACTGGTTTTACAAAAAGTATAATCGAATTTTAATGTCGTATCTATATTTTTACAAAAAAAAATGACTCAATAAAATTTGCTTTCAAAATACATTTTAATTGTGGTCCAGCAAAAAATGCAAACCGTCACTCACAACGTTCTTCCTAAAAAGGGTCGTTATGTGCTCCTAGCTATTCATCATCATTAGCCTGGTTTCTACTCTGTCCAGTAGGTTCGAGACAGTGACCACTTATCCCGGTACTACACAGCGACCTCAATAAAGTTTACGTGTTTCTCGAGGCGAGCAACACTTAACGCTTACTGCATAATGTATTCAGTCGCCTGAAGCTCTTGGTTCAAATTTTGCAGTATCAATCTCGTTTCGTGCCAGTTACTATACTGCAAAACTTCTTGCGGTCAATGTAATGTATCTCTTCGTTATACATGCGTGAAATTGAGACTGACATCATCATCATCATCCTACTTTTCTTTTTTTTTTACTTGTAATAAACTAGTGCTTGACTGCGATCCCACCTGATCCTATATTACTATGTTATTTTATCCCATATTACTTGGGGTTGGCGCAACATGTTTTTTTCTTCCTCTTTGTCCTATTTCTTGTCACTCCTCACACAATCCATCCATCTCTTCTTCCCCTTCCATCTACGTGTAAACTCAAAACTCTTTCATAACATGCGTTTCATCTCTCCTATTCACATGACCATACCAAGCCAAACGATTTCCTTTCAACTTTTCAGTCACTGGACCCATTTTCAAAATTGGGATCGACATCAATCACAACAAATAATAGCATAGTTATGATTTTAATGCTGTTCTATTACTTCAAATACGCGATTCGACCCTTAGTTCTCACATAGATATTTGAGGGTATACCTGTACCGTGTGGCGTGGTAAGAATAATAGACAGTATTGCATCACTGCTTACCATCAGGTGGGATCGCGGTCAAGCAGTTTATAACAAAAAACTACAAACTTACGCTAAAAAAATGAACCCTCACACCAGATGTAAAATTATCGAAATGTACCGTTTCCATTTAAACCACAAATAGAATAACTTGGTTAAAGTGAAAACAGTTGTAATGTTTATACATAAAACTGCAACACGTGTATGCAACAATTACACTAAGTGCACTGACCGCTGTTTTATGTAATAAATAAATTTGTGTACAAGTCATAAAATAAAACAGATGATTCACAACCACGTACAGCCACAGGCAATAAAATAATAATAAGACATTAACTGTCACATTTTCTACAGCATTTTGTATGGCGATTACCCTGTGAATTGACTCCATATTACCTGGTACCTAATTAAAAACAATTCATACATGCTCTGAAACGTGGTCACTAAAAATGAGCTTCAACAGAAGGCTTAGAGTTACCCTAAGAGGAACGGAAGAAACTATGCTCGAAGTTTCCTTACGTGATTGCATCAGGAATGAAGAATATTGAAGCTGCAGGAGAAGCAAGGTTACAGACATAGCCCGAAGAATCACCAAACTTTTGTGGTGGTGGACTGGGTATAATGGTTGCAGAACAGATAGTCGTTGGAGACGAAAGGTTTTGTAGTACTGATCGTGTACCTACCGGGAGACTTTAACTTTGGTTTAGAAAAGCTAATAATTAAATAATCACTTATTGCGAAAAAAAATGAAGTGTAAGCCATTATGACAGTAACATTAGTGATAAAAGACCAAAAATTATACTGACTTTATCACATAATAAGATTACTGACCTTCAAACTAGGAAACAATTCTGAAACTTGAAGAACAGCAAAAAAGGAATAAGTAAAAAAAAAATAAAGTAGTGAGCAGTATAAATAACAAGTTTTTCTATCTTTCTAATGTAACTTTTATTAATTTTCTTTCAGATATTTTAATAAACGGAATGAGATTTTACATAGGTACAAATGAAATTCCCTCCTTTCATTGTCTTAGCAAGGTACAAGTATGTTCATATCTACATACATATCTCTCTTTACTGCACATCTACGTTCATTTACCTGCATACTAACGAACTCAAATTGTTCCAAAGCTAATAAAAGCAATATCATTTAACGCTGCAACTTCAAACTTCATTTAACTTAATTTCATTACTGCATGATCAAACAGAATGGATTTTACGGAACAAAATGCCATTCTCAGTACAATAACATTAAAAATAAGTAGTAATATCCTTAACAATAAGTTTGATTATGTTACTAAAAGTTAAGTTTTCCGGAAATTTTACTGTTATAAGTATTTGTTTGTTTTAATCTTAGCTTAGAAATGGTAAATTCGTTTTGATACCGTTTGCCCAGAATTACACTCCTTTCACAGTAAGATTAGACATTAAAACCAACTATTTTACTGTGCCTACAACCGATTTTGAATCCTATTTCGTAGACACAAGGATGGCATTAAAAGTAAAAAACGTTGTTACAATACCAAAATACTGCAGCCGTCTTTTATCATGCCACCAACGCAATAAAAGTCAAAATCTATTGAATGGGCTGCAGAAGGGGATTGTTTAAAAGTGTTATCTTATTGCTAATGGAGTGTATTTTAAATATTACATAAATTAACAGATTATTTTAAAAACACAAAACTGTGCTCCAAATTGAAAATCATTGATATAGCTCAAGAGGTTCATCATCATCATCATCATCATTTCAGCCGAAAGACGTCCACTGCTGGACATAGGCCTCCCCCAAGCGACGCCACAAAGACCGATCCTGTGCGTCTTCCATCCATCGGCTTCCAGCAACCCTGACCAGGTCATCGGTCCACCTTGTGGGAGGCCTTCCAACGCTACGTCTTCCGGTACGCGGTTGCCACTCCAGAACCTTTCGGCCCCAGCGGCCATCCGTTCTGCGTGCAATGTGTCCTGCCATTGCCACTTAAAGCTCAAGAGGTTAACTCAGTTTAAATGAGACTGGACAAGACACTTTCTACCGCATGCCTAACAAATTGTGGGCCCGAAAAACATAGAATTTGAACCTGGACAGGGCGACGCGAGACCGTAATAGAACACGAAAAAGATAGTCGAAAAACGAGGAACCATGATCATTGGAAAGAATGGGGAAGCAGTGAGACAATATGGGCTAGGTATAATAATAATTACGCTTAAGAAAGTTCCTGGTGATGATTATATTATATAGTAATAACACGCTCAGGTTACGGAAATATTGTCATTTTATTTAACTTTTAACCTCCTACGTAAGCCTGGCTAGCTAGACCGTAATTAACTTTTATCAGGTCGTGTGAATATACTCAAAAATATTAATTCACAGTGAGTCGAGAGAGTAGGGGCATCCTAAAGTTTTATATTGTTGTCGAGGTCAAATGGTTTTAGGTAGCTATATAGGGAAATGGCAAACAAGGGAAATGTTTTAGATATTTTTTGCTTTGTTAGAGCTGATCTGTAGAAAGAGACATGAGCTTCGATAAAGGACTAACTATATTTTATTCAGCAGAATTTAGTTTATGTCCATACTCCTACGGCAGTGGTACATCAATACGCATTCAAACAGTTTTCCGCCTCAATACAGATTTTACGGCAAATGGGCATAAAATGAAAGCAGAATGTAAACAACAGTATTTATGGCAGCGCTGTTTTGCCGCATCCTAATAATCCTATCCTAAAATGTTTATCTATGTACATTGGATTAACAATCCATTGTACCTATTTTGCTCTGCGTTCAACGCTGTTTTCTTAGAAAATAACACGACAGACTTTTTTTTATTGTGTAAAAACGCTTTTTTAGGGTAGTTTTTTCGAAAATACCGGAACCATGTGCCAATATTTTGCAGGCTTTAGTTTTGCAAATTTAGATGTTAAGTATTGTCAAGGGACCTAACAATATATAAAAAATCGTAGTTACAAGCATGTTGGCGATGTTTGTCCTTTTTTGTGTTGATATTGACTGGTCTATATTCACTCTTGATTTAAAGCAGTTAAGTTCTAGCTATCAGTACAGACACTGTTTGAGAATTCTACTCCTTAGCTGTACGCACAATTGATGTATTCCTATAACGCATAGTAAGTATGTATATCTTAAAGACTTTAGTTCCAATATTACAGGAGGTTTTTCTATTAAAATTAAGTATTTATTCTATACGCGAATTTGGTCACTAAGAAAATAATTTTCTAAAACAAAGAAAAAAAAAACAATTTACCGTTACTAGTTCGTACTGACTTGATTACCAAGACGACCTTCTTGAAACACAAAATAATAAATTGGATTATGTAATTAATACGTCTTGAACCTTTTTTCTTCACACCCCGCCCTTCGTTAGAAGATTTTCAACATGATTTTTTTTTATTCTGGAGAAGTGTATTTTACTACCTTGAACGTTTTATGATTCTTAAAATAAAATTTTGCTCTGCTTCATTCCGCACAAAGCTTACAAAAACTAGAAGGTTCCTTACACATTACTGGTAGCAGAAAAATATTTAATTTGTGATGTAGGCAACTACTACGGTTTTTGGCCCACGGCTTCGGGTTTTTCTCTTTACTTATGCTGCAGCTATGAAAGCTTGTGATTTCCTTGAGAAGGAAGTGCGAGGCCTTATAAAAATAAGGTCACGCAATTCATTTATACGAAAATCAAAAGATTCAATTTCAATCTAATAAATAATTGGTGGTAGACTCGAGTCTGGTATAAACCGTTTAAAATTTGCGCGTTCCTGAGATAAAGGTTCTTAACAGACTGAGAGATGAATGACAAAGTGATCCTATAAAGGTTCAGTTTTTGCTGAGTAAAGTGAAACCTTTTTTTTTAAACTTGTCGTCAATTTGGCTGATTATGACTTCTTCAGTTTTTTTCATCCACCAACTGACCTATCTAACCTACTACAATAACGATTCAACGCATTTTATTTAAAATCAACCATTTATGGGCAATTTTGAATTGTTAAGAAGTCAATCTGTTAGAAAATATTATGCTAATTACACAGGGAATATTCCAAAGCGTAGATCTCTGTGGAGGAATATCTGCAAGAAACACCTAGGACGTTCTTTTCAATAAAATTATGAAATACTAGCTTTTGTCAGCGGCTTCGCCCGCGTACATATACACAAACAAAAAAAAACAAAAAAACAAACTCTACCTCTTTATTATATTAGTGTAGATATCGCTGGCAATACCATTCAACAACTGTGATATCAACATTATTTAGTACAAATTATCGTAATCGTAATGTGTTCGCTAACATCAATGTCACACGACTTTTCTGTTTAGAGCAGTAACATCAACTAGCTAACAAAACAAGCATTGTACGCGTGCCAACTCGGGAGATATATTGAGTTCGGAGCTGTTAATACATTGTCAAGGTTCGCAGGCTATTAATATACAATGTCTGTTGTTTGTAAATAAAATCTAACAGTAGATTGTATCGCTGTAGTTAAGCCAATCTACACTAATACAATAAAGAGGGAAAGTTTGTTTTTTTTATTTTTTTGTTTGTAGGGGGTAATCTCTGGAACTACTCGACCGATTGTAAAAATTTTAGCAACAATAGAAATCTGCTTTACTCCTGAGTGACATAGGCTATATTTTATGTACGCGGGCGAAGCCGCTGGCAAAAGCTAGTTTATTCTAAGTATACTATTATTATTCTAATCCAATGTATGCATTTTTAAAACAATGTTTTTTTTTTTATAATGGACTAGCTTTTGTCAGCGGCTTCGCCCGCGTACATAAAATATAGCCTATGTCACTCAGGAGTAAAGCAGCTTTCTATTGTTGCTATTTTTTTCCAATCGAACCAATAGTTCCAGAGATTACCTCCTACAAACAAAAACACAAACTTTACCTCTTTATTGTATTAGTGTAGATTGGCATGGGTTTGACTACCATTTCATCTGTTGGTAAGTGATAATAAGGACCACGATAGAACACACTTGCTTAGAAGTAGGTTTTTAAATGGTAGGTAAAAATCATCCACTGACGAATGCCGCCCAAAAGCGGAACGGGAAACAGTGTCAGAATCTTACTAACTAAACAACCTACCCCATTCCTACGTTGCCATATATACCAGGGCCAGAGCCTTCCTTTCAGACGGGAACCCTTGGTTCCAGTTGTGTTCGACCCTACGGTTTGCTCCTTCAGGCGCGCAAGTACAGTGCACGCTGTCAACGACTGAGCTAGGTCTGGACGGTTACCAGAAGATTAGACGGCGAGCCATTGCTCGCTATCCACAAGCCTAGAAATAGGTTACGTATTCACTCTTGACATAAAGACTCCCAGGTTGTAATAGAATCCCGCCGGCTAATTCTACTTCTTAGCTGTACGCACAATAATTGTGTTCCCATAACGCTTTTTACGTATGTGATGTGAATAGAATAGAATTATTTATTTGCGTACAATGTAGGTAATATAATTTGGTGTTACAATATTTATGAATCCTTGTGTGAGATATACACCATTTACCAGTAGCGCGACGCCGTACGCCTAGTAATTCAATGTTAAAATGGACTTGCCGGAATAAGTAGTGCAAATTCAATGCACACTTTCAAAAATGTAAACGATAGAACACTGACAGGCTAGCGACTAGGCTTCGATGATTTGACAAGTGCTCGTTTTTTAATGGAATCTTGTGTATCAAGATTGTATTGGACAGACATATTCCAAAGCTGTTTGCAGTACTCCTTACACGATCGAATTAGTGTTTGATAAAGGTTGCGCAGTATTTTTGGCGTGGAGTAGGTACTGTAGGTAGATCTTGGGGTCAAGGTCGTGCCTTTTGATGCCCCAGGTGTTTCCCAGCATTTTGTACATTCGACCTTGAGGTCAAGGTCATTGACCTTGAGTCATGATCATTGACCTTGTATATCCCAAGCATTTCATAACATTAATTATCAATTTGACCTTGGGGTCAAGGTCATTACCCTTGAGTTCAAGGTCACATGAAGTATCTCCTGATGTTTCCCCACCCTTGTACTCCCACATTCCACCGGATCCCGAAGGCTTGTTAATTAAGCGTTGTTCTTTTAGTGAAATGTTCTCATTGCCCCATTTCGTATTACTGACCACAGTCTCACCTTAGCTAAGGTCCTCATTTTATTGACAACCTACAACCCAGCTTCCCCACGAATCTCATTCCTTGTTATATTCAGGGTTTTTTATGGTGGGAAAAATCATCTAATGACGAATCCCGCCTCTTACTGACTAAACGACTTACCCCATTCCTTCTTAGCCTTCATACCGGAGTCAGACCTTCTTTTCAGAAAACGGACCGGGGCCCCAGTAGGCTTCGGCTCTGCAGTTGGGCCTTTACATTTGCTGACAACTCCTTGAGGCGCGCGGGAACAGGGCGCGACTTGGCTTGGTCCGGACTGTTACCAGTCGACTGGACGGCGAGTAATCCATTGCTCGCCGTCAGCAATCCCGCGCCTACGGTGCACGGTGGCCAGAAATCGGGATCAGAATCCCAGCCGCCCCGTCTGGGGCGTGAGCGCCCTGCTTTATGCGGTCAGCCTTCTCCTTTGCTTTTCTGCTTCGGAGTAGGAGGTGATTGGTATATTCAAGGTAGGACTAATATTTTGGTAATTGATTTAAAAACAATTCGGGTAATTAGCAAAACAATATTTTTCTAGTTCACTGGTATTTAAATTTTGCTGTACCTTACATTTATCATTCTAATAACATTTCGATATTGTTCTGAAAGAATTACCGTGGTCTTAAAACGAGAAAGGCAACTTCCTTAAGTTGTCTTTCTCGTTTTCACGGACTTTTCACGGGCTTTTTTAACTAGGAAATCTTACAGTGACATATTTTGCCCTTGGGCGGAAAAAGGGTGTGACAGAATATAATGATTAAAAAGTCACTCTTGTTCCTTCGTTGTCTTTCATACCAGGGCCATATGTTCCTTTCAGAAGTAGACCCTTGGTCCCAGTAGGCTTCGATCCTGCTGGAATTCTGTCCACGGTCCCCAGTAACCTCTCGACTACCATAATTACAGACGCAATTAAATGACAATAGGAGTGCGGACACAGGTGTCTTCTTGTGACTCAATGAAAATAAGCTGCAGGTTTTGGTTATCAAGTGTCTGACACCCCATCTCACTCCATTCGGAAGAAAAAGGTTATTGGATCATTTACTAAGCAAAAATTGATAGCTTACAGTTTACAGTAAATAAGTTACTATCAGGGAAGCGTGTTCTATTGTCGGCTACATCATCGCTAACCATCAGATCAGTGGGCGCAAGAACGCACAAAAAAAATCATAATTATTTTGGGGTTAGCTAACGGAAATCTTGAATTTTAATTACAGCTTGATTTTAACTTACATTTTAATCTTCTCTGATGTTTACTCCAGCTGAACAAAGAACATTCCAGTATTTCACTCACTATTTGCACTTTTACGGACGCACCACCACACTCGACATCGTATTCGCACTAAAAATCACGGGAACAACCGACATAGAGCACACGTCCGCACACTACGGCGGGTGCCGGGGTACTGGATCTTTCATGCTGTAAAGTGGAAATTAGGGAGAGTTTTCTCTGCCCCATGCGTACCGACACTTAGTACTCGTAACTTAAGGCGCTGACGTTTGAAGCCTCTTTTACATAAAGCGTCCTTCACACTTTGACATCTACATATTTATTCGAAAAGAGAAATTGACTGACTGATATGTCGACGCACAGCTGAAACTATTGGAACTAGAAAAAGGCGTGAAATTTTACACAGTTTCCTTTTATGACGTAAGTTGGCACTAACAGAGGATTGTTTAGGTAATAAAATTCAGAACATCAAGAAAACTTTGCTAGGAAATTGGCGCTAGAACCAAAAAATAAAAGATAAGTGATATTTTCTTCGTGTGACTTTTCTTTTTTTGCAGAGAGGAGTCCTGAGTCCTAACAGTAAGAACATTGGAGTAATGTATTACATAATTCTAATGAAATTTAATTGGAAAAATCACAATAAAAAACTAACATTGTAGTGAAGATGAATTTTAATACAAAATTATTGTTTTCTAAAAATCAATTTCATCGCATGTGTAAAATTATAGCTGTTATGAAATTGTCTAACAGAAATTCTGTTTCGGACAGTCTAGCGTTGACAAATTCAAAATATTTCATTTTCACGTCACGTCTGCAGAGAGATAGCGAGTCGAGATAATCTCGCGTAATTACGGACTGACAAATAAATGTTACCACTACAGATAATGTAATCTGTTCTATGGAAGACGGAGGCGTTTTGATAAGCATTGAGTACCTAAAACAAATGGTTTGCTGTATTTTCATGGAGCTTAAACCTTACATAGCCCTTAATGCCATCCATCCCGTCCACGAGCTCTGTATGCAATTCATTTGTTGACGATTTTCCTATGACTTATAAGAATCCCTTACCAATAAATAACTATGACTATGACGACCTATACAAAACTGTGTAAGGAATGGAGCCATTTAGGATATATAACTCCATCCTTTTGCTCGAACACTTGAAATTTTAAGCCATCACAGTAAACGTTACTCCCAACATAAAACGCAATATTTTGAAAACCTGAAGTTGCACCAAAATCTATTTTCAAGGCACAAGCATAAGCTTCTTTTCTGCAATTAGTTGTAATTTTTTCCTAGTGTAACGTTACTCCAGCTGGTATCGCATTTTTATTTTTTTTTCTAAAACAAGGACACGCACTAATTTTATACGCGGTGCACATTTACAGTATCGAACTAATGAACTAAATATACGTTATACTAATACCGTTTTACGAGCGATTTTCCTGCTGGGGAGACGTACACGCCTGTGATGCATTTCCTGACCTAAATAGTTGCACAACTAAGACCTATTACGTCTACCCAGAGCGTTATTTGGTACAATCTGCAAGACAATGTCCTCTTGTTAGCTAGGTCTGTTGAGATGAATGGAGCACGTAACTACAAACATTGTTGTTCGATTGATACATGTTCAATGAATAGTTCAATCATTTTGAACTACTTGGTATCACTCTCAAATTGGAGTCTTACATCAAAATAAGGCTCAGCTGGTCGCCAAAAAGTTGGGAATCCTAGCAAAGGTGAGACTGTATTTCACGCCGGAACAGCTGCTCAAACTTTATCAAGCATAAGTTCGTTTGCGTTTGGAAGCACCACTCTTTGAGTAAAATCTGCTAAATACCATTTCGATGCGCTTGAGTCAGTTGAGAAACGACCCAAAAGGATGATTGGTAAATTGAATTTGAAGCTTCAAAGTTTTGAGCATCGACGCCAAGTTGCTAAAATGTCCGTTTTTTATCGGTTGCGATCGGAAGTGTGTATCGAAATTGCATAACTTAACTCCGTCATGCTCGTTGTATCATTAGACTTCAAGACGTATAGTGATACACCACTGGTACATGGTGGATATCTCTCCCATAAACACAGCTAGGAAGTGGAATTAGTCGCCAAAGTTTATATTTCCTGATAGCTACAATCTAAAGTTGTGAGCGTTTAAAGAAAATAGTTACATCTGTCTAAACTTTGTTACCGTTGAGCACATAATTACTTACTATCAGGTGAGATAGTGGTACTTAACCATTATATCACCTGCCCCTCTAGCCAAGTTAATAAACCACAATCGTTAATGACAAAAAACCACTAATCAAATGTATGGGAATAACTTAATTTCAACAAAATTAGTAGCCAACTTCACATCATTCGAAATGGCGCAATGAAATGTCATTGTTTCTGCAATGATCATCGCTACATCCTGTAGTTTTATGATATAACTAGCTTTTGCCCGCGGCTTCGCCCGCGTGGTATTGGGGTTGGGGTTTCCGGGATAAAAAGTAGCCTATGTCCTATTCCAGAGTGTATCCTATGCTTGTGCCAAATTTCATCCAGATCCGTCCAGCCGTTTTGGCGTGATTGAGTAACTAACATTCAAACATCGTAACTTTCGCATTTATAATATTAGTGAGATTAATGATTACGTTAAGGCGTTTCGATTGTAGAAAGAGACTCGTCACGAAACGATTGTAACTTGGCTAAGGGGGCTGATGAACCTATGAAAAATAAAGATAATATTTAATTCCTAAACGTTAAATTTAATTACAGACTGCCATTAACTTCCTTATCTAACCAAAAATGCTTTATACAATTTTCAGTAGCTTTTTCTGAGAGTATAATTATTCCCTTGCGATAATTTCCTACTTACAAGGGAGCTAAACCGCTGGTAGAAGCAAGTACAAAATATAATCTCCCATCAACAAATTACCGTCAACCACCGCTCGTTACGGTGTAGAGATATAGCGTGATAGCGAGGGTCGTCACGCAAACCGATCACGTTTGTCCGCAGGGCGTGACACGTGAACCAATGTCCAACATTATTACCTGCTCTCCCGAGACCTGTAACTTATAAATTGCACACACTTCACAGGCACCTCACATACACGGGACAATCATAGCGCTCACCATTGGGACATCAAAGAGACACTTCAGTGACCCTTCTGGGTCACAGTAATGTGTGTTAGCTACCTGTTAAGACTGTGCTGACATGGGTTAAAAGTAAAGTTACTTTATTGAACGTCAGGATATTGCAAAAGATTAATACTGGCTACGTTATGCTTACAGTTAGTTTGTAATTACTTCATTATCATGGTTTGCGTCTGAAAGGAAGATTCTGGCCCTGGTATATATGGCAACGTAAGAATGGGGTAGGTTGTTTAGTCAGTAAGAGTCAGACACTGTTCCCCACTTCACCCAAGGGCGGGATTCGTCAGTGGATGATTTTAATCTACCATAAAAAAAGTATCAGAATAAATTAGCAAATATTTTTAAAATTACCGATCGTGCTGTCGTAATTACAGTTCACACTTTTATTTTATTTTATAGGTGTTTTTTAAGGTAAAAAATCATCTAATTACCTACTTGGAAGAATTTCGTGTCAGATTAAAACATCACTTTGTGTTTCATCGGGACTAGCTTTATAGGATCACAGCAACCTTTTTAGAAGTTAGCTCATGGCCTTAGTAGGCTTTGGTTCTGCTGAGCTCTTAAAGGTGAATGTTTGTATGTTGAATAAAAATCCATTTAAATTTATCACTTCAGTGACACATGTCCTGGAATAATTTATAAATGTATGGAATATTTTTGAGCTCAGGAGTTTTCATTTAAGTAGGAAATCATCCAAAGATATATTCCGCACTTGGGCGAGATAGGATGGCGTGCCTAATTTTTACTGACTAAAGCCAGCTCCTTTTCCTTCTTCACCTTCGTTTTGATCTAGAGAGTGTCTTCACTTTCGGATAATTTTCGACATTAACGCAGGCAAAACCACTGACAGAGACTTGTGTACTAAATAAACCTGGCATCTTATGAGCTTCGTTCATTTACATCTGTTCTCAGATGGTACATTAACATTATCTAAGTCTGGCTCGAGGTTTTTGCCCTAACCCTGACACGCTCCAGCGCTCTAATTAGAATATTCACTTGGCACTTATTATACCTACTGCACTGTTTTCTCTCATTCCAGTGAAGTAAATATTTTAAAACAAAAGAGATGTAAGAAGCATAGTCTGACTTGGAGGATAATTATGCTTAAGGATGAGTTTCTAAAGAAGTGGAGCTGGATGGAAGAGAAGAACAGTGTAAAGTGGCAGGTGTTGTCATTAAAGTGGAGTAGGGTGGAATAGAGATGAGATATCGTTAATTTTGGGTGTTAGCTTGGACCCATAGTCATTTGACTCCATTCTGGGCGCATGTTCGTAGATGTTTTGTATTGAAAATATATTCAACTCCACTACACATTTATTGTTTGCACTGTTGTTTGCAGTGTAGATTTCGAGCACTTTGATTGGCGTGTTATTGTATACGCACTGCTGTACTGATTGATTAGGTGTCTCTGTTACTAAAAAGTTTTGTGCTATCAAAATTTTATTTATTTATTTATTTTAAACTTTATTGCACACCAAAATTTTTCACATCCAATTAATTTGGCATTCAATACTCTAAAGAAACCATTATAACATCATCATTGCGATCTCAAGCATCTTTCATTTTCACCCTTAATTTTTTCTTTAATATATTACAATGTGATGCATTAATCAATCCGCCAGCTATTCTCGCCAGCTATTTTCACCAGACATTTTTTTCCACAAAGATTATATCTTACATCATGCGAAAGTAATTTGATAGGGTGAGAAACGTTAAGTAATCACTCAACAATCTGCTAGTTTTTTTACGCACACAAGAAGCTATTAATCACATCTGCACAAAAGATCAAGCAAAGGTTTTGTCCTGAAGAAGGATAACTATGGTTGTGGAGGAAGATAAATTATACAAACGTAAAAATATGCTTATTTTAGTACAATAGAATAGAAATCCATATATTCCAGACAGACTATTAGTCAATCTAAGGACTATTAGTCAATCGAAAGTCTGACTATTAGTCAATCTAAGGACTAATAATAAGGGTGCTCCACGTTCCTGGGCTACATGATATTTCATGTAGCCCAGGAACGTGGAGCACCCACTGCAACTTTTTTTTTTACTTGTTATAAACTTATGCCTGACTGCGATCACACCTGCTGTTAAGCAGTGATGCAATCATTGATGGTGGGAGTTTTTGGTAGCAATGCATGTTTGGTAAGCGCGCGATAGCATCGCAACTACCGCGCCTTAGTCGCATTTGCAACGCGCTATAGAAAAGATGCTAATGCGCTACTAACATCCTGCAGCATCTGTATAAAAAATTACGTAGGCGAGGAGCCTAATAGGGAAAAATACAGCCTCCCTAGTCAAGCTACAATCGTATGGTTTAGAGTTAGCGCTTTTAGTTGGCCGCGCCCTCAACAAAAGAATGGAGGCGTGGCTATCTACAAGTGCTAACTCTAAACGAAACTATTGTAACTTGGCAAGGGGGCAGATGAATAAAATACTACAAATACTTTTATAATACTCTTTTAATTTTAAGTTCCTATTGTTCATTTTTATTATTGGTGTGCAATAAAGAATATATCTAGAATTTAGCCGCATTCAGTTAGGCTGGAAGTTGACTCTAATAAAGCTGGGAAAAAACTAGACAAGAATGGTAAGAAATCTTTTTAAATCAAATTTGTAAGGCCTCACATAGGGTAAATTAAAGAACTTAAGATCTTATTTTATTAGAGAGATGAGTTGTTTATTTAATTTATTCGAATAAAAAAAAAAGATAAAAACATTTTACTACAATTTGGTGAATCTCGTTTTTTCTGTGTTCAAATAATTTGGTTTACGTATTGTTTGTAAAGTATTTATCCATGCGATTGTATTCCTTATGCTAGTATTTTTAAGAGTGAATTTTGGTGTCACAAGCGGGCTTAGTGAGCAGTTAAGGGATTTAGTTGGAAGCGCCTCCTGCGCGACCTAATTGAGCGCTAAGTCTTAAATGTCCAACTGAGGCACGATATGTACTCCGCTCAAATTGGAGACTTTAATAGTACATTTTAAGGAACAATCTTATTTATTTATTTAAAGCTTCATGCACATAAAAGTACAAAGGCGGACTAATGGCTAAGGCATTTTCTACCAGTCAACCTTTGGGTAATGCAGAGAATCATGATGGCAGGTGCAATAAAAAGAGAGAAAAAAAACATGTGAATTAAAAAAAATAAAAATAAATGAATCATAGGTATATACAATAAAATATATAATATAAACACAATCTTATAAACTAAATATACAACTATATATATAAATACTCAAAGAATTCATCTAGATCATTGTTTTAGGCATTTTCTTCATTACATAGTATAAAACAAGTAACTTCCTGTCCCTATGTAAGCTTAGATCTTTAAAACCACGCAACGGTAATATCACCATATTGAACCCGAGCAAAGCTGGGTTGGGTCGGTAGTTTACACTCAAGCGAGAACCGGCGTTCACGCACGATTTCGCGCCATCCGTTTGTCAAATTTTCAAAAATAGAATATACATCATGTTTGAGCGTTTTTTTTTATAGGGTATTTTGATATTTATCCAAGATATAATATTTTATATATTTTATAATATTTTTTTTTTATAGACAAATAACTTTCCGTTAATACCCGCGAACGCGGGCGTTTGCGCCGTAATTGCTAGTTGAGTTTTTTTTTTAAAACTTTATTTTTAATACAGAAGCAAAAACATAAATATCTTTGTTGGCAGCTATACGTTTAGTAGTATTTGGAGTTGTCATTGGATGATTTTTGCTCACCGTAAAAAAGAAATTTAGGGTTTACAAAACATATCATAGTAAAATTTTACAGCAACCAGTCCTCTTTTCACAAAACAAAATATTATAATGAAATAAAACTGAGTCGCAATTGAATTGAATAATTAACCACACTTGGAATAACTATTTTATCTTGGGGCTGTTCACAAGCATTCTAATTCTAACTGACATGAAGTCAAAGTCAAAGTCAAAGTCTAAAATTTTTATTTCACATGGGCCTACATGGGCACTTATAAAACGTCAAATGCTAGTGCACGGTTCCAAATTGGTCGTTTCCTATGGAGAAGAACCGGCAAGAAACTCCATGGTTACTCTTTTAAAAAAATTGTTATCTTTACAATATTTCCATATTACAGCACATAAATTATGTAAGGACAGTGCAGACCAGTCAATATTGAACTCCTACCGTTAAAATGGTAGGAAGTCATCTAAAATTTGCGTCTACAATGTTCTTACATTCACATTATTAAAAGAGGCTATATAAAAGCAAGAAAAATAATCACAAGTCTCAGTAAGACAATCTATACTAATATTATAAAGCTGAATAGTTTGTTTGTTTGTTTGTTTGTTTGTTTGAACGCGCTAATCTCAGGAACTACTGGTTCGAATTGAAAAATTCTTTTTGTGTTGAATAGATCATTTATTGAGGAAGGCTTTAGGCTATATAACATCACGCTGCGACTAATAGAAGCGAAGAAACAACGGAAAATGTGGTAAAAACGGGCAAAATTATTCATCTTTGAGGGCTTCCGTTGCGTGCGCTGCCAAAACGGTTTAAGATACCAAAAAAATATGTATGAAAGAATTATTCCTCTTAAAATGATCTAAAAAAATGTCCGCGACAGTATATGTCTATCTTTTAAGATTAACTTACTAGAACCGTTTTTATGCGAATCAAATTTAGCCAATTTTTACCGATTATTTGTTAGAGTTGTATCAACATAATAATATAATATTTATCCAAATAAATGTGTTGTTGATTAAGAGTATGTAATTGTAAACAAAATTGTCTTTGACATCATTAAATTTCAATGAACATCTTAGAAGATATTGCAATTTTAAAATAACTCCGATATAAAATTCACACACGATGCATGATGTGCTAAACTTGACGCTGCGCCTGGTAGGCGGGCGAGGAGAGGAGTTGCTTGCGGGTGGCGCGGATGGGTTTTTTTTTATGGTAGGTAAAAATGATCCAATAACGAATCCCGCTCTTGGGTGGAGCGGGAAACAGTGTCAGACTCTTACTGACTAAACAACCTACCCAGTTCCTCCCTTGCCTTATTCCCAGAGCCCCGGTATAACGCTTTCGCACCAACCCTCAGTTGCAGGAGGCTTCGCCCCTGAAGGGCCCCACAGTTTGCTGACAACACCTTGAGGCGCGCGGGAGCAGTGCACGCCGTCGACGACTTGGTCTCGGTCTGGACTGTTACCAGACAACCGGACGGCGAGCTACCCATTGCTCACCGTCCACAAGCCAGCGTCTACGGAGACCGGATATCGGCGGGATCGCGGCGGTGACGGCTACGGCGAGGGCGCTGTTGCCTTTGCCTTATGCGGTCGGCCTCCTCCTTTACGAGCATTACTGCTTTGCAGAAGGAGGCGACCGCTTGCCATTCTTCGCGCGAGAGGTCGCCGCCGCTGTTCACCCCCACGAGGACACGGCGATACTCTTCTCAAGCGGGGCACACCTCCACCGTGTGCTCCACCGTATCCTCCGGGCTGACCACACAGTAGCGACACCCGGGCGTCTCTTCCTTCTTCCCATGTCCGGTGAGAACCTACGTCATGCGGAAGGTGAGGATGCCGTGATAGATATCACGCCTCAAAAAGGGGACTTACCGCCGAGATTATGGCGTGCCCAAGTTGAGGTGTAGCTCTATGAAGTACTTTTAGCTAATTATGTTCTTTTAAAAACTAAATTGTCTAAAATAATAACAGAACTTGACACGGGTAAAGTCGTGGGTAACAGCTATAATTTATAAAGCTGAGGAGGTTGTTTGCAAAAATAAATATGATGCCCAAAATAACTATTCCACGCGGACGAAGTCGCGGGCACAGCTAGTTACATTATATGATGGATCTATAAAATGGAATAAGGAATATTGTGAGAATGTATCAAAATAAAAGAATAAAGAGATGTCGTATATAAAAAAAAAATGAAAAATGATGGAGCAGTTAACAGACAATTATACAGAATATTAATAGGTTACCAGGGGGCCACATGAGCAGAAGCAGTCATTGCCAGACAGTTGTGTCTTCGACATAGTCTCTAACCTTATAATATGCTTTTTTGGTTAGGACACGCTTAATATGAGTTTTGAACTTTCTCTCGGTAAGTTCTGTCACCTCCTTTGGCAGCTTGTTATAAAGGCGTACGCTATTTACTAAGAATGACTTGCTGGTCTTAGCTAATCTCCATTTAGGTATAACAATTTCATGTTTATTACGTGTGTTTTTGTTATGGAGATCGCTTCTAATTTTAAAAAGTCCTAAGTTTTTACGAACATATAAAATATATTCTAAAATATAAAGAGAAGGCAGAGTCAGTACATCGATTTCTTTAAACTTATTTCTGAGGGACTCGCGAGGACCCATTTTATAAATAGCTCGGATTGCTCTCTTTTGCAATATGAATGCACTCGAAGCAACCACCATATTTATATTAGTTCATACAAATATGTAGTCCGAATGGAAATTGAATTCACGATACACAGTGCAGTAGCAAATTGTTCAATAAATACCTCAACTGTATCATTCAATTAGATCGTAGGGATTCTGCAAAAGGGCCGAAGCATACTGGGACCCAGGATCTCTTTCTGAAAGAAAGGTTTGGCCCCAGTGCGAAGAGCAATGGAACAGTGTGGGGTGTTTAGACAGTAAGAGTCTGACATTGTTTTGAATCCCGCTCTGTCCAAGAGCGGGATTCGTCATTGGATGATTTTTGCCCACCATAAAATATAATGGGTATATAGGGTATAAAATAAAATAAAAAACCATAAAAAAACATCCAATTAGATATATACTTCATCATCATCAGCCTTATTAATGTTTCCACTGCTGGGACACAGGACTCTAGGACAGGGAATGGGCCGTAATCCACCACGCGTGCCCAATGCGGATTGGTGAATGTCACATGTCTTCCAATTTTTGGTTCTAGGACATACCGGTTTCCTCATGATGTTTTCCTTCACCGTTTTGAGAGCAGTGGTGATGAAATTACACAAAGTAATGCGCCTGGCTGGGTTTGAACCCGCGACCTACAACTCGTAAGTCGGGGCCGTTACCACGCGACCACCACTGCTCCGATATATACTTAACAGTTCATAATCAAGTCTCTTCAATAATAATAATAATGTATAGCAAGTAGCCAGGATTATTCACCAGCAACTTGCTTTAAAATATAACCTGGTGGATTCTGAGGTACCGTACTACAAGTATGTGCCCGACCCAGTTCTCGAGAAGGATCATGTAACGTTGTACTGGGATCGGTCTATCATCACCGACCGGACTATTGTAGCCAATAAGCCGGATATAGTGGTGATAGACCGATTAGCGCGCCGCGCAATGATTGTCGATGTCACCATCCCGCATGACGAGAATCTCGTGAAAGCTGAGAAAGAGAAACAAATCAAATATCTCGACTTAGCACACGAGGTTGTCGACATGTGGGATGTAGACTCGGCTGTCATTGTGCCGATTGTCGTGACCGCCAATAGCCTTATAGCCAAAAGCTTCGACGACCATCTGTCGAAGCTGTCGTTGCGCGGTTGGATCAAGGGCCTGATACAGAAGGCAGTACTCCTCGACACGGCTCGTATTGTGAGGAGGTTCCTGTCTCTGGAGCCCTAACCACCGGTAGCTTTGACCCTGTTCCCGACACCGGCGGACTACTATTTTTTATATTTTTAAATGTTTTTTTTTTATGTGTTTTTATAAGAAAATATTTAAAAATGTAAAATAATATGTATATAGAAAACGAATAAAGATGTATAGAATTGAGATCCTATTTGATTTGGAAAAAGTTGTTTTACTTTCCGTCCGGTAACCATCCGGACTGAGCCCACGTCGTCGACAGCGCGTAATGTTCCACGCCCGCCTCAAAGAGATATCAGTAATCCCGTTGGGGACCGACAGGGACCCAGCCTACTGAAGCGATAGGTTTGCTTTTGAAAGGAAAACCCGGGTTCCTGGAACACAGGGCAAAGAGGAAACATACGAGTGAGTTTTAATGAGTAAAAGCCTGAAACGCCCTACCATTCCGCTCAAAAGCGAAAAAAGTAATTGTATGGTTTCTTAACTAAAAGAAAATATAAATCTTATGTTCAGTAGCAAATTGAGAGCAATGGGGACCCCCTTTCTTAATATATAAAAAAAAAAAAAATATAAGTAAAAAACCTTTCACTGATTTTTTCTAGTAAAAGATAAAATACAAAAAACAAAATTTGCAGCCAAATAAATTTCGTAAAAATGTGTGAAAAAAAACGACAGTTAAGAATTTTTCAACATCAGCAAGTTGTACAGACGTTGTACAATCGGAACTCAAGGGGTTAAGGAAACTAGTTCACATAGCAATGTCCAAATCTCACTAGAACCCAAACCCTAGACTGGCCTCAAAGGGAAGCTTAAAAACCGTTTGTGAAAAGAATCGAGGTGGAACGTGCACCTTTTCAATTCACCACACTATTTTCAACTACTTACAGCCTAAATAGACGTGTTTTTAGGATATTTTACTCTAACAACCATGTTATAAAGTTGGTTTTCAAATGTCACTGGTTAAAGTTATTGCTTTCATAACGATGTACTTGTGCCTAAAAGTGATGGCCGTAATAAAAAAGCATTGCTCTTTTGGTGAGAATTGCGGCATTTATTTTAACTACGATAAACGCTCTTGGAAAAAAGCTGCCGCTTAATTTTAAAATGTATCTTAGTTCATTAAGCCCCAAGAGGTTACCGGTGTCCGTACATCTATTGTTTTTTAAATGAGTCTGTAATTACGGTAGTCGAAAGGTGTAAATCGTCCTATTACTCACATGACCATACCTACTTTTGATGATAGTGTTATCCAATAACGATCGTTGATACAGAAATTTGCTAGATTTTTGTCAAATAGGTATCCCAAAAAATGTGCCAAATAGTTGCAATAGTAGAAGGTTTTCCTGCATCTGGGTAGACATATTCATTGCAATATACAACATCATCACCATCATTATCGTTTCAACCAAAAGACACTGTTAGGCAAATGAAGTAAAACGGTCCTAAGCATCTCGTATCCATCAGATTCCGCGACCCTTGAAATATTAAAAGAAAAATAAGTACTCATACATAAATAACAATCTATTTTTTTTTATAATGAAGAAAAAGACGTCGGTCTACACTGAAAACCAGCGCCGTGGGTTTGCACTATGCGTGTGTCCTCGGCTTTATGCAGAGTGATGGGCCGTATTGCGCGGATGTGGCGCACTAGAATTAAGTTTTAGTTTATGGTTTTAACTTTATTTCCTTGTTATTGATTCTTATTTTTCATTTTATTAAAAAAAAAAAACTTTAAATTCATGTTTGAAATTGCGTAATTTCCCGCAAACAAAAAGTTTTTTTTCTATCCTTCAGAAGAAAGATTATTATTAATTATTTATTATAAAAAAGAAATATCATTTATTATTATATATTTGAGAATTATTTTGAAAAAATATAGATCTAGGTATAGCTTCCTGCGTATAATATGTTTATTCCAGATGAAACTTCGAATATAGCCCTTTTCATTTTCATCTTTCTTTTGCTGTTTCCTTTGGATGACGTTAAGCCTTCTGATGACGCCCATTGTAATCTACCTAGAACCTGGATACAGCGCAATAATTTAATTACAAAATTCCATTTTACGTAGCTCACAGTAAGTGCTAACTCGTACAATACGCGTGAGAGCTTTTTCATTTGCACCCCTTTGTGGCGGGTAATGAAGGTAATGTTTTATCATAAAATAACAGTCCTCGAATTATGTTTATATATGAATATACCTTCTTTATAATTTTAGACAGAACAACAAAACACTTACCTACTCTCGTTAGAGTTTGTCCTGTTGATTCCACGTATTTTAAACTGACTGTCCCCCACGGTTTCACCTGCATCTTTTTCTAATGCTACACTCCATTTAGTCAAAGCTTTGTGTTGTATAGTACCAGGGTATCAGGGGGTGAATAGAAACATAATTTTTATTAGAATTATCATATTTTAAGTTTTAATAAAGCATTTTGGTTTTCAATATTGAATTAATAAAAAATATTTAAATGCTGCAAACAATTTTTAAACGTGTAAAACATCAAAACGTTGTTTCTATTCACCCCGTTTACCTCAATAAATGAGCTATCTATACAACATTAAAAGATTTTTTCCATTAGAACTAATTGAGATTAGTGTGTTTTACAAAACCAGCAGCTTTAGCTTAGCTTACTAACTACTACTAGTAATAATAATAGTAGTTATAGACACGGTGTCCCTTTCTCAAGGCACAGAATCCGATTTATCGGAGCAAAAAAACAAAACAAAGTACAAGCAAAACAAAAATTATTAAAACAAAAGATAACACGCGAAGCAATTGAGGCATTAAGTCCGCTTCTGTACTTTTATGTGCATAAAGCATTTAAAAATGATAAATGACTTTTATTTTGCAAATAGGCTTTTTATACACAATTTTACTCGTCAATTATTATTTTCCCTCAGTTTAAACTAGATGAGGCCGGTGTTTCCTAGCTAACTACCCGGAGAAGAAACACCGAAACAAACTCAGGGGTCAAAGTCTCTTTTAAAATCCATACAAGAAATATGAAGAAGAGCCCATACAAATAAATTGCTTCATCTAATGCAAGGAATGTTCCAAAAACTCGTTTTGTGAAGTTTACGTGCAAAGCATCCAAAACATTTAATCAATGGAAGTTCTTCTTTGGTTCAATTTAGAGTGGTTTTGTAGAAATCAAGTTTGAGCCAATATTTCCTTCGTCTGCGGCTGGATACTTAGGAATTCATCAAGTAGAGATTTCCCAAAGTCCCTCGAGCGCTCATGATTGCTCGTAAGTCGATTTCGCTGCGTTAAGATTGATAGTGTCGTTATCTTTGTGAGTTTTGGTAAGTGAATTAGACAATTAAACGAATAAGTTTGTAACAAGAAGTTTAGCGGTAATACTTGGAGATATGTCTTGAATTAAATTCCTTAGCTGATTTGAGAATGTAGGTCAAAAAGTTCAGGTAAAGAATTGAAAGTTGCTAACCGTTCACAGGACTTAACTGCGTTTATAACTAACGCAAAAAGTTCGGATTTTGGATCAATGAGGACTTTTTAGGTTTTTTATTTTATTTTTATTGGCCAATTAACAATTGTATACACAGGAAAATATTAAAAAAAAAATCTAAAAACTAGGTAGGTGTTACAATTTCTTATAAGTTAGCACCACATGCCTCATAAAAGGAATCTACACTAATATAATAGAGATAAAGTTAGTTTTTTTGTTTGTAGGAGATAATCTCTGGAACTACTTACTGGTCCGATTGGAAAAAAAAATAGCAATAATAGAAAGCTGCTTTACTCCTGAGTGACATAGGCTATTTTCTTACCCCTATTTTTTGGACTAATTTCACTGGTAAATGAATTTCACTGTGGATATTCAATTGAATAACCTCACTTAGGTAACTAATCTTCAGAAACCCGCTGATAAGTAAAGTCGTCGACCCAATAAGTTAGCGAATAATTCAGTTAGTACATTCTGCAGTTCTGTCACGAACATCTCAAGTTAGCACTTCGACTAGTGGCCTGATAAGAAACCGAAGTTTGGCTATCTGCCAAGCAAATAAATCTTCCCATTCACATCGGGCAACACAACAAACTGCTGATATTAGGCTTACATTTCTTAAATGTAATATTCTTGACCTTTTGCACGCGAGGAGTTTTATTATTACGTAATTGAGAGATTTTTAGAATTAAAAAAAAAAATCACCTTTTGGTCTTTTTGTAGGATTAAAAAATAACTCAAAAGTTTTGTCAATGATTTTCGTACACTCGTTTGTACAGTACGACAATTAACGTTTTGTCAAGGTTATTCAAGTTGTACAATCGACATTGGACTAAAGAGTTAGTTTTAAATTATAACTTTAAAAAATCATGTTCTCGGCACTATATTCAAATAATTTTGCTGAACAGTTAATAATCATGTAGTATGGTCACTTTAATATGTTTTTTTTCTTATTATTAAATTATTGAATGTGGATTCAATTAATTAATTATAACAAAACAAACATCCTAAATTACTGCACAACTGTTAAAAAATATTTTGATAAAATATAACACGTGCAGTTGCATGCATCCAGTTTAAATGTAATATTAATTTATAGTAGTATGCGAGGACAATCTTCTTAATCTTGTTATATCCTACAAACAACGAAATACTAATGATCTGGGTGAGACAGAAGATTAGCCTACTTACCTACTTGCAGAGACAATCTCTCTGTAGTAATTACAGACGAGCTTAATACTACTCAGTGTACACGACAGCTTGAGAGCGACTATTGTAGAGCAAGAATATTAAAGCAATAAAATCAATTTCTATTAATATTTATTTGTAAGGACTGGTAGTCAAACAAGTTGCCTGGGCCTCAATTCTGCTATTCCAATAAAGTCAGAATGATCTCACAGTAATTTCAAAATTATTACTTTTCACAAATTTGGTAATCTACTATTTAGAGTGCCCAAATGCCCCTACAAATGCACGCTGGAGGACCTTAAAAATGTCACTGAAGCTGCTATAAACGTGGCAACCTACTGGGCCAAAAAACTTTGAGGGAAGCGGAATCCATCGATTTGAAAAGAAGGAGAAGTAACCTACTAATATAATGACGTTATTAGAAATGGGTAGACAGTGATCTCAAACATAATGACAAATGAATTTCTGATGTATGTGGTAATCTGCTAAAATTTTGATAGTTTCTTTGATCTATCATTCGAACGTCAAATAAATAAACGTCATTGTGCAGTTCTTGCTATCCGCATCCTATTACGAAATCACTGACCGACCATTATGAATTAACTTTTATTAAAATGACAGTGGGATCATGTTGGAAAAACTATATTTATTATGAAAATAGCAAACTGGGGCTCTGATGACTGTTCATATATATTTTTTCCATTTTCGCTACAAATAGCAATACCAAAAACTGTCATTGATTTTAAAATCACTTTACACAAAGTTTAAATTTAATTGCTTTAAAAGTGACCAAAATCTTATCGAATTAATTAAAAGGTCCCTCGGAAAGTTATTCCATTTATTCGTCACCTGATTTTGTTTACACTATCGAAGCTTTGGGTCTCGGAGGACGATCAAAAGGTATTAATGTACAAATATTAACTCATATCGACTAAAACAGTAAATGTTAGATGTTGAGTATTTTAAGAACATACATTTTCTGATAGGGTTAGTATTATTGTTATTACTACTTTTACTATATTCTTTTGTTTTCTTTAGTTTTCTAACGCAAAAAAAGTGTTGGTGTGCAGTTTTATGGAGTTCAATTCGGATTCTGAAGCTCCTGAAAATAAAATGCCAAAATTGGCCGCTTAATGCAAAAACACTTTCAGAATATCATTAAAATGTGTCTTTTAAAACTGTTTTTATTTTAATCTTTATTCATATCTTTTTATTATTATTTCTGACAAGCCAATCTGTTACTCTTGTTTTAATTATCGAGTCAAATAAAACATCAATATTTAAACATATTACATTATCTAAAACCAAAATATTATTATTAATTTATCAAACTCAAACCCAAAAGGGTCAAGTACTAAGTCGAGTTTTTTAATTATTATTTTCTAAAAACGGATCTAGGTCAAAATTAAACTCTTAAGTACCAAACGAACGCCGTTCGCACACCTATTGTATTTCTATTATGTCACTATTTATGGTATTCAAAAGGTTAATATATTTATTTTGAACTCTGGTTATATTGATTTGGTATTTAGCATGTATTTAAGCATCTTATTTTTCTTATATTCTATTTGATATAATTTTTGAATGATTGACTGGGCACATCTACCACAGTATAGCCAGAATGCTTTGTTAGATTAAGCCCACCTATGTACCACAAATGTACATGATGTTTAAATAAATATGTTTAATTAAATGAACCATATTAAAACCAGCAATAATTATGCAAACAGTAAAATGAAACCACAAAGGCAAATAGAAAATAATACAAAATAAGCTTGATATATCAAAATGAACCAAACATGATTAATCAGGATTCATAATGTTAAATGACGATTCCATTTATAGGAAATGGTGACCACAAAATTATAAAATGGATGTAAATTTTCACAACGGGTGAATTTAATTACAAACTAAATGAAAAATTACTTTCAACTGTCACGATGTTTGTGATTAAATCTGGTAAATCAAATTTGATCCACATCCCGGTTACCGAGTGAGCTGAAATTTTGCATGAATGTGTCAATCAAATGAGAATGCAAACTTATTATGTCGTGGAGTTGATCTGATGATGGAACCGGAAGGTGGCCATAGGAACTCGTTAATTAAACGACACGACTCCATCGAATTTGAAAATCACAAGAGCCCAAATTCGATAGAGTTGCGTGTGGGTTGTTTATTATATAGGTATACTAGCGACCCGCCCCAGCTTCACGGGTACTGATATTAATTATATTATGCATGTATTATGCACATAAACCTTCCATTTGAATCATTCTATCTATTAAAAAAAAACTACATCAAAATCCGTTGAGAACTTTTAAAGATCTAAGCATACATAGAGGCAGCAGTAAGCAACTTTGTTTTATACTCTGTAATGATACCACCCTAAGAGCTTGCTATGAAAAATATATTTTCATTGAAAACTTGTTTTTGTTTAACTTGCCAATGAGAGAGAATCACAATTCAGCGGAGAATATAAAGCAATCAACATGTCAATGTGCTTGTTACAAATCTGAACACATGTATTTATATGTATGAGCGATGTAACATCTTCTGATTGATCGCTTATCGCGTCTCGGGTGTGTCTATGATTGATATGTTTTATATTACCTAAAGGAATTTTCATCTTTGCTATATACGTGTAGATTTTTTTTTTATGAAGGCGGAAAACCATCCGATGACAATATCCACCGCGGGAGATAGCAGACGTCAGACTTTTACTGACTAAAAATTCACCCCGTTCTATCATTGCCTTCGTTCCAGGGTTTTAGTGTTCACTTTCACATGTACCTGTGGCCCCAGTAGGCTTCGACACTTTTGGGCTCCTACAGTTTACTGACAACTGCTTGAGGCGCGCGGGAACAGTACACGCCTTCAACAGCTTGGGCTCTGTCCAGAAGGTTACCGAACAGTGAGACAGCGAGATACCTATTGCTCGCCGTCATATACACAAATGTAAACTACAACACTTAAAGGACATTTGCTTTTTTTTTAATTCCATCAAGGAAAAAGCAATAAAAAAGATTATATGTAAATAAAAATTTACTTTAAAATTCATAAAATGCGTGTTTGCTACTCTAAAGATTTCTTGTGATTTGGAAAATTTTACAGTCAAAACAAACCAAATAAAAGATAAACCTGAAAAAATACGAAAAGAATGTTTAATATCAAATTATATAAAACGTGAAATTGAAAGCTGGCATATATCTGACAAGGAAAAGAAAAGCCAAGACTAAAACGAATACAGAAAATAAAAATGGAACATTAAAAATAATAAAGGAAAACATCGAGGCGGCAAAAACGTCTTACGATGGATTTAATAAAAAGTAAACAAAATAATAAAACGAATAGTTAAAGGAAATTGTAACACGAAGCAAATTATTGTTGGTTTAATTAAATTTCCAGGCGTTGATATATATGTTACCGGCCAAACCCGATTTCAGGACAAACTAGTTTGGCCTAGGCTAAACTAGTTCTTCCTATTCGCGATAGGATAAACTGGTTTAGCCTAGTCCAAACTAATTTGTCCTAAGCCCGATAGGATAAACCAGTTTAGGCTAGGCCAAACTAGTTCGTCCTGATATAAATACGCACACTCTAGGATAAACTGGTATGGACTAGTCTCAACATTCTAATATATCTAGAAAGTCAAAATAAATAGATAAATTACTGAATAAAATACTCCGTAACTGTAAAAATAATCAATTTTATTAAACTATAATGATTCGTTGTTAAACAATAATAAATTTCAAATGTCCATCGTGTTGTGTCTGAAAATCGATCAGATCTACTTGGCACGTACTATAAATTTCCGAATGAAGAATGGACTAAGAGACTAATCCTCTCTTCTTCTTTGTTTTCTTTTGCTGACAGCCACTACAGATAGATAAATACAAGCTTATCATTTTTTTTGTGATGTTGGTATATTTTTTTGATATTTCGGCTAACATCATGTCACGACCACCGTGGCCATCATAAAGTTCATCGGATGGAAGATAGTTTTTTATATTACCATTTTTTTGTAAGGGTAGCCTCCCGACGACACTTAAAAGAAATATGTGTATCCTGCCCGTCCTACCCTACGGTGCTCAAAGTTGGTCACTAACTTACTGAACAACAAAAATCCCAAACTGAAGATCTGTCAAAGGGCAATAGAGCGTAATGAATGACAAAGTGATCCTATAAAGGTTCAGTTTTTGCTGAGTAAAGTGAAACCTTTTTTTTTAAACTTGTCGTCAATTTGGCTGATTATGACTTCTTCAGTTTTTTTCATCCACCAACTGACCTATCTAACCTACTACAATAACGATTCAACGCATTTTATTTAAAATCAACCATTTATGGGCAATTTTGAATTGTTAAGAAGTCAATCTGTTAGAAAATATTATGCTAATTACACAGGGAATATTCCAAAGCGTAGATCTCTGTGGAGGAATATCTGCAAGAAACACCTAGGACGTTCTTTTCAATAAAATTATGAAATACTAGCTTTTGTCAGCGGCTTCGCCCGCGTACATATACACAAACAAAAAAAAACAAAAAAACAAACTCTACCTCTTTATTATATTAGTGTAGATATCGCTGGCAATACCATTCAACAACTGTGATATCAACATTATTTAGTACAAATTATCGTAATCGTAATGTGTTCGCTAACATCAATGTCACACGACTTTTCTGTTTAGAGCAGTAACATCAACTAGCTAACAAAACAAGCATTGTACGCGTGCCAACTCGGGAGATATATTGAGTTCGGAGCTGTTAATACATTGTCAAGGTTCGCAGGCTATTAATATACAATGTCTGTTGTTTGTAAATAAAATCTAACAGTAGATTGTATCGCTGTAGTTAAGCCAATCTACACTAATACAATAAAGAGGGAAAGTTTGTTTTTTTTATTTTTTTGTTTGTAGGGGGTAATCTCTGGAACTACTCGACCGATTGTAAAAATTTTAGCAACAATAGAAATCTGCTTTACTCCTGAGTGACATAGGCTATATTTTATGTACGCGGGCGAAGCCGCTGGCAAAAGCTAGTTTATTCTAAGTATACTATTATTATTCTAATCCAATGTATGCATTTTTAAAACAATGTTTTTTTTTTTATAATGGACTAGCTTTTGTCAGCGGCTTCGCCCGCGTACATAAAATATAGCCTATGTCACTCAGGAGTAAAGCAGCTTTCTATTGTTGCTATTTTTTTCCAATCGAACCAATAGTTCCAGAGATTACCTCCTACAAACAAAAACACAAACTTTACCTCTTTATTGTATTAGTGTAGATTGGCATGGGTTTGACTACCATTTCATCTGTTGGTAAGTGATAATAAGGACCACGATAGAACACACTTGCTTAGAAGTAGGTTTTTAAATGGTAGGTAAAAATCATCCACTGACGAATGCCGCCCAAAAGCGGAACGGGAAACAGTGTCAGAATCTTACTAACTAAACAACCTACCCCATTCCTACGTTGCCATATATACCAGGGCCAGAGCCTTCCTTTCAGACGGGAACCCTTGGTTCCAGTTGTGTTCGACCCTACGGTTTGCTCCTTCAGGCGCGCAAGTACAGTGCACGCTGTCAACGACTGAGCTAGGTCTGGACGGTTACCAGAAGATTAGACGGCGAGCCATTGCTCGCTATCCACAAGCCTAGAAATAGGTTACGTATTCACTCTTGACATAAAGACTCCCAGGTTGTAATAGAATCCCGCCGGCTAATTCTACTTCTTAGCTGTACGCACAATAATTGTGTTCCCATAACGCTTTTTACGTATGTGATGTGAATAGAATAGAATTATTTATTTGCGTACAATGTAGGTAATATAATTTGGTGTTACAATATTTATGAATCCTTGTGTGAGATATACACCATTTACCAGTAGCGCGACGCCGTACGCCTAGTAATTCAATGTTAAAATGGACTTGCCGGAATAAGTAGTGCAAATTCAATGCACACTTTCAAAAATGTAAACGATAGAACACTGACAGGCTAGCGACTAGGCTTCGATGATTTGACAAGTGCTCGTTTTTTAATGGAATCTTGTGTATCAAGATTGTATTGGACAGACATATTCCAAAGCTGTTTGCAGTACTCCTTACACGATCGAATTAGTGTTTGATAAAGGTTGCGCAGTATTTTTGGCGTGGAGTAGGTACTGTAGGTAGATCTTGGGGTCAAGGTCGTGCCTTTTGATGCCCCAGGTGTTTCCCAGCATTTTGTACATTCGACCTTGAGGTCAAGGTCATTGACCTTGAGTCATGATCATTGACCTTGTATATCCCAAGCATTTCATAACATTAATTATCAATTTGACCTTGGGGTCAAGGTCATTACCCTTGAGTTCAAGGTCACATGAAGTATCTCCTGATGTTTCCCCACCCTTGTACTCCCACATTCCACCGGATCCCGAAGGCTTGTTAATTAAGCGTTGTTCTTTTAGTGAAATGTTCTCATTGCCCCATTTCGTATTACTGACCACAGTCTCACCTTAGCTAAGGTCCTCATTTTATTGACAACCTACAACCCAGCTTCCCCACGAATCTCATTCCTTGTTATATTCAGGGTTTTTTATGGTGGGAAAAATCATCTAATGACGAATCCCGCCTCTTACTGACTAAACGACTTACCCCATTCCTTCTTAGCCTTCATACCGGAGTCAGACCTTCTTTTCAGAAAACGGACCGGGGCCCCAGTAGGCTTCGGCTCTGCAGTTGGGCCTTTACATTTGCTGACAACTCCTTGAGGCGCGCGGGAACAGGGCGCGACTTGGCTTGGTCCGGACTGTTACCAGTCGACTGGACGGCGAGTAATCCATTGCTCGCCGTCAGCAATCCCGCGCCTACGGTGCACGGTGGCCAGAAATCGGGATCAGAATCCCAGCCGCCCCGTCTGGGGCGTGAGCGCCCTGCTTTATGCGGTCAGCCTTCTCCTTTGCTTTTCTGCTTCGGAGTAGGAGGTGATTGGTATATTCAAGGTAGGACTAATATTTTGGTAATTGATTTAAAAACAATTCGGGTAATTAGCAAAACAATATTTTTCTAGTTCACTGGTATTTAAATTTTGCTGTACCTTACATTTATCATTCTAATAACATTTCGATATTGTTCTGAAAGAATTACCGTGGTCTTAAAACGAGAAAGGCAACTTCCTTAAGTTGTCTTTCTCGTTTTCACGGACTTTTCACGGGCTTTTTTAACTAGGAAATCTTACAGTGACATATTTTGCCCTTGGGCGGAAAAAGGGTGTGACAGAATATAATGATTAAAAAGTCACTCTTGTTCCTTCGTTGTCTTTCATACCAGGGCCATATGTTCCTTTCAGAAGTAGACCCTTGGTCCCAGTAGGCTTCGATCCTGCTGGAATTCTGTCCACGGTCCCCAGTAACCTCTCGACTACCATAATTACAGACGCAATTAAATGACAATAGGAGTGCGGACACAGGTGTCTTCTTGTGACTCAATGAAAATAAGCTGCAGGTTTTGGTTATCAAGTGTCTGACACCCCATCTCACTCCATTCGGAAGAAAAAGGTTATTGGATCATTTACTAAGCAAAAATTGATAGCTTACAGTTTACAGTAAATAAGTTACTATCAGGGAAGCGTGTTCTATTGTCGGCTACATCATCGCTAACCATCAGATCAGTGGGCGCAAGAACGCACAAAAAAAATCATAATTATTTTGGGGTTAGCTAACGGAAATCTTGAATTTTAATTACAGCTTGATTTTAACTTACATTTTAATCTTCTCTGATGTTTACTCCAGCTGAACAAAGAACATTCCAGTATTTCACTCACTATTTGCACTTTTACGGACGCACCACCACACTCGACATCGTATTCGCACTAAAAATCACGGGAACAACCGACATAGAGCACACGTCCGCACACTACGGCGGGTGCCGGGGTACTGGATCTTTCATGCTGTAAAGTGGAAATTAGGGAGAGTTTTCTCTGCCCCATGCGTACCGACACTTAGTACTCGTAACTTAAGGCGCTGACGTTTGAAGCCTCTTTTACATAAAGCGTCCTTCACACTTTGACATCTACATATTTATTCGAAAAGAGAAATTGACTGACTGATATGTCGACGCACAGCTGAAACTATTGGAACTAGAAAAAGGCGTGAAATTTTACACAGTTTCCTTTTATGACGTAAGTTGGCACTAACAGAGGATTGTTTAGGTAATAAAATTCAGAACATCAAGAAAACTTTGCTAGGAAATTGGCGCTAGAACCAAAAAATAAAAGATAAGTGATATTTTCTTCGTGTGACTTTTCTTTTTTTGCAGAGAGGAGTCCTGAGTCCTAACAGTAAGAACATTGGAGTAATGTATTACATAATTCTAATGAAATTTAATTGGAAAAATCACAATAAAAAACTAACATTGTAGTGAAGATGAATTTTAATACAAAATTATTGTTTTCTAAAAATCAATTTCATCGCATGTGTAAAATTATAGCTGTTATGAAATTGTCTAACAGAAATTCTGTTTCGGACAGTCTAGCGTTGACAAATTCAAAATATTTCATTTTCACGTCACGTCTGCAGAGAGATAGCGAGTCGAGATAATCTCGCGTAATTACGGACTGACAAATAAATGTTACCACTACAGATAATGTAATCTGTTCTATGGAAGACGGAGGCGTTTTGATAAGCATTGAGTACCTAAAACAAATGGTTTGCTGTATTTTCATGGAGCTTAAACCTTACATAGCCCTTAATGCCATCCATCCCGTCCACGAGCTCTGTATGCAATTCATTTGTTGACGATTTTCCTATGACTTATAAGAATCCCTTACCAATAAATAACTATGACTATGACGACCTATACAAAACTGTGTAAGGAATGGAGCCATTTAGGATATATAACTCCATCCTTTTGCTCGAACACTTGAAATTTTAAGCCATCACAGTAAACGTTACTCCCAACATAAAACGCAATATTTTGAAAACCTGAAGTTGCACCAAAATCTATTTTCAAGGCACAAGCATAAGCTTCTTTTCTGCAATTAGTTGTAATTTTTTCCTAGTGTAACGTTACTCCAGCTGGTATCGCATTTTTATTTTTTTTTCTAAAACAAGGACACGCACTAATTTTATACGCGGTGCACATTTACAGTATCGAACTAATGAACTAAATATACGTTATACTAATACCGTTTTACGAGCGATTTTCCTGCTGGGGAGACGTACACGCCTGTGATGCATTTCCTGACCTAAATAGTTGCACAACTAAGACCTATTACGTCTACCCAGAGCGTTATTTGGTACAATCTGCAAGACAATGTCCTCTTGTTAGCTAGGTCTGTTGAGATGAATGGAGCACGTAACTACAAACATTGTTGTTCGATTGATACATGTTCAATGAATAGTTCAATCATTTTGAACTACTTGGTATCACTCTCAAATTGGAGTCTTACATCAAAATAAGGCTCAGCTGGTCGCCAAAAAGTTGGGAATCCTAGCAAAGGTGAGACTGTATTTCACGCCGGAACAGCTGCTCAAACTTTATCAAGCATAAGTTCGTTTGCGTTTGGAAGCACCACTCTTTGAGTAAAATCTGCTAAATACCATTTCGATGCGCTTGAGTCAGTTGAGAAACGACCCAAAAGGATGATTGGTAAATTGAATTTGAAGCTTCAAAGTTTTGAGCATCGACGCCAAGTTGCTAAAATGTCCGTTTTTTATCGGTTGCGATCGGAAGTGTGTATCGAAATTGCATAACTTAACTCCGTCATGCTCGTTGTATCATTAGACTTCAAGACGTATAGTGATACACCACTGGTACATGGTGGATATCTCTCCCATAAACACAGCTAGGAAGTGGAATTAGTCGCCAAAGTTTATATTTCCTGATAGCTACAATCTAAAGTTGTGAGCGTTTAAAGAAAATAGTTACATCTGTCTAAACTTTGTTACCGTTGAGCACATAATTACTTACTATCAGGTGAGATAGTGGTACTTAACCATTATATCACCTGCCCCTCTAGCCAAGTTAATAAACCACAATCGTTAATGACAAAAAACCACTAATCAAATGTATGGGAATAACTTAATTTCAACAAAATTAGTAGCCAACTTCACATCATTCGAAATGGCGCAATGAAATGTCATTGTTTCTGCAATGATCATCGCTACATCCTGTAGTTTTATGATATAACTAGCTTTTGCCCGCGGCTTCGCCCGCGTGGTATTGGGGTTGGGGTTTCCGGGATAAAAAGTAGCCTATGTCCTATTCCAGAGTGTATCCTATGCTTGTGCCAAATTTCATCCAGATCCGTCCAGCCGTTTTGGCGTGATTGAGTAACTAACATTCAAACATCGTAACTTTCGCATTTATAATATTAGTGAGATTAATGATTACGTTAAGGCGTTTCGATTGTAGAAAGAGACTCGTCACGAAACGATTGTAACTTGGCTAAGGGGGCTGATGAACCTATGAAAAATAAAGATAATATTTAATTCCTAAACGTTAAATTTAATTACAGACTGCCATTAACTTCCTTATCTAACCAAAAATGCTTTATACAATTTTCAGTAGCTTTTTCTGAGAGTATAATTATTCCCTTGCGATAATTTCCTACTTACAAGGGAGCTAAACCGCTGGTAGAAGCAAGTACAAAATATAATCTCCCATCAACAAATTACCGTCAACCACCGCTCGTTACGGTGTAGAGATATAGCGTGATAGCGAGGGTCGTCACGCAAACCGATCACGTTTGTCCGCAGGGCGTGACACGTGAACCAATGTCCAACATTATTACCTGCTCTCCCGAGACCTGTAACTTATAAATTGCACACACTTCACAGGCACCTCACATACACGGGACAATCATAGCGCTCACCATTGGGACATCAAAGAGACACTTCAGTGACCCTTCTGGGTCACAGTAATGTGTGTTAGCTACCTGTTAAGACTGTGCTGACATGGGTTAAAAGTAAAGTTACTTTATTGAACGTCAGGATATTGCAAAAGATTAATACTGGCTACGTTATGCTTACAGTTAGTTTGTAATTACTTCATTATCATGGTTTGCGTCTGAAAGGAAGATTCTGGCCCTGGTATATATGGCAACGTAAGAATGGGGTAGGTTGTTTAGTCAGTAAGAGTCAGACACTGTTCCCCACTTCACCCAAGGGCGGGATTCGTCAGTGGATGATTTTAATCTACCATAAAAAAAGTATCAGAATAAATTAGCAAATATTTTTAAAATTACCGATCGTGCTGTCGTAATTACAGTTCACACTTTTATTTTATTTTATAGGTGTTTTTTAAGGTAAAAAATCATCTAATTACCTACTTGGAAGAATTTCGTGTCAGATTAAAACATCACTTTGTGTTTCATCGGGACTAGCTTTATAGGATCACAGCAACCTTTTTAGAAGTTAGCTCATGGCCTTAGTAGGCTTTGGTTCTGCTGAGCTCTTAAAGGTGAATGTTTGTATGTTGAATAAAAATCCATTTAAATTTATCACTTCAGTGACACATGTCCTGGAATAATTTATAAATGTATGGAATATTTTTGAGCTCAGGAGTTTTCATTTAAGTAGGAAATCATCCAAAGATATATTCCGCACTTGGGCGAGATAGGATGGCGTGCCTAATTTTTACTGACTAAAGCCAGCTCCTTTTCCTTCTTCACCTTCGTTTTGATCTAGAGAGTGTCTTCACTTTCGGATAATTTTCGACATTAACGCAGGCAAAACCACTGACAGAGACTTGTGTACTAAATAAACCTGGCATCTTATGAGCTTCGTTCATTTACATCTGTTCTCAGATGGTACATTAACATTATCTAAGTCTGGCTCGAGGTTTTTGCCCTAACCCTGACACGCTCCAGCGCTCTAATTAGAATATTCACTTGGCACTTATTATACCTACTGCACTGTTTTCTCTCATTCCAGTGAAGTAAATATTTTAAAACAAAAGAGATGTAAGAAGCATAGTCTGACTTGGAGGATAATTATGCTTAAGGATGAGTTTCTAAAGAAGTGGAGCTGGATGGAAGAGAAGAACAGTGTAAAGTGGCAGGTGTTGTCATTAAAGTGGAGTAGGGTGGAATAGAGATGAGATATCGTTAATTTTGGGTGTTAGCTTGGACCCATAGTCATTTGACTCCATTCTGGGCGCATGTTCGTAGATGTTTTGTATTGAAAATATATTCAACTCCACTACACATTTATTGTTTGCACTGTTGTTTGCAGTGTAGATTTCGAGCACTTTGATTGGCGTGTTATTGTATACGCACTGCTGTACTGATTGATTAGGTGTCTCTGTTACTAAAAAGTTTTGTGCTATCAAAATTTTATTTATTTATTTATTTTAAACTTTATTGCACACCAAAATTTTTCACATCCAATTAATTTGGCATTCAATACTCTAAAGAAACCATTATAACATCATCATTGCGATCTCAAGCATCTTTCATTTTCACCCTTAATTTTTTCTTTAATATATTACAATGTGATGCATTAATCAATCCGCCAGCTATTCTCGCCAGCTATTTTCACCAGACATTTTTTTCCACAAAGATTATATCTTACATCATGCGAAAGTAATTTGATAGGGTGAGAAACGTTAAGTAATCACTCAACAATCTGCTAGTTTTTTTACGCACACAAGAAGCTATTAATCACATCTGCACAAAAGATCAAGCAAAGGTTTTGTCCTGAAGAAGGATAACTATGGTTGTGGAGGAAGATAAATTATACAAACGTAAAAATATGCTTATTTTAGTACAATAGAATAGAAATCCATATATTCCAGACAGACTATTAGTCAATCTAAGGACTATTAGTCAATCGAAAGTCTGACTATTAGTCAATCTAAGGACTAATAATAAGGGTGCTCCACGTTCCTGGGCTACATGATATTTCATGTAGCCCAGGAACGTGGAGCACCCACTGCAACTTTTTTTTTTACTTGTTATAAACTTATGCCTGACTGCGATCACACCTGCTGTTAAGCAGTGATGCAATCATTGATGGTGGGAGTTTTTGGTAGCAATGCATGTTTGGTAAGCGCGCGATAGCATCGCAACTACCGCGCCTTAGTCGCATTTGCAACGCGCTATAGAAAAGATGCTAATGCGCTACTAACATCCTGCAGCATCTGTATAAAAAATTACGTAGGCGAGGAGCCTAATAGGGAAAAATACAGCCTCCCTAGTCAAGCTACAATCGTATGGTTTAGAGTTAGCGCTTTTAGTTGGCCGCGCCCTCAACAAAAGAATGGAGGCGTGGCTATCTACAAGTGCTAACTCTAAACGAAACTATTGTAACTTGGCAAGGGGGCAGATGAATAAAATACTACAAATACTTTTATAATACTCTTTTAATTTTAAGTTCCTATTGTTCATTTTTATTATTGGTGTGCAATAAAGAATATATCTAGAATTTAGCCGCATTCAGTTAGGCTGGAAGTTGACTCTAATAAAGCTGGGAAAAAACTAGACAAGAATGGTAAGAAATCTTTTTAAATCAAATTTGTAAGGCCTCACATAGGGTAAATTAAAGAACTTAAGATCTTATTTTATTAGAGAGATGAGTTGTTTATTTAATTTATTCGAATAAAAAAAAAAGATAAAAACATTTTACTACAATTTGGTGAATCTCGTTTTTTCTGTGTTCAAATAATTTGGTTTACGTATTGTTTGTAAAGTATTTATCCATGCGATTGTATTCCTTATGCTAGTATTTTTAAGAGTGAATTTTGGTGTCACAAGCGGGCTTAGTGAGCAGTTAAGGGATTTAGTTGGAAGCGCCTCCTGCGCGACCTAATTGAGCGCTAAGTCTTAAATGTCCAACTGAGGCACGATATGTACTCCGCTCAAATTGGAGACTTTAATAGTACATTTTAAGGAACAATCTTATTTATTTATTTAAAGCTTCATGCACATAAAAGTACAAAGGCGGACTAATGGCTAAGGCATTTTCTACCAGTCAACCTTTGGGTAATGCAGAGAATCATGATGGCAGGTGCAATAAAAAGAGAGAAAAAAAACATGTGAATTAAAAAAAATAAAAATAAATGAATCATAGGTATATACAATAAAATATATAATATAAACACAATCTTATAAACTAAATATACAACTATATATATAAATACTCAAAGAATTCATCTAGATCATTGTTTTAGGCATTTTCTTCATTACATAGTATAAAACAAGTAACTTCCTGTCCCTATGTAAGCTTAGATCTTTAAAACCACGCAACGGTAATATCACCATATTGAACCCGAGCAAAGCTGGGTTGGGTCGGTAGTTTACACTCAAGCGAGAACCGGCGTTCACGCACGATTTCGCGCCATCCGTTTGTCAAATTTTCAAAAATAGAATATACATCATGTTTGAGCGTTTTTTTTTATAGGGTATTTTGATATTTATCCAAGATATAATATTTTATATATTTTATAATATTTTTTTTTTATAGACAAATAACTTTCCGTTAATACCCGCGAACGCGGGCGTTTGCGCCGTAATTGCTAGTTGAGTTTTTTTTTTAAAACTTTATTTTTAATACAGAAGCAAAAACATAAATATCTTTGTTGGCAGCTATACGTTTAGTAGTATTTGGAGTTGTCATTGGATGATTTTTGCTCACAATTGGTTATGAAGAGGTTCTAAATTTTAACGGCAAAAGATAAACACAATGAACACCGACTGTTGTTAATACTGCATTATCGAAAACCCATAAAAGAGCAGTGATATAAAATATATTGGCGGAGATAATTACTAATGTTTGTTAAATAGTACATTTTAATATAAGCGCAGAAAGTTTGTTATCGCGATCGAGACGAAATTCACACGAGCTGTAGGCGAGTGTATTAGGGCATTCAAACTCGGATAGCTATCAACTCCGGAGCTAGTTACGATGTTGAGCAATCAAAACCGGAACTCCGGAGTTGGCTCCGGAGTTGACAACTTTTTTAGAAATTAATAAAAAAGGCCTTTTATTTTAATCAATAGAGGTTTTATTTGTTAAAGAATCAATGTTTTTGTTTAAAAAAATACTGTCTGACAGATAGAAGTTATAAAAGTCAAATAATACGCATCACAAAATATGAAAACAAACAAAAATCATAAAAAATAAACATTTGTTTAGCAAGAATCAGTGTTTTTATTTAAAAATGTTCTGTCTGACAGGCAGACGTCATAATAGACAACTAATACGCATTATAAAATAATAAAACAATTAACAATCATAAAAAATAAACATTTATTAGACAAGAATCAGTCTTTTAGTTTAAAAATTTTATGTCTGACAAACAGACGTTGTAATAGACAACTAATACGCATTATAAAATATTAAAAAAATGAATAAACATAAAAAAATCAACAATTGTTTGGCAAGTTACAATAAAATAATAATCATGAACTTATAGGTATTACCTAAACAATGTACTTTTTTTGAGATCGAAGTTCTTCGTAATAAGTTTTGAGAAACGATAAGGCATTTAAACATGAGTCAGAAAGAGAACTTCTAAGTTTCGTGCAGAAAAAGCCTGCTGCCGAGAATGCTCGTTCACAGCAGATAGTACGCTTCTAAAAAGTCCTAAACCTCTCCTCTTACAAATCCATCCAGATCCAAATTAGCAGATGAGGTGCTTTTTTTTTTATTTGCTTAACTCCTGCTCCAGTTGCTCTGCAATACTTTAGGTGCAACTCTGGTTCATACGTTTCCATTGGTGATTCTGTTGATGATGTATATGGCAAGTTTACGCGGTATAAAATACCGCGTAAACTTGCCATCTTGTGTCTTTTCAAAACGTCAACAATTGTCTCAGATATCTGTTCATTAGTTGGTTTTCTAAAAGTATCATCTTCTTCTGATGAAAAAATCTTCGCAGTCGTGAAAGTAGTGTAAAATTCCGATTATTTTTGCAAGTCTTCTCTCTTTTATTCGTTTTCATAGATTGTTCGATGGGCCGACGTAAGCCGAGCGCTACCGAATAATATCGAAGTGTTGTGCTAAGGACTTAAGAAGGAATCAAACAACGGGTTACGTTACGCACAAGAATTAAGATGCGTTTTTCGTCATTTAGTAAATAATTTTACATGGTTTTTGAAAACCGGTTTCAAGTCCGGTGTTCTATTTCAACTCCGGATTTGAAAAATGCTTAAAATCGCTTCGAAACTCCGGAGTTACGAAACTCCGGAACTCCGGATTGAAAGCCCTAGAGTGTATGATGGATTATTGAGCCAAGGGTTACAGTGACAAATTGCACGTGTATCAGACGACGTTTTTTAATACACTGTTAACTGCTGGGTGTTGACACGCGTCTTGGGGGGGGGGGTCGACTCACGCCCAGCCTGATATGGTAAACATTATTATTACAATAAAATGATGGTGGGGGCGAGCCCACGCTTTTTTTCCGCACTAGTGCGGAAAACAGTTAATTGCGTGGCTGAAAACGGTGTGAAAAGAGTAGACCTTTTTGAGTAAATGTATTTAAAAATATATTTCCACACTAACATATAGCTACTTGTATATAAAGAGGCTGTAAACTTGTTACATTATTTGAACCTCAATCTTAAACATCGGATTTAGAATAAATAAACATCTTTATTTACTCCTTAAAGCCAAGAAAACCTCGTGAAAAATTCAGGTTATTACATCGCTTGAGCAAATTGCGGACGCATTTTTGATGCTCCGTACTCCCGACAGAGATGGCGAGAAACTATCTTTGGTTAGAAGATTGCTTGTTAAACATTTTGTCACTTGAATGGAGATGTCCTGTGTGACATTCAAGCTGCTTTACAGCAAGCTGTTTTGCGAAACATTTTGGAAATTCAAGCTGTAAGCAACGTTTGTGCTAAAGAATTTATAGCTTGTACACAGCAGTCAGCGGTCACTTTCTAGTTGGCAGACGCTGAATTGTAGCTAGCAAACATTTCATTATGGATCTTCTCCTTGCTTCGTGTTATTCAATACTGAGGGTCGTGAACTTCTATTTTATATATTGTATGTTAGACTTTTCTTTTTTAATAGCATTTTTGAAGCTTTTTGTAAAGATGATGATGATTTTTTATATTTACTAATTGAAGTTTTATGCACTGGTAAACAATGTGTAAAGGCAAACTAAATGCCATTTGCCAAAGTTAAATAGTGTCTATAATACAGCAAAAAAATAAAAAAATCATACATATTCGCTAGAACATAATATTAGGTACATGTGGAATCTCAAAGGAGCGTTGGCCTGATACTGCGTGAGCCAGCAAACGTGCCGTCCAATCGTTTGGTAACCGTCCGGGTCAAGCCCAGTCGTCGACGGCAAGCACGGTTCCCGCGCAGCTCAAGGAGTTGTCAGTAAACCGTAGGGACCCTGCAGAAGGATTGAAGCCAACTGGGGCCAAGGATTCCCGTCTAAAAGGAAGGCTCTGACCCTGGTATATATGGCAACGTAGGAATCGGTTAGGTTGTTTAGTCAGTAAGAGTCTGACACTGTTTCGTACTCCAACCAAGGGCTGGATTCGTCATTGGATGATTTTTACTTACAATAAAAAGAACCACCGCCGTACTTGCTGTCTTGTTATTAACCACTTCAACGTGCACCATAGTATTGGAAAATTGTAGACTGAAGTAGGTAATTTGCATTCCATTGTGAAGGTACAAAAATACATTAATCACGTGCAGTAGTACATTATCTGTAGCTCTCCAGATAAAAGAATAAACTATTCTTTGCTATGAACAAGATACGGTCATCAGTGTCAAGTTTATATGGTAGTAGTAAAATGCAACGTAAACTGGTCAGTGTGATAAGTTTAAAGCAAACTTTTCACTTTAGCGCTGTTCAAATTTTTATCGCGACCGTTTTATGAGGAATTTGTTGCAGTATATGGATTGTTTGCTGCTTACACAACATCATAGTATGGAAGCAGTGAGATTTAGATTAAAATAATCAAAACAGCGAAAGAAAGGTGTTCTTATGTTAGAAAAAAATCATATAATAATTAATCCCGTTCTCGGGTAGAGCGAGAAACAGTGTCAAACGTTTACTGAGTAAACGACCCACCCCATTCTTTCTTAGCCCTCATACAGGGACGGACCTTCCTTTCAGAAATCGGACTGGGGCCTCAGTAGGTTCTGACGTTGAAGTTGGGCCTCTGCATTTGCTGAAAACTCATTGAGGCGAGCGGTAACAGTGCGCGTCGGCGACGACTAGGCTTGGTCCTGACGATTACCAGACGACCGAACGGCGACTTACCCAGCAGAAGATAGGTGACTCTTCACTAGCGCATGGACTGCTGAAATTGTGGTTATTAGTGCAAATTCGCATCCACCGTGACGATCACACACATTCGACATCAGTCCTTGTTTATCAGTGACTGTAGTAATTTGGAGCGTAGATGTGCGAGCTTTGTGTCAGTATCAGTGCAGTAAGTAGTCCGCATCCGGGGCAGCCTTCAGGTCCGTGACATAGCGGATAAACTGCAGGAGGATCGCTTACGCTGGTATGGCCACGTTTTACGAAAATCGGCAGATTACGTGGGTAACAGACGCTTCGCCATGCCGCCTCCGCCGGGACCCGGAAAACGAGGATGGCCTAAGAGGCGTTGGATCGAAGTCGTAAGGGACGATATGCGTGCTAATGGGCTTAAGACAAAGGACGCAAAAGACCGAGCGAAGTGGAGGTGTCTAAGCAAGAAAGCGGACCCCGGGCACCGAGGTGAAAGCCAAGGTTAGCAACCGGGACTAGTCAATGGGTGAGGTTAGGACTTCGATTTGTACATTGTATATACAGAAGATACAAATTTAATTGTAACTAAGAATGGATATGCTATTACAGTTGCATATTACAAACAGAAAGTCTTCCTAAAACAAGTTGACATGTTATTTCCGATTGAAGATTTGGTGTGTCTCTAAACTACGCCCTATCGATACAGACCTTAGTTGATAAATTACGATCCTTGCTACACACTTGTTCCGATTCATTTTATTTACGAGGACCGTTTTTTTCTTGTTAGATTTATTGTGACTCCTAAATCAACGAGGAAAAGAAATCGATTTATTTTTTCCTGAAATCCTTCACAATAATGGTTTTTACAGTTCACAGAACCTAATATTCCTGTAGATTGTATTGTTTGCAATAATTTTCTTTATTTGTTGACAAATCAATAAAAATATTTTTGTATTTTTTATAGTTTCGTTTTTGCAATTTGCTTGTTGCGATATTCCCGTCCAATTATAATTTAGGTGTCGTCAAGGCTTGAGTGTTATACATAAACTAGTACCTACCTACATATGTCTCACCATCAACGATTGCATCACTTGACCTTACCATCAGGTGGGATCGCAGTCAAGCTCTAGTTTATATAAATAAAAACCCTTGTTTCTAAGTTTATGAAAAGCGAAACTGTTCAGTTACATTTTTAAATAAAATTACAATAATCTGAGCAATTTTCCGTGTTGTTAAGCTCAGAGGGGGCCTTCGAAAAAATATTGTTTGATGAGCCGTTTTCATAAAGCTATAAAATTAATTTCTATGAAAATGTTCAAAATTATTTACAAGCGATTAAGTTTAGTAAATGTTTTTACGATGAAAATATAAGCCTCGTGTTAACTCGAGTTAACGAATACTTTGTTTTATTTATTATAAGACTAAATTTTGATCGTTTTAATCATGTGGAGGGTCAATTCGGTCTATTAAACACTATCGATTTGTCAAGATAATTAAAAATAAAGTACTGTGTAGAAGTGTGTGGATTCGTAATGGCACCTACCTCTCGACTTCCATCAACTGCTTCGCGCTTCGTTCGGCTCGGCGTCGTTTCTGGCAGCGAGATTGAATCCAGCAATGATGTTCACAACACAAATTTTACATCCATAGGCGTTTAGACCATTCTCTTTTTCACCTGGAGCACTAGTAACTATTGGCAGTTTAGAAAAATCACTCGAAAAACGTGAGGTCCGACGCACACACGTGGAAGAAGTCTTGTGTAGTTTTCGTACGATGAACGGTTTGAACTGATCACGCGCTCGCGTGATTGGTGAGAAACGCTCTCTGTTGGCTAATCAGTCTTCTAAATTGCTTAGCAAGCGTCAGGTTGTCGATGCCGTGACCAATCAAAACCCACTTCCTTCTACACATATAAGAAATGAGGTTATGTAAAAGAAAAAAAAATAAGAATGGTACGGAACAAGTATTTTTTTTAAACTTTTACGAAAATATTATTATGTACAATTATTTGTTACATTAATAATTTAAAAATCTATTATATAATGTAAGAATGTAAACTCATACAGAAAATAATATACCTTTGTATGTTTTTATTAACAAAGGCGCATGAAAGCGTGCGTAGTATCTAAATTTCTTGACAACCATAGTCTCCATCGTCGAAGTCGCGTAAAACTCGGCTAATGCATATAAATCTCGTAAAGCTTCGCCACGTTTCCTGAAGCACGAAATTAACTTGGATCAGTTTTAATACCTATCACGGAAATTATAGCAAACATTTCCACGCTTTAATAAAATGTATGTGAGGAGGAGGCCGCTCGCATGTGGAATAACCGTTGTTTACTTCTCAGCCTCCAGAATTTCGGCTCTAAGTTCCCGCGCGCCTCAAGGACAGTCAGCAAACCGTAGGGATCCTGCAGAAGGGTCGAAGCCAACTGGGGCCAAGGGTTCGTGTCTGAAAGGAAAGCTCTAGCCCTGGTATAGATGGCGATGTAGAAACGGAGTAGGTTGTTTATTCAGTAAGAATCTGACACTGTTTCCCGCTCCGCCCAAGGCGGGATTCGTCATTGGATGATTTTTATCTACCATAAAATATATATTTTGTAATATATAAATATAGATAAATATATATTTCGAAGTAAGAGTATTATTTGTTCGATAAATACCTAAAAGGACTAACAAGGCGCCTTGACTTTATAAGTCTCAATGAATAAAAATCGCATTTTTTCATTAATTAATATCGCTAAAATGAAATATTCAATTAAAATTTATTAAAGTGAGATAGAATAAAATAAAATTCTGCGATTTATATCAACGGAAACAAAGCGTGACACTCCGTGAATGAATATCACAAAAATACAGCATTACTTCTCTCTGCTATTAAAATGAAAAAAGTCGCTTTCGGCCCATTTTAATTCCTTTTTCGTTTAAATCAACGTGTCCACAATTGATTCATTCAAATGCCAGAATGAAAAAAGGTTCTATCTGTAATTTTGCATATTTTCACTCGAAACGTTCCGGTGGACGACTTTACACTACAAAAGGAATTTTATTAAAATCATAATGTCTCGTCTTTCGAGTAATTTGTAGCTAAGACAATTTTCACAAATTGATTGCTGTTTGTACAATAATAATCGCCGGAAAGATTCTTCTTGGCAGGATAATCATTTGCGTTGTAATAAGATCGATTACCTAAACTTTTAAAGTGACAAGTGATTGAGCCTATTCAAATAAAATTACCCTAAAAAGAGTTTATTGATTAATATTATAATTTATTATACATTTTTAATAGTTTAATCACGTGGAAGGTTGATCCGGTACATGAAACTCTATTGATTTGTAAAGATAAAATTAAAAAGATAAAGTACATTTTTTTCTAAAACTCGAAATAATATACGCCTGTAAGAAATTCATTTCTTTAAGTAAACATAAGCTGATCGACGAGTCCAAAGACTTGTAAGTAGTTGTCAATCGTTGGGTACTAATTACCTACAGGTCATTGGACTCGACAGTTAATGTATATAAAACAAAAATATATATCCTATACATTCTAGGAACTCAGGTGAAACTTTACAGAAATTACCAATATCGTACTTGACCGATACCGTAGGTAACTAGTTATGGCTACCTAAATAGAGTTACTCTTACCTATCTCTAAAAATAACCGTTATTGACTATAAATCAATATTTTGTCTGTGCCATGTAAGTGGGAGTATCCTATTAGACCGACATTAACAAGAAAAAGCAAAAGCAAACGTTTACTAAATCCAATAACAAGATACTCAAAGAGCACTTTACTTTTATTACAAGTACTTCTAGAAACTAAACGTAATAACATTTCGATAGGATAACAATTGTATTACCGAAGCAGTTTCTGTTTTTTTTCCTAAGTACCCACTTATGATTGTACCTTTCTCAAGAAAACAAATATTTTATCAAATTAGCTGAAGCCCGCAACTTTATCTACGTCAAGTTCATCAATAAAACTGCCCAAAATAATGTTGGTAACTAATTCTGTCCATCATAATCAGCTTTTTTAATGTTCCAACTGCCTCCTCTCCCTAGGAGTCGAGGACGACGAGACAAGGCGAGCAATGGGTAGCTCGCCGTCCGGTCATCTGGTAATCGTCTAGACCAAGCCTAGTCGTCGACGGCGTGCACTGTCAGCAAACCGTAGGGACCGTGCAGAAGGGTTGAAGCCAACTGGGCCCAAAGGTTCGTGCCTGAAAAGAAGGTTCTAGCCCTGGTATAGATGGCGACGTATGAAGGGGGTAGGTTGTTCAGTCAGTAAGAGTCTGAAACTGTTTCCCGCTCCGCCCAACGGCGGGATTCGACATTGGATGATTTTTACCTACCATAAAAAAAACATACCATTGCCTGTTATTATACTCGCATTTTGAAGTCAAACACGAGCAGGTATATCACAAACAGAACTCGTTATAACTTTACGTTGTTCTGATACTCAAATATGTAGATATACTTCTTTTCTGAATCTATATTACGTTTTGTATTTGACTTTGAAAGTAAACACATTTCCAGTGGTCTTAAAACTTATTATTTAAAGCGAGCGAGTTTAACTTATCTCGGGGTGCACCAAACTGAATGCTGTAGTCAAGTTACAGAACAAATAAACCCTAAGCATTTGAGTAATGTAGCAGATACTGTTGAACTTGAAACGAGATAAACTTAAATAGTAAAATGAGGAGGTGTAAATCTACAAGTTTTGCAAAATTAAATGTGAGGTTATAGCAAGAACATTTGTGATGTACGTATCTATACATCTTCGTCCACACGTTTGTCTATGATAAAGAAAAAACGATGTATGTTAGAGTGTCAGGCGGCGGTCGACGGTTTATTACTTATTCTTTTATACGCTATTATCATCTACATCACAGACACAAATTTACATATTTTATCTATTTTTTAATATTTATTATCTTATTTTTAGACATGAAATTAAACACTATCGTATTTCATTTCATTTGGATTAGTGGAAGTCACATGTCTTCTTTTATTATCTTTTAGATACTCTGTGGGCGATTGAATGAAATCACGGAATCACATAATATAATATTTATTTGCGACTGATACATTTGGAGGTTAGCGAGCGACTACCCCTAACCGCTGACGTTACAGAACATCATACACTTATCATACATACTACATAATATATGTGGGGTCTGTTTATCCCCACAATATGTATGTACATATCAATAGTTTGTAAAACTTGACATGACTGTGACTGGATATATTATATGAGTTCAGTAGAAGTAAAAACTACGATCATCTTTGCTATTCCCGGTTTAACGTAAAAGATAATAAATAAGAAACAGATTTTCATTGAAGTAAAATAAAACTCTTCTATACTTTATAACTGTCACTGAAATCATTTATAAAAATAACTTCTCTCATTTCTTATTCTTCTGCGAACTTTTTCTAGAATCAGATTGATGAAAAGTACTTCAATTGATTTTATGCTTCGTTTGATTTCGTTCGAGAAGAGTCAATCTTTCTGACTTACATTTTACTTGGTTACACGAACTTTTTACGGAACATTTGCAAATCGAATAAAGACATTGGCAGCCATTTTTTATTACTTTTTTGTTTCATAGACACGGTTTAGCAATTACTATCGTGTTTTGCAGTAGTTTTGACATTTCTGTATTTAATAAAGTGCAATTAATTTATTAAACCTTTGTGCTCCGAGTGAACGCTAACGTTCGCATTTCTAGTGTTTTTCTATTATGTATCTAGTAATGGTACTCGAAAGGCTAATTGTCATTTACTGTTCTGTTGGTCTAGTGGTTAGCAGCCCTGACTGCTCCACCCAGGAAAAATGTTTGTGTGATGAGCACGACCATTTGTTCTGTGTCTGGGTGTAATTTATCTATAATATGTATGTATTTAGACATATATAATTATGTTTATCAGTTTTTTAGTACCCGTAACACAAGCTATAGATGTGAAAAGTAATTCTGTAGATGATCTCTTTATTTCGGCTATTCTGAAGTTTCCCAAGAAACATAGCCTAAGTTTTGGATTAAGTATATGCTCCTAAATATTTTAGATAAAATATTTAGGAGCAAATACTTAATCCAAAATAAGACATATATATTGATATATTTTTTTTTTTGCGAAAATATCTTTAACAACACGCAGAGCGCACGTGCAACGAAATGTTACGAACTACTCACGCGGCGCGCCCCGCCTTCGGCGCCCCTATAGTCAAAAGTGAAAGGCAAAAAATTTTCATAAGACGTGCATGGCGCGTGAGCGGTCATTAGTTCGCCGACATCGGAGCTGATCGGATGTTCTTGAAGTTTATTTTATTGTTATATTATTTTTGAAATGATTGTGAATACCTATTATAATTAATACATATAATAATTATTAAATTTAATCATGTAAAAAGTGTATGTAAGTGATTTAAGATGATTTTATTATGTATGTTATTTGTTTTTTCATTGTATAAATTCAATACATTCATAGTATAGCTGCTGTGCCGGCGTTTACCGAACCCCCTAGGCATCCAATTGGATGGCTTATTTAATCAGACGGCTGCGAAATATATATATGATAGTATAAATCAGGTCATACAATGTTCAACTCATATGTCAGCATGTAAAGTTTACACGTGGAAAGAACAAAAATAAAACGAAGTAGTAACTGTGTGCGTCCCAATTATGGCCATCGTGCACCAGCATGTGATATACAGCGCATATTCTGCTGACCCAGTACTCGGTGACCGGCGTGATGGTTCAGCGAGCGAGCTGAAATTAGCATATCGTTACAAAACCCACACATTTGAATTTTGTTCATACCGTGTAATGGCACCATGTGTCATCTGTCTATGTACCTAGATAGTTACTGTTATAGGGAAATGTTGATGAGACTTTTTCATGAAAAAAAAACATCTCCGAACCCTGTCGTCTGCCCTTAGCGTTTTGCCTCGTCGTTTATAATGCGTTTATCAAACGAATTGAACAGTTTGCCTGCAGTTACCGTCTTCTCGTTTGATTATAATTTAGTGTCTTCAAGGCTAGAAAGATTAAGCTTGTAATTAGTGTACCTCATCATCAATGATTGCATCACTGCTTATCAGCTGGTAGGATTTTAGTAAGAACAGATTTTAACTATAAAAAAAACTGTCATAATCATCATCAACTACCTGCCTATGTCATGTGAGGTCGGCACAACTGGTTTTTTGCTTCTATTCTGTCCTGTCATCCGTCATTTGACTTTCAAACTTTATTGGTCTTATAAACAATATATATAACTATACTTATAACTATATAAACTAAAATTTACTTTACATTACATCACTGCCAATCTTTGTTTACGTTACTGATGTAAATACAATCAAAACCACATGCGATGTACGAGTAATATCGCTTGACATTGTGTGCTTGGCATTCGTCCAATACGCAATGTGACGTCACTGCGGTTTAGTGACCACAACGACATACACTGGTAGCAGTCTGTAGGGAGGTAATCAGTGTATCAGGCGGGATGTAACTGCTTTTGTACGTTGATGAAAATAGAATTAATAACGTTGTAATAGACTAAACAGTACACAGTACAGTAAGTTTTTATTTCATTTTTAATGGCCGGCAAAACTTGGATACACTGTAACATATTTAAAAAAAAATCTAAAAACAAGATTTTTTTTTAAGGTTAGTGTTACAATTTGTTATAGGTTAGTACCACAGTAATAATTATGCAACAGTAATGAATTTAAAATTAATATTAATAAACTAAATAAAGACAATACATCGCATGAAAAAATAAACATTAAAATAGCAAATTAAATTACAAATATATTATATAATAGGTCAAAAAAAGAAATAGATTAATTAATTAAATAGATTAATAGATTAATTCAAATAAAATTCATAATTATACTTACTTTATACAACAAAATTGAATGGTAATCGTAAAAATTCACTTACAAAGAACACATAGTATGTAAATCATAAATTGCTATTAATTATTATGTGGAACTGGCCAAATGAATCAAAATACGCATTGATAAGATCACGTCAACCGTTTATCAGTTTACAAAGGCGTGGGACGAGAGAGCTTGTGCCGAGTACTGTTCTACGGGGAGGGGTGGGGTTGCGACAGTCGTTGAGAGGATCCAGCAGTTAGGACTCAAGGTGGCACTGCACAAGTCCGAGGCCATGTGCTTTCACGTGCCTCCTACCGTTAGTTGGGAACCAACGGGTTCCCAACTAACGGTAGGAGGAGTTCACATCGGCGTCGGGTCGACGATGAAGTACCTGGGACTTGTCCTCGACAGCCGATGGAATTTCGAGGAGCACTTCCGACGTCTGGCTCCCAAACTCAATCGGACGGGGGCTGCTCTCAAGCGGCTCCTGCCGAACCTTGGGGGTCCAGACGCCTTCTGCCGGAGGCTCTACGCCGGCATCGTTCGGTCCATGGCCCTTTATGGGGCACCAGTGTGGGCGCCGTCGCTGCGTAAACGCCCGGCGGCCCAGCTGAACGCCTGCCAGAGGGTCATGGCCATCCGGATGGTGCGGGGATACCGCACGGTGTCCCGCGAGGTGGCGAGCCTCCTTGCTGGCCTACCACCATGAGATTTGGAGGCAACAGTCCTTGCACGCATGCACGACCAGCGCGTGGAGATGCAACGCCGGGGCGAAACTCCGCTGCCCGAACATGTCGAGGCGTGGCGGAAGGAGCTCCGGCGGGATCTCATGGTGAAGTGGAAACAGCGACTGTCGCAACCCAGCGCTGGGCACACCGTAATCTCGGCGGTAGTGCCCCTCTTTGAGGCGTGACTGGATAGACCTCACGGCGTCCTCACCTTCCGCATGACGCAGGTTCTCACCGGACATGGGAAGTTCGGGAGATTCCTGCACCGGATTCGTGCGGAAGAGACGTCCGGGTGTCGCCACTGTGAGGCGAGCCCGGAGGACACGGTGGAGCACACGGTGGAGGTGTGCCCTGCTTGGGAAGAGCATCGCCGTGTCCTCGTGGGGGTGATCGCTGGCGGCGACCTCTCGCGCCGGGCCCTGGTTCAGGCCATGGTCCGCAGCGAAGAGGAATGGCAGGCGGTCGCCTCCTTCTGCAAAGCAGTAATGCTCGTAAAGGAGGAGGCCGACCGCATAAGGCAAAGGCAACAGCGCCCTCGCCGTAGCCGTCGCCGCCGCGATCCTGCCGATATCCGGCCACCGTAAACACTGGCTCGCGGACGGTGAGCAATGGGTAGCTCGCCGTCCGGTCGTCTGGTAAGACCGAGTCCAAGTCGTCAACGGCGCTCACCGTTCCCGCGCGCCTCAAGGAGTTGTCAGCAAACTGCCTTCAGGGTCGAAGCCTCCTGGAGCCTAGAGGGTGGTGCAAACTGTTACCTCGACTCCAGGAATAAGGCAAGGAAGGTACGGGGTAGGTTTTTTAGTCAGTAAGAGTCTGACACTGGTCTCCCGCTCCGCCCAAGAGCGGGTTTCGTCATTGGATGATTTTCACCTACCATAAAAAAAAAAAACGGGGTGGGGTTACAAAGACGTAACAGGAGCACGAGAGAGTCTAGCAGGAGCTCGAAACTGAAACTTACTTAGTAATTGGGGACAGTCAATATTGAAACAATGAACACAATATCAAGTCCATTGGTTCCGAGTAAAAAATAGAAAAGGTTTTTTTTGTAATAAAATTTTATCACAACATTGGGCACAATAAAAAAAAAAAAATACGCGCTACCATCAACTTGGACGCGGTCCTTATAGGACGAGTGGATGGCGAGCTACCCATTGCTCGTTGTCATCAAGCCTGTACCTACGGTAGCCCGCGCCTGCGATTGTCCACGCTCGGTATAATAATATATAGACACGTACTATTGATGGCGCTTACGCCTGACCATCGCTAAGTTCATTTTTGTTTGCACTCGAAAACAAAACTTCAAAAGTTTGTTTTGATGTTTTCCGGATTTTATTTTTCCTGTTGTTAATTTTATCCTGTTACTTGTTTGTCAGTTATATTGTAAGTCATTTCCATTTAAGGTCAAGTTGTTTCTTTAAAGCTTGATAGGTAAAACACAAAATAAATATTGTTTTAGTTCATTAAGTCTCGCACGCTTATAGTCTTTTTGTCGCGTAATTTTGTCTGTAATTACGGTAGTCGAAAGGTTAATTAAACTAGATGCCTATCTTTTTTTTAATTGATCTGTAAACAATTAAAACGAATATTTATAGATTCAGATTATAGTATTTTTTTATTTTATCTTACGGGGGCACGCGCGTGGTGAGCAAAATGCCACCTGGCGTAAGCCTTTTTTTGCGTCTTTCAGGGCACTTAGAACGAAGTTTTGTATCGTAATTATATTTCGCCATATTCCTTTTAGTTAATACTAGCGACCCGTCCCAGATTCGCACGGCTACTGATATTGAACTATGCATGTATTATGCACATAAACCCTCCTGTTGAATCACTCTGTCTATTAAAAAAAACGCATCAAAATCCGTTGGCCGCCCCATACATAGGGAAAGCGGTAAGCAACATTGTTTTATACTATGTAATGATTATCGGCTTTCAATAAACAAATAATTATCTACCACAATATTACATCACAAAACAAATCTAAATCAGTGCCACTACTGGTGGCGTACACAATGTAGGTAATCAACACTGCGATTTACATAAAGTTAACGTGTTTCTAGCAAGCAGCAACACTTAATACTTCCTGCATAATGTATTTCGTCGTCTGAAGCGTTCGGTCTGAGCTTCGCTGTGCCAATCTCGTCTTGTACCAGCTATTTACTTTACATAACTACTTATGACCGAGATGTTGCTCTTCTTTACTCACGCGTAAAATCTTACATTATCTGTAGGTAATGAAAACACTTTTTTTTTCTTAATATAATTCTGATTTAACCTTTCCAGTACCGTAATTAGAGACATAATCGATAGACGATAGAGAGAAGTGTGCGAACGGCGGCGTTCGCTTGAGGCTTAAGAGTTTAAACTGCGTCCGTTGCGTCATAACATCGGGTTTAGCTGAAAACTAGCGTCAGGGATTAGTTTTCTAGCATTCATGCTGAATTGAACTTGCTCGTATTTTGATGCAGTTTTGACGTACACAATTGGATTTTTGCTTGTTTTTGTTTCGTTTTGTACTTACTTAACTATTGTGTCTGTATGTGCCTTATGTTGTAACAGATATTTTTTTTTTATTCTTTCTATTTATACCAACGCCAAGCCATGTCAATGATAGCATCATTATAATCGATATCATGAATAATTCCAACTCTAATAACAACCTGCATAACAGTAGTTAATTACCATCTAAACTGTTCGGATAATGTGTCAAATAATCAACGCAACTTATTACATTAGTCTCATCATCATCATCAACCTAGCGCCCGTGCCGGTTGCTACCTTGGCTTTCACCTCGGTGCCCGGGGTCCGCTTTCCTTCCTAGACGCCTCCACTTCGCTCGGTCTTTCGCGTCCCTTGCCTCAAGCCCATTAGCACGCATGTCGTCCTTTACGACGTCGATCCAACGCCTCTTAGGCCTACCTCGTTGTCCGGGTCCCGGCGAAGGCGGCATGGCGAGGCATCTGTTACCCACGTAGTCTGCCGGTTTTCGTAAAACGTGGCAATACCAGCGTAAGCGGCCCTCCTGCAGTTAAGTTAGTTAACTTATTATATTAGTCTATTATGTATTATATATTTATGAAGTTAATTAGCCCAAAGCAGTGGAGGCCAAGTAGTAACGACCCTAACTAACTCCGAGCTAATTTCAGAAACTACTGTTCAAATTGAACCTTTTCGAAATTAATTCTTTTAGTATTAAATAATAAAGTTTATAAGGCTGTATCATCATTCTTCGAAAAGAAAAGAAAGAAAAAGGAAGAACTTTTCTAACTCTTAGCAAAATATTCAATCTTAAGAGAAGTTTACAGATTAAGAATAAAAAAATGATAATAAAGTCAACACCATGCTTCGGCCAATGAGATCAGAACAATAACCAAAGACATCGGTGAACCCACAGGAGACAGTTTAAGTAATAACCAGCTGATCCCCAAATAACCAATCCAAATTTTAGTAATAATAGATTTTAGATAAATACACCGTTAAATTTTAGTCGTTTTAATCCCGAAGAGGGTCGATCCAGTACATGAAACACTATCGATTTGTGTAGATAAAATAAAAAAATAAAGTACTTTTTTTCTTAATCTCTTATTGATATACGCATTTACGAAATTAATTTCTTTAAGTAAACGAGTCATTGACCTTGTAGGTAGTTGTCGGTCGTTGCGTACTAAATACCTACAGGTCATTGAACTCGCCCAGCCGACGTTTACTTAAAGAAATCAATTTAGAACATGCGTAAATTAATTCGAGTTTAAAAAAAAAGTACTTTGTTTTTTTATTCTAACTTTACCAATCGATAGTGTTTCATGTAATGAATCGATCCTCCAAGGGATTAAAACGATCAAGAATTAACGGTGTATAGTTTTGAAGCAATCAGTCCAAATGCGGTTAAACTAAGTCGAAGTTCTTCCATAGAAGAAGTTCTGTGTGGACCAAAAAGTTTATGTTCATTCTTATAATCAGTAGTTTTCTAGAATTTATCTAATTTACGTTTATTACTTGGCTTTGGTTTTATCTTCTTTTATTTTTTACATACCAGAACATAATACTGCATTAGGTGGGCACGTGTTGTTTCACACCCATTTCATGGAATTACGTTGAATTTATAGCAGATTACCGGCTCATCCTGCGTTTGTAAGGATTTAATTGCTTTGTTTTGAATAATGAACACTGGAATAATAATTCTGAATGTACTTGTTTTTTATTAAATTAAATGAAACATTGTAAAACCAGAGATTTGTTGTATTCTCCAAAAGGTCAAAATAAGGTATACATTCTTTGCTTGTGTAGCACATTGTCATTTTACTAGTTTTAGTAAAAATTCCATTTTATGATCACATTCCTAGGAAGGCAGTGGGATATTTTGAAAGAGTTTATGTTTACCGTCTATGATGAAAATAAATACCAATAATCATCAATGATATAATAAATGATATTGGCATTGATTTTTTTTTCTATATTTGTAATAATTCAATCATACGGTTAAAATTCTCTTTTTATTTGGTTTATTCAAAAGTAAAACATGTATTCGTATATTGAGTGAATCAAAATGAATTTTCTCATTAAGTAATGGAACAAGTGTATTACGAAGAAGGTTTATTATTTCTTCGTAATTTCCAAAAGGGTCCTAGATTACAAACATATGTAGTTTCAGACCACTAGAATCCAATCGTGTCTAGATTGCGGTTATAGGCATACAATTGGTACAGAAATAGTATTAGACCCGAATCGAGGATATAGTTACATAATACACAATACAGTCCATATTGATAAACCCAAACTACTTACCCAATATCAAGAGGATCCTAATCTCTTAGAAAAGGTTTGTAACATTGAAGGTCTATTGCTAATAACATCATTATGCTGGTATCTGAACCAAAGTACTTTTGTTGAGTTAAATAGTTAAGTGCGTGTCTGTACTAGTGTATTTTGTCTTGCCGATTTAAATTTAAACCAAGTTGAATTAATAAAAAGTTTAAAATTGATAATAAAACTTTCAAAATGACTATAATTTAGTATAAATTGCAGGTAAGAAACAGAAATTTTACAATATGGATAAAATCTGAAAAACTTTGACATTTGACACAAACTTTGTACTGGACGACACTATAGCGACAGTGCCGTGAGAAGAGATATGGAAGAAAATGCAATCGTAGTATCAAAGCAAGGTTGGATGATAAGAACTTTCATTCTACGATGTTGAATTTGTGTGACGTCACCTCTTTTTGTAGTTCATCTGTGGTATAGACCCCGCAAAATATTTATTTCAAATTATATAAACTAGTGCATGAATGCAATCCTTGATCCGATTTTATAGCTACTAACCTGAGGGTAAGCAGTGATACAATTGTTGATAGTGAAGCGGACTAGTATCCTTAAGAAAACCTTATTTTTAATCAATAGAAAAGACGAAGAAGAAGTAAGAAAATTGTTCTAAATCTTTGAAGTACGCGGTATAAACGACAAGGCAAAAGAACTAAAGGTTTTGATTTTTTATTCAATTATTTTAAAACACAGGGGCGTATTTTACTGGATACATTTAGGTTAGGTAAAATGAATAATTTATGCATTTTTTCTACCGTGTTTAAATTGCCTGTACTTAGAAAATTAAATGCTAAAGCAAACATAATTTGCAATTCTGATCTTTATGAATTTTAAAATCAGTTTCGTTTATATTCCCAACTTCATGAAAAACAGCTTGTCTGTCTAATATTTATACAATCCTAAATCCTGTGAACCATTACAACTGAATAAAATAACAATAGACTACGGCCGTGAAACGCGGAGCTACTAATTAATTCTATTAGTTAAGAACATTTCGTCTCTGTCTGGAAAACATTTCCAATGAATCTGACGCGTTCTGTCTAAAAAAGCTCATTATACATAATTATGTTCTTCGTTTAAGTATAATTATTCCATTGCACACACACGTCGTGTCAATTCAGGCTTGGTTTTAACAGATGGCTGGACAGCGAAACTATATAGACATAAAAAAGTACCGAGGTGACCTTAGGCATTTTCTAGAAGTCAACCTTTAATAAATCTTCTGATATAAATCTTGTTATCAATTTATATAAAATGCTATTTTCGTTGTCATTTTCTAACTCAATAACGGGGTCACCTATCCAAACTAAATGTTTAGGCTTTGTTCGGAATATTTAGTAGATGGTTTATGTGAAGTTTGCACAACATCGGTCGAGCGGTTTTCCATTTATTACATTTTTCTGTTACCGAGAGTGAAGCCGCGGGCAAAAGCTAGTCTTCTATAGATAAGTGTGAACATAACCACATTTTTGCAGTAATTTCTAATATGAGGCAAGGCAACTTGTTTTATCATAAACACAAGAACAAAGAAAGAAATTCCATGTTTGTCTTGCGATTGCCTTCTCGGAATAAGGCAAGTTCTGTAGTTACCCGACATCCAAGTTTGTTAATCTCATGTGTCTTTTGTGGGAAATCGAAGGAGTGGGAAAAAACGCGTTCGGGTTGGTGTTATCCCATCAAGCGATAAGGAGCATTGACCCGCTTTTTTAAACTAAACAAATAAATAAGTAACCAAAATAAAAAAGTAAAATGAAAACTTAAACAGGAAAAAATAAGATTTACGGCCAAATAAGTTTCGGAAAAATATGTGAAAAAAAACGACAATTAAGAATTTTTCAACAAGAAGGTCAACAAGTTGCACAGTTTATTGTATGTACTCGACATATCAGTGTGTATGTACATTTGGCGCCCAAGGGGATATTCCGTCTTCTAATTTTTTCAGAACACGCCGATTACCTCACAATGTTTTTCTTCACTGTTTGACAAAGCAAAACGGCTGTCTAGGTTTGCGCCCATGACGTACAACATAAGTCAGGTCTGCTGTCCTGGGCCCCTATTACTCGTTTAACGTAGTCTATATAGTCTAGTCCAACAATAATAATACGTCATGAGTAAAACTGTTATGGCAAACAGTCCGCCACATTCAGTTAGTGCCCATTAGGAAGAAGTTACGCTTGATGGTTACAATGTCGTTAAAGTCTGGTGTCAGTGAAGATATTATGGCTTCATCAACGTCCTACACCTAAACTGATATTGCTAACAGTCTTATAACAATAATTATTTCATTTCCTACTTAAAGCAATACGATGTGAATTTTTAATTCTTGCGATTATGACCTTAAAGTCTTCATTTTAAGTTCTGTTAATTAATTATAATGATTCTATTATTAAAAAAAAAACGGTAACAAAAAATTATACTCTCATAACTGCTTTTTTATATTATACATTCTGTTTTCTTTCTTTATCATATGTGTGAATTTATTGTGTGTAGCAAGAAATAAAAGACTTTTTTTATTTTTATTTATTTATTTATAATTATAATTATTTGATATTTATCATAGTATTTATTAGTTTATAATATTAGCATATATTATTATTATATAAGTCACTTAATTTATATTACAATCTATTTTAAATATCTGTTGTTTATTTATTCTGCACACCTACCATAGTGTTATCTTTTTTAACCCAAAGTGTTGACTGGTAGAGAATACCTGTAGCATTAAGTCCGCCTATGTACCACTACTGTACATGAAGATTAAATAAATAAATAAATTACGGGAATGTTGTGAGCAATAACATCAGATTATCGTAGGAGCTTAGGTATGGCTTTGGCCAGTAAGAACCCTCAAATAAAAAACAATTGACGAAATAGCAAATAGAGGTTCATAAGCATAAGCGTAAATGTATTCAGACTGCTTACGTTCAGTAGCAAGTCTACAAGAAACTAGACCACGTGCCACTATCCTATCCTCCACATTATTATACATAGCTTGACCCAGTAACCAGGCATTCAAATCTCGCTTTAGCCCGAGACTGGCCTCAAAGGGAACCACTATAAACTTTTATGAAACGAATCAAAATGGGACGTGCGTCTTTTGAAATTGCACGCTTTGAACCGTACTGTTAGTAATGTTAGTCTTGAATCTAGATTGTGGACAGTATGTGTACGTGTACTTAGCGTGATGAGGGATAGGATAATAAATTCGGTCTCATCAGAAAGCTTAGTCACCCAAAGGGCAATAAAAAGAGCTTGGAGGTTATTTTGTTATGTGATCAAATTAGGAATGAATTTACCGCAGGAACCCCTCGGACGTCGGGGGGCGTTGAACCCTTTCTTAAACAAAAAATAAGTATAGAAAAACTTTCACCGATTTTTTCTAGACAACAATCTACACTATAATAATATAATAAAGTTTGTTTTTTTATTTTTTTTGTTTTTTTGTTTGTAGGAGGTAATCTCTGGAACTAATGGTTCAATTGGAAAAATTTTAGGAACAATAGAAAGCTGCTTTACTCCTGAGTGACATAGGCTATAAATTATTTATATAAGTAACATGGATGTTAACCGAGCTAACACGACAAGAAATTTTCCGCAGACGAAGTCGCGGGCAGAAGCTAGTAAAGTATAAAAACCGGTACGGTAAAATAAATTTCGTACAAATGTGTGAAAAAAAAAACAATGACGAATATTTCAAGGTCAGCAAGTTATATAGACATAATATATGTACCTACAATCGGCAAAGGGCATTAAATAGAGCTTGGAGCTAGTTTTGTTATGTGATCGAATCAGGAATTAATTAATTCGCAGGAGAATCAATGTTACATTTGGTTGTTGACCAACATACTCCTAGCCCGAAAAATGATCAAACTTAAGTGACTGTGGGCTGGGCAAACATTTAGCTTGCATATCGCTCGCGGGTTGTTGATGCTAAGATGCACTAGTTTATTATGAGCCTATGTCGGTAACCTTGGCTCTCTTAAGAATATCTTCGTTTCTGATATGATCACGTAGGAAAACTCCGAGTACAGCCCTTTCTATTGTTCTTCGGGCCACTTTAAGCTTTCTAGTGCCTTTTTAGGCCTATTGTAAGCAATCTTGTTTCAGAAACATATGTGATCACTGGCAATACGCACTGGTAATAGACTTTTGTCTTGAGATACTATTATTATTATTATTGCTAGCCTGTGCTGTCCCACTGCTGGGCAAAGGCCTCCCTCCATTCCTTCCATTTATCTCGGTCGCTCGCCATATCGTTCCAATTCCCAAGGAAGACATCCAGGTCGTCCCGCCATCTCCTTCGTGGTCTGCCGCGGCCCCGCGTCGCTGTGTCCGGGCACCAATCCTGTGTTTTACGGGCCCACAGCTCGCTAGACATGCGGTAGGCATGTCCTGCCCAGTCCCATTTAAGTTGGGCAGCCTTTAGCCTTGAGAAACTGTTGTATGTTAAATGAGAAGACCAGGACCGTTTGTTATGATGACACTTGGGGCGCCTATATCTAACTGTCGACGTCTTACGGCTGAAATGATGATGATAATTACTTATCATACATAATTGATCCCAGTGCATATTTTTAATAGAATTAGGAATTAATTTAAAGAGAAAAAAGCATCGTACTTTATGACACTCTTTTTTTTTTCAGAACGAAAGATGTTCTGCCATCAGAACATCTTTTGTTTCAGTTTGTTTGACATTAAACAAATTAATTTCGTTTATCCCAATTGAAGGTCTGAACAAACCGATAACTAAGTTAGTCTAGACTTTGATGCAATTAAACCGGAATGTCTCAAGCCCTGGTACAAATTCGGGTATATTGCGGCCTGTGTAGGAGGAGGTTGGGGAAGGGAGTAAGCCTCGGTATCCGCACATAGCGAGATGAGATCTTTAGATATGATATGGTGCATTATAATATGAAATTCATTGCTCTTTTTCATGAAATATTATTATTGCGTATAAAGAAAAAGAGTCCCAGCAGTGAGAAAAATATAAGGCTGGAACTATGAAGTTGTATAAGTTTTTTTTTTGACACTAACACTATGGATGTTTTATATCCGAAATAAAGTTTATTATTATAAAGAAATATTTTATTTGTAGGTATTAATGGAATAAGAAACATTTTGAGCAAAGTTTTCTTCTGTTATAGGTTGGTCTAAAAGGTTTCTGACCTCTGTGTGTGTCTTTTACCAGCTAATTAAAATTTATCACTTTGAGATAACTTGGCTTTCAAAGGTCACTGGCCTTGAGGAGGAAATCGTTGGCCCTTCAGACAAGGAAAATGAAATAATATCTGTCTTCTTGTTAATACCTAATATCTTGTAGGTATATTTATTAAGTTAGAAATTTTTTAGACCTTCTGTGTGGAACAAAATCTTTTTTTAGGGTTCCGTAGTCAACGAAAAGCTCTTAAAGTTTCGTCAAGTCTTTCTGTCTGTCTGTCCGTCCATTGATAGAAAATTAAAAAAAATATATATTATTATGAACTATAATTGTAATTTAAGTATATAATTCATTTTTTTACATATTTTATCATCCTGAACGTGCCTTCATTCAAATAAAAAATATTTAAATCTTTGAATATTTGATATAAAACTTGATCAATAGTATATTTGATCTTAGACCATTCGCTGCAGGCATTGTGTCTAAGACCTTGCTACCTAAAGCGTTTGCAATTTGCGTATTCAAGGAAGGAAACCGGATACCTTGCGGTATTCTGAGAAACTCCCGAAGATAGCCAATATATGCAGATGTGGCTTAAGGAGAAGCTGTACACGATAGTGCTTTTAGATCAGAGCGATATATCTCGACAAGTGGCATGGGAATTCCAATTTGACGTTATTTTATGTTTCTGCATTTATACGTTATTCAAAAATTGTTGTAAGGGTTCGGTACCTCAAAAAGAAAAAACAGTAACATTATAATATCACGTTGTTGGCCGTTTCGTTTCTGTCAAGACCCTTTAACTTGGGAACGCGTGGAATTCTCTTAATAATCTATAATAAAGCACAAAGTCTAATCTAAATAATAAATCTTTTATTATATATTATTTATGAAAAAATTAAACTTCTAAGTTAACGAAAAAGAAAGATACCCATTTATGTTGCAAAAAACGTAGGTATGTTTCGCCCCTTCGAAGAAATCAAAATTCATAAGGTACATCCCGTTGACTTAGAATCCTGAAATTTTGCATGAAGCAAAGTACCATAAGTATAAGAAAACATTTGGAAACTGTTAATTAATTTTTACATCATAAAAAAAACTATTCCGTTATTCGGAAAAAAATTAACTGTTTTATAGGTAAGTTTGTATGGAACTGAAAGTGCGTGGGTCCGACTTGCACTTAGACTTGCGACTTGGACTTGCGATTATCTGTCGCATCGCTAGCGGGGCCTCAGAAAAAGATTTTTAGATTTTTGCTTACCAAAAAGCATGTGTGTAATTTTATTACTTTTATTTTACCATGTCCTATCTAGTTGAGAATCCAAGGCTTCAAATAATTTGTTACCTATATTTGTTTATGTCATTAAACTTTAATCTATAGAGTTAAAATAATTAAGAAATGAATGTGCCTTAAGCACTGTTTATTCTGAAGGAACCTTCATTAACGCAGAGAACTCACCTTATGCTTTAATGCAGAGAGAGGTCGTGACCCCACAAGGTCATGACCCCCGGCCTCCGGTAAAACGATGATGTTAAGACATTTTTCTTGACTAAGTCGGAATTACCATTCAGGGTAATGAGATGCGGCTAAACGTAGTATTTGTAAAGTTTTCAGTATCAGTAGGTACGTATTAAGACTTTTTTCAAGAGCGATTTGGGTTATACAGAAAAGAGAAAAACAATTCATTCACGGGAAATGAGGTAATCTTAAGACTAGCCTAAAATTATTAAAATTTGTATAAGTGAAATATACGTCACGTCTTTGCAAAACTGTTCAACGCTCAGCATAATGGCCATGACAAGCCCACAATGCTGGTTTTCAACGTGTGCTGATGACGGTGTCGACACAAAGACTTCAGGATCTTATACTTTGCGAATAGATTGGAACAAAAAAGAAAAAAAAAAAACATAGCAGTGTAAAGTCGGGTGTTTAGGAGACAAATGAAACGAATGAGGTTCGAGAATACACTGGCTATGTTGGAATAATCATACCTTATTATATATCTTACAACTTCACAGCTGTTAACCTTTTGAGTACCGCAATTAGAGACATAATAGAAAAACAATAGGTGGGTGTGCGAGCGCCGACGTTCGCTTGTGGGACACTAAAGAGTTTCATGCGTTACCAGGAGGCCACATGTGCAGAAGCAGTCATTATTACCAAACAAGATGTCTTAATAAATTTTAAATGTAATCATAAATGAAAAAAAAAATAAAGGGGATAAATTGGCAACATGACTACGCGTCGGTGATCCTGTAAAGACGCAATCGGCGATATTGACAAAGGTCCTTCTGATAGTTACTTATTTTAGCTGAAACTTATTTATTTGTGTCTCTCTTGCAGTTGTGTGTCGCGGCTGAGATCAAAACGACGAAGGACGGAAAAATGTGTTTAGCTATTTTTAACTTTAAGCTACTTAAGTATGGTCGGTCAACTACTTTTTTTTTCTACGTGTTTTTTAGCTAGTGCACTTTTCCACACTAGTGTTTTAAACCATAAATTGCGTCGGTATAAAAAATTTGGTAGGAAAATCAAAAATTACTTAACGTCTACCTCAAAAAAAAAGTGAGGTAGAGGAGACTAACAGGCTTTAAATAAATATACCACATAATTACATACTAACTAGCAGTGAATCATAATTTAATAACAAGGTTGCCCTCAAGAGAATACATAAAGTCCTATTTACGTACGTAATTAAAGAGAGGATGTGTTGGACTGACGAGTTAATAGCCTCACGTACTGTCTTAAGTGCTTATGTTAATGTTGTAAATTATGCAATTAAGAAATGAGAACTTCCACTTATATTCTGAACCGTAGCTACGGCGTAGCAAGTCTACGAGGTTGCTACGAGAGCTACGATGTCGTAGCACTAAAAATAAATGATGTCGAGCATAAAAGCGATTCCATTCCCTAAAATTAAGTTTAACTTTGAACATTGTAGTTTCGTTTTTTGAAACTACAGAATTTTTGTTTAGCAAAAATTTACAGTATGAAGTCGATCAGTCAAGACTCTTCCGGATTTCCGGACAATCACTTAGGTTAGGCTCTTCCTTAGGTTTGCGACCATACTTGCCAATGCGATGCCAACCAGACAAGGTTGTGTTGATAAGGTTTGTTTAAGAACGTATCCATTATAACTACAATGCAATATTAAAATGAATCAGGAAAATCTTGTTTTTTAAAAGCGTAGTCTTTCCGCTCTATTGTCATCCGGTCGAGTGTTGCATAGTTAATTAATTTTTATTCCTTAAATACTTCCTTGATTCTTTGAATATGCGTTTTTATTTACAATTTTAATTATAATGACTTTTAGGAGAGTGGAATAGGTTTTAGATAACCATTTTTTTTTTATATTTAAGTTGGATTTTCTGAAGTAAGAGTCCTGGAGGAAGAGTGTCCTTCAGTAAGTAAGTGTGGTTTTAATCGGTAAAAGTTTGTCACGCTCTCACATGGGATGAGTACTCAACACAAAAAAATAATAGTTCAAAAATTCATTTTAAATAACGTGATTTTTTATATCACGTAGTTTAAAATAAAAATGAATGAAATAATAAATGAATAAAAAAATTTATGAATTAAATATATTTGAACTAGCATGGAAAAATCTACTTTCACGCGGTCAGCTCGCGTGAAAGTACGTTTTTTCATGCAAACTCTGGCGTGCAACCAGAGTTTTAATTTTAACCCTTTTTTAGTGCTTGCCTACGTCATAAACAAATGAAACTTTGAGTAAAATTTCATGCTCCTAATTCCAGTAGTTTGGGCTATGTGTCAGTCAGTTTCTCCTTTTATATTTTGTTGGTAACTGAAGATGAGTCAACATCTCGTGGGCGACTTTTATTATTCGACGACCATCACACAACGCCGTCTAATCTCAAGCTAAGCAGAGCTTGTGTTATGAGTACTAGACAACTGATAAACATACTTATATATTTCTAAATACATACATATTATAGATAAATTACACCCAGACACAGAACAAATGATCGTGCTCATCACGCAAACATTTGTCCTGGGTGGGAATCGAACCCACGACCAGTATCAGCCAGTAGTTTATAAAAGGAGAACCAATAAAAGAAGAACCTCTTTTTTCATTTGGACGGCGTTCGAGACGGACGTGCTATCTGACCATTATCGTGTGCTTTGTTATTTTCTTTAGGTCATGTTTTTGTTATTTTGTTAGCAAAATAGAACAATCAGTGTTCTATCTTGCTTTATGTATTAACTTTATCTACACTAATATAATAAAGAAGTAAAGTTTGTTTTTTTGTTTTTTTGTTTTTTTTTTGTTTGTAGGAGGTAATCTTTGAAAGTACTGGTTCGATTGCAAAATTTTTTCATGATAGAAAGCTGCTTCATTTCTGAGTGTCATAGGCTATATTTTATGATTATGAATAATATAATAAAGTAGTAAAGTTTGTTTTTTTATCTCGATAAATTGTATAGGAACAGAGTTAAATATGTTAAAAAAAGAAATTTTCCGCGGACGAAGTCGCGGGCAGAAGCTAGTTTGATTAATATTTAGTCTTTTACTTCTAATGATAAAAATTTCTTAAAAATGCAAATTATCTGTTTCACTTATGATTCCTAAAAATATTTTTAAAGATTGCTAGACGAATCAGTTCAAAAAAATGGCTTTTGAATTCTGTATATACAACATTCTTGTTAAATCGATATCATTTCTTACAGATAGAATTGTAAAGTTCACAAAGCAATTCATTTAAACTTGTCAGTACAACTTAAAGACGAAATCCATTTACTGTCAAAGTCTTTTAAAAACCCGTTTGCTGCTGAACGTTTTACCGAGTGGAACTAATTTCATTTGTAAGCGATTTTTAAAAAGGATTTTTAAATTGGTTTCTTAAACTTAATTTTTTCTTGTCGATTTTTTTTTTTGCCTTGTTCAGCTAAGTCGGAATTATTATAAGATCACTTTATTGTTCATTTGTCCGTCCAACAATAATTACGAAACTCTCGACTGTAGCAGCGTGACAGCTAACAGAGATAGCAGGGACAGAGTATGTCGATTTAACGATTCTTAAAAATTTATTACGAACTGTTTTTTTTTTTAATTAAATCTCAAGATAATTATCTAAATAGGAGCAATGCTGGCCGAGTGGTAACGGCTTCGACTTACGAGTTGTAGGCCGCGAGTTCAAACCCAGCCAAGTGCATTACTTTGGGTTATTTATTTCATCAGCACTGCTCTCTAAACGAAGAAGAAAAATAACGTGAGGAACCCGGCCTGTCCTAGAACCAAAAATTGGAAGACATTTGACTGGGCCCAAGTGGTGGATTATGGCCGGAGTGAGGACGATTGAGTCCCAGCAGTGGGAACATTATAAGGCTGAAGCAATTACCTATCGAAATAATGTCGAAAACTTAAGCTTACTATCCTTAGGAGTAAATTCATGTATGCCAATGATCTATGTACGTACATATATCTGAACATACATCACAAACAGTCTGAAACGTAATTAAAACATTTTGCATTCAGTGTCTTCCTTAAAAATCTCCATAAAACGTACCACAGGAATAAATAAACTGGAAACAAAGTACTTTACTTCGTTAGGAAGTGAATTTTACAGGCGAGGAGACGGGGAGTCCTGTCAGAGAGTTACGACTTCCTACAAACAAGTTATGTACCTGAAGAGAGCAGAGTTATGCATAACGAGGAGTTAAAGATGTGACGAAATTATGGCTTTTTATGTTTGTTTTATGATAAGTACGACGAATGCGCTGTTTTATTAGAGTTGTGTTATGGAGAGCTTCTATGAATGAAATGGTTTGTGTTTTCGAGATAGTTTTTTTTTGGTGGCCTGTTCTTGGGCGGAGCGCGTGATAGTATTAGACTGCTATACTATCTCCCGCTCCGCATTAGACTAAACGACCTACCGTTTCTACTTGCCTTAGTTCCAGGGCCCTGTGTGTGTGTTCCGCTTTAACTGCAGCACTAAAATACTCGTCAAGAGGAATCATATAAGCCCAAACTAGAACGGATTGCGTCATTCAATTACCGAATTCCTATGGTCACTTTTCAGCTTCATCATCAGATCAGCTCCATGTCATAATAATATTGCATTTTGACGCGATTTACATAATATATGTATGCGAAATTTCAGTTCAATTGGTAACCGCAAAGTTTATCAGAATTTGTTGGCAAGATTTAATCACAAACATCCAGTCTTGAAATAACGTAATAGAATAAACAGGTAACTGGAACACGAAGCCACATATTGTGTTAGATTCAATTTCCGGACATACATAGCTGTATTCTGCTTCAGATTTCATTGTAGAGAGCTACAGTTTTATTTTATAACACAATTTACAACGATATGAACCAGGAAAACAAAAGAATCCAAGGATGAATTATTACTACCGTTTTGTTGTAGGTTGTTGTAATAAAATCGAGAATAAAAACGAATCCATAAGTTTTATTGATTTTTTTTCTCTCTTTCCTACTTTCATTAGCTAATAAAATTGCATGTGCATTTAATATTTAGATCTGTTAATTTGTTTTAACTTTTAGTTCACGACTGGATACTGATTTTCCATTTGAAGGGAGAAATCATCAAATACTTATCTTTTCCCACATTCTAAAGTCCTAGTAACTCTTTCAAACAATCCCATGTGGTGGCAACGTACACTAAGTTACTTAGGCTGGCAATATAAGTATATAATGCAATTGCAGCTACCCTGGCGCTGGGTGAACTGGTTCAAAATAAGAAGATGGAAGTTGACTGTATTTTATACGGTGGGTGAGTACGTGACCTTACAAACGCAGCTGTCGGGTAACGAAAATTAGTACGAGTAAGGAAATCAGATAAGAAACACGCGCACTAACCTTACTTGTCCGTCGAGATGGGGCTCGTTCAACTGGAACCACTGACACACACTCCAAATAATGTTCTTTAACATCATCACAAAATTGAAAAACATAATTATAGGAGAAATTAGGCACAATTTATTTCGTGACACCTCGCGCGGTAATTGGTTCACGACCGATGACGAAGTAAGAGCATCAGTCAGCGCGCGTGGGGGAAAGGGACAGGAATATAGACAGGGAATTTGTTTGCAAGCACGTACTTTTACCCTCCATTTAGAAATATAAAATTACGAAACGCAATACCGTAGAATAAGTAAATACTACTTGAACAACAAACCAATAACATTTAAGCCTATAGAATCTATCAATATATATCTTTACATTATTTATTCCTGATCTGAGAGTCCAATTTAAAATAATATATTTTAGGTCAAATAAAAAATATTAGAAACCTTAATAAAAAAACTATTTCACTCAACTCGTATTTTTTATTCTTATCATTTATAGCACACATTTTTTTACTACTTACGACTTATTTTACTTTTGTGCCAAAATTCCACGTCATTACTTTCTTGAGTCCCAGTTTGTTGAAGAAGTTATAACTTGTGATAAGTAATGAGACAGCTAAGTACTGCTATAAACTTAACACTTTACAACGGTGGCTCTGGCTTATAAATAAGCAGGTACCTTTTATGCGAAAAGATAAAATATGTGAATTGTGACACTGGGTGTACTTATTTGCCATAAAAATACTTTAGTAAAGGAAGTAAACATTTATTGGATATAAATATTATCCTGTGAGGAATATCAGTGATGTAAGTCCAAAAACAGGAGTACCTATTTCACACAAATAAGACCACACTATCTTATTTATGTGAAATTGTCACATTCATTTTGAAAAATGTATAAAGTACAATGGTAATTCATACAATAAACCTAACTCATCTGTTATATAAATTTATATTAGACTATTATGTAGTTTCTGTGAAATCAACCACCGATGATACATCACGCTACTCTCAATAGAATAGAATAGAATAGAATAATACTTTATTGTACACCAAAAAAAAGCAACAATTTTACAGAAACTTATATGAATGGGTACAAAGGCGGTCTTATCGCTGACAGCGATATCTACCAGACAACAATGTACGGAAACGTGCAATTCCGGAATACGTTACACGGGTCATCACGCTGTTATATCATCAGTCATATTGCCCGATGATTTATGAAGGAAACGCCGTAAACTCAACTTACCTGAAATGAAGTGAACCCATGTTCATTTTATATATTTTCAAAAGAAAAATATTGTTGAAATATACATTTTATAGATGTAACTGGATTCTGTTACATTGCATTTCCACAATATTTATTCTAAAATTCTATTGAAGAAACTTTAAGTTACTGATGTATTAGGGGACAAAACGTCCCCCAACACGATATGCAACACTGCCAAATTGTGTAACAACATATCTCGTGTCACGTTAATGATTTGTAAAATGTAGGAGAATAATTTGCGGGACACTGGGCAACGTAGGTCGCGATAAGTATAAGCGTTGCGCGTCGTTTTAGGAGGTATTTTGTCCGCTAATGTATCTGAAGTTTTTTTTTTTAAACTAAAAATGTCACTGTGGTTATCCAGTAGCCAATATTGAATCGTGATTTCGTTATTAATACACATAGCTAGGTGCAAACTAATTTTACGATGAAAGTGCTGGTGAAGTTAATTAAAAATGCTGAAGAATCGATTGCCGATCGATTTGAGATGTATCAACCGAAAGCGTAATGGATCCACGAAGGATCAGATTTATACACCGTGAAATTTTAATGGTTGTTTTCCCTCAGCGAAATGGTTTTGTCTTGGTAATACAAACGTTTCATACAAAAATAAAATATTAAAAACAAAAAATGGAATTGTTAAGTGCAAGCTATTTATGACGTATCACAACGTGCGAGAGCTTATATTGAATAGAGAGAGAGCTTATTTTGGTTTTAATATTTAATTAATCTTCATTTAATGAGAACTTTAGTAGTATCTACAAATTACGTCAAGTGTTACTATTGTTTTTCGCTTTTTTTGAGTTGATGAATATTTTTTATTTTATAAAAAAAAATCTTTTTTTTTTACTGTATGCTTCAAAAGTACAAGTATGGCAAGTCGTTCTGCCGCGGGAAAACAACCATTAAAATTTCACGGTGTACAGTATAAAAAGTTTAAAAGAAAATTAGTTGTGGTTTCTCCACCCATTTCATCAAACAAAGTTGTTAGTTTTACTGATTCAATGAGTCCTGCGGGATTAACAACGTTTACTACCGAATTTTGGTGATCCAATTTAGATTGAAACCACTAAATAGCCTCTGATTTCAATATTTAAACGATTACAAAGGCTTTGATAGAATACTAATAGACGTCATTAGAATTTTATGGAAGGCCTTAACCATAAAGGATAATGGGGAATTTAAGAAAGAGTTTTATATAAGTTAAGGTGGACGTTATTTTTCAGTTTAGACATATAACAACAAATCAAAGTTATTGCTTTAATTTCCAGCGATGCATTGGAATGAATGAAACGATCCAGCTATCCGATCAACAAATATAGGTCAACAATCTATAGGGGTCCAGCAGGGTCGAAGCCTTCTGGTCAAGGGTTGATGTGAAAGCGGAATACTGGAGCCCTGGAACTAAGGCAAGTGGAACGGTAAGTCGTTTAGTCAGTAGAAGTCTACCCTTGGGCGGAGCGAAAGAAACACTGTCTTTCGCTCCGCCCAAGGGCGGGATTCATCATTCGATGAATTTTCCACTAAAAGAAAAATACTACCGTATACAAAACTTTATACGCTAGCAGGTCAATTGTACAAAGGCCGATTTATTACATGAGTCATTTTTTAAACTTTTCACCTTAAGGGCCGGAAAACATAAGTGCATAACGCCGCGTCGCTAAATTCGACAGCGAGTACATAGCGGGCGGGTGCGGCGCAGCAACTGTTTCAGTTCTAAGGTATTGCAGATACTGAACATTTTCAGTCCAAGTTAATTGAAACCAAATAGGAATGAAAAATAATATCTAATAAAGTCTATAAATTGTACTTCGTTTACACGTATAATCATAAACTGTTCTGAAAAACGACACACAAATCAACGCAATTGTCACTTGGCAATTAGTGAATTTATACGGGACTTTTCGCAGTTTCCAAGGTAGGAAGCGAAAAATCGTTACACAGATTCTTTGTTACCAACGAAAAATACGTGCCTTATTCTTTTTTATCTTCGTGAAACTTCTAAAATAGGGAATATAAATTTGTGTGAAACTATGACATACTCTGTTCCGAGTCCTCTTCTGTGTTCTAAATCAGAAAAGGGAAACCATATTACCCCGACTTTAACGTGAGTGAAGTCGCGGGCAAAAGCTAGTAATCTTTATTTAAAAAAAGAACTATGCATTGAAAAATTAACTAAACATACTAGTCAACTTAAAAAAAAAGTAACAAGACGTACGCCATTTTCTAGACGAAGAAAAAATTAATGACAAAATTTAATGGCATCTTACATTATTTTACCTAAAGTGGCCAGCATCTGTGGAACGTCATAAGAAAAGAAAAGAAAAGAAGTCGTGATCTAATTTAACAACGCAAGAATTTTAATATCTGTCATGACGGCGTACAATTTGTGCTGAGACGAGAATATCTGAAAAGTTATTAACTACTCGCCAGATATGTTCAAATGTTTATTTTTTTTTAAACCTTGTAGTGGTTTATCTTTTATCCTTATGATTCCAATTTAATAGTTTTTTTTTTATTGTAATCAATTGTTTTGTTTCTTTTTTACATGCATATCATAGTATAATTGGTATACTTAAAAAATCTGTTTTTAATTATAAAAAGACTTTAATATTCTATTATATAGACAACTGGAAAAACTAGAATGCATAAATCGATGAGGTTTATTATATAACATAATGAACCTCATCGATTGCATTCTAATTTTTTTTTCGGATTGCATTTGTGTGGCCGTTGTGCTGAGTCTGTCTCGAATAAATATATTTTTATTCTATTCTGTTACAAATCGTGCAACTCCTTTCGTCCATTTCTGACGGTGGTCATAGTAAAGTTTATTTATTTACTTTATGTACACACAGGAAGGAGACAAAGCATTATAAAAACAAAAAAGTTAATAGATGTCTCTTATTACATTTGTTTCATTCATTGTAGCGATTAAGATTCAACATTAGCAATGTCTAACTTATACTTACATGGCTTTGATGAATTCGGTACAAATCTTCAAAGCCACACTTTATAAACTTGTCTAATGTTCTGACTTCACTAAATCTCTTGGGTTACATGAACGCTCAGCTGTTCTCTTAACCGTAACATTTAGGATGGTTTATGTTAATTACGAATTCCGGATAGTTCGGCCTTCCTGAAATATGTCAAGGGACGTCGCAATAAACCTTAGTCAATGACCTATTTGTTCGATGAGGGTCCACAAACTTTTTTCCGGTTTAAAAAATGGAATACACGTCTGTATGCTAGAAAAATGTCCGTAGGTTATATAAGATAGGTACTCGAATAATATATATTGAACTGATACTGAATAAATCTCAAAAATTATTAAAGCAGACTTGCCTTTCATGTGTGGCGTTTTACGCGTTTTGTGTTATTTAATTTTATATCTTTCATTCTGACATTTTATATATCATATTGACATCTAATTTAACATTTTGACAATCATATCATTTTCATATTTTGAAGTTTAATTAGGTATGCATTTTGACATGTAATTTTAAGCAATGACGTCATTATAATTATTTAATATTGTATAAATAAGTGCTGACACAATTCAATAACTATTAGTAATTAAATGTGTGTGTAAAACCCTAATTTAAACAACTAGCTTAATTATATTGCAAGAATTTAGTCAAAATTGTACACTCTAGAAGTAAAACATAGCGCCCCAATGTATTGAATAAGGTCTGTGTAATGTAACTATGTTTTACAATTAATAAATGAATCTTGAATCTAAGGGTGAGGTCAAACTAGCGTAATTTTGTGAGTCGTGAGTCCCAGAATTTCGGTTGCAGAAATATCTCAGTAGGTAGGCAGACAACTCATTTTGCGTCACCGTGTGAATCAAATAGGGACTAATCTATGAAATCTAACGCAGCAGAAATTCTGCGACCGAAATTCTGCGACTCACGTCTCGCAAAATTACGCTCGTTTGGCCTCACCTTAACTGAAACTATATCTGAATATTTTTACGAATTATTGAAGCTTTCTTAAACACATTTTATTTCAATTTTAACAAAATTTACAAAAGCATAGCAAGTAATGAAATCTAATTTTTTTTTTGTCCACAACTATCGCACAACGCCATCTAGTCCGTAGTCAGTATTTAGTTATAAAGATAGCAAAAAGTTTTTACGAATATATCAAAATTTGTTGCAATCCATTCATATTCTGAATAGCCGTGGTACATGCTGGGTTGCAATACAACGTGTGCCACATAAATAAACCCGTGCTATTGTTTTGTAATGAAAGCCGCAGTGAACGCTGCTGGCGAAAACTGCACGATGATGAGGTACAGATGCGCTGGGGATGAAATAAATATTACTTTTTATTATAGTTTCTTTCTTTCATCCACCAATCCGCACTGGGCCCGCGTGGTGGATTATGGCCCATACTCTCTCCTAGAGAGGAGGCCTGTATCCTAGCAGTGGGAACATTGGAAAGGCTGCCGATGACATTTTCTTAGCAATACAGATAAGTAAGTATATTGGTTTTTTTGAGGTGGCAAATCATTCATTGACTTCTCCGCGTTAGGGTGTAGCGAGGTGTGTCAAATTTTTGGTAACTAAAACGGCTCGGTCTTTCAGAAATAATCCGTTGCCCTAGTGGGCATCGGCCTTACTGGGTACGGTTCTGCAATTTTTTTTTTGCGGAATCGCGTCGACGGCGTGTTGGTTTTCATATGTTTATGAAAACCAACACGCCGTCGATAATTGAGACTTAATCTTGTAATTGTAAGACAGGAAATACATTTTCAAGAAATGAGTTTTAAATGACCCAGAAATAAAACTTGAGATTCCGTCTGCCTAAATTAAAATTATATTGCACTTTTATGTGTTTTTTGTATAGAAGTTGGTTGTATTTTTTATTGTTTCACGGTTTTACCACCAATATACATAGTGCTCTCTCCTCTTAAAGTTTTGGCATTAAGTAAGATTTACTGCGGTAATAAAATACGAATGCATGAAAAGAAAAACCAGGAAAATGTTGAAACAAACAATATTGTTTTATTTGTATTTCCCTCTTCTTCCTAAGATAGTGTTTGAACTTTTTGTGTGGCATCATTACATAGTATAAAACAAAGTCGCTTCCCATTGTCCCTATGTCTTTAAAAATACGCAACGGATTTTGATGCGGTTTTTATCCATAGATAGAGCAATTATAACAACAACAAGAGGAAGGTTTATATGTATAATACTTATATTTAATATCACATTGTACCCGTTCGTAGCTGGGGCGAGTCACTAGTTGAAAATAAATATTAAATACGAAGCAAAATTATTTTATCGTATATTTAATAAGAACTGGAATTCTAAGTGGATCTAAAAAGCCCTTTATGAGGTTCTGTTAAAGTTATAATTATTATTGTGAACTGTGTAATAATTTTGATTTAATTTTAATTTAAAAATTTACACAAAATCTAAATGAAATACATAATTACGTAAATAAGAAAAACTTAACCATACGTTTAATAAGTTATATACATATTTACAAACATGTTTAATGATTTAACTTAGTGCTTGATTTCTGTACTATCTGATGAAAAAAAAAATAAAAACATTTTCACTCTAATCTTAAAGACACATAAGTTATATGAAGAATGCAGTATACACAAAATGCATTAACCTTATAAAATATCAGAGGCGTAAAGAGTCTTAGGACACGTCTTGTGGACTCTTGAGATAAAAAACACAGTACATTAAGATGTTACTTTTTACCCGACTACGGCGAAGCAAAAGGAGGGTTATGATTTTGACCTGTATATATGTATGTATGTGTGTGGGTATGGATGTTCATCTGTTCCCTCGTAACTTCTAAACTCCTTATCAGAATTCGACAAATGACATATCATTAGAAGCGTCTTAATTGTCCGCTGGTTATAGGCTATATGGGATTTCACAAAATCTAATGTGGCGCCCTCTAGCGGACAAAACATACGAAGTAAAAAAATAAAGTTAAGATAAATATGCCGTGTTTGGTATCATTTGAAAGCGCTTTACTTGTACATTTTGAATATATATATATATTACTAGCATTTGCTTGTGACTTTACCTGTATTCATGGGCTGAGAAATCAATGAACCCAAGATTAACCTATTTAGAACTCCAAAATATGTTGAATAAAAATAAAGTTTAAAAACTAACACCCGACTACTTAAAAACACGCTCTAAAAAGTACGAAACAAGAAAACAAGAAAGCCGTGGTCGTATGCCATAAGAATAATAAATTAAAAAAAGTGGTATACGACCACGGCTTTCTTGTTTTCTTGTTTCGTACTTTTTAGAGCGTGTTTTTAAGTAGTCGGGTGTTAGTTTTTAAACTTTATTTTTATAGAAACTTGGTTATTAGCGGTTGTTGCAATACGAGAAATATTTTTCTTGTAAAATTATGAATTTATTTTTCACTGTTATTTTAAATGGAAATCATTTTTCACTCCGTTAATATTCTTTCACCAGATCGTCGGTCCACCTTGTAGGGGGCTTGCCCACGGAGCGTCGTCCGGTACTCGGTCGCCGCTCGAGAACCTACACACACCCTCGAGATCGTGGGAAGCCTCTGGATGCGCACAGCACAGGACCGATCGTTGTAGAGATCCTTAGGGAAGGCCTATGTCCAGCAGTGGGCGTCGTTTGGCTGACATGATGAATATTCTTTCATAAATTGCATAGTTTCAGTAACATTTTTTTTACTCAAAGTGAACTGTAATTCTAAACATTCAATTCTACTAGAGGATGATTAAAAGCGCTCGCATGTCAAAGATCTTGGTTGTTGCCTGTGCCATATGATCGTACGATGTTCACTGTTGTGTATATTTTGAGATTTGCCAAAGGCTCGTATCAATTACCACAAATGGAACTTTAGTAGAGGTAGATTATAGTTAAACGTAGCGTTTTTGTTCTTCTTTCTACGCTGCTGATTGTACCAATAAACTATTTTATTTATAGATAGACATATTTTTATAGTAGGTACACCATAAACACAACTTGGTATATTAGGACACTTAAAATTACTACGGTGTATGTGTATTTATTTTTCTTAGGTACCAATCCCATGTGGTTGAAGTCGCTGGCAGAAGCTATAGTATTTAACTAAATAGACGACAAATGCTTTAGTTAAAAAAGGTACTTAATTGTTGTAAATATATTTTTGCGATTTTTATACTTACACGATCTATCTATATTGACACCGATTACCCATCTAAGTATAAAAACTGACGAGTTTAGATAAATACAAGAACTAATAGTGGATTATGAATGAATCGGTAGGTTCAAACACAACCATATTTTTTTATTTCAATATTGAAAATACACTGATATATATATGATATATTATGATATATAATTTCCCATAATTCCTTATGATTTCTTTCTATAAAATCAGATATTCAACAAACGGGACTTTTAAGAGGCAAATAACAAAGCGGAAGACGCAGTGTTGGAAGGCCTCCAACAAGATGGTTGTGGGTATCCGATGGATGAGAGATGCACAGGACCGTTCATTGTGGCGACAATTGGGGGAGGCCTATGTCCAGCAGTGGACGTCTTTCGGCCGAAAAGATGATGATGAAATAACAAAGCTATTGACGATAATAGCTCCTTGGTTAGTTTGGTAGCTCCATATTAACTTTAACTAGCCAGTAGTAGCTGGCGCCGGGAAAATGTGGGTGAATCGGAACATCGCCGTCATTACCCGGTCATTAAGTACAACGATCGGGGAGGGGACCAACTTAACATTAACATACACATTCATGCATAAAATACTAAAGGACAGTTTTTTGATGCAGAAAATACTAAAACTATGTTTCAGGAGAACTGAAAAGTTTTATTATGGTAGGTAAAAATCATCAAATGACGAATCTCACCCTTAGGCGGAGCGGAAATCGGTGTCAGAGTTTTATTCACTAAACAACATACCCCGTTTCTTCCTGGCCTTGAACCCAGGGTCCCGGTGGTATGCTTTCGCGTCGACCTTTGGTCTCGGGAAGTTTCGATCAAGAACTTAGATGTTACGAATTATTTTAGTGATACCGTATATATTCGTACTCAGTGGGACTGAAACCATTTTATTATATCAAAAGAATTATATAGGTACACAAGATTTTTTTGGAATCGAGTATGATATCTTTGAAATCGAGTGTATGAAATTGATATTGTATGAATCAAAGAAATTAATAAGAACCAAACCATTGGTTGAAGTAAATATAAGGTCCTTACGTGTGAAATTGGCGTTTTGTAAGGAAGAAACCTAAAGTCAATTTTTTCAAAATAAAATATATTTATTTCAATCATATTTTATACATTTATGCACTTCTGCCGTCTCTTAGGTAGTTCATTCATCCTTTTGTTAAAAAAATCGGACGGGAATCAAATAATATCTATAAAGGCGCCTTGGACTGCCCCATCGGAGTTGAATTTTTTCCCTTGCAAGAAGTTATCTCGATTTCGAAAAAAAAAATGGTAATCTGTTGAAGCAAGTTGCGAGGAGTACTGTGGATGTCTTAGACATTCCAATTGAAGCTCTTCTAATATGGTATCAGTCTGTTGTGCAGTGTGTGGTCTAGCGTTGTTCTTAAGCAGCAGTGGGCTACGGCGATGGTCCTATTCCTTCCTTAATTTTTTTTTTCACAAACATTTATTAGGATAATGTCTGTAAAAAAAAATATTACCTTTTGAACATCTGCTTGGGAATAATTCACGCATATGTGGCGACTATTTGTAGTCTAATATGATGAAATCACGTCAAACTATTGATTTACACTTGGCAAATTCCAAAGTAGGTACAAAATTCTGTGGCTCTATCGAGTCGATACCTATTGCATCCCGAGGCGGTGGAACGTTTAGTAGAAGTGAGTGTAGCGATGCCAAGTCACTGCATTTTGAGCTTCAAAATGAACAGTTTATACAGAAACCTATATTCGTTCTTACGTTTATTTGAGTAGTAATAACGAACAGGTTCATGACTTCAAACTCAGCCAGGTGCATTACTTTGTTTATTTAATTGACACTGCTCTCAAACCGGTAAAGACACACAGGTTATTTCTAGGTAAGCGCGCTTCATCGTGGACCACATTATCGCTTTCCATCGGGTGAGATAGGGGTCAAGCACGAACCTATAACCAATAAAAAAAAACATCGTGAGGAACTGAACTGACATATTTTCGACCCAATAATTGAAGACATTTGATATCCACGACGATCGATTCCCTCTCTTAGACTGGAAACTTCGATCTGAGTAGTAGAAATATCAAAAAAGGGTAATAACACATGCTGCATACCTTTGTTTAGCAAAGAAGATGAAAAGAAATAGGGAAACTTTGCACTAATGCAAAAAAAAAGTTAATATCGAAGTAATCAAATTGTTGACGACTTTTCGATTTTCATTTCGTTGGGGCACTTATACGACGCGCGACGTCTTCAAATCATTATGAAAAAGATACGACATAGATAATTATAAGACCTATTGTATCACCAAAAAACACACTAATAAATACTTTGACTTTAACTTTTAGGCAGTGATATACAACCTGTATAGCTCAACCTCCTTCGTCTAGAATGTAATATTTTTGTTAGGTTTTAATTAAGCAAAATTTTGTATCGATTATTATCATCATCATCACCAGCCTCTTTAATATTCCCACTGCTGGGTCACAAGCCTCCTCTCCAAGAGAGGGAATGGGCCATGATCCACCACGCGGGCCCAATGCGGATTGGTGGATGTCACATGTCTTCGAATTTTTGGTTCTAGGACATGCCGGTTTTCTCACGATGTTTTCCTTCACCGTTTTGAGAGCAGTGGATAAAATTCTGATGATGCCAGTCATACACTCATTGTATAATATAAATTACTTCATCTGTAATATGTTATTACTTGTATATAAATAAATTAATAATATCTCTCTGTATCTCTAGTATAAGTAAAAAGCTTTTTCTAATACTTTTCCTTTTCATTATTATTTAATAGAAGGATTCATTTATCATTACTCGATTTAAATTTTAGAGTGAGGAATGGTTTCCACAGAATATCAAATTAAACTGGCTCAAGTTTAAAATTGAGTTTGTTTAAAATTTTACTCAGGTTTATTCCAAGTTAAATAAAGTTGGAAATTTGGTAATCTTGTTGTACTTTGTTTAAATGAAATGGCCAATAAATAATTTAAATCATTTAAAAGCAATTGTTTGGTTGAAAATCATTAAAGTAATTTAAAATGAATAGAAGCCAATGCAGAGGTTTATGGAAACGAGGATTTACATTCAATTTCATTACTTATGCTATACATTTGCGGCAGCCAATCGTTTTCCATTTTCACATTAAAATGGACCACTACGCGAAGTATGTGTATAAGCAAGTGTGTGACTTTGTGCTACATGTTTATTTTGACCGCGACTATTTCTACTGCATTTCAGAAGTTTGTTGGCTCTCAAACATAATTATGATCATTACAGTTAAAGACGTTCAGTGCTTGGCATAGGCTTCTTCCAGGTGTCGTCTCGACGAACCCGTGCATCTCGCGTCTCGTTGGAGTTCCTCGACCCTCACCGGAGCATCGGTTTACCTTGTGGAAGGCGTTCCAAAGCTGCCTCATATAGTGAGCGGTTGCCATTGCAGAGCTTTTCAAACCCATCGACTATTTGTTCTGCGAAAATTGTGCCCTGTCCACACCTGTTTGGCAAATCTTCATTCGATGTGAGCAACATTGGTTCTTAAACACTTCCCCTAATTACACTTTCCAGCCGGTTCGCACACCAGTTGTCTTTCTATTATGTCTCTAATTACGGTATCTGAAAGGTTCAATATAAACAAAGTATTTTTTTAGATTGCTAAATATTTATATAAGATTCATGTTGAATGTTTTGTTATTTTCATTTATAGGAAGGAAATTATTGTGAATGACATCGTTTTTAATTGATTTCGGTGGATAAATGGTTAACGTAACGTATCTGATAAGACTTTGTTCAATATTTTTTTCGAAGAACTTTAAATTTATTCGTGATCACTAAAGCAGCTGTGTAGAAATCTTAACAAGAAACTGATATCGATACTGCTTCTCATAGTCTAGAGCTATAGCGACGCTCAAAGGATTTGAGACGCTGTTCTGAACATGTCAAGAAACACCATTTATCACCATTACTTATTTAGCGGTTGTCGCCTTTCAAATTTCATGCTTTTCTACCTACTGGAATTACAATAATACAAAAAGATTAGAAGTCATAGGAAAATAGAAATGGAAAATTTTAAGAAGTAATAATAACTTATACAAGATAAAGTTTGCCAACTTCAACGTTTTATGATTTATTTCTGCGGCTTCACCCGTTGAAACTAATCCCATGGATTCCTTTTGTGTAATTTATTTAATCACCATTACGCTCAAAACGATGAAGGAAAACATCGTGAAGAAACCGATAAGTCCTAGAACTAAAAATTCAAAGACCTGTGACATCGACCAGCCTGCTCTGGGCCCGCGTGGTGGAGTGCCAGCAGTGGGTATACTATAAGGCTAATGCTGCATATGCTGTGTTAAACCCAATGAAACATATTCCTGAGATAAAAATTATCCTATGTACTATTTAAGGAGGATTTTTTTTTATTATAGGTTCGCACTTGACCGCTATCTCACCTGATGGAAAGCTACGATGCGGTCGACAATGAAGCGCGCGCGATTTACCTATTTATCAAGTTTTATCGAAATTCGTTTAGCCGCTCTAGCGTGTAGATTTGAGAGCGATACAAGCATGATCATACACACACATGCACATATTTTCAACTTTATAGTATTAGTGTGATAGCGTTGTCTTAAATTGTATAGTAAGTAGATGATATCGTCTTTGATTGCTTGTTCTGAAAGCAAATTACACTTCAATGATACAATACAATTATATTACAATAGTCATTACATTCATGTACATGTGTCAGTACTAATCAGTAACATAACCGATCGCTATCCCTAATCGATGTTAGCTGGTGTAATTAATTTGTGATTCAATTATGATTATAATCACACTGACATCTCGTGGCTTGTTAAGCCGTTAATCCCGGTTGTCCATCATAAATCATAGACAGTCGATACAGGTTGGTGGTCATATTGTGGGGGGATTTGCCGTAACTACCACGCTGTGTGGTTCTTAAAATTCTGCAGAGAATGCTGCTGCCCATTCTCTGGTGTGTCCGTTAGTCGCCTCTACGATACCCACGGAAAGAAATGGGACGGTGCCATTATTTACTTCCGAACACCATACGGATCAGATACTGACAATATTGGTTGTCAGGTGTCAAATAGTCTGACCAATAGCCTAACTAAATATATGTATATCTATCGTGGGGCCCAGTTACTGAGTTGTGGTGTCCTGATAGATAGTCGCTCGAAGTAAAATATAGGAATTCACCCATTTAGTGGGGAACGTCTGACCGTCCGGTAACTGTCAGATCGGGTCTGGGTTCGATGGCGCGTCGAGTTCCACTCGTGTCTCAAAAAGATTTCAGCAAAACCGTAGAGGTACAGCTAGGTAGAGACAAGCAAGCCGAGCAAGGCGTTTCCGAAAGAGAAACCTAGAAGTCTGAAACGAAAAGCAAAGAAGGGATTTATGAGTGTGTTTTAGTCAGCAAAAGTCTGATATATTCTTTTGCTCCGCCCAGGGCCAGAGAAATTATTGTATGATTTCCCATCAAAACAAAAAACTAGGCTGAGGCTGCTTTAGATGTCAACAGACATCATTTTTGACTGTTTTACCCAAAACCCTGCTATTATATATATACCACATATTTATCTGCATTTTAATTAAAGCGATTCGTTTGTACTTAACAAATGCTTGAACTGCTGCTAAGTTCAACAGCTCTATTTATCTACGAGAACCACGGATGCTACTTTATATTTCTTTTTAATTAAAGAGCTTTTCAATTAATATTGATAATGGCACAATTGTAAACAATCTGTTAAACCACCGCACCCTCGCCTCGTTCATCGTTTTCTGATAATATTTTTAAAATATGCGGAACCACGAGAGAGCCGCAATGAAGAAATGCTTCACTAATTAAAATACAGCCAGTAAGAATTCGGAGCGAGACGAGTGTGATCGGGTGAGAATAAAGTGAATGACGTACTTTATATTATGACTGAAGTAAAAAAAAAGCTGTTTATTTCTATTAAAACACAGTTTTACACAATTCTTAACTTAATCTTAAAATTAAAAAGAAAAGATTTTACAGTTAAGGAGTTGCTTAGTCCTTTATATATATATATTTTTATGTGAGTGGAAATATTAACTTTTTGAGTCGAGGTATAATATATTAGATGGTATTTTAGATAGGTTGTTAACACTGATTTTTTTTTGAGGTCATCAATTTTCCAATTTTCAGCGTGACAGAATTTTACTGACTAAAATCACTTTTGGGTCTATCAGTTAGCTTTCCTATCTAGAATCTCAGGTTACCCTGATCAAAACTTTCCCGAGGATCCATCATTTCATCACATCACATTGGCCCTGTTTAGTCCCTACGATTTACTGACATCTCTTTGAGATGTACATAGAACACTACACGCCGTCAACGTCTTGGTCTCGGTCCTTACTAGACGGGCGGTTAGCGAGCTACCCATTGTTCGTCGTTCGCAAGCTCACGTTTACGGTAGGTGAAAATCGCCCTGCGACTTTCAATGCCAATGACATCTCCTGAGGTTCGCGTTTGCAGCCACTTCTTTTGCTGGCATTACTGCTTGCAGAAGAAGTAACATAGTAACAATAAAGATAAACAAATCAAGTTACAAATTATTTTCACTTACTTACAAAACTGCACAAAGCTATACAAAGTTTGCCAATTGACCTAATTTTAAATATATCGCATCTAACAGGACTAGCTCGACCCATCTGGCAACATTCCAGCCTTGACTTTAGTTGACAACGTAAACCCAAACTTTTGACTAAGTTTGTCTTTACGTAATTGGATTATTACCTAACGCCTTAGTCTAGTATTGAACTTTTAATAACATTTGGTACAAAGTTGTTATTAAATGTAGAAATTAAAAACAATGAAAATGTTGAAATGATAGTCTTATAATATAAAAATGAATCGCAAAATGTGTTGGTAAGCGCAAAACTCGAGAATGGCTGAACCGATTTCGCTAATATTTTTTTTGTTGTGTTTGTTATTGTCAGGAAAAGGTTCTTATGAAAAAAAAATTGGGTATAGTAGGGTAGAGTAAGTTAGAGTAGGGTACAGTAAGGTTAGGGTAGAGTAGGGTAGATTTGAGTAAAGTAGTATAAACTGTTGCCGGGAGCGAAGCCGCGGGCAAAAGCTAGTTTGTGTATTAAAAATATGTATAAAGAAAGTCACCTAAGACCATATTAATCACGTATGTAGTTATATTAGACGTTTTATTGGTCACAGTGACATATGGCGTTAACACATTGGCTTGTTATGTCACCAGCAGTTGGATTATAGACGTCCGAACTCGTTCACGGCTCGAAAGCAACTGTCAACTGTCGCCTGATACTTGTCGCCTATCGCCCGTGACTGCGAGACAAGTACACAAATGTGAACTTGACTACGAATTTTGTTGAGATGACGTCATTTCCATACTTTTGATTAATTTTCTAATAGCGTTAACAATTGTAGAATATCAACATGGCTAGGGGAGCAGGCGTTGATTTGTAAATTACGCTCATCGACTTATATCGTAGCAATAGACAACTACGTTCGTAGAAACTATTTGTCACAATACTGAAAAAATAATACAAAACTCTATTACATCGCTTCATTGGCATTATGATTGTCGTCCATCAAAACTTTTAAGACTTACAGCGTAGATACATCAAAACTGCACTAATGTAAAAGTGTATGGCATGCAGATCACTTAAGTGGAATAAAGTGGCTGTACGGCACGCCTGAACTAGTGCTTAATACATATATATATATCGATAGTTAAACTCTATACTTTAACAGCTGAATAACTTTTCATGCTTTCATGGCTCTACGGATTCGTAAAAACTAAATATAAAAGTGGAACGTGATCTTTATTAGAACAAGATATTTTTATCCAAACTCTATGTTTTATTGGGATTAGCAATAAAATAATTAAAATGCTTTTCAAAAGCTCAAAGCCGATCGCCGAAACCAGTGATTATATAAAATAAAAAACATTTATATCATTCTCTTCTCTTTGTAGAGTAAATAAAGTTAACATGTATTTTATGAAAAAAGGTACAATGTTACTTTGTGATTTTTTTTCTTTGATTACCATATTTGTTTTTTGTTATTTATTTTTGCTTTAAAAGTAATTCCAAAACAAAGAATGTAATCCTTTTTCACATATTTCCCCAGGGTACAACGCTAGTTACAAAGGCTTTGTAAAGTTTTTAAAGGCACCGAAAGTATACATACGTACAAACTAGCAGAAATAAAGAAGATTTTTCAACGATTTCTAGAATTTTAAGACTGTTTCTAACTAACCTTAGTGTAGCTTTGATAAAATAATCAATAAATTTATGAATCGTCGCATTCAATTTAGATCAAAAAATAAAAATGTCTCTCATAATTTGTTGACATTTCAAAGTTATCTTTGATTTAATAAATTACTATACTGCATAAAGGAATTGCTACAAATTAATTTCTTCAGATGTTATGTATATGTAGTAAAACACTAGTAGCTTGCGTTGAGATCCAAGATTTCATTATAAGAAAATAAAAAAATCTATGAGTTGTTCAATAATTTATGAGTTCATTTATTACAAATAAAACTCCAAATTTCTTTCTTCTTAATATTTTTACCTATAGAAATGGAAAATTCTTCAAAAAAAGGTTATGCAAATAAAAGGTTAAGTTAATCCCAACTGGTATTAAAAAAAGGAAAAAGAATCTATTAATAACAAACAAGAGACAGACTCGACTCGACGTTCGACAGTGAACACTTCTTCATTTATTTATGTACACAAATACTTAAAAAAGAAAAAAAGAAATACAGATAGAAGAATAGTGTTCATTATTTTCAATGAAGGCGCGAATTCAAGAATTTTCTTTGTTCTTTTCTAAAATTAAGCAATAGTTGGAGGATTACATTCAAGATAAAAATGCTTGGCTTAATGCTGGTCCAGCTCCACTACCCGTAGTTCGTACAAATGGATTGGCATTAAAATAACTTTTTTTTGTGTTTTAAAATTGGTAATTTTATTTTATAATAGTATTGTATAATGTAAATTCATTTTTTTTTCAAAGTCTGTAAATGTGAGTCCCATGGAACAATTTATAGTTTTAGGTTACTATAGGACTTGTTTGATTTGACGTAAATGAGCTCGGCAGCTGAGAGTTTGTCATGCTCACTCAAATGTCTCACTGACGGTGGCGCGTGTATTGGATTATTCGGTTCCCTATAAAATGGTTGAGCTGAGTAGTGCTGATGTATGCGTCATGTCCGTGAACGGGCGCTGTCAGTTGAGATTGGTCATCTCTTAGCTGTCAGTGGTTTATTTTAATATAATATCTATATTTCGAATTGTTTCTTTTTAGTTATTATTTACATTGTTCTCACATATTAGTATCGACAAGAAACATGTAACCGAATTATTTGTAATACTTACCATAATAGAAAAGAATGTCCATGGAGTTTCTTGCACATTCTTCTCCATAGAGATCTATGCTTTGGAATGTGCAATTAGCATCATTTTTTAGGACAGACAGACTTGACGTTTCAAAAGTGCCTGTAAATGGTTTATTTGGAATAAAATGATTTTGACTTTAACTTTGACTTTGTTACGGCTTGTGGACGACGATTTTCTCTTCCAATTAATTGTATTTACTTGTGGTAACAATTTTATTCCCTACCAATAAACTTGTAATCGTAAAACTATTTGTATGTGCCTCTATGTCTGTAGACATCTTTAACGAGATCTAAGACTTTTTATAGCAACATAAATAAGTTTTTGGAGCCTATTGATGAAATGGATTAAAACAATAAAAATACAGGTCAATGTTTTAAGTCAGGGTCGCATTTATGAATGGCTTAGTACCACATCTTTCTAGTTAAGTTTTTCAGAGCAAACTTAACGATATGATTAAATTTGTTAGTTATAATTTTTTCTAACTCAATTTTAATCCAACTCTAATTTTATTTGTATTACGTACTTCGAAAGTGACATATTCACACTTGCGTAAAAGCTATTTAAATAAAGATAAAAAAGTCAAAGCTATAAATAACCCTACTTTTTGCTATGGAGTGAGATATATGGAGTGGTGAATGAATGAATGACATGTGGAGTGAGCAAATACTAATACTATTTATGTTCTGTTTTAAAACAAGATAGATATTTTTGTTCGATATTTTTCGTGGAAATTAATTTAAGCATTATGAAACCAAGCGGTAAAGAGTACTCAGTTTATATTACTAAATTAAAGTAAACACAGCAGTTTCTAGCAAAATTAAACCGCAAAAATTCATCTTCACTGATATTTACTTTGATATGTTCACAGAACTCAGACATTTAGGGCAAGACAAAGCCTGCGTAATCACTTCAGCAATAATACTTACCCTAGCTTTTAGAATCAGTTATTTACCTTAGACAGATATAACTAAAGCCGTGTTGGTAATATTAAGTCTAAAGTCTTGAATTTTCATTGTAATAAAGGCTAAAGTTTGTAATTTTATTTTAATGAATTAATGGTTTTGGTTAAAATTGAGCACACGAGTAAACCATGTTATGAAATACCACATTGGATTCATTTTATATCGAGACTACAAGTTTTATATCGAAATGAGAAAATATAATAGAATTAAACATGAAAATTACCTTTCAAAGAATTTAATTAAGAAATTTTTTAAATACTCTCAAAATTACTTTATTTCTGATAATCATTTTATAGACGTTACCGTCGATGTAAAAATTGTAACATGAATCTTAATCTAATTAATGCTGCGGGAGCCCGAACAGGCTCATGCAAAATTGCTACAACCGGGGTCAACGTGTGAACTCCTGATGCGGGCAGTCGCGCCCCGCGCCCCTTTTGCTACGTAATAATACAATAAAGTTCTTCATCGATACGACTACATGCACACTGATAAAATTGAACTACTGTTCAGGTAATAATCCAGTTTCCGCTACGGGACACATGCTTTACGCAACGTTGGTCCTTAGAGACCAGATCAGCATCCTAAGTCAAAGGGCATTCAAAAATTGTGTTATATCTACTGTTGCATTTTAATGGCGAAGATTAAAAAAACAATGCATTGGGGCAGTTCTCCTTGCAATCAGAACATAATTACATACAAACAGCCTGATATCAACTATCGGGAAATTGTTGGGAGCAGATATAACACCCATCCGGTCGAAAGATCCTCCCTTTTCAAAAGAGGTTTACGCGGAACTTTACACACTTTTCCGCATACCTTTTAACTTTTATAAAATGACCAAGATGCAATTATCGTTTATTGATTATTACGCACTTAAGAGTTGATGCGAAAGCGGAACATCGGGGCCCTGGAAAGAGGCAATAATATATTTTTGGGAATAAATAAATAAAAATTATTATTATTAATAAGGAGCGGTGTTGTTTTGTCAGTAAAAGTCTGACACTGTCTCCCACTCCGCCCAAGGACGGGATTTGTCATTCGATGATTTTTCCCACCATACAAAACGCACTTAAAACCTAAAGTAACCAGGGTAACAGGATACAAAACTATAATCACAAGTTTATGGTATCCAATCAAGACAGCACTCTTAATTCCGTACCGCGAGTTTGTTCAACCTGTAACAAGAAACTGTAAAGTTTTCATAGTTCTTTTTAGAATTCAGAAAAGGGAACTTTGCCAAAATACTTTCTTGTTTGTCTTTCCTCGTAATATTGTAAATTTATGTCCAATCAGACTTTGTAATATTGAGACCAAGATCCGTACTATGTTGCTTAAAAATAATTTTCCTTTATGTTATAAAATTAATAAATTTTGCGACTTTTACATCGGGAATAATAAATGCTTTGTCTTGAATAACTCATAGATCAACTTACAATCTAAACCGCTGATCTCAAAGATCAGGGACTTAGAGATTATCTTCCTTACTTGACATAACCTTCCAACAAGTACGGCGAGCAATGGGTAGCTCGCCGTTCGGTCGTCTGGTAACGGTCCAGACCAAATCAGGTCGTCAACGGCGCGCTTTGTTTCCATGCGCCTCAAGGGGTTATCAGCAAATGTAGAGGCCCAACAGCAGGGCAGCCGGACGGTCCGGTTTCTGAAAGGAAAAACCGACCCCGGTATGAACGCTAAGAAGGAATGGGGTGGGTCGTTTAGTCAGTAAGAGTCTGACACTGTTTCCCAGTCCGTTCAAGAGCGAGATTTGTCATTTGATGATTTTTCCACTATAAAAACAAACCGCGACCTCGACAACTCGCAAGTCGGGGCCGTTACCACTCGGTCACTGCTGCGGCTAATATCCAAGTAATACCTAAATACTATTCTTAACGAGAAACACTATCATCATAGTTTTCGTAACGTTTTGCTACGAATATTTCAGTAACGTAAATATTAAAGGCCTGGCTTTCAGCCTACAGGCCGTCAGTTTTTCATTCGATTTTGCACAGATTTCTGTCAGGCGGCCCTAGTGTGAGAGCTTACAGTCGACTGAACTAAAATATTCAGTGATATGGATTGTGGTCGCTTTTCATCAATTTCATCACAGCACGTGAAAATCGTCTAAAAGGAATTTTAGCCAGTACACGTTATATTCCAGTCGATTCATTAGTGATTCAGTAAACCACTCACTAATTGGCCAATGACTGAGCATAAAGCCGGCTAATTGAATTCTCTAATGTGAGTGAGCAGTGGTGGCCGACTGGTAACGGCCCTGACTTACGAATTGTAGATTACGTGTTTAAATCAGCCAGGCGTACCTTACTTATTGTATTTCATCACAATTGCTCTCAAAACGGTGGAGGAAACCATCGTGAGTAAACCGGCATGTTGTAGCACCATAAATTCAAAAACATGTGACATCCACCAACTCATACTGGTCTCATGTGGTGGATAGCGGCCCATTCCCTTTCCTAGAAAGGAAGCCTGACTATGAGGTGGGCTGATGATCTATTGTGATGACTCTCAATCTTCATCATTCATCAATCTCAGTCAAGCTTGTGGGAGACCTTACAACACTGCCCTTTTAGTATGCTTTTACCACTCCAAAATGTCTTGGTGGAGGGCATGGTCCGGAGCGAGGAGGTGTGGGGGCGATCGCCTCCTTCTGCGAAGCAGTAATGCTAGCTAAGGAGGAGATCAACCATATAAGGCAATATCTCACATGCATCAGACGCCGCAAGCTTGCGGACGGCGAATATGGCTAGCTCGTAGCTCGGTCATCTGGTAACACTCCGAACTAAGCCCAAGTCTTCGACGGCGCACTCTGTTCCCACGCGCCTCAAGTATTTCTCAGCAAAACCGTAAGGACTCTGCAAAAGGGTCGAAGAAAACAGGGTCTCTTTCTGAAAGAGAAGAGAAGGCTTGGTTCCAGTGCGAAAGGCAAAGAAGGAATAGGGTGGGTTGTTTATTTTCTTGCTCCGCCCTAGAGAGGGATTCGCATTTGGTCAATTTTTGCCCACCATAAAAAAACCCTCTACAAAACCTTTCAGCGCCATCGACAATCTATCCTGCAAGCAATGTGCTCTACCTGGCTATTCAAGTTTAACGATTTCTGAGGTCTGGTTCTCCAAGGTGCCATATACTGTCACGTACATGTACGAGTATCAAGTGCGTAGGTCCCTTCCTAGGGAGGGTACTTTACGTGTTAATAAAAAGGAGATACTGTGTAGAGAGGTGTTTACGTACAGACATTACTTTGTAACGACCGCGACACGGGAGTTATAAATTGTATTGAGTGTCTTTACGTGTTATATAATACATAGTCTTATGAATTTTATTCTTATCAAAGGTAGCGCCAGATAAACTTAGAATAGCGGTCATTGATCATCCTATATTTGTTAATATTCTTAATTTTAACAACGAAAATAAAGACATAAAACTGTCTTGAATCGACATCTACCGCGATCCTTTAAATTTCTTAGCAAAGAGAACAGCTAATTGTTTTTTGGGTACACAACAACTGACCATATAAAGTATTTGTTTCGTAGTAATCGAGTAGTAAAATAAAAACAGCCTATACTACTTCTTATAACATCACTTAATTGACCAGTTAGGTAACATTGTCACATTAGTTTTAAAATTTCATTTTGATATTACAAACAGACACTTCAATTTCATTTCTCAGTATAATTTTTTTGTACTAAGATTATCCCTACTTTTTTTAGAATTCTTTTCAGCCAATTCATCATTCTAATGGAATAGAAAGCAATTACTTTGGAAAGAGCAAATTAATGAAATTGAACGAAATCACAGAATTAAATTCATGAAAAGATTGGGTAAGCATTTCTGTCTGCGTTTGAATTCTAACTCTGACTTGTGAGTTTGGTTTTTTTTTAATTTTTGATTGTTTTGTGCTTGACCGCTATCTAACCTGCCCCCCTTGTCAAATTACAATCGTATCGTTTATGGTTAGCGCTTTTTTTCAAAGCTTCTTGTTGGCCACGCCTCCGATTGCCTTGTTCGGATGTCGTCTCAACAAAGACATTTTGGGGTGTGGCTATCTACAAGCGCTAACTCTAAACGAAACGATTGTAACTTGGTTAGGGGGGCCGATGAAAAACGATGATATGGTGGACAATGAAACGTTTACCTAGAAATAACCTATTTACTTTTCACTTATATTTATTTGATTAAATTCACATTAAAAAAATCATTAAATAGTTTTTATTATTTTAGTTTGTTCTAGTAGTGGACAAAAAAAAAAAATAGTTTATTTCGTTAACATTTCGGGTACAAAATATAATTGAGGACAGTACCTAATACTGTAGTGTTGTGATATTATTTTTCATCGCATTAAGGGCTTACAACACATTTATCTACTTCAGCTAGAATGTTAAGTTTATTCTTCTGGTGCACTAAGTCAAGATTACATCTGCTACTATTGTTTATGGCATAATAGTACGGGACTTGCCTATATAACTCGCACATTCACTCGTCCGAGCTGGAAAGGCAATATCTCCTTACAAACGAACTCACATGAGGCGGGCCGCATCTGCCTGGATGTTCTCCATATGTATCATTTCCCTCAATATGTGAGAAATGCGTGGAATGCTAAGCGCGTATTATGGTTTCGAAGCAACGGAGAAAACTAGGTTTTTTTATAGTAGGTAAAAATCATCGAATGACGAATCCCGGCCTTGGGCGGAGCAGGATACGGTGGCAGACTCTTACTGGCTAAACAACCTACAACGTTCTTTCCTTGCCTTGATCCCAGGGTCCCGGTAATACGCTTTCGTATCAACCATTTGTCCCAGGAGACATCGATCCTGCTGGGCCCCTACAGTTTGTTGACGATTCGGTCCGGATTGTTACCAGACGACCGGACGGCGGGCTACTAATATGAATACTATATAAAAAACATATATTTATCTTGATTGATTAATTCTAATTATAGCATATTAATAATATTTTATGTTCTCCCTTTGGTTTTTTTTTTTGTTTTTCTTTCTTTAATTTTTAAACATATATATGTAATTATAGTCATTGTAATTTTGGTTTGTAAGGGAAGAAACGAGACAGCCCCAACACAAGTGCTTTTGTAACTTACTGGGGTTGCCTTAATTTTATATTATGTACGCAATGTTAGATGAAATAAAAACCTTTTATTTTTTTATTTATTTTTTAGCATAGGTATCAGAAAATCGAACGGTCTATAATCTTACTCTCTATGTGTGATTACACTGAAGTGCCCTACTTCAGTGTAATCACACATAGATGAGCAAACACCCCTTGTTAGGGTAGCAATACATTATTTACAGGTAATTGGATTCTTTGTTGTTAGCGCATCACCCGTTCCATGTGAGGTAATCATCGTCGAGTAGTAGCAGTAATTAATTGCTGTTTTTTATCAACGCGTTAAGTCAATACAATAATGCTTCAATAAGTTATCCTGTTGAAACTGCTGATCTTTTTTTTAATTGCAGGTAAAAATCATCCAATAATGAATCCCGTCCTTGGGTGGAGCGAAAAATAGTGTCAGACTCTTACTGACTAAACAAAAAGTATATATCAGGGCCAGAGCCTTCCTTTCAGAAACGAACCCTTGGCTCCAGTTGGTTTCGACCCTTAAATGGCTGATCTGCTATAATATAACCCAAACAAATAAAATATGACTCAAACGAAAGATTTTTTAGTTGTAAAAAAATCATCTCATGGCTTCTCCGCGCTCTTGGGTGGGACCAGATATAATGTCAGACTTTTACTGACTAGAAACCCACTCGTGTCCCTTTTTTGCCTTCGTTCCAGGGCCCCGGGTGATGTTTTCACAATAACGCATGAGCCCAAAAGACCAAAATAGAGTAGTAAAAATAGTAATCTACACTAATATAATAAAGAGGTAAAGTTTGTTTTTTTGTTTGTAGGGGGTAATCTCTGGAACTAATGGTTCGATTGGAAAAATTGAAGCTATAATAGAAAGCTGCTTTACTCCTGAGTGACATAGGCTATAAATTATTTATTATATAACATGGATATTAACCGAGCTATCACAACTTTTGTCTCACTAATTTTCCGCGGACGAAGTCGCTGGCAGAAGCTAGTTAACAATATTGTAGTAACAGGTTACACGTAACTGATAGGCTAAAATGTTTTTGATCTTGTCACACCAGTTAATGACGTAACTTACGAACTATTAACCTCAAACAGCACATAAGTAGACCTTAGTAAAGGTTACACGTCTAATATAAATGTCAAGAACGTACCTTTTCAAGACAGGGGACCTAACACCCGTATTCACAAACAATACTCAAACGACCCTTGACTAAGCAAACGCACAGCGTTGAAATAGAGCTCTGTGATTGGTTCGTTTGTGTTGCGTAATTCACAAACCCTGCCCTGTGCGCTCGCGAGTACTGTGAGACCGCATAGTAACATTTGTGAATACGGGTGTAAGTTACAGCAGTGTCCATATCTGAAAATGTTGAACAATCTATTTAACCTTTTGAATATCGTAAAACGGGGTTAATAGAAACAACATTTTGTGTTTTTTTCACGTTATTTAAAAATTGTTTGCAGCGTTTAAATATTTTTATAAAATGCAATATTAAAAACAAAAATACTTTATTAAAAATAAAAATATAAAATCAAAGTAATAATTCTAATAAAAATTTTGTTTCTTTTCACCTTACTATCTGGCTATACTGTGTATCAACAAGAGGAAAATCTAAATTTACATTTTACCATTCGTTGAATGGGCAGTAGTCCCAAAGAGTAATAATCAATGAACACATATTGTATAAAATAAATACCAGACTCAACGAAATTCATTGTCGAACTCAATCAACCAGGTAAATTATTCAGAAAGTCCTGTTATTCTTTATGATGTAGAAGTCACAAAGGGATTTTTGATGACAATAAACTCATGGTAATAAGATTTAACTTTTACGGATATTTTTACTATTTTTTTTTAATAATACCTATTTATAATTGTATCCAACTTTTTTACCTGAGTTTCTATTTACCCCATTTAACCCAGTACCTTAACTAGAGACATCATAGAAAGACAATAGGAATTGTGCGAACGCCGGCGTTCGCTTAGGGTTCAAGAGTTTAAACTGAATGAATAGAGCATACGTTTTACTGAAAAAAGTTCGGATGATGAAAACAATCAATATCTTTCGGGAGATTCCTGCACCGGATTCGTGCGGAAGAGACGTCCGGGTGTCGCCACTGTGAGGCGAGCCCGGAGGACACGGTGGAGCACACGGTGGAGGTGTGCCCTGCTTGGGAAGAGCATCGCCGTGTCCTCGTGGGGGTGATCGGCGGCGGCGACCTCTCGCGCCGGGCCCTGGTTCAGGCCATGGTCCGCAGCGAAGAGGAATGGCAGGCGGTCGCCTCCTTCTGCGAAGCAGTAATGCTCGTAAAGGAGGAGGCCGACCGCATAAGGCAAAGGCAACGGCGTACTCGCCGCAGCCGTCGCCGCCGCGATCCTGCCGATATCCGGCCACCGTAGACACTGGCTCGCGGACGGTGAGCAATGGGTAGCTCGCCGTCCGGTCGTCTGGTAAGACCGAGTCCAAGTCGTCAACGGCGCGCACCGTTCCCGCGCGCCTCAAGGAGTTGTCAGCAAACTGCAGGGGCCCTTCAGGGTCGAAGCCTCCTGGAGCCTAGAGGGTATGTGAAAATTGTAACCTCGACTCCAGAAATAAGGCAAGGAAGGTACGGGGTAGGTTTTTTAGTCAGTAAGAGTCTGACACTGGTCTCCCGCTCCGCCCAAGAGCGGGTTTCGTCATTGGATGATTTTCACCTACCATAAAAAAAAAAGGTCACAACGCGACTTGACCTAGATAAAGCTAAGACTTAAGCTTATTATAGCTGAAGGTCTCTTGAGGTTACGTCGTAGAAATTGTGACAATCACGATCACTATAAATATTTGATTACAGACCGTTGTTTTGATTACAGATTTATTAGATATTGATTCATTCATTGAGCCCAAAAGAGAAACCGTGTCTGCACACCTCCCTCCTTAGTCGTTCACTCTTGACCTCCATGGTCCAGAGTTATTGAGACACCGTAAACTATGTCAAATGGAGACGCATCGTAGGAGCCTCATTGGCCAACGAAAATGCAACATGACCAACCACGAGGTTGGTCATTCCATTTGATATAGTTTACGGCGTCTCAATAACTCTGGACCATGGAGGTTTGTGTTGCAGCTCTAATGAAGTCTGTCCATCGCGTAGGTGAGCACCCATGAGATCGCTTCCCCTCTACTTGTCCCTAGTCAACGAGTTTGTTGCGAACAACGTATCCGAAATATTTAAGGAATCGTATTTGCACAATCCACAATAACCTCTGTTTGATTTTTAGGTTCTCCAGAAGCATTCGCACTGACTGCACACCTATTTCACAGTCTTTTGATTGTGTCTGTAATTACGGTAGTCGAAAAATTAAGTAATATCTTTACCACTATCAATGATTAGCGGAGATGTGGACACGTGCTTACCACTCCGGTTGTAAATGTCCGGAGTTTATGCTTCTAGTACAGTGAACTAAGGTATAAATCCTACTTCTTCAAAGTTAAAAATATTTTATTTCTCATTTATTATTCCTAAATGATCATAAAAAAACGTCAGAAGCTGTCTTTTTATATGGACAAAAACCGGTAAGAACTTCCATAGTTATTCTTTGAAAATTATTACATATATACATGACCAAACATACATTATTTTAATCCTTGTCTAAAGTTACCGTCTACTCTTGCCATGTAATAAATGTGTCATACCACTCATAAATTTTAATTAACATAGGTTACAGCAGACTTCATATTTTGTAACAAATTGCATATTATGAAAAAATCTCTATAAAAATGGTATACCAGCGACATGAAAAGTGATGAGCTCATTACATTGACCCATTTACGTGGCCACACTTCACTACTATGTTATTGACCTATTAATTCACTTGATTACAGCAACTTGTTCATAGTCAAAACGTAATAATATTATAATTATGAATATTAAACATAATAGACAATTAAGGCACTTAAGTTGTATTCATCAAGTTATAATAATACCACTGGTTTGGCATTCTTGTATGATGTAGCATCTATAAAGTAGTGGTTTTATTATTTATATTATTTTGTCCACAAAATTCATCGCCTACCAACTAAAACCTGTACTAGTTATAAATACCAAATCACAAACTTTTCTTGCAGTGAACTTTATCTAAGCATTCGAAATGCTCACTTAAAGCATAGATCTAACTACGGCAACAGGTCATCACATATGAAGGAACATAATCTACCAAGTGAGTATAAGTATAGTGAATTGCACGCAGTTTTCAAAACAAATTTTTAAAAGTACACTTATGATAAAGTTCCTAAAAAATGCTCGATTGTTGTTTGTTATAATTATGTTTATTATATGTGGTAAAATTCTTTATTCGTTACTAGCTTTTGTTAGAGGCTTCGCCCGCATACTTATAATATAGCCTATGTCACTGAGGAGTAAAGCAGCTTTTTTTTTTTAGTAGTTCCAGAGATTACCTCCTACAAACAAAAAAAAAAACTTTAATTTTTTTTATATTAGTGTAGATTCCATTTTTTTAGTTAATAAAAAAAGTTTTTAATTACTGATTAAAAACTTTATTTTAAAAGTCAAAGAACAAATCCACCTCATTGCGATGAATTTGAGTAACCGTATCGGATCGCTTCGCATCGCGTTGTATTGCACGACGCAATGTAAAGAAGAAATTCTTAATAATATTATTTTCTTGGCATTGTTATAGCTTTGAATCTTGTAAGTTTAATATGGTATATATTTGTAAAATTTTATAAATTTTTGTAAACTTGTTTACAACGAACCGGCAGATGCATTTTATAACATTTTTATAGGTTTTCGATAATGCAGCAGTTATCGATAACACTCGATATTTATGATGTTTGTGGTTTGCAAAATATTATACTTTAGTTAGAAAACAAGTATTAAGTTAGCGAATTTTGTCACCGAAATTTACTAATATAAATACTTCGATGGGTGCAAAATGAAAAAATTGTTTGCAATTTTATAATAGCTCAATAACTGTTTGAAAACTAGTATCCTAATCCATACAGATGAATAGCATAGCTTCAGCCTTATAATGTTCACACTTTTGGGTCTAAGGCTCTAGACAGACGGACCACAAATCAACTGCAATCCAACTGCAAATTGCAGTTCGGATGCAGTTTGAATGCAGTTGACACGACTTTAATAGAACTGCAAACTAAACGTGCAGTCCGATTGCAGTTCAATTGCAGTCGGCGGTTCAGTTCGATCGTGTAACTGCACATCAACTGCAATCAAACTGCACGGTTAGTTTGCAGTCCTATTGCAGTCGTGTCAACTGCATTCAAACTGCATCCGAGCTGCAATTTGCAGTTGGATTGCAGTTGAAATGCAGTCCGTCTGTCTAGAGCCTTAGACGTCCTCTATAGGAGAGGGATTAGGCCGTAAACCACCACACGGGCCCAGGGCGGGTTGGTGTTTGTCACATGTCTTCGAATTTTTATTTCTTCAACATGTGTGTATGTTTGTCTGGTAGAGAATGACTAGGGCATTAAGTCTACTTACAGTACTTTTGTGTTGCATGAAGATCTTTAAATAAATGTCAGTTTCCTCACGATGTTTTCCTTCACTGTTTTGAGAACAGTGGTCATGAAATAAATTACACACAGTAATTCGTCTGGCTGGGTTTGAACCCGCGACAATTCGTAAGTCGGGGTCTCTTCCACTCGGTGACCACTGATCTACCACATTGATGAATAGTAAATTTTATTTGGCACGTTAGCAGATGTGCTCGTGCACTGTATCACTTGATAATAATCTATTCTAAGTTTATATGTATGACAACGATAGTTGAGTCAATTGCTAATTGATGCTGTGGAACTCGTTATAAATTTAGATCAGTTCTCTCAGCACATCCCCAATGAACTCGGTGAGTTAGTGAGTTCACTCTACTGACAAAATTCTGTGTATCTACAGATTATTCGATTATTTGGGTTTGTAGAAAATTAGGATAGTTTGTGATTGAGTTCATTGAAGATTTTCTCTTCGTTAACTTTGGCAGCAAGCTCGGAAATATGTTAGGAAGAAATTACCTCGATCGAGTTTTACAACCTAATCTGAACAGTTACAGGAATGGAACTGTAGAAGGTGGGTGGGACTTGTCGATCTCGGTTGTTAATTTAGTCAATCTTGGCTAGCGTTTTAATTTTTAAGTCAAAAGAACTATGTCGTACGGTGGCAATCAGATTGTATATATACGCCGTTATATTCTATTACTATGGCTCCTTTACTCTTCAGTTTTCGAAAAAAAACACACTTGTACGTGGTAAATTGTTCCAATTTTTCGCTCACTCTTTTGTAGAAAATTAGGATAGTTTGAGATTTTTCATAGTTCATTGAAGATTTTTCTGCGTAGGATTTGGCAGTAAAACTTAACGATTCATTTTACGACTTAATCTAAACCGTTATGAGGCTAGAACTATGAGTATATAAGTTGTATACCTTCATACTTCTTTTTCGCTCGTATGACTGTCATTTTTTAGAATGTAAGGCAGTTCCTCTTTACGTTCAAGAACCACGGATTTCGTTTTCACAGATTCCGCTTGTCCTTGGCGGGCATCACCACTGTTGGACCTCTACGGTTTAGCTCATACACATCTGTATGAGGTACTTACGCGTAAAAACTAAGCGCTGTCGCATCGATGACTTGGACTCTGGTCTGAAAGGTTACTTAACGGTCAGCTGAATAGCACAAGCTACCATTCCTTATTATTCTCTGTATCACTTTAATCTACAGAATTATGCCTACATTGCGGTAAACCACAATGATGACTTAATTATTGTTGTAATATGTGGGCGTAATCTAACTGATACATCACAATCTGTTTACATAAGCAAACAAGATAAGTACTTAGATACACTAGTTAGTTTAGATTACTGAGAAGCTCGTGAGAATTTAACATCAGCTGACACAAATGTGCTCTGGATTTAATCCACACAGAGACTTTGTAAAAACAAGGAATTAGTGCCTGAAGATAGAACTGTAGTAGCAAAAGAAATACATACTATAAAAGTTGAGAGTAGTGATGGGTTTTCGAAAATAATTCTAACTTACAAGTCATATCAACGTCGCGGGTTTTGAACCCCTGGGTTCAAAACCTGCGCTGCGCTGCCTGCAGCGCTTTAGTTTGTGTCAAAGTAAGCATAATAAACTTTAAAATATATATCTATATATATATATATAATTTTTATCAATTCAATATATTAAAAAATGTATGACGTTATTAACAATTACAAAACAAGACAATGTTCTATATATTTTGAATTAGGTATAATTATTCTCATCTTTATTTAGAAAAGCATATTTATGTATAGCTTTCGGGGTAACATAGGACGGACCAGATATTTTATGAGTTCACGAAATTCATGAGTGAATAATTTATGAATTAAACTCAGTGTATTCAGTAATATAACAATATATATATTACATTGGTATAAGCAATTCAGGATGCTTCCTCTGTGTGGTCAAGCGCCTATAATCTCCGGTTGGCTAATTGTGTATAAGTTGAGGGTAGTCGTAAAATGTACGACCCCAGTCATGTTTTATGAGATTCAGGGCTCGGGTCGCAGGCTTTGTACACATTAATTCGAGTTATTAATTCTTTGAGGACATGATAAAATATTTAGAGACTTATCGTAAAAATATTATTTAAGTCGGTTCTATTTTTTGGAAAAAAAAAGTTATCTATTTTTCTCTGATTAATTGTGATCCGCAAATTACTATAATCTGAAATTATCTTATCTGAAATTTTTAAATCAGTTGTTAATGACGTATATCGGTAACAAATATAACCAATAATAAATATATAACCGTAACGCAATCGAGCATTAGTTTATAGCAAATAAAAAAAACTTCTTCTCTTTTTATAGTTGAAAATTATTTTTAATACAAACCAGTATGTCAACAGAATAAAATATTTTAAAATAAACCAGTTTGTCAGATAAATAAAAAATAGCCGGTATATCCTAATATGCATGAGCTATGAAAATAATTTAATTCAGCAATCCAAAAGCCAGCGCCACCGGTATGCGCTGGCTTTAGTTAACATGCAAAGCCAAATTGATCACATCTCTTTGAATATTTTGCAGATACTGTGGATGAGATTTTGTCAATTCAGATGACGATGCTAAAAAGAATTAAAAGAAACAACAGGTAAACATAAACAACCACACAATCATCATCAAAAAAACACGCCCACTGCTGAACTACTAATTTAACTCTCTTCCTAATGTAGCCTCTAAAAACGGTCTCATATCGTCAGATTTCTGAGATCCTCATCAGAACATGAGTTCACCTTGTGTGGGAGATTTTTAGGAGTAATCATACAGAATTATTATCATCAGACCTTCATGACGCGAGTAAGTAACCTTTCTAACACGCTGGAACTGTAGACCCGCAACCGTAGAACGCTGGTGTTTGCTTGTGGTACAAGAGTTTAATGTTATGTTAGCAACAACTCCCTTCCTCAATAATTTGATGATTTTCTTCAATCAGAGAATTAGCATTGCCATTCAACGAGGCAATGCTGCCTACTGCCAACCTTCTGGGCAAATTTCCGTATGACGAACTTACCGTTTTCTATAAGAACCTGCGTTATGCGGAAGGTGAGGACGCAGTGAGGTCTTTTCAGTCACGGCTCAAAGCTTTAATTGTGGCATGCAGCACTGGGTTATGATAGTCACTGACGCGATTTCACCATCACGAGATCCCGCCTTCTCTTTGTCAGTTGGAGAATGGAGATATTGGCAATCGGTGCAACTTAATGTTAACTTGATTACCATAATTTGTTCCAAAATTAATTACAGACGCAATCAAAACAAACAAACCTTATCAACCCGGTATTACCACTTGAGTTAGAATTAGTGTTTGAGTTTCTGGTAAAGGTTGTTGACGAAGATTAACGATGAAGTACAACAAAACGCACACTTCACAGCTTAGATATTAATTTTCTAATTATTTTGATAATAAGTTTATCGGTACTTCTTGTCCGGCAGATATTATAACTGAGTCTGTTATTAATCCTCCTCTCTAGTTGTTGTGTTGTTGTTGTTGTTGTTGACAGAACGGTCGTGGTTGATAATTTAATTTAGCATTTTCATTGATGACTGAGGCGAAATTCTGCTAAGTTCAAATACTCATTCCCGGTAAAAAGTTATGAGATCTAAATACGTCGAGGCACGTCAAGAATTATCAAGAATACTCAAAAGAGATCGCGCAGCTATTTCTCTTATTAAATTGAAATAAAATGATATATTTAAGGTATATTATACTTTATACAGATATTTGATTGTGATTGAAAAAGAAGGGTTTTGAAATATCAGAGAGATTTATAAGGTGGATTGATGATTTTAAAATATATATATATATTGTAAAAAATCGCTTTCAACAATAAGACCATCCATATTATTTTTAAAGTTTTACTCTAATTTTGTTGGTTCACTAAAGTTATCCATCTATTTTAAAGCAATACATATTTATTTATATACCATTTAATTCCGACTTTATTTAGAAAAACATTACACCACTCACTCACACTCACACTCACTTTATTAATAAAAATAATTTATGAATTCTAGCTAGCTAGTTATAAAATAAAACAGATAGCAGAACGAAGATAGCTATCTCAAGCTTAGTAATATCTCTCTCGGTAGTAGAAACTGTGAGTTGTAAAGAGGATCTTGAGCTAGCACTAATTAAAACATTTGATTGCGATGAATACTTACATAGCCTTCAACGGATTAATGAAATTCTGTTTTAATTTAAAAGATAATTTTGTTATGGCTATGTGTTGTAGCTTCCGTAAATCGGTGTTTGTAACGCGACAAACTACAAGGAAAAAGGATTTAAAAAGCGGTATTTCGAGTCAACAGACAAAAAGGTTATCCCGCCCCTCCACTTTACATCAGACAATCCATTTAGTGTTTTAGCGCTGTATTTGCAAATAGTCAACACGATGGGGTTTATTTTCTTTTCGCCTTTCAGTGTAAAAACAAGACAGTGAAGGTTTTCCCAAAAGTGCAGTGTAGTAACAGTTTTAAATCCATGGAGTTTATTTTAAGTTACGCTATAGAACTGTGCAACTTAGTTTGTTATACTTTGTTTTGATTGCACAGTTCTTTGTATTATCTATATACAATACATCTATATATACCTAATATATTACTTATTTGTTTAATTTTCATGTATAGAGTACACTCTAGAGTAGTACATAGGCGGACTTAATGCAACAAGGCATTCAACCTTTGGATTTGGCATCAGTTGACCTTTGGGTTAAAATAAACACCATTGTGGTAAGTGTGCACAATAAATAAATATCAGATATATAAAATATAATATCATTAAAACAAATTACTTATAATAATAAAACATGTATATAAGCTAATATTATAAACTAATAAATATCAAGTCAGTATAATTAAGAGAAACTGAAATTCGACTGTTATGACGAAGGCCATACTAAAAATGAGAGGGTTTCAAGTAGAAGAATAACGAGTGAAGAGAAAATATATATATATATATAAATATATAGCCCCACTTGCTTTTGCCAGTGGGGCTCGATACTGACTGGGGTATGCTTGTTCTTGGGGTAGGCCAAGAACCAGGTCGAAAATAACGATGGTTTCGTTACGGTGCAAAGGAGGAAGCATCGAACGCAAACCAATAGGAATCGCTGCGGCATAGCACCTGCAACTCCTAGTGTGAGTCTGCGTGCCGCTACACCGAACACTCCAGTTTACATCTCCCGCCTGCACTACACCACAAGGGTGGAAGATATCGTGGAGTACGTGCGCCATAAGACGAAGATCGCACTGAGGGTACAACTACTGGAGTCGCACCGCAACGTCAATTTCAACGCGTTCGTAGTGCGAGTCCCGAACAGTTTTCTGCCCGTCGTGTTGAAGGAAGACTTTTGGCCGCAGGGCGTGGTGTTTCGTCGCTTCCGCGGAACTGTGCCACCGAACAGCACAAAATGACTCAGTGCAGTGAAAGTGCTACTAACATAGTCATAAGTTTTATTTACTAACGATAAACTGTATTTACTTTATATATATTAGTCTATAAGGTATATATCTATGGGCCAAGATGCCTGAAAATAAATGATTTATTTTTATTATTATTATACTATACGGACATGAATTTATTACATAAACAGACTATACCACACAAGTTAAATTGGTTATTTATTGATTGTTTTGTCATCATTCTTATAAATAATGTAAATCAGATTGACTGAAATAAGCGTATTTTTTTTTAATAGGTGTTTTAGTTTTAGCAAATAGAGCACATTACAAGCTATGGTATCTACAGATTGTAGTTTACCAGACAAAACCAAACGCCTGGTTTAAAATGCCTGACTTCTCTTTGCATATCATCTAATTTATACAATGCAGCATCGTGTCTTCATAATAGAATGTTTTTGTTCGTTCTTATATTTTTCTCAATTATCCAGAACACTGCTGACCAATCTGTTCGTCTGCGTGTCAGTAATTTCACTCAGCTAATCAAATTGTTGGAGCGCAGCGTCATTAGAGAGGCGGCAAAGATAGCCTGGGAGTGCGACGCAAACATTACGTGGTATTATAGGACGTTTATTATATGTATTAACGTGAGGGAGAGCCGCAATGAATGCCTCATGTAATATTATATGTGTATGTAGTATATAGTCTGTTTTTTTTTTGTTAACTTAGAAATACAAGGTGTCATTGACATGTTAACGCAAACGAATACCATAGATTCAGTACATGATTCTGGACACCCCAGTGGTGGATATTTTCGTCGTTATTTTTCAAATTTTTGAAAAAACAGTTTTTATTTTTTACTTGTATAAAATCGTTATTCTAACCAATTCCAATTATATTTTTAGAAAAAAAAGGAAAAAAAAATTTTTTTGAAAAAAAAAATTATAAAAACATCATCGAGGTAAATAAAGTCGTTATTCTAATCAAACCCGATGACATTTTTAATTTGAAATGTAATTCACTCATTTTTTTCGCAAAAAATGTTTAAATGACGTTTTTAGAAAGTTTAATTTAAAAAACGTAAAAAATTCATTAAAAAAAAAATAAGAAAAAACCGACAAAAAATTCCACCATTGGGAGGTCTAGAATCATGTACTGGATCTATGGTATTCGTTTGCGTTAACATGTCAATGACACCCTGTATAATTTTTTACAGCTTCAAAGGACGACAGACTAGCATATCAACTCGAAACCTTGGCGCGTTCCCGATATAAAGGGTCTTGATAGATAGGTAGACCGACGGACAACAGAGTGAGGTTCCTTTTTATCTCCTTGAAGTACAGAACCGAAAAATCAGATTGTCATGCGACTTATCCAGTACAATTCTATTTTTAAACATGTAGAGACTATTTGTTTTGTACGTTTGAAAAGCCAAACTTACATAACAAATAGTCGTAAATCATTACATAATATAAAATAAAGTCGCGTCTGTTCCTATGTACGTTTAGGTTTGTAAAACTACGCATTTTGATGCGGTTTTTTTTTAATAGTTATAGTGATTCAAGAGGAATGTTTGTAAGTATAATAAATGCGTAATATATAAGTATTGCACCCGTACAAAGCTGGGGCGGGTAGCTAGTTTATGAATAAGATTTTAAACTTTCTATGGGTCGTATATAAATATAACTTACTGTTAATTGAAGTATGATTACTGACGCCATTTTAAATTTAATTATTGAAATCTTCTACCACAATTAAAAATTAATATGTATCCTGTTTGTGGCGTTAAAGTCGGCTCATTAATAAATCTCTTAGTTACGCAGCTCTCGTAATTGGTAATTACAACGTGAATACCGGAACCACTCGGGCTTCGTGCGCTTTCGTGTTTAATTAGACAAACCATACCTTAATCCACGTATAGTATAATGCAATTAGTACCTCTAAGCGTTGAGCAAATCCTAGCAGGTATCCTATTAGTTCATTCAAAACAAAACAGTAATAATCCTGATTGGTAATAATTGATGGATGGAAAGTAAGAGGGAGATCAGAAAAGAGAAGGATATATTGTGTGAGAAGTGGTATGAACAAAAAGAATTTAGCATAAGAGTTAATTCTTTCCTGTCACCCGTCACACTGTCACTAATGATAGTGTGACGGGTGACAGGTCAGACACACACAGACAGAGTAGAAGTAAGAAACGTGTTGCATCAACCACAAGTAATATAAGTTTAGGACAGTAAAAAGACAAAGAATACTGAAACCCTTATTTACTGAAACGCATGTTACTAAAAGAGTTCTGAATTTACATATAGATGGATGAAGAGGAAAAAGGAGACCAAAGAAGAGATGGATGTATTGTGTGAGGAGTGGTATGAAACAAAAGTGAATTAAGGATAATGTGACGGATGACAGGAAAGAGTGGAAGAAAAAAACGTAATAACCACAATAACCGGTCCTATGCGTCTCACATTTATCGGATTCTTACGACCCTCACCAAGTCATAGAAAGAAAAGAAGAAAGAAAAACTTTTTATATGCGGGACTTTTAATAATAATCTAGTCCGCGCAAAACGGCTCTCAGCATAAAGCCGAGGACACACATAGTGCGACGAGTCTACGGCACTGGTTTTCAGGGTGGACCGAATAATCGATCCACCTTGTTCACCCTTTGATACATTCGTCTCCATCGATCATCTGTTTTGCAAGCAATGCGCCCGGTCCACTGCCATTTATGTGTGGCGATTCTTCGAGTTTTAACACTTTGATATATTAAACGAGAAGATAATGCGAAACTTCCGGAACGCTGCCCTGCTGAGGGTTCAATCCTGACTCGGCTGGGCAGCGGTTGACCTGTTTCTCGAATTTAGACCTACCCAACTGGACCGCCTGTCCTAGGTAAACAAAGCCATCAGCAATTTTGAGTGCAGAGTCGCTAATCTTGATAGGAGTAGGCGCTTCATGAATATTTACCATAACTTTGTATATTACCTACTAACTAGCTGACCCCACGAACTTTGATCCGCCAGAGGCAATAAATGAGCTGAGTTTTTTTTTGTTTTAGACGTTTAGTACCCTATGTCCTTCTCCTGGTTCTTACCTACCTTCTTGAGTTATAAATAGTTTAACTAACACTAAATATTTACTGTCATTTTTTAATTAGAGGTACATTTAATTCAAATTTGTAATTCATTGTTAAAATTTAAAATTAATTTTTAGTTTGTGTGATTTAATAATGTTTGTGGCTCTGTTTAAATACCTATGAATGAATTTTTTATCTGTATATTTGTATGCCACAAAGGCCGAACATGACGGATAAATCTGATAATTGTTATTTTAATGCATATTGACATATTTGTATATTCATTGACATTATTTATATATTTATGTAATTACTTAATTCATTTGTTGATCTCACCATAAATTTTATAATTATTATTCTAATTCGTACTGACATTATTTGCATTTTTATAGACATTTTTTTTAATTTGAATGTTAAATGTATTTGTTTTTTTGTCATACAGGTGTAACAGGAATGTATAAAATCCAAATAAATTTTTGAAAAATTTCTTATTGTTTTTGTGATGTAGGTAGTAAAACTATAATTGAGTAACACATTTATAACTGTGTGCAAATTCAGATACAAAATTACTTGTTCATAAATAAATGACTATGACTATGATCTTTTTTGTTTATGAACAACCTGCATGCCTTGTATGTATACTCATGTTTCTACAAATAAATGTCTTATCTTATCACGACTTTCTTTTATAGAGATTTAATGATAATAGAAATGTTGCTAAAAATAGACTTTTGGTACTAATACGTTTATTATAACGATGACGTACATATATTAGGAAGATAAAATCTACTCATTAAGGATCAGAAGATATACAGTCGTCACTAAGGCTGGAAACAAACAAGTTAACTCCATTTGTTCATTTCGGAGCTGCCTTTCATCCTCTTCACAGTATTAGAACCCTGACCACGAAGCCTCAGTACATTGTGTTGGTGAACAAACATTTACCTTCGTGAACTCAATCGTTAGGTTAACAAACGTACGTAAGTCCCTCGAGATTAACCTTTTAACAGTTGTCTGTAGAGAGAAACAAAGGGGAAACAAAGCTTTTATGCGAAACAAAACAGATTTATTAGACCAACTTATACAAATGGTAATTTTCATAAAGCACTTCAAGCAGCACTTTTGTGCACTTGTATCTTAATTGTTGTTTTTGCTTTTAAGTTTTAATACTACATGTTTACGGAGACACGGCGTGTTGCGCGACGTTACCTGATACAGCACACACAATGAGTGTGTTTCCAAAACGTTTTGTACGTATATGTGGGATGTCCTCCATGTACCGATGGCGCCTCGCCGTACGTCTGGTGTTCCGATGATGGAACGGGCTACACATGTGGAGGAGAGATATTCTGTTCACTTTTCACCAATTCGTCAACACAGTTGTTTGTCCAAAACAAAATTGGTGAAAACTTTCCAGCAAACTACTCTGTGAAAAATCAATAGTTCTGTCACTGAAAAATTTTGTAAACGTTTTGTAAACGAAATACTGAAATAGAATAGTGCTGTCGGCGAACCGCTCATCGGAGAAATGTTTGTTGGAGGACTACTTCAGAATCGATTATGCACTGGATACAATCAATATTCGAGTGTCGTAACATCGAAACTCGGTTTTGTATATTCTTGGAATTTAAATCGAATTCTATGTCTGTCACTCTAGTTGGAAATTCTCGTCGCAGTCGATGCAACGTTGCAATTTAGTATCTAGCAGTAAATATACCGTTTTATGAAAAGTGCCACTTTAAGCTGTGACAATCAGATCGGAATAAGCAGAATATTTTTACTACAAGTCTGAAGAAGTAAGTAATATACGAGTTATTTTAAACATCGAACCAGTTTTCGACTGTTTTAAAAAAAAGTATATTATATGCTACATTTTTTTTAAATCTTTGTGTGAAGATGTAGACTGTCTTTGAAACAGATAACAGCACATTTTTATTAAGTCGGAATAAATTGTGCTTGTGCCTTAAAAGACTAACTGTGGAGAGTAGGTAAATATTGCGCCACACTACTGTATCTATTCAAACTAATATCGTCAACTATATAGAACTAGTGATCGATACTTAAACACGTAATTGTAGTCATGATAACAAACCACTTTTACTAACCACCTAACCTGAAATCGCAAAAAAATCTGCTGGTCAGTACATAAATGTTTGCCTAACTGGTGAAAATGTACTGAACTTGCTGATTTTAACATGGTTAGTAAAATCAGATTCAATATGTTTCTGACTTTGATTCTGATGTAATGGTTGTTTTGTACCAAACAAGCAACAATTAGTTCATATAACATTGAAACAATGAAGGTACCTGTCGCACAACGCTAGATTAATTGCCTCTACATGGAACTCCTCCATTGTACCTAAACTTTCATAATACGCCACCGGCCACACAACATCGGTTTATTAGTAACAAGCGAGCTTTCGACAGCACGACAAAATAATTCGGAAATTTTTCAGTTCGTGAACTAACGTATCGGTTTGTAGTTGCAAGAAATACAACTTGAAACGTACCTACTTTAAAGTATAAATGTATAAAAAATAAATAAAAGTATAAAACTAAAATATTTTTGAAAACACATTTCTTCTAGATAATTTTACTCAAAACAACACAATTAGCTCTATTTTTTTAGGAAAGCGTGAACCACGTTCCCGGACGATGAGCTATGACTCGCCGTCCCAGAGTAATCTATTCCTCCTTCTCTAGGAAACTTTAAGCGCACGTATTTCCATTTACCTGTGGGTGACTTTAAGCCTTATGATAAGGCCGATTATGAGCGACCATATTTAGAATTCATATATCGTCACTAGTAATATCCCATCATAAACCTATTGGGGTCTTGAAGCAATGTTATCCGAGGCCCTGGAACGAAAGCAAAGAACAACAAGGAGTGGTTTTTTTTAATAAAGTTCTCAACTATTTCTTGCCCCACCTAAGGGCGCAGAGATGGCACTGGATGATAATTATAACTCTTCAAAAAAAAAAGTCACTGGTTTTATGCACTGGTCAAAAATCATGTAATATGTTAATAACGTTCAATTTTTTAGATTACAACTTATATTTATAAAAAAATAAAATAAAATTTCTTTATTTCAGACCCAAAAAGTCCATAAATTGTTAGTGTATTAGTAACAAAAAGTTCTTACGTACTATATTAGTATAGTTAGTAACCTATAGCTAATTCCACTCAGTGTCTCTGTAGGGGGCAGTCCGGCCTATCAGCAATCATTTTCAGGATGCTGTTACGAGTGTTGCGCAAGCGTTGCAGTAAGGAAGCCGCTTTCTTACGCATAATGGCGTGAAAGCCATCCATGTGAGCTTCGGCAAACATTCCCGATGCACTGCAACGCCGCGGTAGCCGCAATTATTTATTTATACTAATAATATTTAGTTTAATATAAAGTTTGTTTTATATTGTACTATTTACAAAATAAACAAGCGCAAACGAAAAAAATATATATTTCCACTAATAGACATCGTCATATTATGTACGTAGGCAGTTTGTGAGTGGTGGTACTCAGAACTTTCGCTGTGAAACTCCCAAAACAAGAAAAGTTGCGATTGGCGTTATTAGCTCTGTTTGTGGAGAACTAAACAAACATAATTACTAATAGGTAACTAATTTATCTTTTAATAATTTCTTCTTCTTCACGATTCGATGCTTTTATTTTCCATCAAAGTATTTGGGCTAAGTAGCAGGCCACAATAAATTAGAATTTATTTTTTTTGAAATAACTTTCATAAGTTGTAAATATAAATAAATCACTCAATTATATAGGTATTTAAAATAAAAAAGGTTACACAATAAAATTATTGCATGAAAATAAAATTATAGTTATTTTAACAAGCTAAGTTAAAATTGCTAAAAAATAATTCTTATGCTGTGTCATTGACTCTTCATCATCATCATCGGCCTTTTAATGTCCCCACTGCTGGGGCACAGGCCTCCTCTCTAGGAGAGGGAATGGGCCATAATCCACCACGCGAGCCCAGTGCAGATGGGTGGATGTCACATGTCTTCGAATTTTTGGTTCTAAGACATGCCTCTAAAAGGTTTCCTCACGATGTTTTCCTTCACCGTTTTGACTCATTGCTGTCTTAAACTCACCTTTGTTCATGAATTGTCTGTACCACCGCATATTAGGTAAAAAAATAATATATTTTATAGCGTCATTGGTTTGATTAAACAGGCCTGTTGGTCTAGTGGTAGGTTCAATTTCCAACAAGGACAAACATTTGTGTGTTGAGCACGACAATTTGTTCTGTGTCTGAGTGTCTATCTATTATAAGTATATATTTAAATATATATAAGTATGTTCATCAGTTGTCAAGTAGTTTATGAGTTCTTATGACAACTAATAACATACGTTATATAGATAGTTGTGGAATTTATTATTATATTATTGGTATATTTAGACCACTATTAGGTCCACGCAATGCGGCAGTAAATCCGTCAACTACTGCGTTAACCTTACCGTCGAATAAAGACTTAATTACGAGTACCTATAATGATAATCTGCTGATTTAAAATATTATTTACTAGCTTTTGTTAGCGGCTTCGCCCGCGTACATAAAATATAGCCTATGTCATTCAGGAGTAAAGCAGCATTCTATTGTTGCTAATTTTTTTCCAATCGGACCAGTAGTTCCAGACATTACCTCCTACAAACAAAAAAACAAACTTTACCTGTTTATTATATTAGTGTAGATTTTATAAGGAGATACAAAAAAAGAAATACATCGAAATTGTTCAAACCTAATTATTATTGCCCTGAGGCAAAGTAAAGAATCTTTTGTTTTCAACAAGGACATTTTGGAGCCAACGGCTACTACATCTTACAAATTAAATCAGACCTGTAATACAAAAACGGACAAACGAGTTATATAGCTTTTTTTTTTTTAATTTTATTTTAATGTGTTTTTCTTCATCTATTTCTGTGAATCTACGTAACTGCGTATCCTGTAATACCTGAGATAAACCTTTCGATATTAAATGGGACCAATATACAGTATGTATAAATGAAGAAAATGTATAAAAATTGTTTTATAAATGTCGAAGTTGTATGCTGATAAAATCTAAAAAAAAACAACAGTTTTTAAAACCCCTATACAAAGCGACGCATCGTCCTTTTTAGAAATTGGTCAAAAACGTACGACAAACATAATTGTCTTGCGTGATTGTGAATACCATAGATATGTCAAACAGTAGTCAATACCAATAACATAAAGTTGAATTACTACATCATAATCAAATCAATTTTAAGGCTTACAATTTTATATGAAGCACCACGAGAAATAAGTGTTTTTAAAGTAACTTTTTTATTACAAGGATATTCTAATCATTATACACCGTTAAATTTTAGTCGTTTTAATCCCGAAGAGGGTCGATCCAGTACATGAAACACTATCGATTTGTGTAGATAAAATAAAAAAATGAAGTACTTTTTTTCAAAATCTCTTATTGATATACGCATTTACGAAATTAATTTCTTTAAGTAAACGAGTCATTGACCTTGTAGGTAGTTGTCGGTCGTTGCGTACTAACTACCTAGAGGTCATTGAACTCGACAACCGCCGTTTACATAAAGAAATCAATTTAGAACATGCGTAAATTAATTCGAGTTTAAAAAAAAAGCACTTTGTTTTTTCATTCTAACTTTACCAATCGATAGTGTTTCATGTACTGAATCGATCCTCCAAGGGATTAAAACGACTAAAATTTAACGGTGTATAGTATAAAATAAAGTCGCTCTGTCCCTATGTATGCTCAGATCTTTAGAACTACACAACGGATTGTGATGCGGTTTTTTTTAATAGATAGAGTAATTCAAGAGGAAGGTTTATGTATATAAATATCACCATTGTACCCGTGCGAAGCTGGGGCGGGTCGCTAGTATACAATAACAATAGAATGATAATGTCGGCAATTCCTTCGATTGGCAATTGGACTATGCAAAGGTAGCTCATTGTTATCGATTTGTATGCAATCAGATTGGCCTTGCTACGAACCGCTACGGCGTGCTACGAACCCCTAAGCTGTGTGCTACGAAATGCTACGAGCAGCTACTCGTAGCATTTCGTAGCAACTGTAGACGTAGCTACGTCTACAGTTGCTATACTCACATTTGCATTAAGATTCTAGACAATTCCACGAATTTTTTCACTGCCCGTTTAACCGATTAGATATTAGGGCCTTACTATGATGTTTAAAATGACAGTCGTGCAAGCGAGAAAGGGATGGAACTGTATACGCCAGCCCTTTAACAATCTTTAACAATTCTGTTTAGTCGTCAAATGAATCAAACTAGTTATGAGTTCGTGGTAGGTCTCTAGTCTAAGTATAATTATTACTGATCAGGAATCTTGGAAAAAATCTGAGTATAATGAGTATATTAGAGGAAGTCTGAAAGTGGCGCCAGTGACTGAGAAGTTGAAAGGAAATCGTTTGTCTTGGTATGGACATGTGAAGAGGAGAGATGAAACGCATGTCACAAAAAGAGTTCTGAGTTTACACGTGGATGGATGGAGAGGAAGAAGGAGGCCGAAGAAGAGATGGATGGATTGTGTGAAGAGTGATATGAAAGAAAAGGGATTTAGTGATAGTGTGACGGGTGACAGGACAGAGTGGAAGAAAAAAACATGTTGCACCGACCCCAAGTAAAATGGGATAAGGGTAGGATGATGAATCTTGGAAAAAATCTGGTCAATGGAAGATGTATGGAAATGAGTAAGTATGATGATGAGCTGAAAAATCATACGAAACAATACCGTCTACCCTCTATTAAAATGTCGCATTAAAGAAGCTCGAATAAAATAAATAATTTTATACGGATAGATAATATAAAAACCTTTCCAGTGCGAGTCACTCTCGTCACCGAGTTCTATACAAATAATTATTATGTAAATAGTTCAATTCATTGATTCATAAATCGTACATAGTAAGTCTAGAAGATTTAGAATTTAAAAAAAAGAATTAATTTTATGAAGTATCGTTTAGGTGCATTTACAGTTTTTAGACTTTTTCTATATTTGTCTTATGAAATCTTGCTTTTTGTCAAATTTTATAATTCTAGTGGGTTTATGAGAAGCACCCAATAAGTTCTGATTTCTTTGCTAATGTCAAAATATGCGCCTAAATGGATAAATAACTGGCTTTATCTTTACCATGTGTTAAATAAGAGATTGTTTTTTTCACAGCTGTTTGGACATTTCATATTAATTATGTTATATGTTCCGGTTTTGTTATATACAAGATACGCGGAACCCTATAAACAGTCCGATAACACCAATATACGCCAAAAATACAAAATTTTATAGCGCAGTCTTCTATAAAACTCCGGATACGAACCAGAATACAAAATACAAACACAAGTTTCTCCGTAAAAACGGTGATATACACGAAGTGTACAGTCGCGGGTAGAATAGGAATGTTCGCTTTACCAGCTGCTGGAAGAAATAACCATGAATGAATGAAAAAATAAAATAAATGAAGATCGTTGTGAGACATGCACTATAGGAGTACTGATGAAAGAAAACATGATTGAAAAAAGAAAACTGGTCAATTGAGAGTTCAAGAATTTGACGCTGGCATGCTATGCTGGCTGGATGCACAAGAGTGCTAGCCATAACCAATAATAACTATCTCCTGTCGATGGAACGGGAGAAAAAAAAATTGAGAGTTCTATACAAACTCTTATATGTACCTAAATAGTTCGATTTCCGAATTGAATTGAAGAAAGATTTTTTTCTGTGACGTGACTACAAATTTTAAGTTTTAAAATTTATTCCTATACTTCTATAAGACCTTGTTTCATGCCAAACAGGATTCTAGGTCAGGTGCAAATAACTTATAAATTTTGATTCCTTTGAAAGCGTTTAAGTATGGTTGTTGTTTCAATGTTACATGGTTTTACGACATGAACTACTTTTTTGTTTCGTTAACTTCGAAGTTTTATTTTTTTACAGCTCTAAAAAACCATAAAAAAAACCTGAATCATGAAATAAAACCTATGTACTCAGGAGTACTCAGGTTTTATTTCAACTCGATATCTTCACGCGTTCCCGAGACAAAGGGTCTTGACAGACACATAAAGTGATTCTATAAGGGGTTCGTGTTTTTCCTTTTGAGGTACGGAGGCATGCACTATAGGAGTGCTCATTATTGACCAATAATCGACACATAAAAAAAAAACAAATGAAGATCGCTGCGAAAGATCATCATCATCAGCCTAGCGTAAGTCCCGGTTGCTACCTTGGCTTTCACCTCGGTGCCCGGGGTCCGCTTTCCTGACTAGTCGTCTCCACTTCGCTCGGTCTTTTGCGTCCTCTGCCTTAAGCCCATTAGCACGCATATCGTCCCTTACGACGTCGATCCAACGCCTCTTAGGCCTACCTCGTTTTCCGGGTCCCGGCGGAGGCGGCATGGCGAGGCATCTGTTACCCACGTAGTCTGCCGGTTTTCGTAAAACGTGGCCATACCAGCGTAAGCGACCCTCCTGCAGTTTATCTGCTATGTCACGGACCTGAAGGCTGCCCCGGATGCGGGAGTTCTTAATGCGGTCTTTCCGCGAAACTCCAGACATCCAGCGCAGCATATTCATTTCCGTGACACGCAGGCTTTGCTTATGTCGCTCAAGTACAGGCCACGCTTCACTGCCATACAAAAGGACAGGCCTAATGATGGTCTTATAGACCTGTCCTTTGAGCCTAACCGGCATTTTGGGGTCACAGATAACCCCCGCCACCTCACGCCATTTCGCCCAGGCCGCCGAGATACGTGACTCGACGTCGCAATCGACGTCCCCGGACTCGTGGAGCACCGATCCCAAGTACCTGACCTGTTCCGTGCGCTCAACTGTGTCTTCGCCAATGCGAACAGGAGCAGCGTTAATTGTGTTACAGGCCAAGTACTCGGTCTTCGCCGCATTAATTTTCAGACCGCCGTTTTCCAGCGATTCCTTCCACGCTGCCACACGTCGAACCAAGCGCCCACTGTCCGAGTCCGCCAGCGCGATGTCGTCTGCATACATGAGCAGCCATGGCGGCTGCTCATGTAAGTCTCTGATGGTGGAGGACAGCACGTCCAGCACCACGCTGAACAGAAACGGACTAAGGACAGAGCCCTGGTGAACTCCGACGGTGATGGGGAAGGGTTTCGTATCGCCAACAGCGGTCCGAACCACAGAACCGGAGTCTCGGTACATATCTCGGATGATGTCAACATAGGTCTCGGGCACTCGTTTGAATCTCAGCGCCCACCAGATCACATCACGGGGGACACAGTCGAAGGCCTTCTGCATGTCTAGGAACAAGAGGTGCAGAGGCGTATTCTTCGATCTGTATCCCTCCATGGTAACCCTTAGGGCAAAGATGGGATCCATGGCGCCATGGCCTGGTCGAAACCCATATTGACATCCCGAGACGGTGCACTCCTGTCGGATCCGAGAGTCAATCACCCGCTCGAAGAGCTTCATGGTGTGGGACATAACCTTAATCCCCCGGTAGTCGCCACACTCCTGCACCGATCCCTTGCCTTTGAAGACTGGAGTGATAATACTCAGTCTCCATTGACTAGGGATCTTTCCGGTGAGGAGCATGCGGTTAAATAGGTGGGTTAAGATGCCCACACCATGAGGACCCATCGCCTTCCAGGCTTCAATGGGGACTTCATCGGCACCGACAGCTTTCCGGTTCTTCATGCGGCGAAGAGCCACATGCACTTCTTCAGGCGTAACCGGGGGCACAAGTCCCTGATTTGGAGGGAGAACCGGAGACAGCACCTCTTTGTGCTGCTTGTTCAGCAGCTCGTGGAAGTACGAGCGCCATCTCTCCTTCACCGCGAGGTCCTCGCATAACAGATTGCCGTCAGGGTCTCTTACACAGCGGCACTTAGAGATATCCAGTGCCGCTTTGACCCTGGAACGTGCCAACTTATAAATGAGCTTTTGCCCCTCAGACGATTCCAACTTATCATAAAGTGGCTGTAAGTGGTCTCGTCTGGCTCTGGCTACGGCCCTCTTGGCGGCACGTTTTGCGGTTCTGTATGCGTCGCGGTCTTCGGGAGATTTGGAAGCTTGCCACGTTTTGAAGAGGGCTTTCTTCTATCTGATCTCCCTCTGGACTGTGTCATCCCACCACCAAGTCTCCTTGTCACACCTGCGGCCGCCCCTGGACAAGCCGAGCACCGACTTTGCCGCCTCAGTGATGGCAACCTGAATCCTGTCCCAGTGGCTTTGCACAGGTTCGCCATCGGTACCATCGCTGCGAATGATGCACTATAGAAGTGTCGATGAATGAATCGGCGTTTAAGAAAAATAAAATATTATCCCAGACTTATATAAATGAAATCTTCTTAAAAGCTCATTATTCAGTAAAGATTTTCTATTTGAGTCTTAAAAATGATTGGCAAACTAAACACACATGCCCCATTAATATTAAACTAAATAGTTCCAATACATACATAAATTGTTGCTTTAGATAGATTACATTTCGTACCCTCGTCTAAATTCTGTCAGAATGATACTGCATGTTTACGCCCTAAAATAGACACAGGAAATAAACAACAACACAAACAAAACCCTCTAGACAACAAGCTACTTTAGGATATTAATCAATGTAGATAACCTTTTTTAGCTGGAAATCATTGAGAAGGCATGTCAGGCTTTTACTGATTAAAATCTACTTCTATTTACTTCGTTGGTTTTTATACTAGGGCTGGTTTTTCCTTTTAGAAGCGAACTCATGTCCTCAGTAGGCTTCGACTGCTGAAACTATGAGTTCACTTGGGTTTGCTAACATCTCCTTGAGGTGCTTGTAGTCCGGACGATTACGGGACAGTCGGATCGCAAGCTTTGATGGTTAGCTCGCCGTTTGCAATCTCGCGCCTAAGGTGGCTGAAAATTGTGATCGGGATCCCGGCGGCTGGATCGTGAGGGCCGAACGGCGAGTGAACACTCGTACGTGCACATGCGGCCGCCTTCTTAGCTGCATGCATTAATTACTTTGCGGAAGGAGGCGACTGCCTGCCACTCCTCGCTTCGAACGTTGGCCCGTACTGAAGCTTGGCGAACCGATGACTTATATGAGAGTGTGAGACGTACGTGACATCACACGTACAGCAAGTTTGTTTCTAAATCATCTGCATTCAGGCTAATTTTTAAATTTCGATTGATCATGTGTAGCACAAGTAAGCTGAGGTGGTCTTTAGCTTAAAACTCATTGAACATCGTCATGATACACAAGGACTGACAGACTAACTTTTTTGAAACTATTATATCAACAGATGGAGAGTAAATGAAATTTCTTCTCGATACACTTTTGCATGAATTTAATAAATTTCAGATCACCTTTAACGTTATCAAATAACTTGAAAGACTAACCTGCTTATTATTTATTTTGTCATTTGATTTTGAAAAGTAAAGACATAATTTTATGTTTCGTTTCCATACTTATTACAAAAATGAAAAAACTTTGAAAGCAAGTGAATATATATTGGAATGCAAAACTTTGCAGTAGGGAAAACTTTGCGATGCTAAAAGTGGAATAAACTTGGTTTGGTACAAGATTGGCGCAATGGGTGCAATGATATAATTGGTCTTACATTAGACCGTGCAATGGTGTGTATTATATTTAACTAGCAACCCGCTCCAACTACGTACGGTTTTTATGTATGTATTAGTTGTATGTATTAGTATGGATACATAAAAATCTTCTTCTTGAATCACATTTTTTTTTTACTAAGTTTTAAAGATCTAAGCATAATATCATAATTATGGGGACAGACTGCAGAAAACGACTTTGTTTTATACTATGTAGTGATTTTGAACAAAATTATATTTTCATGTTAACTCATCCATCTACCTTTACAAAGAGCAAATTACAACTGAAATAATACTAATTACTTATCTTATTAGGTAATTACAATTTGAACCCGTTTGGGGTGAAAACGCTTAGGTCATTGGGTCCGTTTGCACGTCATCTTTTCACTGTATTACCCCTCGATTAATTGACCCTTTGCGTGTCCAGATGGCTGGCTTGTTTTTTGCTAGAATTAGCATTGTCATTCAATGTGGCTGCGTGCTTTGGAGCAATGTTCAAGAACTCTTCAATCTAAGATAATTATTTTGTTTTACTTTAACTTTTAAAAATTATTTATGCACACTGTGTCTACATTTCTCATCCAACTCTCCTGTCGTAGGTTTGCTGGAAGAATTTCGTTAGAAATAAGCAGTACGTAACTTTGTACTCTTCTATCTGTATGTGTTATTTTCTTTTTGTAAGTGTTTGTGTGTACATGAAGTTAGGTTAAAAATGTTTGTTAATAGTTAAAATTTAGTACTCATTAAATTCTTCAGCCAGCGAACGCCGGCGTATGCACACCTATCGCCTTTCTATTATTTATCTAATTACGTGTTCGATAGGTTAAAAGTAATAGTATTTAGCGTACTAATCTAAAAATGTGAGGCGTTTTTTGAAAACGTACATCTATAGATAACGCATTCCACAAACGTACATTTTAAGTACAATGTCACTTAAATACGCTTTAAATCTGGACTGCCATTACAGAGATAAGTGAAGTTTTAGCATATTTTCACCCTTTACCGGTAAATGTGGTTTGCGGTTATGTGGTCGCTTTTAAACAGCTTACCTACTTAAGCCGAATACATAAACCGCTTAGAACGTATTTATTTTAAATGGTACGTTGACGGATTTATTGCGTGGAATGCGCTCTTGAGATGCGGAACGTGATATCAGGTAGGAACCCCGAAAGCGGAGCGATTCCGCATGCGTGATGAATTTTGATGATTCGCACAATATTAAAAACATCCCAAGTCAACTCATCATCATCAACATCTTCCTGCCCTTGTCCCGTTTTATTTTTATTCTGTCTTGTCATCTGTCACGTTATCATTAACTTCTCTTTATTTCATCCCAAGTCAACCATTGAGTTAAAAAGTAAGAAAACGGTTTTGCTATGTAAGCGTAATAGACGGGATGTTTGGCGCAGTGGTTTAGCAATTGTCTGCTACTGCTACGGGTCGCGGGGTTCGATTCATATCATCATATCCATACAGGAGTAATTTTTAGTGTAAATCATCATCATCAGCTTTTTAATGTTCCCACTGCTAGGACACAGGCCTCCTCTCTAGGTCGGAGAGGAGTAAATACCTCACATATAAATACTGTTTTTACCTTCTGAATGAAAGCTACACCTATTACGACGAAACGTCTCATTGAGCTCCACAGAAATACTTGTATGTTAGATATAAAAAAAAATACATTTTTGTTTAATACCAGAGAAGAGAAAGAACCTTTTACCAATAAGTGGCAACTACTTACATAAGGATGTATTTGAGTGTTAAAGTTTCAACTCCAAAGCGCTGAATAAACTCCCCAGACACAGATATTCTGAAAGTAACATGTTGAAAATTCACACGAGAAGTTGTGCGATACAATTTCAAATAAGCAATTTTCAGATAGTACAGTATCGTGTATCCCTATGGAAAACCTGAAGTTGAAACTAAACTCTGCTGCATAGGTAAAAAGGATTTAGGCAAGCAGCTGTTTAAATCACGGAGGTTTAATTTTATTCTGTACAATGATTTTTGAGGGCGTATTTCACCAATAGCCTCCTTGAAAATTTTGTAATAATTACCAAAATTGTAATGTTTATTATTTATTGCCTTCTGGTCAATTTTGATTAAAAAAAGTAAATGAAAACAATTTTTATGAAATAAAAAATACTTGAATGGCATCGCAAGTACCGAGTATTTTTTTTTTAATGAAAATTCACACAATGGAACTATCTGGACATTTCTTGCAGTTCTGTTGCATTTCATCATCATCATCAGCCTTTCAATGTTCCCACTGCAGGGACACAGGCCTCCTCTCTAGGAGAGGGAATGGGCCATAATCCGCCACGCGGGCCCAGTGCGGATTGGTGGATGTCACATGTCTTCTGTTGCATTTAGGAACCATTTTTAATATTATCATTACAGGGTTTGTACTTCATTAAACTCTTGAGCCCCGAGAGAACGCCGGCGTTCGCACCCTTTTATCTTTCTAAGTATCTCTTATTACGGTATCCGAAAGTTTAAAAGTACACTACTTATTTTAACGTAATATCACCTAATCTATTACTTTTTCAAAGGAAAATACCAAACATTTGAAATGCACACATAACGTCAAATTATAATTTTCAGGCTACCTACTAAAATGAATTGCTCCAATTTGAAAGCACGATCGGGTCCGGTATACCCTTAAATCGTATTTGCATAATAAGCGTTAGTTTACATCAGCTACCATCTACAATTCTAGAGGATACCGCTATACTATCCGTTTGAATCCATTTCCTTGCTAAATTGCAAATATCGAAGTAAATAAGTAAGTATAAGAATAGGCTTTACCTGTAGTAAATGTTTTAAATCAATAATGTTATTATTAAATTCTTGTGTTGTTTTTAAATCTCTTTATATTGTTTTGTCTTATTATACTTTATCTTTGGTCGTTCTGTCTAAATATTTTTGCGGGAGATTAATTTGCATTGGATTGGTATGTATTCTGTTTATGTATCCTGTCAATTTGTGTGTAAATAAAATAGTTGATTTGAATAGTTCATTAGGTGTTGAATGTCAGTTTTTCAATACAAACATTGGACCTCCTTTCATCGTTTTTTTTTTATGGTGGATAAAAATCATCTAATTACGAATATCGCTCTTGGCTGGAGTATGAAACAGTGTCAGACTCTTGCTGGCTAAACAACTTACCCCGTTTTACTTTGCCTTTATACCAAGGTCCTCTGACCTTGGTATAAAGGCAAAGTAGAAAGTAGTATTCCTGCCTTTCATCCACGAATCCTTGGCCCCAGTTATCTTTTACCCTCACTTTAGAGAAAAAAAAACCTCTCTGCTAGCCTACGTCATAAAAGAAAACCTTGTGCAAATCTCCACGTTTCTAGTCCCAGTGGATTTTGTTGTGTTTTTATACATATATCAGTCCAGCCTTAAATCCTTATAGATAGATAAAAAAAGAATTTTATTATACCTAAAAAAAAAGTTTTTATTGCAAAAAAAGGTAGTCTTTAAATAGAAACCAGAATAAAAATAAATCCACGAAAATTCTGGTACATAAATCCTCTACCGCTATGTGCAGCCACCGTGACGTACTTAGCTTGTTTACCCCTGAGCTGTTATTTACCCAAAACCTTTTACCAGGACTTGAGGCATTCTGCTTCGGTTGCATCAAAGACTGTGTATACTTATCCGTTTGATCCAACCAAAAAATAAATATATTCAATATTTTTGCTGACGGTATGTCGTTAGGCGAGAAATTAGAATAGTGCATTTTGATAGTACGTCCAAGGAGTAGTCAGATATTTTTAGAAATATTGGCAGTACGTCGTCCAACGATAATTTGCCATATAAGCACAATTATGTGAAAAGCAGTCTAAGATTAAATAAAAATAGCTAAGGCACCAGTTGTGCCATTGAGACGATTTCACGTCGGTCGCAACGATCACACGCATTTGGCGGTTAACGCTTTTTTTTTCGCACGGCAGCGCCGGCTCTTCTCTGCCCTTGTCTATCAGTGACTAAAAGTAGTGTTGGCACACACAAACACACTTACACCGTTCGTGCACGACTACCACGTGTGAGTGCGCGCTTCATTTCCTGAAAAATCAGTACAACCGGTGACATTTTGTCAATAATGACCACGTATTTACATCATTATTATGTCGTCGACGTCCATCGACGTATTAAATTATTCGTTTTGACAGGTAGGAGAAAATGGGGTTTTCCCTGCCGGAGTCTGTGTTTCCTGATAGCTACAAACTATAGCTATAAGAGTGAATAGGTTATCTCTAGGCAAGTGTGCTCCATCGTCGGCCACATTATCGCTTACCATCAGGTGAGATTGCAGTCAAACGCGAGCCTATCTTGGATAAAAAAGAAAACGTACGGTCAACATTACGAGATGATCCAGACGCCTACAGTCAGAAATGTTTCGAAGTGACCTGAGAGAAAACTACCTGGAAGGAGTAGGGGAGGCCTTTGCCCAGCAGTGGGACAGTATTGGCTATTAAAAAAAAAGGTCAACATGACACTACTGTGAATAGCGTGGGTTACGTAACAAGCAAGCCCCACATTTTATATTCATGAACAGTGATGATTGTCCATGGATATATTGAATACGTCTTAAAAAAAATGGTATAAATGTAAAACGTGAACAATTGCCGACAAACTATTTTACAGTTTGGCAAAATTTTTTAACGTAACAATGTGAGCAAATTTTGATTAAACCAAATAAAAAAAACGTTTGTAAGTTTGTATGGAAAATTCTACTATCATATTGCCATGTAAGTATTTACTTTCAGCCAACGAGTTAATAATAATTGCAGACATAAATAAAACATGTGCCTAATATGGTCCACCAATGCGTGATTATGCGGGTCTTCCATCCGCACACTTACAGTGTAATATTCAAAGACGGTATTAGCTCACACCACAACTCTTATGAATATTGTATGCGCAGAGTGCTCAGCGAATTATTCCTCATTTATTTACCGCAGGGGAAGGGCGATGTATTCCATTATACCAGTAAACAAGACTATTATTGTAAATGGGTAGTTTTACACCGGCTGAATTTCCACCAACAAGGTTAGTGTGAGAGTCATTTGAGATAGGACAGCGTGTTAGAAAAAAATTGTCATTGCGGCCTAGGTAGAATTAACCCGAGATGTAAGTGAGGGTGTTATGAAACCGAGTGCTGCACTAACTCTACATGACAACGACTTTTTTCGCTAAGCGACCACTTGAAAACATGAAAATGGTAAAAGTGGTGTGAATAATAGTAAAATACTGGGGGTGCTACCTACTTACTCTAAGGTAGTATTTAGAGCGGTTGTAGACGTCCGTTTTTTTCACCGCATAATGGACCGTGTTTTTTGCCAAATTCGCGTTGTGTATGATTTATAATGAGTATGTGTACATGCACCGGACATCGGTCCGGCGAACAATTAAACAAAAAACACGGTCCGTTATCCGGTGAAAAAAACGGACGTCTACAAGCGCTCTTACTCTAAGTTAGTATATAGGTAGTATCCCCAGTAGGGATTTCAACTAATAAAATGAAGTAGTATTTTAATTTATAACTTGATAAATTCAGCGGAAGAGGAGAGTTCTGTGTAAAACTTATTAGTTGAATTAATCAATTATTCTAATTAAATTCAGTGCTCTGGCGCGGTCCGTGCAATCGTGGCTCTGGTTATAAATTAGAGAACGAATTCAGCTCTCAATTCCTCCAACGCCAATTAGGATTTATTTGGCTCAAACTAATACTGGGTCTGGTCTTATCGAAAAATGTCAGTGAGGTTTTTTTTTAAAAAAAAATCATCCAATGACGAATCCCGTTCTTGGAAGGACCGGGAAACAGTGTCAGACTCTTACTAACTAAACAACCCACCCCGTTTATTCATTGCCCTTCGCACTGGGGCCAACCCTTCTTTTTAGAAAGAGACCCTGGGCTCCAGTAGGCTTCGACCCCTTTGCAGAGTGTCTATAGTTACGATAAATGAATTTATAATGTTTCCACATGAAAAAAAATAGAAGTTCACATAAAAAGTCGCCACAAAACACTTGAAAACTGCATTCCCAAGCGCTAAAGTTAAAAATGAACTGGTAAATATTACAGCACGCTCGTTTGCAAAACTCATTCATAAGTGACTTTTATTGCTCTCAAATAAAAATCGAAAATATCAACGCAATCTTTTGCAACATAAATATGAATTTCGCTCTCGGGAGAAATACGACCCAACTCGAGAGATATTAAAGTGTAACTATTTTATTTCCTTCTACTTATTAGTTTTTCGTGGTTTGTCTTTTTACATTTTTTTCAGGATTCCGTGTCTTGTCGTGGTCCGGAATCCTGAAATATTCTAAGTAAAAACGGGATCTTATTAGGAGACATAGTGTCTCCAATGTTTGTCTGTCAGTCACCAGTTTATGTATATCTCATGAACCATGATAGCTTTTTTTAGTTGGGTAAATATCCTCCAATGACATCACATCATCTCACACATTTTTCCGAAATTTAATTGGCCGTAAATTTTGGTTTTGATATTTTCTTAGAAAAATTCAGTGAAAGTTTTTTCTTATTTTTTTTTTAATTTATTTTAAGAAAAGGAGTCAATGCTCCCATCGTAGTTACTGTATTATAGGTGAGTTTACAAACATACACAAGTCACCCAACTGTAGAACAACTAAGAACTTGATCAGATCTGTAGACTATAAAAATATTTGTTCCATCCGGGAATCAATCCTGTGACACGAACCGCAGCAGCCAAACGCTCAACCATGCCGTTGAAACTTTATTTCTCTTACGTCATCAGTAAGTTGCAGTTTGCAAAAATGGAGAAAATCTATTTTTCTTTTGTCTGGAGATGTGCCAAGTTATCGTGTTTAGTTAGTATTTCAGTCCGGTCTTCTTGTGTGCGAGGGCAGCTGACAAATATCTTCATAAATATTCGAGAAGGCGTTTCTTTGCAATATGTCTTCTTTGTATTTGGATTGACAATAAGGCTGCAAAATAAGCAGGAATAAGAATACTGACCATTCTCAGAAAATTTTGAGTGATCATACTTCCGTGATGATGAATAATCAACTATCGAAAAAAAATACGGAGAGTCGAGAGGTAAAGGCCCCGACTTACCTACAAGTTATGTGGCTAGATAAAACAACGGGTACTTTGTGTAATTTATTTCATCACCACTGCTCTCAAAACGCTGAAGGAAAACATTGTGAGGAAACCGGCATGTCTTAGAAGCAAAAATTCGAAGACATGTGACATCCACCAACCCGCACTGGGCCCGCGTAGTGGATTACGGCCCATTCTTTCTCCTAAAGAGAAGACCTGTGCTGCTAAAAACGAATGAAGTGGTCAATAGCTTTACTAGTATATTTCTTGATGAAATTACATTTATTTTTGCAAATAAGTTTTCTATAATACTGTTACACGTCATTTTTTTTGTCCTTTTGAATTCCGAAATTACAGGCTTAATAGAAAGACAATAGGCGTGCAAAGGCGCGCTTGGAGCTCAAGAGTTTAAATTAGATAAGTCCGCTGTTTCCTAGCCGACTACTCTGATAGTAGGTATCGTACATTTATTCTAGACTTAGTACAATTTCTTTGATTTTATACGATTACAAACCGACCATTTTTGAGCAAGAAATTCTTTTTGAAGTAGTGAAACAGGAAAACATTCAGGAAAAAAAAAATACTTTTAATTTCCGTAGACTGAGCCACATGTTGTCTGTGTATGAAAGGTCCCCGATTCTTTGTTCTGAAAAAAAAAGGGTCACAATAAAAATGGCTCAAAATTGGGTTGAGTTATTTAGAAGAATTTGAGGCACAATTTTACACAGTAATGTACTTAAACACGTTTTTGATTTTAGTTTTTTATTTATTTATATTATAGTTTTAACCCTACGCCAGCGGAGATATAATTATTACGTGCTTGCGCGCTTTTTAAAAATCGTAAAAACAAAAATACTTATTAATAAAAATAAGACACTTTGTTTTCATTTTTTTTTCTAGGAAAAAGGAAGATATACAATCCAAAATTTTTGGCCAAATTAATTTCTTACATCCGTTTTCACAGTACAACAGTTAGCGCATTTTTAAGGTCTTTCAAGTTGTAAACGTACGTACAATTGGCATTAGAGGATAGCAGATTGATTATGTTGTTAATAAAACAATTATTGACTTAATTCCGCCATTGCCGCATTTATGTGAGTACTGACCCTTACATTGTTGACACCTCTACGGTCAGGACTAAGCGGTTTGCCTCTTTATTTATACAACGTACATTTATATAAAACGTACAACTCAAAAACTATTACAATGATTTTGATACAGTTTTCACCAATAAACAGAGTAATTTATGAAGAAAATCAAGTGACACATAATAGATTTCAAGCCAATGATTTCTAACACCCGCGTGAAGATTGAGCGGGTCACTAGTCCCTATATACATTATGTAAAATACAGCTCCTTAATTGCACTATTCGCACTAGTCCAACTTTGTGGAAGTCTGACATGGTGTCGTAGTTGAACAGTTGAAACTTAGCGCGTAATTAGTCCGCGCCAGGGGTGCTTTTCCTAACAATTCCTGTAAGTGAGCACTGACAAAACCAGTAGCTTGAAAATCCTACGAAACGTTTCTAAAAATAAACTTTAGAATTACAATTCTTTACTAAGCTGATTTTTGCGTACAGGATAATTCATCATCCTACCCTTATCCCATTTTATTTGGGGTCGGTGCAACATGTTTTTTTCTTCCACTCTGTCCTGTCACCCGTCACACTATCAGTAACTCCCTTTTTTTTCATATCACTCCTCACACAATCCATCCATCTCTTCGTTGGCCTCCCCCTTCCTCTCCATCCATCTACGTGTAAACTCACCTAATTTTTTAAGGGCTAGACTAGATTGCAATAAGTAGGATTTAGGCATCAATCTAGATGTACAATACACTAAATTAGGAATACCGCATTGTCACTTTACTTAGGTGATCTGCAAGCCACACTCCTTTACATTGATGCCATTTTTGACGTTCACGCAATGTGGGAGCGGTGGAGGTTTTCAAAAGTTTTGTTAGACAACATAATGCCAATGAAGCGCTGCGGCGGACTTTTCTATTAACTTTTCATATTTTGACTAATAGTTTCTATGTAAATGCTAGTGGTTTAGGTAACTCATACGTTTTCAGGTTTAATATTGTTTGAAGCTTAGCCACACTGTACACATTTGTAATAAGAGCTGCTGCGTAGTAATCTGTAAGTCCCAGTGCGTACTTAGCCTATGCATACGTAATATATTTTTTGTCATAGAAGTATGTTCCCTTGAGAGAAATCTTTGATTCAAAAGCCATTCGCAACAACTACGTAGGAAATATTTTCTTTGTAAATCCCAAATTAAATTAGTTTGATAATTTATAAAATCAAAAACCCAATATGAAAATTTTTCTCGTAATTAGTTTTCTCTTTAGAGGAAATCTTATGAAATCAGTGTGAAATCATCATCAGAATATATTCAGTTTCTAAAGAAGTGGAAGTAATGTTCTATATACATCGTAATAATTTAATAAGAACTTTTTCGCAAAGGGAATGTGAATACAAAATTTTATTTGCTTAATTTAAATCATTTTCAGCCCTAATAAATTTATCAAGAATGAAGTTATAAAGCTTTTTTTATGGTAGGTAAAAATAATTGAATTACGAATCCGGAATCAGAAACAGTGTCAAACTCTTATAGACTAAACAACCTACCCCGTTCCTACGTTTCCATACACACATTAGGGCCAGAACCTTCCTTTCAGACACGAATCTTTGGCCCTTAGTTGGTAGGGACCTGCAGGGTTCCTAAGGTTGCTAACAACACCTTGAGGCGCGTGGGAACAGTGCGTGCAGGCAACGACTGGGCTTGGACCGGGCCATTACCAGACGACCCTGCAAGCTATCCAGTGCTCTCCGTCGTTATAAAGCTCCGAAGCTGCTAATAAGAAGGAAAAATCTGATATTGAATATGTCGTCAATGTTCATCACGCCGTCCTTCCATTGTGTACGATAGATATGGACTTCCTATGGAAAGAAACAGCTTTAGAATTTGTATGCTTCGTTTGTAACATATCCCACTACATAATTTGTTACTATCAAATAATCTTGCCCCTGACACCCAAACGAGCGCCGGCGCTCGCGGCTTGATATCGCGCTACGCGCCGTTGTCAAATTTTTAAAAATAGAATGTACAATATTTGAGCATTTTTTTTATAGGGTATTTTGATATTTATCCAAGAACGTAAATAATTTTTTTTATAGACAAATAACTTTCCGTTAATACCCGCGAACGCCGGCGTTCGCTCGAGGACATAGATGTTAATCGCAAACCGGCGTCAAAATGAAGTCTGAATACTATTTTTTAGCTATCTTTTATGTATATGTGATTAATAAAACTGTAGAAGACTATTGAGCGATTACTTAGCACTTCTCACCCCATCACTTGCTCATGTTTTAGAATCATCTTTGTAAAAAAATCTGATGGAAATACAATTGCTAGCTCGTTTAATGCATTTCATTGTATGAAGCACATTCAAGATGGAAGGCGAAATTGAAAAACATGACAACAATGGTGATTTTTAATAGTTTCATCGGTATATTGGATGGGGAACACCAATGTATAAAATAAAGTATCAAAGATCTTTAAAGATCTTAATTTGTAAGATAAAAATGATAATAATTGAAATAAGGATTGTGGTCGGCTATAGTTTAATCTTAAAGAAAACTCTTGGAATAATATAAATCAGTACAGTAGGCTTCATCAAAATAAGTACCAAGTCCAATATTAATTAGAGCGTGTTAGGGTTTTCAGCAAAAAGCTCGAGTAAGACCTGAATAATGTTAAGGAAAAACAAATGAGATCCCTTTATTTCTAGTTTGGTTAAGAAAAGAGATATAATTAATTATCTTTACTCTGTGATACTTCAAAACCATTGTCTGCTCTTTTGTTGTGCTACTGAAGTAATTTGGAATTAAAGTATACAATATTTAAGTAGTATTGTACTTCGGTGATTCGCACAGACACAGTTTTCCGTAGAACAGATTACATTATCTGTAGTGGCAACATTTATTTTGTCAGTCCGTAATTACAAGGGATTATCTCGGCTCGCCGTCTCTCTGCAGACGTGATGTGAAATTGAATTATTTTCAATTGTTCGCTGATCTGTCCTATGGCAAATTGTCCGGTTGTTCACTTTTATTTCCAAACATAATTACTGAACTTGCTAGAGGGGGTTTTAAAAGAATAATCTTTGATTTTCAATTTCAAACTTATACCTCATTTCCTAACACGGTATCCTGGTATGTGTAAATGTGCTCAAGGTGTCAAAATTGGATTACCCTGAAGATATCACCGTCACCAGTCTCCGAACTCTCAAGAACTTAGCAGATTATAATTTTTTTATTGGACGTATTCGTTCTCGGAGTAAGCTAGATAAAAGCAACTAAAATGAATAAATAGGAAAATAATTGCAGTTGATTTTATAAAATGATGTAAACTAGTGCTTGATTGCTCGTTTGATGGAGACATGCATTAGTTTATTAAAAACCTGTTTACTCTAGCCTTGAAAACACCTAAATTATTATCGGACGATAAGACCGCAGTACGCAAATTGTTCCAGTCCTTCAATGTACGATGACTCTTTTTGAATTGGAGATTATTTGATTATTTAATTTGACGTTTTTAAGTAAAAACAAAAATCTTTTACTGTATTGTACAAAAATTGATGGTGTAAAACGTACCTATGTGGTCCTTGTCATTAACTTTCTCATCGCAAGCCATATCTTTAAACAAGCTGTGCCCGCGACTTCGTCCGCGTGGAATATTTATTTTGGGCATCATATTTATTTTTGCAAACAACCTCCTCAGCTGTATAAATTATAGCTGTTACCCACGACTTTGTCCGTGTCAATTTCTGTTATTATTTTAGACAATTTAGTTTTTTAAAGAACATAATTATCTAAATGTTCTTCACAGAGCTACACCCCCCCTTGGGCACGCCATAATCTCGGCGGTAAGTCCCCTCTTTGAGGCGTGGTTGGATAGACATCACGGCGCCTCACCTTCCGCATGACGAAGGTTCTCACCGGACATGGGAAGTTCAGGTGATTCCTGCGCCGGATTCGTGCGGAAGAGACGCCCGGGTGCCCGCCACTGTGTGGCCAGCCTGGAGGACACGGTGGAGCACACTGTAGAAGTGTACCCCGCTTGGGAAGAGCAACGCCGTGCCCTCGTGGGAGTGATCGGCGGCGGCGACCTCTCGCGCCGGGCTTTGGTTCAGGCCATGGTCCGCAGCGAAGAAGAATGGCAAGCGGTCGCCTCCTTCTGCAAAGCAGTAATGCTCGTAATGGAGGAGGCCGACCGCATAAGGCAAGGGCAACAGCGCCCTAGCCGTAGCCGTCGCCGCCGCGATCCCGCCAATATCCGGCCTCTGTAGACGCTGGTTTGCGGACGGTGAGCAATGGGTAGCTGGCCGTCCGGTTGTCTGGTAGCAGTTCAGACCGAGACCAAGTCGTCGACGGTGTGCACTGCTCCCGCGCGCCTCAAGGTGTTGTCAGCAAACTGTGGGGCCCTTCAGGATCGAAGCCTCCTGTGGCCGAGGGTTGGTCCGAAAGCGTTATACCGGGGCTCTGGGAATAAGGCAAGGGAGGAACGGGGTAGGTTGTTTCGTCAGTAAGAGTCTGACACTGTTTCCCGCTTCACCCAAGAGCGGGATTCGTCATTGGATGATTTTTACCTACCATAATTAAAAACCCCTCCGCGCCGCCCGCAAGCAACCCCTCTCCTCGCCCGCCGGCCAGGCGCAACGTCATGTTTAGCACATCATGCGGCGCGTGTGAATTTTATATCGGAGTTATTTTAAAATTGTAATATCTTCTAAAATGTTCGTTGAAATTAAATGATATCAAAGACAATTTTGTTCACAATTACATACTCTTAGTCAGCAACACATTTATTTGGATAAACATTAATATTATTATATTGATACAACTCTAACAAATAATTGGTAAAAATTGGCCAAATTTGATTCCCATAAAAACGGTTCTAGTGAGTTAATAAAGATAGACATATACTGTCGCGGACATTTTTTTAGATCATTTTAAGAGGAATAATTCTGTCATACATATTTTTTTGGTATCTTGAACCTTCTTCGCAGCGCACGCAACGGAAACCCTCAATCTTTGAGGGCTAAATGTCTAAATAAAAAAACGTGGAAAATGATTCCATTTTCCCCGTTTTTTACACATTTTCCATTGTTTCTTCGCTTCTATTAGTCGCAGCGTGATGTTATATAGCCTAAAGCCTTCCTCGATAAATGATCTATTCAACACAAAAAGAATTTTTCAATTCGAACCAGTAGTTCCTGAGATTAGCGCATTCAAACAAACAAACTTTTCAGCTTTATAATATTAGTATAGATTACTTTGACGAAATTTTCAGTGTACAGAAGCTGTATAAGGTATTATTTAATCAGCTCGAAAATCTATTTTAGCATAAATTGTAAGTTCGATACATTGTAGTATGTTCTATTGTGTGGTTTGGTCTCAATCGCTATTGCTTACTCGTGCGGCACGATCTGTGACCCACAGGGACCCTTTACATTGTGAGGGTACATGACACAATATTGACTTCGATTTAGAGTGTCGCATATACAAAATAGCCTTTTCACTGCTTAGGTATAAGCGATCGGATTTTAAAATAAACTTTTTCATTTTAAATATTGGCCAAGTTCTAAGTATAAGTATCAACCATTTGCACAGACACATCAATCTTAAATGTATAATTATGATTTTATTGTTTCTGTTATTTTTAATATTATGTTATTGTTTGTTATGTATTTTGTAAGATTGTAATGTTAATATGTATTTTATAATAAAGAAATAATAATATTTATTTATACCAATGTTGCTATAAATAAAAGCAGTTAGGGTCAGTCATAAAAGTTACAACAAGGTTTACGCTTGTTCAAGTTGTCCTGTAAGCCCGAGCAACGGAACTTTCAGCAACGACCCAGAACCTACTGCAAATACCAAAGCAGTTAGTAAATTCTGTGAAGATCTGCATTTCGTAGAAGGAAAATCTAACGAGGTGTCACGGCATACTCAAATGCTGAAGAGAGGACTTACCACTTTGATTATGGAGTGCTCATCATTTCAAACTTTAAAACGTTTATATGAAGTGGGAAACGTGTAGGTAGGTGAAGCTATTGGCAAAAGCTAGTTTAAGTGTAAAAGCTGATTTTTATATCGACAATTAAACAAATTGATTGACTCAACAAAATACAATAGGAAGATGTGAGACAATGAAGTGTTAAAGTCAAAATATTTTTATTTCACGTAAGCCTATACTATATGGACACTTATAAAACGTCAGAAGCTGGTGCATGGTTCCAAATTGGAAGGTCAAATTAGTCTCAGTTCTTATGAAACCAAGTTTTCTACAATTACACTGCTTATGAAACTGAAATCCTAATTCTTCTTGAAAAAGAAAATATTTGTGAAGTCTGCACTTATCTCTGTAGATGAGTTTTTCTTTTATGAATCATAAAAGGCTCGAGCTCGAGAAATAACACGATTCACAGCAAGATTACGTATCAACTTAGAAAATCTTTTAAAGAAGAGCGTGAAGTAAGCTTTGGCTTTAATTTGCAAATTCCATTTAATATAAGACACGCCGTGGAAGCCGGCAGCGACTGTAGACAGCAAATTGGTTTGTTATTTCAGAATGAAACATAAGTTGTGAGAAGGGCTTAACCTTTTGAATACTGTATTTCAAAGACATGATAGAAAGACGAAGTGTCAACGCTGGCGTTCGCTTGGGGCTCAAGACTTTTTATATCTTGAGACTGAAAACAACTCGTTAAATAAAACACGTGAAACTTTACCCTTCTATGACTGCGTGATATTTGACAGTTTTTAATTACCTAATATATTTATATAATATAATATATACCAGAGTTTGTATTGTGGGGACTAGACAACTGATAAACACACTTATACATTTCTAAATACATACATACTATGGATGAATTACACCCAGTTACAGAACAAATTATAATGATTGAGCTTATCACACAAACATTGGTCCTGGAAGGGTATTGAAACCAAGACCTCCAGCATAGTAGTGAGGGCCACGAACCGCTAGACCAACAGGCCAATCAAAATAAACTAGTCCGCCAAGTCAAATCGTCAACGGCGCGCTCTGTTTCCGCGCGCCTCAAAGAGTTGTCAGCAATTATAGAGATTCAACTGCAGGGCCGAAGCTTACTGGGGCCCCGGTTGGGTTTCTTAAAGGGAGGTCTGACCCCGGTATGAAGGTTAAGCGGGACGGGGTGGATCGTCAGTAAGAGTCTGACTGACACTGTTTCCCGTTACGCCCAAGGGCAGGATTCATCATTAGATGATTGGACCCACCATAAAAAACAGGTCAATCAAATAATACCTAGGTTTACTAGGGTTATCCTTTGGGGTTTATGTTTTGTCACGATGATCAGTTGAAACGTACTTTGTACTAAGTAAAACACATTTATCACGTTTTCAAATTCCCAAGAGTGTGCTCCATTGTAGGGAAAAGGTGTTAGACTAACAGCCCTTGTTCTTGCTTACGCACAAGCTTATGGATATTTATTGTTTAGAAACGATTAGGTTACAGTGCTGGTTTTTATAGACACAGACAATTTTGCATCATGGTCACCATCATTTCAGCTGAAAGACGTCCACTACCGGACATCAGCCTCTCCCAAGCGCCGCCACAAAGACCGGTCCAGTGCCTCTTGCATCCATCGGATTCCAGCAACCCTGACCAGGTTATCGGTTCACCTTGTGGGAGGCCTTCCACCGGTACGCATCTTCCGGTACACGGTCGCCACTCCAAAACCTGCCCATTGCCAATTAAACTTGGCGATTGTTTTCGCTATATCTTCATTTCTGATTTGATCACGCAAGGATAATTCAAGCCCTTTCCATTGATTGAGTGACTTCGAGACTTCTTATGAGGCCCGTTGTAAGGGACCACTTTTCGGAGCCATATGTCATCACTGGTAACACACTCTGATTATAGACTTTCGTCTTGAGACACTGTGATATATTAGAATTTTGCACGTCTTATATTTTTCCTGCAAGTAAAGGGTTTCATGACAGTTAAAACTCGTAGGTCTGGAGGTAAGAGCCCAATAAAGCCGATTCCAGCTAGAGCCTTAGTAAAGTTTTTTGGCAGTGTTTTAGTAGTTGATACACAGAGACATTCGCGTATATTCGCTTAATTGTAAGTCCGAAATCTATTTCCCCAATACGGGTCTGATACTATTTCAATCCTGATTGTATTCCGATAACCACAATCTAGAGACGATAGGGTCGGGGTCATTAGTAACCTACAAACAATAGATGTAGACATTATTTTGATGCCCTGGGTACTTATATACCGTTGGCCAAATGGGGTTTACTTGACCCATTGCCAAGACAATGCCAGTGTGGATGGAGCCCCTTCACAGGATTTGCTTCGCCTTCTTTTAATGCTCAGCGTGCACTACCTGCACCTTTAATGACTTGTACGAGGCTATTGAAAGAGTTGTCCAGGTGGCTAAAAATTGGTCGGATAAGGGTCGGTTCATATCTGACGTAAAATACGCCGAGCGTACCATCAGTCGCGCCTATTCGGTCGAATTTGTCAGTTCATATCAAACGGAAAATGCGTCGAGCGTAACATCCGTCTTTCTGCGTTTAGCATCTATAGAGCGGTTGTGTTGTGTGATACTAAATTTTAAAATGAAGCCTATCGAAATTATTGCTATTTGGGAGGCTTTAGAAGAAGACCGAAAAAGGAAACGTCAATATTGGGTGCATACTTTAAATACTAAAAGAATATCAAGTGGCCAATTTAATTGTCTATTATGAAACTTTAAGAGAGTATCCGAAAATATTTATTCAGTATTTGTTTATAACCAATATGATACAAAAATCGTTGACAGTGCGTTGACGGAAACGGACTAGACGCTGTACGTTCGACGCACTAACGTATCATCGGTTGAGTGTGAACGGTCAAGTATTTTTCTATACATTTGTCTGTTCTGGCGTTACGCGACCGATAATACGCGACGCATGTTCCGTCAGATATGAACCGACCCTTAAACTTGAGTTAGACATGAAAAGAAGAAGATAAGTGTAATCTTGTACGATAAACTTAAAATAAATCATTTATAATTTAGGATTATTCTTTAGTACAGCAAAACAGCTATGATTTCGTAAGTTAATCCTTTTACTTAGTTTTCGTACAGATCAAAGCAAATTATGTGAAAACCTTGTATCTGAAGATAATACTTAGGATCATAAATAAGGCATGGTGTAAATCCAGCCAGAAAGTTATGAGTTTAATAACTACATACACTAACACATTTATGCTGCCATAACTGAGACCCTTGTCTACACTATCTACACTTCTACACTAATATAATAAAGAGGTAATGTTTGTTTTTTTGTTTCTTTGTTTTTTTGTTTGTAGGAGGTAATCTCTGGAACTACTGGTCCGATTGGAAAAATTGTAGCAACAATAGAAAGCTGCTTTAATCCTGAGTAACATAGGCTATATTTTATGTACGCGGGCGAAGCCGCTGACAAAAGTTAGTTTATAATATGGTTGTGAAGGGAAAAGGTGCCTTGATATTAATATGATTTTAACCAGTGATAGTTTATTGAAATAAAACACTTTGGCGTAAACCGGATGATTGTTATGTTTTTTTTTACGCCTTTTGAATACCGTAATTAATATAAACTAATACTTGACTATGATAACACCGATGGTGTTTTAAGCATGTGCGAGGTTTTTTATCAGTTATTTTGAGCTTATTCACATCGCCACCTGGTAAAGTACAGCTTGTTGTTAGATATTGATGAAAGTTATTAAATGAAAACGTCACCATGTCAGTCCAACTTTCTGGTGAGTTGGAATTGTACATATAACTTTTGATGAGTGAATCAGACATCGTTTTAAATAATAACGTTATGTAGTTAATCGTATAACATTATTTAAAGAAGTTCAATATTTGTAATGTTTTACCAGAAGCGCTAATTGTAAAAAAAAGGTTGACTGGTAGAGAATGCTTTGTAGCATTAAGTCCGCCTATGTACCACTACTGTACATGAAGTTTAAATAAATAAACGTAAAGGGTAAAAATTTTAATATTTTAATGCCTTTTTGTTATGCATACTTGATCGATACGCAAACCGCGTATCTACTTGTAAATATCACTTCAAACGTAATATAATGTACAATAATCCGTGCTTCTGTTGAGAACATATAATATAATATATTCCAAATGGGTTTTAATGTTAAAATTTATGCAAATGTTCAGAATGCGACAGATGTTGATAGAAAACCATCCTCGAATCAGCTTTTTTAAAATAAAATGTTTTTTTTTTTTTGAGAATTGAAATACGGTAGAAATTTGACAAACGGTTATGTCAGACTTTTACTGACTAAAACCAAATCTGTGTCCTTCAGTTGCCTTATGTTTTTTAGGATCACAGGCTCCCTTTTCAGAAATTTCCTGCGGCTCTGGCGAGCGTCGCGTCGTACCATCAACCATCGGTCCGGTCGGTAATCTGACAAGCCCTTTTGCTCCGCCAAGGGCGCAATGTGACGCCTAATAACTTGGATGATTTCCAACCTAAAAAAATGTAAAAATGTATTAGTATTGCCATTCAACGTGGCTATGTTGCCAGTCTTCTGGGCACGTTTCCAGATGAAAGTGATGTGGAAGAGTACTTCGACGCCTGAGCGTATTTTATGTTTTTGTATTATGTGTAAAAATAAAGTTTAAAAACTAACACCCGACTACTTAAAAACACGCTCTAAAAAGTACGAAACAAGAAAACAAGAAAGCCGTGGTCGTATACCACTTTTTTAAATTTATTATTCTTATGGCATACGACCACGGCTTTCTTGTTTTCTTGTTTCGTACTTTTTAGAGCGTGTTTTTAAGTAGTCGGGTGTTAGTTTTTAAACTTTATTTTTATTTAACATATTTTGGAGTTCTAAATAGGTTAATCTTGGGTTCATTGATTTCTCAGCCCATGAATACAGGTAAAGTCACAAGCAAATGCTAGTAATATATATATATTCAAAATGTACAAGTAAAGCGCTTTCAAATGATACCAAACACGGCATATTTATCTTAACTTTATTTTTTTACTTCGTATGTTTTGTCCGCTAGAGGGCGCCACATTAGATTTTGTGAAATCCCATATAGCCTATAACCAGCGGACAATTAAGACGCTTCTAATGATATGTCATTTGTCGAATTCTGATAAGTAGTTTAGAAGTTACGAGGGAACAGATGAACATCCATACCCACATACATACATACATACAGGTCAAAATCATAACCCTCCTTTTGCTTCGCCGTAGTCGGGTAAATAGAAAGGATTGGTGTAAATATTTAGTTTAGTTTATATTTAAATTTATATATGAAAAGTGATTTATAAATTAAATATCGTTAATAGATTAAGAGCAGTGGTGGCCGAGTGGTAAAGGCCCCGACTTACGAGTTGTAGGTCGCGGGTTCAAACCCAGTTAGGCTCATGACTTTGTGTAATTTATTTCATCACCACTACTCTCAAAACGGTGAAGGAAAACATCGTGAGGAAACCGACATGTCCTAGAACCAAAAATTCGAAGACATGTGACATCCACCAATCCGCACTGGGCCCGCGTGGTGGATTATGGCCCATTCCCTCTCCTAGAGAGGAGGCCTGTGTCCCTGCAGTGAGAACATTAAAAAGGCTGATGATGATGATGATCATTAATGTAACTGATTTCAGATGACAATTTAATTGAATCACAATCATCATCTAACATCAGTTAAGTGTAATTGATAGTTGTGACTAATGTAAACTAATTAGCTGTTTAGTCTGTGTGTTAATAGTCGCATTATGCAAACGGTGTTGATAGTTAATACAATTTAGACTGTTATTACAGTCGTGAGTTGGTACCTATCATTATTAACTTACTTTGATATCGGATTATATACTAAATCTTAATTATACAGCTACTGAGAAACTATTGATAGTTTTGTATGATTAGTTTTTAAGTTTGCCAGCCTTTCAGTGTTTTTAAAGTTTGCATTTTGGAGAATGTGCGCGAGAATTGCATGATTTGATTCCGCCATATTAATTCTACCAAAGGACAATCCGCAGCGTTCGGCAAATATCTACCTTTACGCGGTTGTTGAGACTAAATTCTTTGCCTCGCGGTCTATACTGCGTACATCGAGAAACTGAAACAGTTAGCCTGCTGCGGATTTTACGTCTGATTATAATTTGACTGTCTTCAAGGCTAGAGTAAATAGGCTCTTAATTAATAAATTAACACCTGCGGCCCGGACTAAGCGTTTTGCCTCGTCGTTTATACCGCGTACATCAAGGGACTGGGACGGTTTGCCGGCTGCAGTCTTTCCGTCCGATTATAATTTAGGTGTCTTCAAGGCTAGAGTGAATAGGCTCTTAATAAACTAGTGCGCCTTACCATCAACGATTGCATCACAGCTTACCATCGGGTGGGATCGCAGTCAAGCACTAGTTTATAGCAATTAAAAAAAAAAAATTGTTTGCTTCACCATCAACGATTGCATCACTGCAATAATAGATATCTTCTAAGTCTGAGGGTGGCGTCTCCGAGTGCGGCTATTTTGTGACTACATTTGTTATGTTGGGTTTGCCTGTCAAAACAATTGTATGTTAACAATTAATAAAAAAATTAGCATAATATTATAGCTATTAGAAGTATCCTTATAATGTTTCCACTGTTGGGGCCCAAGAGAAGGCCGTAATCTAAGTTGGGATGCCAATATGGATTGATAGTTATCATATGTTTTCGAATTTTTGATTTTAGGACATGCCAGTTTCCTCACGGTCACGTCCATTAATTCCTAAAACGTTTTCATTTCGTCAAGTCCTACTTTCGTAATACCACATTCGCGTCGGAGCTTTCCACGTGACACTTGTTTATGACGCCGGTTGACGGCTCGAGCACTCTTCTGTCCTCTCGACAGATGATATCGTATGAAGAAGTGTTCACGTTAACCCGAAAAGATTAATCTATGTGGTTTCGTAATCCTAAGTAATCTTATGTAGACATAACAGAAAGATAATGGGTGATTAGAGAGAAACACAATCGGTGTGCGAACGCCGGCGCTCGGTGCTCAAGAGTTCAAAGTAAAGTACCTATATATTTTCTTGTCATACAGGCCATCAGATCTTGGCGAGTCAAAAATAAAAGTAAAAAAAAATAATGTTAAAAACAGTTTTGATTGACGCAATAATGTTTTCAATACACTTACTCGAAAACTGCCACTTATCGCACTATGATTAGATTCGACATAACATGTATATCACACGCGTGCTTTTGTTTTATTTATCATACCAAGGGCTTTTTTTTCCTTCTTATCGCCACGGTCAAGCATAATTATATTTTTTTTTAAAGCAAAGAGGTGCAGATTTTTGAGGTTTTAATATATAATAAATTTAAATCGTGTTTTTAACAGAATATAATAAATAAACATGATTATTTATGCAATAATTTGTTATTAACAACAAATTAATATTTATATGTGTTCTAAATTCAAAAATATTTTCAATACACTTACTCGAAAACTGCCTCTTATCGCACTCCTATTAGGTTCAATATAGCATGTATATCACCCAAGTGCTTTTTTTGAGTTTATCACAACAAGGGCTTTTTTATTCCTTCCTTATCGTCACGGTCACGGGTGATTATTTTGTTTTACTTAGTTTATCGAATCAGGCGCGAGGCGTCCCCCAGAGTCGCTGGACGACCCCACGAAATTAGAAATTGACCAGAGCAGATTTGAATGCTATACTTATATATTTCTTAAATTTCTACGTATGTTTGAGATACGATTAAAAATTTTTTCTTTCTTTCTTTATTTCACAAGTCGTAAGTGTATTGAGAAACGTCGTTTGACACACGTGCAGATTTGTCATTGCAGCCCTCGGCTCCATAACACACTCGCCTGCGGCTCGTGCGAATTTCGCCTCGGTTTCAATGACAAACTTCCTGCACTTGTATCAAAATGTACTATTGAATTTCTATTCTTAATATTTAGTAGGATGTATAACGGTTTGATGTCTTTGCTTCTTTTTCATCCTGCAAAGGATAAGCGCGGGAAAAAGTGTATTAAATAATAATCTAATAAGTAACTTATTTATTGGTCTAGTTGTGAAAAATATGTTGAATGTAAGTTATGTAAGTTATAAGAGATTTCGCCGCTGCCGTCAGATATTGTGCTTTGCTATAGTTTGCTGCAATCTAAATCTAAAATGTATGGCAACTTTGGAAATTTTTCTTCAGTAAGAAATTAACAAAAATGCGTCGGTATTTTCAAAGAAAGTACGTGTATTATAAGTGTAATGTGTTCGTAAGTGTATTGAAAAACGTCGTTTGATACACGTGCGAATTTGTCACTGCAGCCCTCGGCTCCATAACACACTCGCCTACGGCTCGTGCGGATTCCGCCTCGGTCGCAATGACAATCTTTCACCACTTGTATCAAAATGTACTATTTGTGCTAGTTTCAGTAACATCACTGTGAAAATACGTAAAAATGAGAAATCTTTGAAAAGTTTTGTGCTTTGCAGCGCACTCTGAAATTTTTCATTTTATACCTTTTTTATAGTAGACTAGCGCGGAAACAGTGTCAGGCTTTTACTGACTAAACAACCTTCCCCATTCCTACGTAGCCGTATACAGGGCCAAAGCCTTCTTTTCAGACGCGAACCCTTGGCTCCAGTTGGCTTCGACGCTTCTGCTGTTCATTTTGTACCATTATGCACACAATTCATTCCACATCATACAGACTGGTCGTCATCACAGCGATTTATATATCTCATTATATACCCAATCACGATGAAGTTTGTTTTTTTTTTTTTTTGTTTAGGTAGGAAAAAATCATCCAATGACGAGTCCCACTCTTGGGCGGAGCGGGAAACAAGTGTCAGACTCTTACTGACTAAACAACCTACCCCATTCCAACGTTGCCATATACACCAGGACCAGAGCCTTCCTTTCAGACGCGAACCCATGGCCCCAGTTGGCTTCGACCCTTTTGCAGGGTCCCTACGGTTTGCTGACAACTCCTTGAGGCGCGCGGGAACAGTGCGCGCCGTCGACGACTGGGCTTGGTCCGGATGGTTACCAGACGATTGGACGATGACGTCAAATTGCAGTTTAGTAAGACGTCAAGTTAACAATATTTACTGTTAAGACAAGCTGTTTTAATCCTGCTTAATCTGCTAATGTGTATCTAAAGCATCGACGCAGAATTAAACTACGAAATTCTGTATCGCATGAGTTGCTCAAAGCAGATAAATCCTATTTGGTTGAAGGTATCTGCCTTTTCAACGTCGATTTAAGGGACTTTACACTCGGTTTCGAATACACTAAAAGTGAAAACAAAAAATTACAGATAGATTGCCAAAAGTTGCTTGTTAAATTGTATACGACGCACAAAACAACAAATAACTCTCTATGAATTTGTGCCATGTCCTATTGCACATGGGAAACGTTGTAGCTTTAATTGCTCTTCAAGGTTTCGCCATATTAAAAGTCACCTGCCTGCCACGTGACATATTCGAACACGGTATCAATAAAATTCAAATGTGCGGGTTTTGTAATAACAATATTGCCGCTAGTCCAATATTACCTCGGTCGCCATAAGTTGGGGAAGCAAAATGTGCATTTTACTAGAAATAAAATAGGCACTTACAAAAATAAAATCTATTTCCATCTACCAGTGAAAACTGCAAAATAAGCGAGTATTTTTTTAATCAGTGCGTGTCGTCGACACTTTGTGCTTGGATGGTCGATCCGTTTTTTTTATTTTAGTGTTATATATTTTTTTATGGTCATAATCAAAATAACGTTGGTACTGTTATTTCGGTTGTTCAGTTGTGTTACTTCTAAATATTGATATTTATTTTCAATAGTCTTATATTTAATTTAGTTGAAAGCGTCTATAATCTTTCTTAAAAAGCTAAATATAAGAGGTCTTTAACTTTTTGACATTAAAAAAATATTTCAAATGATCGCTTTTACAGATGTTCCTTCAGAATAACAGTTTTCAGACCTCGGTTTCTATCTTTGGCAAGTGTTCAAAATTATGCTAGAAAATAACAAGGAAAGTGGCGGTAGAATATAGGTAAGTAATTTACGGAGTAACTTAGGGACTTATTAGTTTTTTTTTAAATTCAAATTCATTAGTATGATTATAGTAATAATTATTATTAACTTATAAAACCGAAAAAAAAAGAAAAAAGTCCTGTACAATTATAATAAATAGCTTCTACAGAAAAAAGTTATACTCTATGTCACATAATGATTTTTTTTTTGCTATCGTGGTGGAAATCCCCATGGATTTCCTCCACGTTGGGGTAGGTTGAGGCGTCTGTCAGACTCTTACTGACTAAAACCACTCCGGTGTTCCCTCGTACACTTTTGTCGGGGGCTACAGGTGCAGTTTGACTTCCGCTGCCCCAGACTAGTGGTGACCCAAAACACTCATGGGTCTCTTCACACATTTGAGAAAGCTCCTTCCTATACGTCTAAGACAGGCGTGCGTGGAACACTACAAGAGCATTATCTGCACTTCTTTGACGCCTGGTACGGGGCGGTAGGGAACTCTTTTCTCTTTCCCTTTCCGCAGCTTTTTTTCGCGAGATGACATTTTTGCTGAAGGTGATGTGACATAATGCCTACGTAAACCTATCTATGACAAAAAGTAAAAATATTCGTGAAAGTAAAATCTTATTACCATGAGTTTATTGTCATCAAAAATCCCTTTGTGACTTCTACATCACAAAGAATAACAGGACCTGCTGAATAATTTAACCGGTTGTTTGAGTTCGACAATGAATTTCGTCGAGTCTGGTATTTATTTTATACAATATGTGTTCATTGTTTATTACTCTTTGGGACTTATTGCCCACTAGCTATTGCCCGCGGCTTCACCCGCGTGGTATTGGGGTTGGGGTTTCCGGGATAAAAAGTAGCCTATGTCCTATTCCGGAGTGTGTCCTATGCCTGTGCCAAATTTCATCCAGATCCGTCGGGCCTTCGAATGGTAAAATATAAATTTAGATTTTCCTCTTAGTGAACTTTACGTTGATACACCTGGTAAAATGGGGTAAATAGAAACTCAGTGGGTGAATAGAAACAATTTTTTATTAGGATTATTACTTTGATTTCATAATTTTTGTTTTAATAAAGCATTTTTGTTTTCAATATTGAATTTATAAAAATACTAGCTTTTGCCCGCGGCTCCGCCCGCGTGGGTTTGGGGTTTCCGGGATAAAAAGTAGCCTATGTGCTATTCCGGAGTGTATCCTATGCCTGTGCCAAATTTCATTCAAATCCATTCAGTAGTTTTTACGTGAAAGAGTAACATCCATACATCCATACTTACAAACTTTCGCCTTTATAATAGTAGTAGGATTTCAATGCAAACAATTTTGAAATAACGTGAAAAAAACAAGAAAATGTTGTTTCTATTCACCTCCGATTTGTGTCTATTCGCCCCGTTTTACGGTAAGTAATAATAGGCTAGGTATAGCATAGTATACTTCTACTGACTAAACGACCCACCGTTCCTTCTTGCCTTAGTTCCAGGGCCTCGGTGTTTCACTTTCGCGTCATCACTTGGCCCCAGAAGGCTTCGACCCTGCTGGCTCTCCACAGTTGCTGACAACTCCTAGAGGCGCGCGGGAACAGTGCGCGCCGTCGACGACTTTGGCTTGGTCCAGACAGTTACCAGATAGGCAGACAGTGAGTTACCCATTGTTCGCCGTCCGCTAGCCCGCGTCTACGGTGGCTGGAAATCGGGATCGGAGAAACGCCTGAGGCGGCTGTGGTGTGAGCGCTGATACCTTTGTCTGATGTTACTGATCGGTCGGCTTCCTCTTTTGCTAGCATAACTATGTACTTGGCAGAAGGACGCGACCACCTGCCACTCTTTCTCGCTCCGAACCATGGCCTCTACCAAGGTAGGCCGTGAGAGATCGCCGCCTCCGATCGCCCCCACGAGAACACGGCGATGTTCTTCCCAAGCGGGGCGGTCCACGCAGTGGCGAATGCTCACACTGCTAGTATTTCAAACATAATTTTAGATAGCAACTCAAGTTCGCCTATAGCTAAACTCCCTTAGGATATTTTATTACTTTCACTCGGATGAAGCCTAGTTAGTGATTTTGTAACAGTTACATTATTTACTTTTCTTTTTACTTTTTTTGCGTTTCAATTTATTTAAGAGCTCTAAAAAGCTCTTAAACCTTTTAAATCCGAGTAAGTAATCATTTCACGTTTTTTTTATTTTTTAACGGGGTCAGAAAGCAATTACTACTAAAAACGGGATTCAATTCAATAAAAAGATTATTATTTGTGAAAAGAATCACTCAATCAAATTGAAGCTTTGAAAAGTAAATGTCATTCACCTTTTGCTGACCTATAGTTAGAAGCTTAGGTATTTTTTTGTAAATAACTTGAGATTATTAAAGTCAGGTAGACATCAACCTTTTAAATCGTCAAAGTCATCAAAGTCGTTTAGCAGATTGCACTTTCCTACTAAAAATTATATCGAATGAGATTGACTGTCCTGACCTCCTAAATAAACTACGCTTTAATGTCCCTCAGAGATCGGTTAGATTTAATTCGCCTATCTCCATTCCTTCTTCCTCTTCTAAATATAGGCGAAACTCTTACATGGTGCGAGCGAGTAAAGACTTTAATGTTCTCTGTAAAGAATTCTCATTTGACCCATTTATCACTAAAACATATACTGCGCGCACTCAGCTGAATGCGGACTTTTTCAAACGTGCTGATTGTAATAAGTGATATTTTATTGTATTCTTTTTTATCGTGCTTATTAGTGATCCTAAGTTTTCTGCTACTTTTTCTGTTTCTACCCGTGAGAACCAGTAATTGGCTCAATGGTTCCTATACAACTGTTATTGTTTAGTTATAGCTGTTGGTTCTCCTTCCTAAAAATAAATGAATAAATAAATAAATAAATACCGTAATTAGAGACATCATAGAAAGACAAAAGATGTGTGAAAGCTGGCGTTCACTTGGAGTTTCAAATTTTTTAATTGAATTTTGAAGATTTATCCGGATCACTAAGGCAAAGGCAACGGCGCTTTTGCCGCAGCCGCCATTGCCTCGATTGCGATCCCGATTTTCGGCTACCGTAGTAGCGCTGGCTTGCGGACGGCAAGCAATGGGTAGCGCGCCGTCCGGCCGTCTGATAAAAGTCTAGACCGAGCCCTAGTCGTCGACACGCGTCAACAAACTGTAGTGGCCCACCAGTTTCGAAGCCTCTTGGGACCAAGGGTTGGTACGCAAGGGTATTACCGGGCCCTGGGATCAAGAAAAGGAAGGAACAAGGTAGGTTGTTAGCCAGTAAGAGTCTGACACTGTTTTCCGCTCCGGCCAAGGCCGAAATTTGTCATTGGATGATTTTTACCCACTATAAAAAAAATCCTAATTACTAAAAGAGTTTTTTGTAACGTCACTACAAGTTTGCAATTTTTTTTTCCTATGCTGCTCTTGCTGTAAGACTTACTCCATGCCAAATTTCAGGATTCTAGGTCAACGGGAACTAATTTATAAATTTTGTTATTTTTTGAGAGGGAGAAATATTCGTTTTTTAGTATCAACGCATAGCCGAAACTATCGGAGCTAGGAGCGTGAAATTTATCACAAGGCTTCCTTTTATGGCTTTAGCGAGTACTAAGAGAGGTATTCCTAAAATTATCCCCTAATGTCTCACTTTAGAAACTAAGTAAATATTGTCATACGAATATTTTAAACACTTTTTAGATATACTGTCTGGCATCTTATTTAATTTTGTTTATAGCAAAACAAGTTCTCTAAAGAAGAATTTCTGCAATGCCTAACACAAAAATACCTAATAAATGGTATCAAATACTTTCTTTGTTCACTGCTCAACGTATCGTAAACTGTATTCGGATAAGCGAACTTTTTAGGGTTGCTCATAAAAATGTTTCCCGGATTTATCAAAGAAATTCTCACGAGTGTTGTTAAGAGCTGTTGTTTTTTAAGATACTATTATACAGATTTTTTTACTGTAACATCTACGTGTATTTAAAGATATGTTGAAAACACTCTCATTATTTTTTTTAATTCAATTGTTTTGATTGTGATGGACGCTGGGGCCAATAGGTTCTGGAGTGGAGACCTCGTACCAAAAGACAAGGTTTTTTTTTTTATGATAGGTAAAAATCATCGAATGACGAATCCCACTCTTGGGCGGAGCGGGAAACAGTGTCAGACTCTTACTGACTAAAGAACCTACCCCGTGCCTTCCTTGCATTATTCCCTGAGCCCCGGTGTAACGCTTTCGAACCAACCCTCAGCTCCGGGAGGCTTCGACCCACAAGATGGACCGATGACCTGGTCGGGGTTGCTGGAATCCGATGAATCCGATTGAATGCAAGACGTACATTACCGGTATTTGAGGCGGCATTTAGGGGACGCCTAAGTCCAGCATTGGACGTCTTTCAGCTTATATAATTTATATTTAAACACTCATTAACAAACGAGTAATAATAAATCATTAAACCGATAGGGTGTCAGCCAATAGTTTACATTATAGCTAAGATCTTCGACCAACATCTTAGAAGACACCCGTCAGGTGGCTGTATCAAAGGCAAGATTAAAACAGCAGTAGTTTTAAATACGGACTGTATTTAAAACAACTGCTTTTTTAATCTTGCCTTTTTTCACTTTAGCTGTAATCGCCTGATACCGGTGGAATAATCTTTTCGATATTTTTGTCAATGTAAAAATTAAAAATAATATTTATACAGGTACGTATTTAAGTGAATAAACAAATAAAAATAAAAGTAAAATACTCCACTGTAATTCTATAACTTACCGGCTTACAACTTAGTGACCCATTTCTACAAGAAGACGAAGTGAAGCCTGCAGATGCACTTCATGCAGTTTATGGTCGTAATAACATCACATGCGGTACATAAAACGAGATGTGCGCAAATAACTGGCACATTTATCAGCTGGAGTTAGATATAGCACTGGATATGGAACGATATTTTTCTCACCAGAGTTCTATGTAGAAAGGGAGTAATCTATATTTAAAAAGAAGAAACTGTCTGACTGACAAATTAACACACTGCCAAAACTACTGGGATTAGGAACGTGAAATTTTGTTCAGGGTTTTCTTTTATGGCGTAAGCGAGCATTGAAAAAGGATTTCCCAAAATTCACCCCCTGTAGGGATGAAACAGAGGTCAAAAGTTTGTATGGAGAAACCTTCATACACGCGGGTGAGGCCGCTGGCAGAAAGCTAGTCCTGCATAAACGAGTACCAAACGAGTGCAAGTGACAGAGCTACCAACGTAATCGTTTGTGGAATGACATTTTGGTGACACCCGCATTTTTCAAAGGCTTGAAACACTGACCTCTGTTTCGTATGTTTGTTAATGGTTTGACAACTCATATTTAGTACCTATTTAAAACGCCACTTGCGGTCGTCCAGAGAACCAATTTGACTAATATTATATGCAATACGCGTGTGTTGTGCGATGTAATATATCTTCGAATTCTTAGTATAAAAATGTTAATAACATTTTTATACTTGACACATGACTTGGTTGGTGTGGGGTGAATTTCATGACAATATCATTTAGTAGGTGGTAATTGAATCTTCGCCTAAGTCTCTGCAGTGGGTAAATCATAAGGCTGATTCTATGCAACAGACAAGTTCGCCACGACTTCTAATTATATTATAGATCCGCATATAAAACAATGGCAGTCGTTTAAAAGTTTGTTACTTTGCGGTAAAATTTTAATTAACTTAATAGTTCGGTACCCAAAACAAACAACAATTTGGGTAACACAAGTACCCATGGTTAGTTAATGGATGAACTATGAACTTTCACACCGAATAGCTAAACTGTACAATGGAATTGTTTGCTAGTCATAAGTTTAGTCTCAATTTTACATGATTGTATAACATGACAAATATTTAATTATTACAAGGATAACTTTGTTATCTATAAAACCTCAATTTTATTATTATTATTTGTAGTATATACATTTTATTACTTATGTATTGTAAATAATGTAAATAGTACGCCATAAACTACCAGTGTATCTTTCTCCTCTGTCAAATCCATCCAATGGTTGTCTTTAAAAATTCGCTTTTATCGATAAGACTGGGGGCTGCGTGTAACCATTGCATTGACGGCCATTTTAATTCAACTTATTTTTAGGTTTCAATTGCAGCGAGGGGCTGTGTCAAAGAGTTCAACATATTTGCTGCGTACACATCGAACGTCAGTAGCTCTTTACACGTGAACACTGTGACGAACAGTTTCAAACAGTTTGTCGTGTTTGTGTTTCGCACGTGATTTGAATTTCGATGTCTTACTTTGGTAATTCAGTAGTAGAGTATTGACTTCGTCCCCGTCAAATACCTCATACAATACAAATTCCTCAAGCAATACATGGCGTTATATCAATATATAACGCCATGTATTGCTTGAGGAATGCACGAGCTAGGTACTATCGCGGTAATTTCTGCCTGATCACTTAAAAAAAATCACTTGAATCTTGCGGCGCGGCGCCAAACCAAACCCATTGAAGTTTTTATTTCGACTGCAAAGAAAAATGAAACTTTAGTCAAGTAGATGTGTCTTCGATGATACGCCTCACTGGGAAAGCGACATGGAGTCCTCACCTTTTGTATAACACAGGTCCTCACATGATAAGTCCAGGAGGTCACTCTTTTGGATCCTATAAACTGAGTTCTTTAATTTAAAAAAACGCAAGAAAAACTTAAATTTTATTTTATTTTATTGAAAAATAAAATAAAATCCCGAGACAGTTCAATCATAAAACCAAGATTTATTTTACCATGATTTGTACATGAAAACATATGTTCATTTTATTTGGCGTATACTAAGTACGTCACAAATCTTATTAAGTTTTATATATTTGTTAAAATAAATGTTCTAAAAAAACTATAACTTATTATAATGGCCTCGTTTGTATGATATACGAAAACTGCCCGACATTTTTAGCGCTTTTGTGTTTCTGCTAGACTGGTTATAAAGCTCATTTATTTCAGGTGATCCTTTCGCATTATCTACTAATATGTGTTTCAGAATATACAAATGGGCTTTAATGGGTACTTAGTTCTTTAATGGTTCTGCATTATGTTCTCATCATTGAACAGGTTTACTGGTATAAAAGGGTCATTTTCTTTATTCTCAGATATTAGAAGGTGTCTATGAACTTTATCGTGATGGATAAATTTAGCTGGAGTGGTATGAAAAAAGTAGTTAAGCAGCTAGTAGAGAAGAAAAAAATATTACATGACATACATTTCAAGGTAGCGCATGGTTTAAAAGCTTGTTGCTTCATCTAAAGTAATTCGATGTATGGTTTCAGGAGAGGCAACGCGAAAAAAGAGACATAACGCCACGAAATTTGGTCGGCATTCAGTAATTCCATGATTTACTCTAATATTTCACAAAATTTGTTCCAGGAAATACGTGTTCATTAAAAATCCCTTAAAAGTTTTTGTTGTCATCATTTAAAATCTCGAATGTTCAAAGCTAAAAAAATACTTTTTATATTTTTAATATATAAGTACATTATTGAGGGTCATGTAAAATATTAGATTTTAGTCTAGCAACGGCACTCTCAGTATGTATTTTTCACTTTTGGCGCATATAATTTAATCGACGTTACTTCGCTCTTATGGTACGAGTATATGGTGGTTTTTTTTTTTTATGGTAGGTGAAAATCATCCAATGACGAAACCCGCTCTTGGGCGGAGCGGAAGACCAGTGTCAGACTCTTACTGACTAAAAAACCTACCCCGTACCTACCTTGCCTTATTCCTGGAGTCGAGGTAACAGTTTTCCACCACCCTCTAGGCTCCAGGAGGCTTCGACCCTGAAGGGCCCCTGCAGTTTGCTGACAACTCCTTGAGGCACGCGGGAACGGTGCGCGCCGTTGACGACTTGGACTCGGTCTTACCAGACGACCGGACGGCGAGCTACCCATTGCTCACCGACCGCGAGCCAGTGTCAACGGCGGCCGGATATCGGCAGGATCGCGGCGGCGACGGCTACGGTGAGTACGCCTTTGCCTTTGCCTTATGCGGTCGGCCTCCTCCTTTACGAGCATTACTGCTTCGCAGAAGGAGGCGACCGCCTGCCATTCCTCTTCGCTGCGGAGAGTATATGGTGGTGGTATACAAAGTTGATACGACAGGTGGGCTTTGCTTAAAAAGGGATCATTGTACACACCAATATGAACAAAGATGTGTACAATGAACCTTTTTAAGGAAAGCCCATCTGTCGTATAAACTTTGTACAACCCGTTCCAACTGAGAATAGGATCGATGGTCATGCCGTGACGTCACGTCGAACTGTCAAATCGAAGAAATTAGGTAGAGTGAACAAAAAAAGATATTTAAAAAAAATATTTACGTACGAAACGTGAATAAACAAAGTTAAATCAGAATACAATTTTTCAATTTTGTTTATCTCTGTTTCACTGTGTGATGTGTCTGAGTAGTGGCAAATAGAAGAAAAAGGCGAATTGTTTGTAACAATGAAAATAAGAAAGAAAATAGTTTTTCTTGTAAACTATATATGACTTAAAACACTATATTTGGCAAATTTATATTAAACCCTAACGTTTTTACTAGAACTAGAATTAACTAAAATTTAGAAATACTTAAAAAGCAAAAAAAATCTTTTTATTCATACGCCAATAAGATTTTTTTTGCAAACTGTACTTTTCACTCAAAATTTGACAGAACGAGGTTATTGACTTTCCTGTTCTTATTTGGAACGCATAATATACTGTATGTTTTCTGCTAGACTACATTAGGGAGCTAACTGCAACACAATATTAAATACTAAAAAAATATGTTTCACAGACACATTAATCTGTGACTTAACATACAATCTATCTACTCCTGCCTTGTGATTTATCGGTGTTTCGTTCAAACCATTAATTGTAACTCAATAGGGTCGCACCCGACACTATATTTTACCACAAATTGCTTTTTAAATGACTTGAATAAAAAGTTTGTAGGCATAAAATAAACAGCATTTTATACCTATCAGTTTTCGTCGCTCCACTCTACCTCATCATTATCATTTTAATCGTGAAAAGACGTCCACTACGGAGGTCCTCCTACCTCAAAGCGTCGCCATATCAACCGGTTCTGTGCGTCTTGCATCCAACGGATTCCCGTGATCCTCACCAGGTCATCTGTCCCCTTGCGGAAGGCCTTCTAACCTGTTTCTTCCGGTACGTCAGCACCATTCGAGAATTTATTTTTCGTGGCTATTGACCATTTGTTCTGGCAACTTTGGCGATTGTAGGAGCTCAGTCAGTAACTTAGTTTATCCTATACGGATATCTACATTTCTGGTCACGCAAGAAAATTTCAGTATTTGATAACCACTAAAAATATTATGGTATGCCACATTAAAAACTCATGAATCAAGCGTATAGGAATAATAGGTATGAGTGTTCTATGCTTGGCTAAGTATTTTCATTTTAAATCAAAACAAATTGTTTTGATTTAAAATGAAAATACTTATTATGTGAGATGGCACAAATGATGGTAAAGAGATAATTATTTTAATGGTCAAATTAAACAAAGTCTAAAAGTCGTATCAATCGGAACAAAACCACTAAAGCCCAACTTCTCCATACACTCGTACATGTATTTCCTATATTTCTGTTTGCAGTTGAGACATGGACACTACGTGCTCACGTTTGAAGCAGTTGTTGAAATATGACTATAGCTTTCCGATGCAACTTGTACGTCATGTTATTTTATGTCTGAGTATGGTTTCCGCACTTAGTCCTAATATAGACTTAGAGCATTTAACCTTGCTCTAAGTATGCAGACCATTGTATGTGACCTGTTTGTCATATATCGTGCGCAATTGATAATAATAAGAATTCTTTATTGTTACAATACGTAAACAATTAAGTGAAACCCTGACACCTGATTGATTTTAGTTTTATAGATTAATTCTTTTTGGCTCTAACTGTGTTATAACTCACTATCAAAAAGTGTCTATTGCAATATATTTCTAACTTTCTTCTGACAGAAAGTCTATGTAAAAAAACCGACTACAGTGACACCAGAGTGTACCCAACTACCCACGGGTTCATTTGTATAAGTTATGGTAATGCTGTCTCCTAGAGAGAGGAGGCCTGTGTCCCTGCAGTGGGAACATTAAAAAGGCTGATGATGATGATGATGAAATGCTCGTATATACACAAAATCTTATCCAAATCAGTCAAGCCGATTAGGAGGTGTGAGGTTAATTGTAAGGCCAATTCGGGAATTTAATTATTTACATAAACAAGTTAGTTTGTATAGAACCATTCGCATGCTCCGACTCGACCTTGCCCAATGCCTAGTATTTTAATTAAAAGATAGAATTATTTACTTAAAACACTGTCTTAGTTCGTACATTTTAGGTATTTCGTTTAATTATGAACAAAATAATGGGCTTCATTTATCAGCTTTCAAAGTAATTTAGGTGAAAGTTCAGCTTTAATTATGAGTTAAGTCTTAAAGTATTTACAAAATGTTCTTTAATCGATCTTTATGTTTTCGTGGTTTCAAAATATCAAATTAAGAAGTAAATAGGCTATAGGAGCCTTACATCGACTTTCTGAAAGCCCGGTCATACGGTTATTCAACTGACGCTACTCAAATTCAAATAATAATTTGGGTTGCTGAAACGATGCTTAGAAAAAAGTTAACTAGTATATGATGTTTTTATGGTAGATAAAAATAAAAAACGTCGAATCCCGCCCTTTTGCGGGTCGGAAAACAGCCAGATTTTTACTAACTAAACAACCTACCCCATTCCTACGTTGCCATATATACCAGGACCAGAGCCTTTCAGACGCAAACCCTTGGCCTCAGTTGGCTTCTGCAACTACGGTTGTGGTCCCTACGGTTTGTTGACAACTCCTTGGGGCGTACCGTCGATGGGCTTGGCCCGGACGTTTATCAGATGATTGGACGGCGAGCTACTCATTGCTCGCCATCCACAAGCCCGCGCCTACCGTGGCCAAAAATCGGGATCGGAATCTGGAAATGATGCATTTGACATGCATCATTTCCGATCATATCAAATCAAAGTAGCTGATCATGGTTTATGCACATCAATTATTGACACTTGACAAGAAATTTTGACACCTAGTTAAATAGAGTTCTCGAAAACATATAAATCTGCTATCTTTATTTACACATTTCACCACTCTGTAAGAACCTAGTCCTTTGTAGTATTTTCTTATTTATTTATTTATTTATGCTTTATTGTACACCGCATTCTTACAAATACACATAGGGTATATTTAAAAAATAAGGGTACAATGGGCGGTCTTATCGCACAGGGCAATCTCTTACAGACAACCTTTGGATGGACTGTGCGAAAGGAGATCGATCTAGGGTTGTCAGTGTACAATTAAAAGAAATAATAATAATAAGACATAATAACACGAATACATACATACAATAGAAAAAAAATATACTAATAAATATCCTATCCTACTACTATTATAAAGGCGAAAGTTTGTAAGTATGGATGTATGGATGTATGGATGTATGGATGTATGGATGTATAGATGTATGGATGTATGGATGTTTGTTACTCTTTCACGTAAAAACTACTGAATAGATTTGAATGAAATTTGGCACAGGCATAGGATACACTCCGGAATAGCACATAGGCTACTTTTTATCCCGGAAACCCCAAACCCACGCGGGCGAAGCCGCGGGCAAATACTAGTCAAATATATAATTGAGACAGGAGAAGAAAATCATAGTGAAAGGTAATGCTCCTTCACTAATTTTTTAAACGTTGGAAGCGTTTGAGCACGCCTCACATCCAAGGGTAACGCATTCCACAACCGCATTTTTTCAACAAAATTAAAAAAAAAAACACGTTATTTAGAAATAGGTTTTAAAGCTTTTTATGAGCTTAGCTTTTTTAGGCTTTTCTTGAGAAAAATGGCGATCACCGTGGGATTTCATTTTAGCCTGACTTTTTTCTTACATCTATTACCCTCGCTTTTAACATAGATTGAATATTGCCTAGCAGAAAAAATTCCAAATTTTTTCAAGAGTATCTATAATTAACCTTTAGACTGATAATTAATGAAGTCTGATGAAATAAAATACTAAGACGTCGATGCCAAAATTAATGAAATTCCATTTTAATTTAATTACTGATTAATAGTTAGCTGTTATTGTGAATAATTTAATCTGACTAAGCACCAAATACGTGGAAAATATTGGTGCTTTCCACCTATTTGGTGCTTATTCAGATTCAACTCCGTTAATTTGAATTATTTGATTACTGATCGTAGTTGTAATTTATTACTAAAATGAAACTAAATCAGTAAACTGTATTACTTCTAAAAACTGAACAAAATTAATGTACAAATATATTATTCTGTTAGGACGTAACGGGACAGAGAGTAGTCTCGCAAACCTCTGTTGAAAACAGAAAATACTCCGACCAGACAGGTGTTATGTCTGGTCGGCCGTTCTTTTTTTGTTTAAATCGCGCGGAGAATTTTGAATGATTGCGCGACGCAGGATTATAAGAACTAATTCTGCGTAACACCATAGATTGAGTTACATGTGTATTTTTTGTAAATATATACCATGCTTGAATTAGTCCGGGTGACAGAATAAGAAGGACTGGAACAAATTGCCTACTAGGGTCTTCCCATCCGATTACAATTTGGGTGTATTAAAGGCTAGACTGAATAGGCTTTTAATATCTAATGCACCTCACCATTAACGATTGCATCACTGCTTAACACCAGGTGGGATTGCAGTCAAGCATTATATTATAGCAAATAAAAATAATAATTTCAAATAATAATAATAATAATATCTCTGGAGCCCTGACCGCCGGTAGCTTGGACCCTGTTCCCGATACCGGTGGGACACTATTTTTTATATTTTTAAATGTTTTTTTATTTGTTTTTTTAATGAAATATTTAAAAATATAATTTATATGTTACATGTTAAATAAACGAAATAATAATAATTTCAGGTAAAGACTAAGCCCGAGTCATCAACGGCGAGTAGTGTTCCATGCAAATCTTGGTTCTATAACGCAAAGGACAACTTGTCAGCATAGTAGTTAGTGACCCTGACTGCTATGCCGGAGGTCGTGGGTTCGATTCCCACCCAGGACAAATGTTTGTGTGACGAGCACGATCATTTGTTCTGTGTCTGGGTGTAATTTATCTATAATATGTATATATTTAGAAATATATAAGTATGTTTATCAGTTGTCTAGTACTCATAACACAAGCTCTGCTTAGCTTGAGACTAGACAGCGTTGTGTGATGGTCGTCGAATATGATATGATATATTGAAGGATACAGGTGTGGTTTTTTAAGTTTAACAAGCCCAATAGGGCCTCTCCTTATCTAAAATGAAACTATACAAAAAAAAACAAACAAAACAGAGGCTTATAAATACAGGAGGTACTAGCGACCTGCCCCAGCTTTGCATGGCTGCAATAGTGATATTATAGTACACTATGACATAAGTGTGTAATGTAGGAAATTACTGTAGAGGGAGTATTAAGACTCGAGCCATAGCGAGGATTTTAAGAGAGCCGAAAACCTTTCATTACTCACGTGTGTTGTTCGTCGTTTTTAATACACTTGAGAACAAAACTAATCTAGATAACTATTATTACAACAGTAAAACTAGATTTTTTTTCATAACATGGTGGTAAAAAAATATACATAAATCGTATTTACAAGTTAAAATAGCTAAAATCGAATAAAATAAGCAAGTAAGAATTGAACGAATACAATAACTTAATGTGATTTTTTTTCGTATTCGAAATTTGTTTGCGAACAAAGAGGTTGAACACAAAGGATACAGGCTACATTACAGCACTAGTGCGTGATGGTAATCAAAATGTCACAGTTTGGTAACAGATGCTATTATAGGTATACCTAATTTCAGTGAAATAAGAGCCACTTTCTGAGCAAGTATATTGAAAAATATATTATGTACATATTATACACTTCCATTACAACAGACTGTTTACCTCAGTATCACGTACAACGCTGCAAGTGCTCTCATGACCACATTATCACATTATTCAGTTAGTTTCTAGACTCAGCATTTATTATGTTCAAAGGAATCCAATGGAATTGGAAAAGATTTCTATATTTGAAATTGAATTTAAAAGCTCTTTTGCTGCTATAGTGACAAGTTTCACATTTCAATATTATTCACGTTTTGGAATGCAAATCTATTTATATGTGAAATATTTTATTTTAAAACTGGTCTTCAAAATAAAGTTTATTTTTTATTGTTACTCTATACACTCAGAAGATATACGTTTTTATAGAAACTGAGTGTACAGTAAAAAACAATAGAAACAGCATACATAAGCAATAGAAAAAAAAAACAATTAAAATAGTGCACATACAACAATTAAAACATATATAAAATAAGGACAAATTATGTCTGATACAAAAATTTATTATTATTATTAAATGTAAAATTATCTAATTACAAATATAGATCAGAAGTTAGCCATCTTAAGTTGACTGGGCGCTTGAATTTTTGAATAGATGTGCAAAAATATCGAAACATACATCGCAATTACTGACTGGCCTCTCAGCATAGTAGTTAGTGACCCTGACTGCCATGCCGGAGGTCGTGGGTTCGATTCCCACCCAGGACAAATGTTTGTGTGATGAGCATGATCATTTGTTCTATGTCTGGGTGTAATTTATCTATAATATGCATGTATTTAGAAATATATAAGTATGTTTATCAGTTGTCTAGTACTCATAACACAAGCTCTGCTTAGCTTGAGACTAGATGGCGTTGTGTGACAGTTGTCGAATATACAAAAAAAAAAAAAAAATTATTAAGAAGCCTACAAAGTCTTGGGATTGGAGAGTTAGACCCTGAAACAGTTTTTACAATGGAAGTAATTTGATTGGAAGTCTACCTTTTCAGGGTAGTAGACAAAGTGAGCTGTTTTCTCCTAACATAAATAACCATATTTGTAGCCATAAACTAACATGTCCGCGACTTCCAAAGTCTTCGCTAAAGCAGTTTAGTACAGCTATAAACCGTGAAGCATTGCTCGCTAGTTTCAGCGGAAAACGCCGAAGATGGATGTCGACTGATAGTGATAAATGCAGTTGCATTTAGTTTTACTAAACGATCGATAACTTCCTGCAAACAGCAGAAAATAGAAAAACAGAAGAAGAAATTATTATTTGCTGTATGAAAAGACTATTTTTAACATTATGTCTCTTTCAGTGTTCAAATACTAGCGTTAAATTTTGATCGTTATAATCCGGTGAAGGATCGATTCGGTGCATGAAACATTATCGATTTGTAAAGATAAAATTTGAAATATACATATATTTAATTAAAAGTCAGTTTAGGCGAGTTCAATGACCTGTAGTTAGTTTGTACTGTAGTATGAATTCACTAAAATAAAATACTTCTTTGATTTTATGTGTTATCATTGTCATTCGAAGCACTTACTCTATAAAATATTTTAATTTAATTTTCTGACATTGCTCAATAATGCATCTATCCATCCATGCCTACTCTTCCCCTTACCATAAAACTTAAAAGTAAACCTATCGTGCCAATTTAAACGTGATATAGATATATTATTACGTTAGTTTTAGAATATTTTTTTTCTTTACAAGTCGATTTGATTTCATGTACCGGATCGACTCTCCACGGGAGTAAAACTACTACTATTCGGTATATAAATAAGGAGATGTTCAAACTAGCAAAGATTATTTTTCAGCTTTAATTTACAAGACTATGGTTTATTTATGTTATTATAAAAATATTTATAGCAAAATGATATGGCGATATAAATACAGAGCCGCCATAATCAATAGCAAGAATAGTCGTTTATAATGGTTTTTCTAAATAACAGTATTGATTGTTACGCTTGTTTACTTTAGGCCCAAATAAAAGAAAACAAAGGTACCTGCTAAACTTCAAACAATAAGCCATTTCAAATTGATTGTTTCGAACAACATCTGTCTGAAGCATTCTGTAGGTTGATAAAGAAAATACAAGAATTACGTAAACTTCAAGATACCTATCAATATTTATTTTTGTACGACAGGCTCGTTGGAAAACAGAGTACCGTTTCGTACATATTTTTTTTCAACAATGATTTTTTTTTTGTTTTCTACAGAAAGTTAAAATATAAAGACCCTTTTTCAGTGAGAAGGTCAATGACATCTACGGGCCCTTGGCCGGAGCGAGACTTAGTGTCAAGCTTTTATTGACTAAAAATCCATTTCCTGTTCTTTCATAGCCTTTCATAATGGGGCCGAACTTTCTTTTCGGAAAATGATCTTTGACCTAGAAACCTACTAAGTTTTCGACCCTGCTGGGCTCTTTTGATTTGCTGACCACTCCTTGAAGAGCGCGTGAAACTATACGCGCCGTCGATGGCTTGGGTTTGATCCCAACGGTCATCGGATGGTCGGATAACAAGCTACCTATTGCTAGCCGTTCTTCCCTTTGATTATAATTTAATTATCTTCAAATCTAAAGTGCTTTTAATAAAGTCGCGTGCTTTACCACCAATAATTGCAACACTGTTTATATTTTTTTATGGTAGGTGAAAATCATCGAATGACGAAACCCGCTCTTGGGCGGAGCGGGAGACCAGTGTCAGACTCTTACTGACTAAAAAACCTACCCCGTACCTTCCTTGCCTTATTCCTAGAGTCGAGGTAACAGTTTGCATCACCCTAGGCTCCAGGAGGCTTCGACCCTGAAGGGCCCCTGCAGTTTGTTGACAACTCCTTGAGGCGCGCGGGAACGGTGTGCGCTGTTGACGACTTGGACTCGGTCTGGACAGTTACCAGACGACCGGACGGCGAGCTACCCATTGCTCACCGTCCGCGAGCCAGTGTCTACGGTGGCCGGATATCGGCAGGATCGTGGCGGCGACGGCTACGGCGAGGGCGCTGTTGCCTTTGCCTTATGCGGTCGGCCTCCTCCTTACACTGTTTATATGGGATCATATATGGAATTGCGAGTCATGCTTTAATACCTAATTTAAAGTAAGTACCTAGTTTAAAAAATTAACTCTTTTAATGAATTTACTCATCGTCTCAATTTACGTCAAAGATATCGATCACTCGTATTTATATTTTTATTGGAAAAGATATTTCTACATCTCTTCATTCTCTCTACAATATTGAAATCTTCACCACGAATCACAATCGATACACCCCGCCTTGTGTTAGTGAGCAAATGTTTGCCTTTGTGAACTCGTCCATTGAGTGAATGAACGTACGTCAGTCCCTCGAGACTGACCTGGTTGTAATCGTCTGTGGTGAGAGGCGATGAGAGAACAAAGCCCTGCATACCAAAATGGCTTTATTTGCAAAAAAGCGTTTTACTTCTATTTTTAACTTGCAGAAATGGTCTCGCGTTCAGTTGATCTCTAATTTTGAGCTCAAACTATAACTATAATAAAAAATTATGATGTTAAAAACAGATACCTTACCGTAACTTTTAACATTTTTTTTTTATTATTTTGTTGTTCAAATAAAAACCTTTAAAAATATATAAAAAAAACTAGATTTTGCCCGCAGCTTCGCGCGCGTGATATTGGCGTTGCCCTATACAATTTTACACTTGATCAAACGAAATGTGAAATCCCACAAGAACCTTAAGTTTTTCCGGGATAAAAAGTAGCCTATGTCCTATTCCGGAGTATATTCTATGCCTGTGCCAAATTTCATCCAGATCCGTCCAGCCGTTTTGGCGTGATTGAGTAACAAACATCCAAACATCGTAACTTTCGCATTTATAATATTAGTAGTAGTAGTACCCAAGAGTACTGCGTGCAAGAGTAATACAAGAGTCAACGAGAGCTTCCTCAGATGTTGAGGTAGCACAGCTGTATAGCTGCAGCACGGCGTCGCTTCGAATTTAGGCTATGGCTAGCTGTTAGTATGCTAACTAAACGTTTTCCTCAAGGCACGCAGCTTTGACGAGGTTCTCGTCACGGAATTGATATATCAACAATTATATAGTAGTTACACACTTTCAGTGCAGCTCACCTAACATGAACAATAATGAATATAATTATCTTGAGATAAAACAATCTTAACTACTATACGTAATTTACAGCGAATGGTAACAAAATACATTCAAGAACGGAGTAATAATATTTTTCCGAGGGAAATAGCCTTATACATTTAAATGCTCTGTTGAAAGCTTTTTAGCCATGATAAATTTAATTTGTAACACTTCACACCGAATGAGCCTGTCACATACAAATACGAGGTAACAAATAATGTGTGGAGTGACGTCACAGCTAAGTGCCGCATCCCTCATATTTACATAATATTATTCACTCTCATTGTTACTGCAGATGATACGAACATGAATGTGTGAAAGTGTGAATACGGTAACATTATTATTATTTAATTTTGACCTGGAAAATTGACATATTAATTATGTTTGGGCACCTTCAACCACTCGACAATCTTTGACTGCTGTCGTGAGACATCAGAAAATGGTGGTAAGAACTAAAATTCGTCGAAGTGAAGAAGGTGAAAATAATGTTGTTCACTTTTTTTTTAATACGCTTTGAGTAATCGAGTTTATTATTTCCTTATTTCGTCCCAGCGGTTAATTGAAAATCTTTGATTATCGGTATGAATATTCAAAAGATAGAAAGTCTGAGAAAAGTCTTGCCAGACAAAAAAGTTTGTAATTGTATTAGTCATTCAGTTCTGGATGTAGAGGTGAGACATGCATAATTTACTCTAAGCAAAATTTGGGAACACATTCATTTTGCGTACAGCTATGGAGTAAAATTCCCTGTTGCAAAAAGTGTTTCCCGTTAGCTACAATATAGCGATATTTATTTGAACAGATTACTTCTAGGCAAGACTGCTCGTGCATCATTTCCCATCAGGTGAGATAGTGGTCAAACTAGTGATATTTATACTATTGCTTAAGTAAATAAAGAAATAAACGCGAGCCTACCAACATTAAAAAAAAAACTGGTACTCAGTTAAATCTAGTCAAATTACTGAATAATATAATGCAAATGTTGAAATAATTAAATGATCGATGCGCGCCAATGCCACTTAAAAGGATTAATAATGTTACACTGCACTCAAATTAAAATACACCAACATTTTATGTACCAGCTCACTGCTGAAATATTAATCCAATTCCATAGCTTTTGGCTTTTCACACAAAGCAAAAATCCGTCCCGATCAAGTGCAGCCGAAAAAAGCTGGGAGCTCAGCGATCCGTAACATAACGCTATTTGAAATCATGGACACGGAAAAGGCCGGTCGAAACCAAATCAAATATTGACCGTGGGACCGTTTCCATGTGTCACCATATGCACGCTAGGTTTAGTAGGTATCAAACGTGATACGGACCAAAAAACTGTTTCTGAAATTTAGCTTTTATAGAGAGATTTGCATGTTAGTCATGAAACAAGACAGCTTGTTAGCATTGATTGAATTTCTAGTAGCTTTTTGAAGTTGACGGTGTACCTTAACAGTGCATAGTAATGTCACTTTCTTGCTCCACACTAGAGCGGTAGTACTAGGAGACAGTTTCACTACCAACACAGTAACACACAGTCACGAAGAGAATCCAGGACTTGGGATTCGAGGTGACAAAATTGCACAAGTGCTATCATAGCCCTCTGAACGCACCATCACCGGGGTCCCACAATTCGGTAGGAGAAGTTCACAAGGAGAGAAACTGATAGTTTCCAACCTTAAAAATAACTATAATATTCATAGATTTATTGCCATTAGTGCTATCAATAATAACAAAGAAATATTAAATTATACTGATCAATTTTAGTTTTGTATTAAATGCATAGAATCTTATTTGTCAGCATCATACCATTTCTGTTGGTTTCGATAGAGTCTGTAAAAGACATCCCAAAAAGCCATTCTGTCATGGAATGGTCTACCTTCAAAGGTCAGGTCGGAATCTAGATTGAGGTAAGGCTGAGTGGTCCTTGTTATAGGCTCCCATCTGACAGGAAACAAATCTGATTTTGCTGGCGTTGGGTCTCTGAAACAAAATATAATTAGGTACATATTATTTAATTATAATAAAAAATACTCGATTGTTTATAATTACAGTAAAATCAAACATTAATAATAGAAACCCTAAAAATCAGCAAACTATAATAACGGCAGCAAAAAAATCTTCAAAAAATTGGCGGCATTGCTATGTTTATATTATACTAGCGCCTCACAGTTTTACAAATAACTGATTCTGGACTAATAAATTAAATTTAAACGTTCCTTATGAACCATTTTATCTATTGGTTAAAATCGCATGAAGATCTATTCGGTGGTAAGCAAGTTTATCATGAGTCCATTAGATGGACAAATGAAACGGGGGACTTTATTATAATGTTGCGTAGTAAAGGATCTTGGATAAAAAGTTACTGAAACTTCTTAGCAAACAAGAAATATGAAGGGTGATTGGTAATTAGTAACCGATAGGTAAACATGTGTAGTCATGATTGTAGTCATGATAACTAACCACTTTATTATGGGACCAAACCTGAAATCGCGATAAAAAGTGTGTTTAAAATCTAGTCCAGCAATTATTTACATTAATACAATACTGATCCAGAGCCGCAATCCAATAATGCTGGCGCCGGCTACTCTATCAATGTAAATTAGACTTAACATCATTGTGTGTATTTGTGTGAAAAATAAACATCTTTTTCAATGTTTTATTTTTCGTTTTTGCGTATGACTTAATTGCATACATAGTATGATTTATGACAAGAATAATTTATCAAAACAATTGTATAATAGGTATTTACTCGTATATGCATTTCACAAAAATGTTACTCACCCGTATGTTGCGAAGTTAGTCCAAAGAGTTGTTATCCTGTCAATCATGAGTTTATCTTCAGGAGTGATAATATCTTCATTGAACATGTCATAGTCGAATAAATATCCAAGTTCGTCAGCATGAATAGCTCCCGTAGAATTCAAGTTCAATGCCTTCTTTAGCATATTTCTATCCCCACTATATGAAAAAATGTAACGATAAACAGTTTCAGCACCGATTTCTAAAAATCTTTCAGCCATTCTTTGTGTTGGATGATTGAATACAAAGTCAGATGCAAAGTCTGTGATTTCATCTTTAACATTTTCACTTGGGCTCTCATCTCCAATATAAAAATGTCTAACGTTTTCCAAAGCATCTTCTAAATTTTCACCTAAATCAAATACGTCGCTTATTGTGTCGAAGTTATAGTTTGAAAAGAATTCTGCACCTTGATTTCCATACTCGAAAGGCAGCTCATTATTTGTATTTCCTATAATCACTGGAGTAGTTTTTACTTTATTCGATACAATATTCATAGGATGCTCTATTATGAAATGATCTAATCCTTCAATATTCTTTTCAATACAAGGTAACGTAAGAGGGTTTTTAGTGCCAACAATTCTAGTAATTTCTAAATCATGCGCAAGTTTTACTAATTTGTGAGGATCAATAGACGCAAGATAATAAATATTCTCGACAATATCATCGCTATAAAAATCTAAGGCTTCAGACAGTTTCAAGGGTACTGCAGTATCAGTGTCTACTATCAGCCATGGACTTAAAGCAGGACCACTCTGAATGATTGCTTTTTGGAATAAGCTTTCATATGAAGACAGTAGGTGAAGATTCACAGACATACCACCAGCACTTTCACCAAATACAGTAATTTGTCTTGAATTTCCTCCGAAAGCGTCGATATTCTCATTGATCCACCTCAGAGCTAACACTTGATCTTTGAGTCCTTGATTTCCTGGTACTTCTGGAATGCCCAGACACATAAATCCGTACGCACCAAGCCTGTAATTGATTGCTACTACAACGACGTCATTTCTTAGTAAAAATTCAGGGCCACTTTCACTAGCGCTGCCACCGACGAATTTACCTCCATGTATCCACACCATTACTGGTAAGAGGTTGTGTGAGTTGGCGATATTTGGCACGTAAATGTCCATGGTGAGGCAGTCGATGGTACCCATGGCTACATTGTTATTTACTTGAGGGCATACGTTTGACTGGTATGCTTGAAACGTGTCGTCGAAACCAGGATGCGGGACTGACGGCTGTAAAAAAGTTCCATTATGATAGAGGTCTTTGGAGATGCAAACGGTGCTGCAGCATTAAAAAAGAAATTGATTGAAACATTTTCGAAACTTATTTTTTTAATAAGGGATTTCTACTAACTCTCCTTAAAAAATTATAACATTTTTACTACCATCATTGTCATCATCATCATAACTTCAGTCAAAAGACTTTCACTGTTGGACATAGGCCTCCCCCTAGCGTCAACACAACAACCGGTCACGTGCGAATCGCATTCACCGTGTTCCCGCAACCTCACCAAGTCATCGGTTCACCATGTGGGTGGGACCGCATCTTCAGGAGGTACGTGGTTGCCACTCCAGAACATTTCGTCCTGATCGACCATCTATTCTAGGAGCAATGTGGCTTTGACACTACAATTTAAGTCTCGTATTTTTCGAGTAAAAATAGTTTATAGTATTGTAATTTAAGATCTAAATTTTGCAAAAAAAAAACAACAACCACTTACTGCAAAAGGATTGTTCTTATCTACCACCGCGTATGGCACACCTAAGAACTTCGCATAGCCTTGGTCAGAATAAAGTCCGCGGATCAGACCTGCCTTTGTAGAGACAAGTGGGTCGACTCTAGTCAGACCTTGGATCTGACCACAAACTGATACTAACGCAATCACAATCCACATGTCCGAATAGCGAAACATTATGTTTAAAATGACTAAAAGATATCTTCACTTTCGAAAAATGAACTCAGATAAAAGATAAACTAGTATCTTAGTGTTATCGACTGTATTGATAAAAGTGATGATATTTAGATTGTGGGATGATAGTAAGTACAGATGCTTGGTTTTGACGTAGATAGTAAAATCTGGTATTGATTCCCTGCGGATTTTTTTTTTGTGGTGAGCAAAAATCATCTAATGCCTTCTTCCGCCTTTGGTTGGAGGAGATCCCCCTTCACCCAAAAGCGCCCTCCACCCATTGTCAGACTTTTATTGATTAAAAACTCACCTTCATTGTCAGAGCCCTGGTGTTCACTTTTACATTAGCCATGGCCTCAGGTAGCTTTGACCCTGCTTTGTCCCTACAAGGTTACCGGAGGGTCGAACAGCGAACTACCCATTGCTCGCCGTCCACAAGCCCTGACTCACAAGGTGGATTTTTTAAACAACCTTATTAGTGTTATTGGGAATTATTTATTTAAACCGAGATTTATTCAATTGAATAAATCTCGGTTTAAATATATAATTTTAAGAGGTACTGTGAAACATTAAAAGTCATAATAACAACCTTCCTATTCCATAGTCTGATGAAACATATATGACAACGTGATTTTTAACGCCTCCACTTCACCAAAACCAAAAAATGTTTGCAAATATTATTCAGAAATAGAGCCTGGTGACAAAAAGTCAAGTACAACGAATGCAGAACACAGAAGTCTGGCTTCAGCTGCTTTTTATTCTGTTATTGCAAGGCTTTGAATATCGGCTATTGTTGGCTTCCACTTTATCTTATCGGGTTTGTTTATGCAGCCACCAACTGAATGTTTTATTTAACGCCAGCTTTTGGAGTATTTTGTGGTATTTGCCGAACAAACAAGAGAGGACGAGGTCGGAAATTTTGTTTTGATCGTAATAATACGCCACAATAATGCGAACTTTATATATTACGTATATATAAAGTCGGTCGGCGGTCAAGTCAAATGGTTTCTATTCTTCTTGCGCCGGGCCTTGGTAGAGGCCATGGTTTGGAGCGAGAAAGAATGGCAGGCGGTGGCCTCCGGGATTCCGATCCCGATTTCCAGCCACCGCTAGCGCGGGCCTGCGGACTGCGAGCAATGGCTAGCTCGCCGTCTGTTCGTCTAGTAATCGTCCAGACCAAGCCTAGTCGTCGACGGCGCCACTGTTCCCGCGCGCATGAAAGAGTTGCAGTTGCAGCAAACCGTATGAACCTTGTAGAAGGGTCGAAACCGACTGGGGCCAAGGGTTTGTGTCTGAAAGGAAGGCTCTAGCCCTGCTATAGATGGCGACGTAGAAACGGGATAGCTTTTTTAGTCAGTAAGAGTCTGACACTATTTTTCTCTCCGCCCAAGGGCGGGATTCATCATTGGATTATTTTACCATAGCAAAAAATAGTTTCTTTTTCGGAAAATAAGTTATATAAGTTTATTCTATATTTTTGCGTAAATTCCAAACCATTTCGGATTTAAGACCCGAGGCTATAATATTGCATTTCCTTCACAATCAGTTTGCTGACTGAATCGCAATATACGAGTGTCGGTGCAATTGCTATCATATCAGTTTTCGAGAATAAACTGGATAGAAAAGTAAGCTTTTCATCTTTCGTTTATTGAAATGTTAAACTTTTTAATTTTCTTTTTCAGAGAATATTTCGTTTGCACCAAACTACGGTTACCTATAGCTGTAACAGAAGAATACTTATATAATACTTAATATTATTATCTCTTACAACTTATAAGATTCACATTCAATTCAACTCATTGTGACAGGTTTTGATTAATTAATACTGTACATCAAGATCACGTTCTTTGCATGTTACGTAACGAATTTAGACACTGAGCTTTTACTCTTTTCTTTTTAAAAAAATTAAAAGAGTTCCTATCCTAATAGGTAATTTTATTATAAACTAGCTTCTGCCCGCGACTTCGTCCGCGGAAAATTTATTGTAGTGATAGTTCGGTTAACATCCATGTTATATAAATAATTTATAGCCTATGTCACTCAGGAGTAAAGCAGCTTTCTATTGTTGCTAAATTTTTTCCAATCGAATCATTAGTTCCAGAGATTACCTCCTACAAACAAAAAAATAAAAAAACAAACTTTACCTCTTTATTATATTAGTGTTTTTTTTTTTTTATGGTAGGTGAAAATCATCCAATGACGAAACCCGCTCTTGGGTGGAGCGGGAGACTAGTGTCAGACTCTTACTGACTAAAAAACCTACCCCGTACCTTCCTTGCCCTATTCCTGGAGTCGAGGTAACAGTTTCCCACTTCCCTCTAGACTCCGGGAGGCTTCGACCCTGAAGGGCCCCTGCAGTTTGCTGACAACTCCTTGAGGCGCGCGGGAACGGTGCGCGCCGTTGACGACTAGGACTCGGTCTTACAGACGACCGGACGGCGAGCTACCCATTGCTCACCGTCCGCGAGCCAGTGTCTACGGTGGCCGGATATCGGCAGGATCGCGGCGGCGACGGCTACGGCGAGTACGCCGTTGCCTTTGCCTTATGCGGTCGGCCTCCTCCTTTACGAGCATTACTGCTTCGCAGAAGGAGGCGACCGCCCGCCATTCCTCTTCGCTGCGGACCATGGCCTGAACCAGGGCCCGGCGCGAGAGGTCGCCGCCGCCGATCACCCCCACGAGGACACGGCGATGCTCTTCCCAAGCAGGGCACACCTCCACCGTGTGCTCCACCGTGTCCTCCGGGCTCGCCTCACAGTGGCGACACCCGGACGTCTCCTCCGCACGAATCCGGTGCAGGAATCTCCCGAACTTCCCATGTCCGGTGAGAACCTGCGTCATGCGGAAGGTGAGGACGCCGTGAATTATATTAGTGTAGATTAGTGTCATGTGCCTAATTAACTGGGGTTGATTGATGCAATTGTTTTTTTTTTGTAATGACAACGAATCAGCATTGCCATTCAACATGAAAATACTGTCAGCGTTCTGGACACTTTTCCCACTGACATCGATGTGGATGATTTTTTTGATGCCCTGTGAGTTTTATTTTCTATCTGTTTGTACATATTATTATTTTTAGTCTCTAGTATATTTACCTGTATTATTAAAGGAATATAATAATAATAATAATAAATAATAAATTTCCTTTATTTTCTCCCACAAGTTACATTATGTTTATAAAATACACATAACTAATACATGGAAGGGAGACAGGAGCCCATACTAAGTAAAAAAACTTGTGTCATGGGTCTCCTGGCCACCTTTACCCGGACAATAAAATGCGCAAAAAACAGAATAGGTACATTTAATTATGCGACTAGAAATGAGAGTGAGATACTCGTAAATGAGTAGTTTATTGATGAGAGGAAGTAAGGATGTGCATGCATAATAAAAAGTAATCATGCATGTGTGAGGGTGAGTGAGGGTATGTGTGTTAGGGTGTGAGGGTGAGTGAGGGTATGTGTGTTAGTGTGTGAGGGTGAGTGAGGGTATGTGTGTTAATGTGTGCAAGTATGGGCGCATGTGCGTGCATGTGAGTGTGTGCGTATGTGTGTCTTAGATGACTCAGCGTCTACAAAGAAGTTTCTCTGTCTCCTCATAATTAAGTGTCAGAAGCCATTTCGTGACCTTATTCTTGCAATCCTGTTTTGAATTAGAGTAAACAGATAGTACTTTATTGATAACATTATAAAGATGTGGACCTTGGATAAAGAAAAATTTTTCGCTAAAGGCTGTTCTGGCTGGTACAGTAGGACAAATCTGAAAATAGCGCCTCCGAGCTAAAATTGGGTTAGCTGGGTTGAATTTTAGAAGCCTATGTTGCCTAATAACGACAGCAAGAATGTAAAGTTGCCTTACCGTTAGAACCTCTGCCAGTTGAAATAGTTCCGAAGTAGAAAATAGTCTTGGTTTGAATAGACACACCTTGAGTACCAATCTTTGAGCTCTCTCCAATTCAATAAGGCAGCTTTTAGCTGCCCCACCCCAAGAAGAAATACAATACCCAAGGACAGATTGACAGAGGGCCAAATAAACCATTTTCATAACTTTGGGTTCCGCTACATCTCTGAGCTGTTTAAATATATATGTCAGTTTACGAACTCTCTTAGCAACATTGCTTACATGCTCCGAAAAGCTAAGATTTTCGTCAATTGTTACCCCTAGGTATTTTGTAAATTGAACTTTCTGGATATTTGTACAGCTACATTTTGAATTTACAATTTGATTACATGTGTGTGCAATGATTTCATGTGAAGAGGAAACGAATTTTCTTAAGGAAAATGTTATATAATTAGTTTTTGTTGCATTTAATGTAAGTGAGTTGTTATTTAACCAATGACAAACACTATTAAGACCTTCTTGAGCGTATTCAAATACATTTGTCCATGACTCCCCAAAGAAGGTGAGTGTTGTGTCATCAGCGTATGAGATTATTCTACAATTTTTAAGATCCAGTTGACACAGCTCATTGATGTAGCATAAAAATAGGGAAGGGCCCAGAATACTACCCTGGGGGACTCCAAAGCTAACAGGACATTCAGCGCTCAATGTGTGGCCTATCCTCACCCGCTGAGTACGACCCGATAGATAGCTACCAAATAACAAAAGTTGTTTATCTCTGATACCAAGGCCTTCGAGCTTCTCCAGAAGTTTGGGAAGAGAGACTGTGTCAAAGGCTTTAGCAAGGTCTAAAAATATTGTTAGACATTTTTTTTTGTCATCAAGCTTTCTCGTAACAAAATGTGTAAATGAGTGTACCGCATCATCAGTTGATCTACCCTGCCTAAAGCCGTATTGTGCATCCGAAAGTAAGTTTTTAGCTTCTAAAAATTTAACGAGCCTCTTGTTAATGATCGTCTCTAATACCTTTGATAGCGAGGGAAGTAAAGATATCGGACGGTAGTTATTGACACAGTCTCTCTCACCACCCTTATGAATGGGTACCACTATCGATTGCTTGAAAGCATCGGGGAAAACACCCAAGTTAAGGCAGTTATTAAAGATATTGGTCAGAGGGGGTACAATGTACTCTTGGATCAATTTTAGCAGTTGGCTAGAAATACCGTCAGATCCACTACTACTACTAGATTTTAAGTTGCCAATGATACTCCTTACCTCGTCACAATCTGTATCAAGTAAAACAAAGGTCTCTGCACTAGTGCCAACATAGTTTCGATGTGATGTCTGCGAAATAGGAACTATTTTAGTAGCCAAGTTTGCACCAACGCTAGCAAAAAACTTATTGACTACATTAACAGAGTTGGCCGGTGTTCCCTCAATGGATAGTAATTCATGACTTGTATGTTTAGTTTTATGTGAGTTGGTAATATTTTTTATACTGTGCCAAAGCATCTTACTATTGTTTTTTGCCTTTTCTAACTCCATTCTATCGTATTTCAATTTACACTTCTTAATTATGCCGTTACAAAAATTTCTGTACCTCTTATAGGTAGTACAAAGTATAATATTATTAGGGTCATTTTTCAATTTATGATGCATTCGATCTCTATTTCTTATGCATCTCAATAAGCCTACTGTGATCCAAGGTTTAAATGTTACTTTACGTCGTGGTATTTTTATTTTTAATGTGTTGCAAATAACTAAATTTTGTAGATAATTTACTAAGGTATTGATTGCCGAATTTGGGTCTAGGTTGCGTAAAAGTTCGTGAAAGTTAGTATTCTTGCACTCCTGAACAATATTTTCAAAGTTGATTTTGTCAACAGTTAAATTATTAGGGACGTTAACTCTTTTATTTTTAAGGCAAAACAGTGTCGATGCGTGATCTGTTATAGTAGTGTTCAGGACAAACGACAATGATGGTAAATTTGTTTTTAACATTACATGATCAATACAACTCTCGCCTCGTGTTGAAAAATTGTACGCTGGGATGAGACCGTGAAACGATAACAGTTCTAAGTAGCGTGATGTGTAAGAGTTCGAATCAAGAATATTGAGATTAATATCTCCAATGATAAAAATATTTCTGAAAGAGGTTAAGGCTGTAAGAGTATCATTCAATGAATTCAAGAAAATATCAATATTATTGAAACTAGGGGGTCTATAGATTGAGATAATTACTGTATCATTACCGATTTTAATGAGTTGACAATTCGCATCGTGAAATGTGGGCTCTTCTACCTTATGTTTCAATGATTTATTAATTAATAACACTACTCCATCATTTTGATTATAATGATCGGAACTGCTGTATGTGTAGTAGCCATTCAGGGCAGGCAAGTTTGAAACACGGGATAGCCAGCATTCAGTTAAAATTACAACGTCACATCCAATATTCAATTGTTGTAAAAGAATACAAAAATTGTTATAATTTTTATTTATACTTCGAATATTCTGATGTAGGATTTTGAGGTAAAGTTGTGGGTTGGTAATTATATGCTCGCAATCCTCTGGTTTACAATTAAAAGATTCACTAGCGTTGAAACTGTCAAGTTGATTTATTAAATAGTTAATGTCTGAGAATTTGAATATATGACCAAACAGAGAACACATAAAAGCGAGATAAATTTGTAAATGAGAAGCATAGAAATCCTATTAAATTATAACTGAAGGGAATTGAGCAAGTAATTGCAAGAATATGCCATAGTCGGGCAGACTGACGCTCTAGTAGAGGTCGTGTGGATGTAATGTTTGTGTTAATGTGAGGGTGTGTGCGTTTTGTATATGTGTATGCGGCAATACTTAATCTAATATACATGCAAAAAACAATTTTAAACATTCCTTTTACAAATATAATAATGTTGACTATTATTGAATATAAGTTTAGATAACAAACTATGTATAGTCACATTTGGCTTTTTAAACTAAGTAAATCTTGTTCATTTTTAAGTTTGATACATTGGTCACCTTCGTTTTTTTTTAGGTATATTGTCCCAGGCTTCGACCAGCAGTATTTGAATGCGTATGTAGATGCAAAATCCCTGGCAAGGAAAAGTAGTCTCTTCATTTTCGGTGATAGGTAGTCGGACACGTATATAACTGTAGGTGGACCATCCAATTGAATATGGGTAGTATTGAGATTCTCAGTGCTATGTACTTTATTATAAGACTTGAAAGATGAGATTACTTTATTCTTTAACATGACAGAGGCGAAGTCGATGATTACCGGTTTTTTCGCGGCATTTTTTGAGTAACCTCGGTAAATGTTTCTGATGTCTGCAGGTCCTATTGGAACAGCCAAAGTCTTACATAAGTTGGATACTACAGACTGAAGATTATCCATATTTTCGTTTTTAGAAACCGGAATGTTTCTCAGTTCGACACTGGAACTTTTAGTGATCCTGTCCAGGTATTCAATTCTGTGCTCAAGAGTTTGAATATAAGATAAATCAGACTTTTTCTCTTTCTCCAATTTCTCAATTTTCAATTTAATTTCATCATACTGAGACGATATTAAGTCCATGCTAGCTTTCATTTCCCTGTTTTGTAGCTTAATTGCCTCTACAGAATCCAAAAGTTGTTGATATTTTTGATCTTGCTTTTCGGCCCATTCATTAAACATTGACTCCATTTTAGACATAAAAAATTCAAGGTCATCTCCTTGCCTCCTTTTTTGTGGTCTTTGGCTAATATTAGATGGTGTGTTTGGATTATTTGTATGAGACGGTATATTTTTAGAAGGTGCAGATAAGTTGGGAGGAGACCGTTGCATTGACATTTTCAACTTGTGAAGAAAGATCCAAGGGTGTTTAAATTACACGTAATTTCGATACAGGTTACTCACAGTTTATTGTGTCAATTCTGACACAAAATCCAATGTAAGAAGATTTTCCCACAAATATTTTGATTTTTCAGCAATGGCAACTCCGTTTGAATTTTTCTTCAAGGATGGTAACTCCGTTTGGTATTTTTTTGTATGGCAACTCCGTGGATTAAGTCAAAACAAATGACAGTTGCTATGACATATGGTGACAAATGACAGATGTTATGACTTATGGTGACAAATGACAGATTGTAATGACATATGGTGACAAATGACAGTTCGTTGTTACATATGACAGGTCAAGTAGCTCACCGACTATCTCCGTTACAACTGTTGCCGTCTCTTTCACAGCTACGTATGGGATCTCTTGACAAGTAATGCGCTCCTGGTACTTCACAAGATTTTAAACAACTGTATTTATTAATTTTTGCGTGATTTTTTAAAATAAAAACTTGTATGTGCACACGTCTAGTCACTTTCGTGGTCCGGGGGGAAGGACTATATAAACTGATTGTATGTATATTCTTAAAGACATCAAAATAAAGAATGAGAAAAATATTTATTTATTATAATTATTGAGATATATTATATATTTATTATATTAATACAAAAGTGACACTTAAGTCTCTTTTGCATTTATTATTGTATCAGTCATCCACGCCCACTAGAAAAAATATCCCGTATAAGAGTGCTTCCAACTAAGAGGTTTTTGTAAGACTACTGCCGCATGTTTACCGTGCCGCAGTCGCTTGTCGGCCGATTGCAGTACTTTAGCAGTCTGACACCAAGCGCGTAAATTGAAAACGTATCTAGCTGCCGTGCGTTTGCATACCAGTGATGTGCTATTCAACACTAAATTGAACACGTGATGCTGGACTTTGCCGTTTTGCTGTCGACCGTTTAGCGCATGGCTTCCGCACCGCTTGCTTGTATGAAAAATACGATCTCCGACTAAAGCACCGTATTGGCACCGCAGTATTCCGTCAAAAAACGCATAAAGTGTAAGCGCCTTAATACTAAATCCGTCCTGTTAGATTTCAGCGTCACAGTAACTTAAACTTGAAAAGCCTCTTCTGAGATAAAGGATGATCCACGAGCAATTCTTTTCTACATCCTCAAGGACCTTTTTTTAGTGAGACCATTTTTTTAGAAAGGGGTGATATATTTGGTTCCAACATTTCCTTGCGGAAATTCCGGCAAAACGAATGTGTTCTTTTAGCTACTGATGTATAAATGGCCTTGTGAGGAAACAATTATTTCATTATACGTAAATATTTATGATTTTTAAATACAAATCTACACAAAAAATTAAAAAATAAACTTTTATACTTTAGTTTTTAATTCATTTTTAACTTTGTAGAATATATTGAAATTCTAAGGAGCAATAAATCGTTGTAAATTCCTGTGATTATGGCAATTCCTGCAGTAATTGCAATTCATATGAAGATATGCGATTGATGCGACTTGCTACGAATTGCTGCGGCGCGGCGTGTCAAACTACGGGCCGCTACGTCGCATTTTGAAACGGCTACGTTTAAAGTCGCAAACTACTAAGGGCGAGTCCACGAGTTATTTGATCGTAACTATGATAAGTTATCATAAACCTTGTAAGAATATAGTCTATATCTCTGTGCGTAAATGATTGAATCGCTCGTCTTCCATCCCTCGACAGTATTCTTTTTTTTTCTGATTATCACTAACTTTCTCTTAGTCGCTTTAATTTCCGTTAATCATCGGTTTTTGTACGAACAATAAGGTCCAGACTAACTGTAAGACCCAATCAGACAAATTATGACTCGTGATCTTCAATTTAAACATCAGCATTATCGAGAACACTGGAGTAAATGAAAACGAGGAATCGAGTCACAAACGATTACCTACTGAATACGAGAGTAGACTTTTAAATCGAGAGCAAAAGAAAAGAGCGCAGTAATTGGACTATTAATTCAGTGAGGGACGGGTCTATGCGGTAGTGTTGTGTAGAGGCAGAGATAAATAGCTATGGGGAGGCTTTGTTGTGCGTGAGAGCCTTTCGATTAACACTCTGTAAAATATTATGGCGTGAAGGTTATTTACTAAAATTGTTCTTGTTCCGTAAGATTTATTTTTTGAGGTTTTGTTATAAAAAATATGTAATGGTTATGGAAACTAAGCTTTCTTTTTGTAAAATAAAAAATGCTCTGAAAGGAACATTCTGAAACGAACATTTTCTACTTTTTATTTTCAACTTTCTCCTTTGTAATATAAGAGTGGTCTTTCAACTGCACTTATGTTGTAAAGGAAAAAGTTTGTGACTGTGTTTGTATATTTGATACTTCTAAACTCTTAAACAGCTGATTAGGGTTGGGTGAGATTTATAACATAAGTAGGCCATGTCTTGGATCATTTCAAGACTTGATGTAAAAAAATATTTATACCTGGAGTATTTTTTGTGTCTTTAGCCACTGGTTATTAATACTTCAAACCCAAAATAAATGTATTTTTAAATTGAACAGCAGGCTTAGCAAAGTTCATCAAAATATCTACGTAAAAGGTTACGGCAGTATTTAGGGAAAGATTACCAAATGTTCCCAGAACAATTAACACTGTGTGGGTAGATCAAAATCCAAGTAAACACAAAGTGAACCAATGTGAATCCACTTGAATAGATTTTTGGATATCAACATCGCCTCAACAGTTTAGGACATACTTGACTTTTTTTTTATGGCGGGCGAAAATCATCCAATGACGAATCCCGCTCTGGGGCAAAGCGGAAGCGAACTTACCCCATGGCTTCCTTGCCTCATTCCCAGAGCCCCGGTATAACGCTTTCGCACCAAGCCTTAGCTCCGGGATGAAGTCCTTAGTTAAGACACTTCTACTGTGACGCTTCCACCACTAATTATTTAAGGAGTTCACATCGGCGTCGGGTCGACGATGAAGTACCTAGGACTTGTCCTCGACAGCCGATGGAATTTCGAGGAGCACTTCCGACGTCTGGCCCCCAAACTCAATCGGACGGGGGCTGCTCTCAAGCGGCTCCTGCCGAACCTTGGGGGTCCAGACGCCTTCTGCCGGAGGCTCTACGCCGGCATCGTCCGGTCCATGGCCCTTTATGGGGCACCAGTGTGGGCGCCGACGCTACGTAAACGCCCGGCGGCCCAGCTGAACGCCTGCCAGAGGGTCATGGCCATCCGGATGGTGCGGGGATACCGCACGGTGTCCCGCGAGGCGGCGAGCCTCCTTGCTGGCCTACCACCATGGGATTTGGAGGCAACAGTCCTTGCACACATGCACGACCAGCGCGTGGAGATGCAACGCCGGGGCGAAGATCCGCTGCCCGAACATGTCGAGGCGTGGCGGAAGGAGCTCCGGCGAGATCTCATGGTGAAGTGGAAACAGCGACTGTCGCAACCCAGCGCTGGGCACACCATAATCTCAGCGGTAGTGCCCCTCTTTGAGGCGTGGCTGGATAGACCTCACGGCGTCCTCACTTTCCGCATGACGCAGGTTCTCACCGGACATGGGAAGTTCGGGAGATTCCTGCACCGGATTCGTGCGGAAGAGACGTCCGGGTGTCGCCACTGTGAGGCGAGCCCGGAGGACACGGTGGAGCACACGGTGGAGGTGTGCCCTGCTTGGGAAGAGCATCGCCGTGTCCTCGTGGGGGTGATCGGCGGCGGCGACCTCTCGCGCCGGGCCCTGGTTCAGGCCATGGTCCGCAGCGAAGAGGAATGGCAGGCGGTCGCCTCCTTCTGCGAAGCAGTAATGCTCGTAAAGGAGGAGGCCGACCGCATAAGGCAAAGGCAACGGCGTACTCGCCGTAGCCGTCGCCGCCGCGATCCTGCCGATATCCGGCCACCGTAGACACTGGCTCGCGGACGGTGAGCAATGGGTAGCTCGCCGTCCGATCGTCTGGTAAGACCGAGTCCAGGTCGTCAACGGCGCGCACCGTTCCCGCGCGCCTCAAGGAGTTGTCAGCAAACTGCAGGGGCCCTTCAGGGTCGAAGCCTCCTGGAGCCTAGAGGGTAAGTGAAAATTGTAACCTCGACTCCAGAAATAAGGCAAGGAAGGTACGGGGTAGGTTTTTTAGTCAGTAAGAGTCTGACACTGGTCTCCCGCTCCGCCCAAGAGCGGGTTTCGTCATTGGATGATTTTCACCTACCATAAAAAAAAAAAAAAAAAAAAAAAAAACCACTAATTATTTGTGTTTTCAATTTCAATAAATTTGATTTTATGGTATAATTGTGTTCAACCTTAGTTTAACTATGTTATGGCCAGTCACGGAAAGCAAAATTATGTGTTATGTTAATATTTCTATGGATAAGTCTTTGTCATCCGAAATAGCGTTTATCTTCACTAATATTCAAAAGTACCTATTGATGAGTTACGTTGCAGATGTATAATTAGTTTTCATAACTATTTTTTCAAATCAAGTATAATTAGTTTTCATAACTAATTATACGTTTTCCACTCTTCTCAAAACGGTGATAGAAAACCGTAGTGAGAAAAACAGCACGTGCTAGAACCAACAATTCGCAGACTTGTGACATCCACCAATCCGCACTGGGCCCGCGTGGTGGATAACGGCCCATTCCCTCACCTTGAGAGTAGGCCTGAGTCCCATCTCTCAGTCCCAGCTAAGAGAACATTATTAGGCTGACAGAAGCTATGCTATATTATAAATTCTAAACAGCATTTTTTTATAAACCGTAGTTTATGAAAAATAATGTATAAATTTCAAATGAATTTGCTAAAATAGAGGCAAAAAACAGATGTCAAAAGCGTGTGGAGCTTGTCCAGTTTCGAAAGCAGAAACACTGTCTGTCACATCACTATAAATAACAAACATGCGAGCTTTGTGAGTGGCCCTGTCAAGTGTAGTTGTTTATGCAATCGTTTGTACGCTCAATAGAACAACGTGCATGCAAGATGAAATTGATAAATGATTTGATTTGTCTGACAAACAAACGATTTTGACAAATAATCAAGGCGATTATTGATGTTTTGATTCATTTAGTTAATGTATACCCTGTAAAACAGTAACCAGCAAAACGTATATAAGAGAACAAAGGAATTGCTTATGATAATGGTAAGTGTTCTTCATTTTGCAAGAGGGTTTAATTTTTTTTGATGCTAGATGAGTCCGGTGTTTCCTAGCTAGGGCAGAACTGCAAAAAAAGGAACTAAAAAAATACACTGATCAATTTAATTATCAATAATACTTCTGCTAGCGGCTGCGGCGTCGTAAAAAAAGATTTCTCCATAAAAACTTTTGGCCCCCTTCATTTCCTTAAGTCAATGATTCCCAATCTATCCGCAGGCCAATGGTGGCAGGCAAGAGTAATGTGAGGCGCTAAAGGGTAAAAATCGTATATTTTCCAAACGAAAAGTAACATTTATTCGAACTGATTTAAAGTTTTATCTACACTAATATAATAAAGAGGTAAAGTTTGTTTTTTTTTGTTTCTTTATTTGTAGGAGGTAATCTCTGGAACTACTGGTCCGATTAGAAAAATTTTAGCAACAATAGAAAGCTGCTTTACTCTTGAGTGACATAGGTTGACGCTGACAAAAGCTAGTTAGTAATATTGTGTTTTCAATCTACTTGTTACACATTGCCGTCCCCATCATCCGTTCCTTTTCTAATATAAATATCGACGATCAATATTCCACGATCAAAAATAAATTTTGTTCAAAACACTGCACAGCTTGCAACTTGAGCAAATTTCATCTACAACCACATTATTTGAGTCGATCCAAACTGGAAGCTGATGCTGTAGCAATACGGAAATCCAATCTCAACCTAGGCAAGGTTCGTTACTTCGAGAAAACAAGATTTTTATTTATAAGCAGTAGCGGGAATTTTTATGCAAGCAAATAATTTTACTTTGTTTGTAGACGAGAAAGTAAAATTGTATAAAAATCGCTTGTATATTATATATTTGAAGTTGGCGTTTTTATTAAAATTATTCTAGATTCCGCAGTACTTATCTTTGTGTATGTTTGTTACTGCTTTACGCTAGAAGAGATTTCAAAGAAATTTGGCACGTAAATAGACCTTGTCCTAGAATAGTATATAAAATACTTTTTTATCCATTGATTTATTATGGGAAGACACGTTACGTGCTAACATTGCAACCAGAAAACCTAGACTTGAAAATCACACATCTATGATCAATGTCATCACAGTCACAAACCTACAGTTATTGACAGACAAGGACCGAGATAAGAGCCGGCGCTGTCGTGCGAGCGAAATCGCGTTAACCGCAATTAGGCAACGGGCTTGATTTCAGAGGTTCAAGCACTAGAAGCGAGTCACTTATCTGCCGCTGTTTTCATTTAATCTAAGTTTTTATACTGGATTTTATCGTGAGGAAACAGGCATGTCGTAGAACCAAAAATTCGAAGACATGACTGCAACATCCAGTAATCTGCACTAGGCCCATGTGGAGGCCGGTGTCCGAGCAGTAGGAACATTAAAAAGGCTGATGCTGAATATGTGTGTGTGCCTGGGAACGTGTTCCCTTAGAAATATTTTTTACTTTCAAGCCGGCAAACACCAGAAGCTATTATACACCAAGTCTTTCCGTAATAACAGTTCATTTACGACGTGATAATACGGAAAAAGGAATTTCGAAGTTTTCCTATAATTTTCAATTACTCGTAATGGTGCGTTGTTAGAAGATTAAACTCCTCCCTCGCGATGGCTTTACTTAAACATTCTTAAGATTGTTTACTAAATTTGACTGTTAACGGCGTTTAGAGGGTAGAGCGTAAATAAAATTAATTTTAAGTGTCGTTTGAAAGTCAAAGGAATCCCACTATATGTTGACCCATAAGCGTGCCAAGAATATCAATCATCATCTTCCTGCCCTTGTCCCGTTTTATTTGGGGTCGGCGCAATATGTCTTTTTCTTCCACTCTGTCCTGTCACCCGTCATGCTATCACTAACTCCTCTTTCTTTCATATCACTTCTCACACAATCCATCCATATTTTCTTTGGTCTCCCTCTCCCTCTCCATCCATCCACATTTATACTCATGGCTTTTTTTGTAACATGCGTTTCATCCCGTCTTTTTACATGGCCATACCAAGACAAAAGATTCCCTTTCAACTTTTCAGTCACTGGCGCCACTTTCAAACTTCCTCTAATATACTCATTTCTCACTTTATCCATTCTCGTCACACCACACATCTATCTCAACATTCTCATCTCTGCTACATGCAATCTCTTTTCATCCGAAGAATATCAATAAAGAACTTATTTTGACTTAAAACAATAAAATTAACTTGTTTTGAAAAATACGCTGTGTAAAATAAAGATTGTTTATCAAATCTAATTAAAAAAAAAAAATTGACTGAATTTGGTACAATAGATGTTACAGTTTTGATTACAACATATCCTGCTATACTATGGCGTACAAATATTTCTATATTATTAGTGAAGAAATATTTTTTATTTATTAACCTGCGACTTATTAAAATTAAATATGAATCAATAAAATGTCAATATTGTTGTAGTAGAATTAAAATTGCTATATCATTTGTAAATGTTATTGAAATAAAGATTAAGATATCTTGCGTAGCATGACTGACGTGAGCAATAATGAAGATCTATCATGTGATAAATTGTAGGTCTGAAGGTCTATTTGCAAAATCATTTCAAGACCTCTCCTCAAATAATTTAGTTTGTAGTCGGCACTTTGTGGGCTGTCTGTGTATTCATAGAAGTCTTAACATAGATAATTTGTTATATCTTCATTAAAATAGTAGATTGTTAAGAATTGCTTTGTTTATAAAGGACATACCTACCGCCGGTAGGTAACATTTTTTTTATGGTAGGTAAAATCATACAATGACGAATTCCATCCTTAGGCGGAGTAGGAAAAGGTGTCAAAATCTTAGTAAAAAAATAACCTACTCCGTTCCACCCTTGCCTTGATCCCAAAGCCCCGATTATAGGACGAGCTTGGGATAGCTCGGCTTGCGGTCGTCTGGTAACCGCCCGGATCGAGCCCTAGCCGTCAACGGTTTTCTAGTGTAGTATGTTTGTAGTCTTTTATGGTTTTTATTTACAACTACCTTCTGCCCGCGACTTCGTCCGCGGAAAATTTGTGAGACAAAAGTTGTGATAGCTCGGTTAATATCCATGTTATATAAATAATTTATAGCCTATGTCACTTAGGAGTAAAGCAGTTTTCTATTATAGCTTCAATTTTTCCAATCGAACCATTAGTTCCAGAGATTACCTCCTACAAACAAAAAAACAAACTTTACCTCTTTATTATATTAGTGTAGATAGCAAATCTAATCTAATTTAAATAGACATCAGCTCTCTTGGCTTTATTTATATTTTTACTATGAGGACTATAATATGTTGTGGCAGTCAGGCTCCAGATCTCGTTAAAAACACTGAACTCTGAAGGCAGTTTTATTTATTTGACTAAGTGATATTATCTCAGCAATATTCAAGCCCGATGACAACCATTTTTGAACCCTTTTGTTCGTATAAATTACAGACAAAATTGGATTGTCTAATAAGAGAAATTTCTCAATTAGTTATTATCAAAGTTGATAATATTTCACACGTTACGTAACTCTAGATCTATTAATTTCAATTATTTAAATAACTAACAAGTCACTTAAAGTAGATAAGTATTAATAGATAAGTTTATTTGAAAGTAAGTAAGTGAAGATGTCTAAACTTAGAAGCGGGTATATAATTAGACTACCAAGTCTAATTGTATTATTTAGTTGAAACAATTCAATTGCGATAAATACCAAAATGTGTCTTTTTGACGGACCTGCTAAATGTTGAGAAGCTTTGCTATTAAATGTTAACTATAAAAACCATTTGCCTCGAAATAATTAATCGTAAATACTTCAAGGTCCGAGACAAAAAGTTCATTACGAAATTCGACAATGTATTAACTACTACTAACTCTGTCAAATGAGTAATTCTGTCGAATTCGAAAAATTTCAGAATAAAAGGGTATTTTTTTTTCTGGTCAATGAAGGATTATGTGAGAACTTGAGGCCGTCATGATAGCTTTAATTTTTAGTTTATATAAACGAGTGCTTGACTGCGATCCCGCCTGACGGTAAGCAGTGATGCAATCGTTAAGAAAGAGGCGCACTAGTTTATTAAAAACCTTAATTCTAGCCTTGAACATATCTAAATTATAATTGAACAAGAAGACCTTAGACGGCAAATTGTTCCAGTCCTTTGATGTACGCGATAAAACGCCGAGGCAAAACGCTTACACTGGACAGTAGAAGTAAATGAAACTTGAGTAAAACTTTGACAGATTTTAGCTGCCGTGTCACGTATGCGATTGCCACTGACATTTGACAATTTTAAACTTAAACACTATTTTGTTAAGAGTGAGTTCGAATAGGGAATCTTTAAGCCTAGAGTGACTAAGTTATATCTAGGTCTGTAAGCGCGCTCCATCGTCAACCGCATCGTCACTTTCTATCACCCCCTCTAGGCAAGTTGCAATCATATCGTTTAGAGTCAGACAAGCGCTACTTGTAGTTGCCCACGCCCCCAATTCCTTTGTTCGGACGTCATCTCAACAAACAAATTGGAGGCGTGGCTATCTACAAGTGCTAACTACAAACGAAACAGGGCAGGTGAGATAGTAGTCAAGTGCAAAACTATAAATAAAAAGAAAATAAAGGTTCTTCAGGGTCGAGCATCCACGTGTGTATTTAAGTAAAGCCGGTCCGATCTGAGGCCGTTGTAATAAATGACCGGCTAATGACCGGCGAATATTCCGGTTCAACCGTATCTCCCGGGCACTGGTTGACACTACCTAGTAAACGTTAACAGAACAGCTGCAGAAATCATCATAATTTAATCAGGATTATTCTCTCTGCAATTTTACAGGCTTATTTATTCAAAACGTTGAATTCAGTTTTGCGAATATTTAGATTTTAAATTATGTTTAGAACTTTCTGTGTTTACATTTTGAGAGAATAATATATTTTTACAAAGCTACATAATTATTACTTATAGTTTACATGAAAACTAAAGTGATGTGTTTGTTTAAAGTAATATAATCTTCTAATATACATAACTAGCGATCCGCCCCAGCTTCGCACGGGTACTGATATTGAATATATTAAGCATGTATTATACACATAAACTTTCCTCTTGAATCACTCTATCTATTAAAAAATCCGCATCAAAATCCGCCGAGTGCTTTTAAAGATGTAAGCATACATAGGGAAAGCGGTAAGCAACTTTGTTTCATACTATGTAATGAGTTTTTTGAACTCACATAAAAACATGGTAATAAACAGCCTTTCTTGTTTTTTGAGTGTTCGTAATCGTTATCTATTTATTAAAATATCAAAACGAATAAAAATGAGATTCTGATGCCTCGTTTATCATTTAGATCAAACGTAATAATGGAATACCACTGCTCATTCTTCTGTCAGTCTTAATGCAGAGCCAGATGTATTATTCTGGATGACAATCGGACACCGCAATATTGGGTCATCCATTACTTCATTCACACGAAATATAGCCAAGCCAAGTAGATGTGGCGTGTTGGCTCTTTGTTTATTTCAAGTGCCAGTTGTATGATGCATTTGTTATCTGCGTTCGACCGGAGCAGTTGGTAGTCCGAATATATGCGTGCCGTAGTGTTGATGAACCGTGAAATGTTCCGATAAACCGGCATGAATCTTCAGTGCTAGGTGAAAGAGCGAAGATTTGTATTTTACATATCGCAGAGTTGACTCTCTGATGTGTAAAATACGCAAAGCGATCGTCCCTCGCTGGTGTGCAATTCTTGTATATTACTAGTACAAGGATTGCACCATCCGCCCCCGCGTCTCACTTCATATCACAAGTAAAGAGAGCCGATATTTCTCTTCTGCGCAAGTGAAGTAAGCGCTAGAGATCCGTCTCATATTTGTACAATGCAGTGGGAAATTGACAAATGTAAGGCCATTAAATTTAAAAATTTGAAAATCTTAGGTGGAAAGGATTGCTGTGTCACTTTTTTGAAGAAAAGAAGAAGAAAGAAATCGATATACTGACTATGCCTTCTCTTTATATCTTAGAAAGTATCCTGTATGTTCGTAAAAATTTAGGACATTTTAAAATTAGAAGCGATATTCACAACAAGAATACGCGCAGTAAACACGAAATTGTTTTACCCAAATGGAGATTAGCCAAGACCAGCAAGTCATTTTTAGTAAACAGCATACGTGTTTATAACAAGCTGCCAGAAGCGGTAACCGAACTTAGTGAGGGAAAGTTCAAAAATAATATTAAGCGGGTCCTAACCAAAAAAGCATATTATAAGGTTAAGGATTATGTAGAAGACAAGCTTGTTTGGCAATGACCGCTCCTGCACATGTGGCTCCCTGGTAACTCATTCATATTGTGTAATTGTGTCTATTAACTGCTCCATCTTTGTTTCCATATATACATTTTTTTTTCTTGACACATTGCTTCTGCAATATTTATATTATTAAGACCAAAAAAAATTTTTAATTCAATAATAATTTATTGTGTTAGCATCCCACAGTGTAACTGTTGTAGTGATTGATATTTTTTTTTCTCATACATGTTTAATTGTTTTTTTTTATATAATATTTTTTTTACAATTCACGTTGTAAAGTAAGAACACTGTAGACTTAGTAAATCCTATTACGATTCACCTTTTATTTTTTATTATTATGATTATTTTTATTGTGCTTTTAAGTGCAATATTGACTGGTCTACACTGTTCTTACATAATGATATAAGTACTGTAACAACGAAATATTGTAAGAAATCATTTTTTTTAAAAGAGTAACCATGGAGTTTCTTGCCGGTTCTTCTCCATAGGAAACGACCAATTTGGAACCGTGCACTAGCTTCTGACGTTTTATAAGTGCCCTTGTAGGCCTATATGAAATAAAAACCTTTTTGATTTTGATTTTTTGATTTTCTGACTAAAACACCAATCTGTTCTTTCGTCCTTCTACTAGTCCTAAAAAGCATAACCTAATTAGTTAAATCCATTTAGTTTACGACTATTAAACAAAGTTGACAGACTAAAGAAGAAAAAAATTGAAAGACATTAATCCAGTTTGTAGTATAAATAATATAACATATTTATTCTACAAACTACAAAACTTTTTTTTTAATATCATAAAAAAAGGTATGGCAAAAAAAAATTAATGTGACCTTACTTATATAAGAAAATACTTAAAAATCTAATTGTTTTAAAAGGGAAACTCAACAGTTCTCTTTAGGGTTGATGTCTGTCAGGGCTTCAAGCAGTTTCTAATAATCATCATGACCCTGAAAATCAGATGGCCCCTGAAGGATCTTAAGCAGTTTATAGTTATAAAGTATTCACTACAGTCAAATATATTTCAAAAAAGTACTTACCAGTAAATGAGCCATAAATCTCTGCAGTACCTTTCAGAAAAAAAGCATCCAATTAATAATAATATCTTTCAGAAAAAGAGCAATAGCTTACTGTCTATACCCTGCAAAGCACGCAATGAAAATGAATGAGAATTTAAAAAAGAATATTTGTTTTGTTCCCGGCTCACTTGTACCTCATCGCCGTGCAGTTCGCCTGCAGCGCTCACCGCGCAACGTTCGTTACAGTAACAATAGCACGCAACCGTGTTGTATAAATGTAGAACTACACAGTGGCGGACATCTGCGCAATGTACTTCTAGCTTCAGACTCGCCACATTGCATCGTTGCGTGTTCCACCACCATTTAGATTATTTATTTATACTTTATTGTACACCGCATTAAAAATATATAGGACAAACATTATTAGAAAAATAAGGGTACAATGGGCGGTCTTATCGCACAAGGCAATCTCTTACAGACAACCTTTGAATGGACTGCGCGAAAGGAGATAGATCTAGGGTTGTAGTTTAATAAAAAGAAAAAAAAACCGGCCAAGTGCGAGTCGGGCTCGCGCACAAAGGGTTCCGTAGCAGCAAATATAATAAACTTATTATGTCAATTTATACACCTGGTGAATGGAGCCTAAACTCTCCCGATATTTTGCCTTGTACTTTTATGTATGAATATTAATTTTATATATGTATTTATAAATATTCCGTGCTATAGGCGTGCCCAAATCGGCATTTCTCGTAAAAAGTACCTACATTATAAAGATTTTATATCATCGCGGATTTTTAAAGGTGTACAATACTGTAGTATATTTTTTGATCTATCTTATAAGGTTCAGCCATCGTTTTCAGTGTAAGCACAATAACTTAACCAAAATTACAGTTAAATCAACCTATCTCAAAAACTATAAGAGATACTTTGATCAAACCAAAAATCGTTGAAAGAGTTAATTAGCATGCATCACCTCTATTTTTTTTAGAATTTTATACCCCGTAGTTATAAAAATAGAGGGGGGGGACATACTTTTTACGACTTTGAGAGCTGATATCTCAAAAACCGTTCACTTTAAGAAAAATGTTTTTTAGAAAACTTTATATCATTTTAAAAGACCTTTCCATTGATACCCCACACGGGTATGTACATCGAAAAAAAAATTTTCATCCCTCAGTTACATGTATGGGGGGCCCCACCCCCAATTCTTTTTTTTACTATTTAGTGTCATAATTTTGTAGCGGTTCATACAACACATATTCCCATCAAATTTCATCACTGTAGTACTTATAGTTTCCGAGTAAATCGGCTGTGACAGACGGACAGACGGACAGACGGACATGACGAAACTATAAGGGTTCCGTTTTTGCCATTTTGGCTACGGAACCCTAAAAAATGAAATCACCTTTGAAAACGTAAAAATAAATAATATATTTATTCTTAAAAGACTTTTTAAATTAAATCATAACATTAACCACAATCACAAGAAGAACTAAAGAACAAAAAATAATCACTGACTCATTGTTCGTTCATCACAAAACAATTTAATTGTACAAAGGAATACAAATTCTTTTAACGTACTTTCCTTTTTTTTGTGAACATTTCCTGATATTTCTTTGTACTCTTATTTATATTCTAACCGAAAGCTATTTAAAACTTGATTTTATAACACATAAATGAAGAAATAAACAACAGTTACATTTTATCAATAATCTATAATTTTAGGTTTTTGGCAGGATTTCTTGTAACGAAGTTCAATGGCTGTTTTAAATACATATTAGTAAATTCTTAGAGGATAATATAATGTCAAAATTAATTTAGTTTTATATTTCAAGTATCTATACAACTAAACAATATAGGTAGGTAGAGAATCATTGGGACAGGCGTGACTTCGGCTAGACAGAGCTTACAATTTTACTGTAGTAAGATACTCACCACAAGTTAGCGAAGCCAGCCGAGAAAACTGACGGAATATATTTGCTATCAATTAAGCAAAACATTAAAATGTGTTTAAGCATTAGAAAGTCCAAGACACTAAAAACTGAATAGGATTCTCTAAATGCACAAACTGTGCAAAGCAAAAGAAAACATCTACTTGGATTTTAAGATTTCATTATAAAGAGAAACCATGGAGTTTCTTGCCGGTTCTTCTCTATAGAAAACGATCAATTTGGAACCGAGTTTTCTAGCTTTTGACGTTTTATGAGTGCCCATGTAGGCCTACATATATGTAAAATATAGTATCTATTAGTTTATAATATTAGCTTATATACGTATTTTATTATTATAAGTTACTTGTTTAAATTATAAGTACTACACTATATTTTAATTATATCTTATTATCTGTTATTTATTTAGAGTGCACACATACCACAGCATTGTCTTTTTTAACCCAAAAGCTGACTGGTAGAGAATGCCTTGTTGCATTAAGTCCGCCTATGTACCACTAATGTACATGAAGATTAAATAAATAAAATCAAAAGATATTGATGTGATTGAAAGAACTGTCCTTGAAATGAAAGCTACAAATATGCTAATCAATTATTTTTTTTCCTATCAATGTATAAACTAGATTGTACAGTTAACTTTGATAAGAATAAATAGACTCGATACGATGACATGGTAAACCAAATGCAAATTATGCAAAACTGTCGAGTGTAGTTGTCATAAAGAGATAGATTTATGGGAAGTGTACCCTATAAATTAAGGCTTAGAGGACTGGTTTAAGTGACCTATTCATTAATTGTTTGTTATTCTCATACGCTCACTATTCTCATGGTTGCTTACTTTGCGCTTCATTATAATATATATAATATAATATAATAATATAATATATTCGACGACCATCACACAACGCCGTCTAGTCTCAAGCTAAGCAGAGCTTGTGTTATGGGTACTAGACAACTGATAAACATACTTATATATTTCTAAATACATACATATTATAGATAAATTACACCCAGACACAGAACAAATGATCGTGCTCATCACACAAACATTTGTCCTGGGTGGGAATCGAACCCACGTTCTTCGGCATAGCAGTCAGGGTCACTAACTACTATGCTGACAGGCCAGTCAAGATTATTAGAAGGCTTAAAGTCACTCAAAGGGTAATGGGAAAGGCTATAGATGCGAAGTGTAAAGGACTGTTCGTTGTAGCGACCTTTACGTCAAACAAAAGACGTCTTTTGTCAGAAATGATGATGATTATCAAACTACACTAGACATTTTTAGATTTTAAGACAACGATCAGTCAAAACAATCGAAATTTTATTGTTCCTAGAAATTTTTGTTCAAACATTTGTAGATCTGTATTGCAATAAACTACTCAAGTTTTGAATTAGAAAATTCCTTCTCTAGGCTGAAGCAATCTTATTTGGACATACCGTGAGAAGGTTTTGTAGCCCATCTCTATTCTATTCTCCTGAGACGTTTCAGCAAATTGTGTTCTAAATAAAATGTTAAGACAGATTTTATACTGAAATGAATAGATTTATTTTTAAAAGTGGTAAATAAATCTACTAGTTAAAATTTAATATGAAATGAATAAAAATTTGAATAAAGATAGAGAATGGAATAAAATGTGTTGTACGTAGCGGGTAAATTAATATAGCACCTCAAGTGGTTTTCCACTTAGTCTTTAAAAAAGTGATAATTTTTTATACAGTATTGTAAAATGTATTGCACAAATCTGATTTTTAAGTAATAAAGGATTACTACTAGGTGAGATAGTTTCACATATTTTTTTGTAGAATAAAGAGATATGCATTCCTTTTCGAAGTATCGAAACCTTTTATAGTTCGACATCAGACAAATAGGGCATTGACAAAGGTTTCATGCCGATATCCTTCCGTCGTTATAGACATGTTCCCGGAAGGCCGCATTGTCCCGAATAGGCAATTAACATAAACCATCCTAAATGTAACGGTTAGGAGAGCGTTCAAGAGGCACGAGAGATTTAGTGAAGACAAAATTCAAGATTACGATGTCGTTTTATCTAAAGTTCTATAGACAACCAAAACTATGCCATCAAGCCCAAGCAATAAATAAGATATTGCTAAAGTTACACTATAACCGTTATTCTGAATGAAACAATTATTAACAACATACAAACTAAGAACCCCTGTTTCTATTCCGGTTTTTTTTTAGTGGGTAATTATCCACTGGTATCTTCCACTCTTGAGTGGATTGAGAGGGCGTGTCAGACTTATATAATTATATAGACAAAGTTCCACTCCTATTTTTTTTCGCTTTCCTTACAGAACATCAGGGTATTCTTTCGCACAACATATAGCTCCAGTAAGCTTCGACCCTGCTGGGCCCCTACGGTTTTACTGACATTGCCTTGAGGCGCGCGAGGAACACTTCGCTCTGTTGACGACTTTGGCTTGATCTGGACGGTTACCAAATGGTTGGACAGAGAGTTACCCATTGCTCACCGTCCGCAAGCCTGCGCTAACGGTGGTTTGAAATCGAGCCGCTTCCTTTGCTAGCATTGGTGCTTCGCAGAAGAAAGCGATCGCCTGCCTTTAGAAATTCCTCTTTTCGTGCTCAACTTTACTGAAATATTGTGTAAAATTGCAAGTTCCTTTTCGCAATAGATTTGGTTGAAATATTATCATATATATCATTATTAAATAACACACTTGAAGCGAAAAAACATAAACGAAGATTATTCAAGATTTATCTCTGGTAAATTCTCATCTCAGCATCTCAGCAATCAATCTCTGATAAAATACGTCGCTGTCGCCGCGGCTCATATTAAAACATTCAAGTTTAATTTATTTCATCACTATAGCTCTCAAAATGATGCAGGCAAACATCGTGAGGAAAGCCGGCATATCCTAGAATTAAAAATTTGAACAAATGTGACAAATACCAGCCCGCGCTGGGCCTGCCTGTTAGATTACGGCACATGCCGGCGGCTTCGCCTGCGTGACACTAGGTTTTTACACATACTTTGGACACGCATTTCATCCCTTTAGGGACTGAATTTTGGAAAATCCTTTCTTAGTGTTCGCCTACGTCATAAAAGGATGCCTTGTGCAAAATCTCACGCTGCTAATCCCAGAAGTTTCGGTTGTGCGTTGATATGTCAGTCAGTCAGTTTTCTTTTTATATATATTTAGATTATCTTTTGAAGTCTCTACTCGATAAAGGCAATTTTGATAAAGAGGTTTAAAATCAAAGTTTCTGTGCCAAGTGACAATATGAACTTTTCCTATAAATCTATAACGATAAAATATTTTACCGTTGAAACTAGTGACGCTCAAGTTTCGAAGATAAGATTTATTGGATACTTCACTTGGACATTAACAATTTTATTGAAATACTTGAATTTATAGTATCCGCTTCAGTTTGTCTACACTGAACTATTAAATAGCGACCATTTTAACGATGAACTCGAAGGAGTTGAGGATGAACATCCTCCACTTATATATTTTTAAATACATACATAGTATTGTATTGATTAGACATTGAAGATAACGGAAACTTTGAATTCCTCGCCCAAGGCCTCAATTGCTTTATTGAAAGAAAACGTGCCAGGCTGTCCTATTAAATTTGAATTCAAGCATATAAACCCTATGACTGTTATAAAGGTTTTCCGGCAAATTAAAATTAAATTAACAGAAGATCTATGGGGACTGTCTGTTAAAGTGTGTGCCTCTATAATTGAGACCGTAGCACCATACCTGGCCCTAATTTTTAATTTGTGTGTGGACCAAGGAGTTTTTCCAGACGTAATGAAATTCAGTAAAGTTATACCTCTTTTCAAATCCGGCGACCATAACGACACAAATAATTATAGACCTATATCCGTTTTGCCAGTTTTTAGTAAAGTATTTGAAAAAGTTATGCTAGATCAGATGCTTATTCATTTTAACACCAATAAAATCTTACACAATCAGCAGTATGGTTTCACCAAAGGACGTTGTACGACTGACGCCGGTGTGACCTTATTAAAACACATATTTGCTGCGTGGGAAGAATCCCAAGATGCGATAGGAATTTTTTGTGACCTCTCAAAGGCTTTTGATTGTGTTAATCACGAAACCTTGCTTTTAAAGCTTGATCATTACGGATTGGGTAAACTTGCACTGAGCTTGGTGAATTCTTATCTGAATGACAGGCAGCAGCAAGTTCAAATAAATGGTGTCAATTCGCCTGGTTTAAAAGTCAAAATGGGTGTACCACAAGGCTCAATATTGGGTCCTTTTCTCTTTTTAGTATATATAAATGATTTACCCTATTTATTAAAGAACCACCCACATATAGTATTGTTTGCTGACGATACATCTTTAATTTTTAAGATCGATAGAAGCTCCACAAATCTTAATTACGTAAATAGTGCTTTACAACAGGTCCAAAACTGGTTCACTATTAATAGTTTAGTATTAAATGGAAAAAAAACGAAATGTATCAGATTTGCCTTACCGAATGTTAAAAGTAACGACTTAGAGATAGTATTGAACGAAGAGAAACTTGAATTCGTCGAAAACACAGTTTTTCTAGGAATCGCGCTCGACTCGAGGCTTCAATGAGGTCCTCATTTAACGTCTCTGGCAGGACGGCTTAGTTCAGCAGCATATGCTGTTAGAAAAATCCGTCAATTTACTGATGTAGATACCGCGAGACTAGTCTATTTTAGCTACTTTCACAGTATCATGTCTTACGGTATCTTGCTATGGGGACGTGCTGCAGACATAGAGTCTATTTTTATTCTTCAGAAAAGAGCAGTTAGAGCCATCTATAATCTTCGCAGGCGCGATTCTCTGAGGGAACTATTTAAGGATATAAATATCTTGACGGTACCTTGTCAATACATCTATGAAAATATCATGTATGTTCGGAAAAATATTCATCTTTTTGCTAAGATAAGTGACAGGCACAATTTTAATACCAGAAATAGGGACAAATTAGATCAACCTCGGTTCAGATTGGCCAAAGTACGTAGTTCGTTTATGGGGTGCTGTATTAAATTTTACAATAAATTACCAAGTGAGATTATTCAATTGAATGAATCCAAATTTAAAACTTGTATTAAACGCACGCTATGTAAACAAGCATATTATAAACTGGAAGATTACATTCTTGATAATAATGCTTGGTTAAATGCCGTTTCTGCTCCACAGCCACAGTCTACTTTTGCCTTCTAATTTGTTTTTTATTGTTAACATATTTATTGAAAGGATGGAAGTTGTTGCCCTTTTTATATTGGCTTTTCGTAATAGTTTTATATTTTATTTGTTAAATTGAAGCTCATGACCATCTACAATTATTATATTTTTTTGATTTGGATACAATAGCATTGTATAATGTAGAAGCACTTTGTAAATTTTGTAAATGTGAAGTACCATGGAGCATTTTTCGCTAGGTTGCAACTTATTTGACATTCGAGCATGGCAGCTGAGAGTTTGTCATGCTCTCTCAAATGTCTCGCTGATGGTGGCGCGTGTGTTGGGTCATTCTGTTCCCTCTAAAATGGTTGAGCGGAGTGGGGCTGATACATGAGTCATGCTCGTGAACGGGTGCCGTCAGTTGAGACCGGTCATCTCTTGGCTGCTAGGCGCTTACTTGAATTATTTTTTTTTATTATTATTATTTTACTTTTTGTTAAATACCGCTACATCGTGCTCGCATATTAGAATCAACATTTTGTAACCAAGTAATATGTAAATATAAATTTTGATTTAAAAGAGTGCCCATGGAGTTTCTTGCACGTTCTTCTCCATAGGAGTCTACGCCTTGGAACGTGCAAACTAGCTTCAATTTTGACATTTCAAAAGTGCCTGTAAATGGTCTATTTGAAATAAATGAGTTTGACTTTGACTTTGACTTTGACTTTGACTTTGATTCAACTATTATTTAAAGCAATATAGAAGTACCCACTTGTAAAAAAAAAATATGAACGACCAAAATACTAAAAATGTGTAAATATTTTGATTCTGCAAGCATTCGCCGATAGTCGTTGAGACTATAGCGGGCAAACTGTTCCATTCCCTCAATGTACGTAGTATAAACGACGAGGCAAACCCGGTACTGAGACGGACCTGTGCTTTGTACAACATTAGAAGCTGTTTCGGTTTAAAGTACCGTCGGACTTTTGTAAGAACACCGAGTTTCCTAGCAGCTACCTTGATTTTGGACTCAATGACCCGCCCAAAGTTGAGATCAGAGGAAATATCAACTCCCAAGAGTTGAAAGTGGAAGTTTCTTGAAAATAAGAAAGCTTTATACACTGGATCTCACATATCTTGATTTGACTGTATTTTCCTTCATACATCACCTGGAAATATGACTGATGAAGTAATAGTGCGATAACCTTAAATAACATTACGTATTTTGAAATTCCTCGATCGAGATAGTAGAAATTTCAGATGGTAGAATTTTCGAGAAATTGCAGTACCTCTTACTAATTTTGTGGAACATTTAATCTAAAGTTATGTTTATTATTTCAACAACTTATTTAGGATCCTATAAGCTCCTTAAGGAAAAAGCGTATTTGTGGAACAGGTTGATTGTGTTCTAACATAAATTCTTTTTTCTTGCGAAATGTTTTATTGGAAAGAGCATTATCGTTAAGCGACTTTAGTTTGTCCCTTCAGAACATATTTGATAAATACGATTCACGTTCGCTTACAAATTAGAACCAAATATATCTTATTATTATATTAGGAACTATTTAGAAATAATAGGCGTTCCATTATTTATGAATATTTAACGTAATCGTTTTCGATTAAATCTACTTTTACCGGCTAACTGCTTATTGGGCAGTTCTCAGACTGAACAATTGAACATGTGGCCTGAAACCAAAATTGAATAATTTCATATGTTGACTTTTTTATCAAGGAAATAATAGCGCCAGAGTTTACTTTACAATTTTTATTTTTGCAGGCATCTGGAACAGAGAATAAAGTCTCAAATACCTTCGACCTTTATACCTTACGACCAGACTAGAGTTATGTTTCTATACAAAACAAATGATAAGATGCACACTGCAATTTTTTGTGAATATAACATAGTATAATTACCATGTTATGTTCACAAAAAATTGCAGTGTTACATTTTACGCATAATTCCTATCTCGCAAGCTAGTTTCATAGGAACATATCCATAGCCCCAAGTTCTTGCCTAAAAGAATAGAATAAAAGAAAGAAAATCTTGGCTCAGATTCTTTTCCTAGTATTTAGTTCCTCTACTAGTTGAAAACTATAGCAGCATTATGATTGTATTGCACTTTGATCATTATATGCTCCGGGCGTTTTATGTAGTGGTGACACCCCGGCGTTTTTCATTTTGATGCAGAAACATCCTAAATATATCATGTCCGGAGAGGATCTGCGGCATGCGAAAGTTGAGGATGCTTCTCTACTCACTCCTCAAAGACGGGATTTACTGTAATAATTATGGCGTGCCCAAACATGAATACTTTGATATAATATGTTTGCTATACAAACCCTATTAATTTTAAAATATGCTTTGTCCAGGTGAACCAAATTAAATTATACTTAACTAGCTTCTGCCCGTGACTTCGTCCGCGGAAAATTTCTTGTTTTAACATATTTAACTCTGTTCCTATTTAATTTCTCGAGATAAAAAAACAAACTTTATTCTTTATTATATTATTCATAATCATAAAATATAGCCTATGACACTCAGAAATGAAGCAGTTTTCTATCAGTGAAAAAATTTTTGCAATCGAACCAGTACTTCCAGAGATTACCTCCTACAAACAAAAAAACAAACTTTACCTCTTTATTATATTAGTGTAGATGTAGATTTAACTCATTTCGGCGAATTGCAAATAACAAATTTTAATGTAAATATCGTCTTTCATGAAAACATTGCCATTAATAGAAGTTGAAAACTGGACAACCATTACTTGATGAAAGAATATTATTTTACTTCAACAATTTATGTTTCATTGAAATGAAACTGCTGCCCGACGTCGTTATCAATCCTGCAACATTTAATTTGAACTACTTTACTGTGGAACCATTAGTGGATGGTTACAGTTTTAATACTTATTAATGTTTTGAAGTTGGAACTGTAATAAAATGTTTGCGTAGATAGCTTTTTTGGTGGAAAATCATAAAATAACTTCTACGGTTCTTGGCGTCAAACGTTTACTAACTAAAACTTTTCTGTATTTTTCCAGTTACATTTTGTGTTCTGGAATCACGGTAGCATGTTTCAAACAATCCTGCAGTCCTAAACAAGCCTCGTTTGCCAAATTTGGCGCCCACTTAGGCTGGTCAGACGAAGAACATCAAATTATTCATCGGCCGCAAGTTGATGCTTATGATACCTGGAAATCGCCCTTCGACTCCCAATGCTGTCTAGGGCTGTCTCCTACGGGGGTAGGGGCGTAAGCTCTCGCTTACGTCGACTCCTCTAGTCGTATTACCAGTTCGCAAAAGGAGGTTTCATTGATTCGCATCCTTACTCGCTCCGCACCATAGCCGATACCAGGACCGGACGTGAAAGGCCACTGTAACTAATTGCTTTTTGCTTGTGTACAAAGCGGTACAGACCTGTACCGTGTGTTGTATGGTTCAATTAACTCGGATAAAAATAATTCTCTGGGTTTATTCCTGTTGAATTTAACAGGACAATGTCGGTATTAGAAATGAACTCACATATTATATTGTTTTCAGTATAAAAAAGGTATTTTTATAAGCCAAATTTTGTTGCATTGTAAAGTGTATATTTTGTAGCAGCCAGTGTTTTACTTAAAGGGAATTTTACTACAGTTTTAGTAAAAACAAACAGCGTGACGGGTCACGCAGTAAACACGTTGTTTTATTTCATCTTTTGATTACTTTATTTTCTTGGAACAAAACGCTATGAATTGTGTTATAAAATAAAAGTGCTAGCTACAATGAATTCTGTCACAAAGTATTTTTATCATTATAAATTGAAACATACAAGCAATTTGCAGCTTTGTGTTCAAATTACCAGTAACCGTTCGTTCTATTATTACATTTTCTTTTTATCAAATCCGTAGCAAGACTTTTTAAATGAAATATTCATTTGAGAATCAAGACATTTTAAATGAAATATTCATTTAAAACGTCTTCATTATTTGACACCTTGACGTCTCTCCTGGTATTTGCTACCTCAACGTCTTTAACTTTTTATTGTGTTATTTTATCATGATGTCTTGCTTTTATTTCCTTTATCAGAATTATGGTAAACTGTTCATTTTTTCTTTCTTGTTTTCAGGTACTGTTTGATTGTAGAGTTTTACTGGACAAACTTCACAGTTGTTATAAAATACCAGAACAGAAAACAACACGTTTTTTAAATGAATTGTAATGTCTCATCACATCGGACAGACTTTCGGCCGGACCTCGTGATGGTAAAATGGCGTCAGCGATTATCGCAACCCAGAGCTGGGCACACCACAATTAAGGTGGTAAGTCCCCTCTTTGAGGCGTGGCTAGAAAGGCCTTATGGCGTCCTCACTTTCCACATGATGCAGGTCCTCACCAGACATGGTAAGTTTGGGAAGTACCTGCATTCGTGCGGAATAGACGCCCGGGTGTCTGTGTAGACCACCTGAAGGACACGGTGGAGCACACGCTCGAGGAGTCTTGTTCTAGGACATGCCGGTTTCCTCACGATTTTCTCCTTCACCGTTTCGAGACCAGTGGTGATGAAATAAAATACACAAATAATGTGCCTGGCAGGGTTTGACCCCGTAACCCGTAAGTCGGGGCCGTTACCAGACGGCCACCACTGTCTATAAGGAATTGCTTATTTGGAATTCATTGAGCGAATCAAGTTTTGATGATACAAATCTGGTTAAAAATTAAATTCGTTTCAGTTCGGAATCGAATTTTTTCTCAGAGTAAGCAATGAATACTGAATTCAGCAAAACATCGGTAAGCCAAAACTCGTTATGAAATCATGAAGCGTAATGTTAGCCCAGCCTTCATGCGTGGGTTTCGAAATATTTCACGTTTTCATTGCTGAAGTTCAAAGGTTAAAACTTTTTTCTCATTACAGCGCTTTTTCTTTCTCTGTAGGGAATACAAATGTTGAATTTTAATCGGTTAACCTAAATACAGGTTGTAGAACTTTTGAAGTAATAAGTAATAGAAAATATTCAGCTTTTCCTTAGACTCACTCAGTGTACAAAATTGGAAAAAAAATTGGTTTCAAAACTGTACGTATAATGTGGTTTTGTAATTGATTCAAAACACAAAATGAATTAATAAAAAAAAACAGACAAAAGATTATGACCAAAGTTTAATTTTAATTTTATTATTTAGACACAAAATTTGTGTTTAAACTATTAAAAAAAAAAAACGTTTTAGGTTCAACCTTTTTTATTTTAGGTCACTATAATAAAATTATCTTCTTACGAAAAAATAAGAATTTTGGTCATGAGAACGTAATTTCAAACAAGTTATAATTTCTTGGACAATTTATTATTACATTTAGCCTCTTGATCCCTAAAAAGGTCTACAAAAGAAAAATATAAATACTTTTTTTTTCATTTGTACGATGTTAAAAAAGCATTACATTTATTTTACCTTTTGTAGCCTTTTTTAAGTTGTACGATACAGTAATACATTATTTTGATCTATCTTGTAGGGTTCAGCCATCTTTTGCAATGTAATTGCAAAAAAAAAATTGTTTACCTACATCAGAAACCTCAAAAATTTGAGATCATCAAAAGAATTTCTATATGACGCTCTAATAAAAATATACCCCAGTTGCGCAACTTACCATAAAACAAACATAAAACTCGAATATTTGTCACATCTTTAACACCTCGCCATGAATAATTCTGCTTCCTTCGCATAACTTATTTGTAGACGGAAATAATTCACCAGGAACACTCCTCGGGTCCTTGACTGTAACTCTCACTTCCTCACGTAGTCACATTGTTTTAAGTTTATTTATTTTTGCGGTACACTTTATGGAGCCTTTGAAGCAAGACGCTGAATGTAAATGGTCTAAATTATTCAAAACTGTTACAGCACCTTCAGTGTTTTGTGCTTTACCAGAATTAGGAATGAAACTATACGTCCTGTATAACTTCATCTTTTTAACAGTTCAATATCAAGTCGTTAAATGGATCACATTAAGTGCTAGTGGTAATTCTCTCCTAATTACTTAAGATTGTACAGGTGTAACTAAAATGGGAATAAAGACCAATTTAGACGGTGCGCCGGAATCGGTAAGTTCGAGTGGTACTTACAGTGGATTCGTGCGGAAAAGATGTCTGGGTACCGCTACATAAAAAAAAATCTCTTCTTTGTCATTTCACTATTGTCAGATGGTCGAAGTAGTCACAAAGGTAGTTCTCAGAAGTCATCAGGATGCACCGAATGACTTTTCGCCACTTTTGACTGCTAACAGTCATCAAGGCGCACTCGTTTAATGGGACGCCAACGGCCATTTGGACTTGGTCTGTCCAAAGCAAGGACACGATAAAGTGAGTTTTTTGTGAGATTTATAAATGAAAAGTCTGTTGACTGTACTTAAGTAGCTCTAAAAAAATGTACTTAAAAAAGCTATTCCGTGGTAAATGTCGGGGCTTTGATCTCCACCGCCTCGAGTGACTCAGAGCCGCTCACACTCGCTTTTCTGAGCGACACACATTACATCAAGAAAGGTACCCTTTAGAGTGTATTTAACTTCAGCTAAATGAAAAAGGGGAGTAAGTACTCGTATAAAACTAGTTGCATCGATAAAAAATAAACTTTGACATCAGGCTCATGCCACTGAAAACTTCACAGATCTTGCAATAAGCCGCATCTCGTTACCTCTAATGGTGATTTTAAGTTAGTTGTAGTAGTTAATCTATCATGTCTCCCTCACCCTTTTCCACACACGCGTATGATCTCGTCCATTACAGGCCAGTCCCCCCGACTGATATCAAGCTCATCTCTCAATCCTTTGCTTTGGTCTGCCGCGATGTAACCTCAAAAATGTCTCATTTCAGCCAGAAAAATGTCTCAATTATGCAATGAGATCACATTGTCTAGTTCTTCCGATATTTACGGAGATTTTGTTCGAGTATTCCCACTGTGGTTCCAAAACGCTAACTGTCACTAAAATACATAGAAGATGTCCAATGGTTAACTATTTCTATTATATATAGACATAATGTACTAAATTTTGCCAATCACCTTCTGTTTGATTTGCGATCCTACAGTTTAAAAAAATCTTTGCAGTGCAATGTTGTATTGGGTAATCCGATGTTGACAGTTAATGACTTATAATGATGAAAAAAAAAGAAAAAAATCATCAATTTGGGCTCTTTTAGTTCTTATAAAATTGATCTAATTCTTCCAGCCATCTTTTTTATGGCCAGCCGCAATTATAACAATATATTTTTTTATTCTAGTTTAAAAAAAGCACAATAATTAATTATATCCATCATAATTATGATATGTTTTGACGTACCGAGCGCACTACTATCATAAACATTGTCAAGTGCAATTAAATCGAAATCAGAAATGGTTCCTAAATCTAAATACAAAATATATTCTAACATTTAACACCCACCCTGTTAGCTGATACGGGTCGGTATTTGTAAATTAATACCTATTGATCGTCCTCCGTGATAACGGAGCTTCGGTAATCAACTGAGGGCGAGTGAATAGGATTCCTTGCCGAGCAACCTCTGAATAAATTCAATAAGATTCGGGTCACTTTAACGTAATTAAATACCCTTGAAATGCGATTTTAACAGGCGATACTGTGTTTTGTAACTTGTTGCTGTAATAGAAAAAGTTGCAATTATAAGGGACTATAGTTAATAGCATGTTTGTCATTTTGGGTGGGGAAAAATCATCCAATGACATTTCTGTACGTTTCGGTGAGCCGGTATTTAGTGTCAGACTTTTACTGACTAAAAACCCACCCCGTCCTTTTGTTGCCTTAGTTCCAGTACCCTGATGTTAACTTACACATTTGCCTATGGCCCCGTAACTTATCCATTAAAAAAACTCTAATAAAACACCCTATCAGACTGAAACAATACGCTGCGGAAATTATTCGCCCCCAAGAACTCGTAAATATTGCAATCCACTTGTTTATAAAACTCGTCCACCGCAATAAGTGACTTTTATTGCTCTTGAATAAAACACAAAAATATCAACAGCCTTTTGCAATTTGAATGTAAATCTTTCTCATGGGAGAAATACGGGCGCGTTAAACTCGATGGAAAAAAGTGAAACGGATGGCAAAAAGTGTAAATGTTTCCTTCTACTTAATGGTTCTCCAGTGTTAAAAAAAACTTACAAGTTGTACAAAAAAAAAAATATATTTTTGTACTGGTCGGCAGAGCAAAATTGCAAAATTGCTCGTAAAAGAAGATAAGTTCTGAAATAGCGACCATTTACCAGAAAACACAGAGTAGGAAAGTCTTCCATTGTTAGATCGAGTGCACTCGGTTACCACAACCTGCAGTTTAGGGTTGATGCGAAAGCGGAACACCGGGGCCCTGGAACAGAACAGAGTCAAGAAGGAACGGTTAGTCGTTAATTCAGTAGTCATTATTCGATGATTGTACCCAACAAAAAAAAAATATCATGCAGGTTATTACAAACCTGAACTGAAATTTACCTATTACTATGATACTACTGGCTTTGCGTTTGTTTTAATCATATCGTTACTCAAAAGCAACCAGCGCGTAGTGTTTCATACATTTTTCAAAGAGTTGTCAGCAAACCGCAGGAGCGCAGTACACAAGCTGCCCGCTAGGACCACAAGAATTCTCTGAAAAGGAAGCCCTTGATCCTAGAAAGCAAGGAAGGACAAAGTTGTGATTTTAGACAGAAAAGTATGACACACACTCCTACTCCACCGTAGAGTGGCAGAAGTCATAAGATGATGTCCCCTCCAAAAAAAAAAACTTGAAACTAAAGACTAAGAGAAACGAAAGGAAGGCTCTCGCCCTGGTATATAAGGCAACCTGGTATATAACGGGGTGTTTTGTTCAGTCAGTGGGAGTCTGACACTATTTCCCGCTCCGCTCAAGAGGAGGATTTGTTATTCGATGATTTTTCACAATGAAAAAAAAAAAGCAAAGACTTAATTTCTACATCATCATCACCATCAATCATCAATATATATAAAAATCAAAGCCACTTTGCGTTGTAATTTTATAACTCAAGAATGGGTTCATCTATCCAAACTAAATGTTTAAGCTTTATTCGGACTATTTAGTAGATGGTTTATGTGTAGTTTGCACAAAATCGGTCGGGCGCTTCTATATTTATAAATTTTTTTGTTGACGGGAGTTTCACTCCCGTCAAAAGGAAAAGCTAGTATTGAGCCGCGGGACAAAGCTAGTATTGTAAATTTCATACACGACCAAAAAGCAATACACCAGCTCATCGGTCACAAATGGGTATAATAACGTACAAGACCAGATTGGCGCGGAGGAGCTCTTACCGAAGGCTTCAGGCAAAGATATACATTATGCAGCGAGTCTTAAGTGCTGCTTCTAAGGAGAAGACAGCAGCGACCTAAATAACGTACTCGTTTACGCAATATGTTTTGTAGGTCACCGCGCTGTCTATAAGGTACCAAGATATGTAGTAATTACCATGTACTGGACAGAGTGGCTACAAAGTACTTATTATACAGGGTTACTTGTAAAACACCGGCAACCTAAACCTATTCTGGACTACAGTACTAACATCGTAAACCTCAGCTTTTGTTCTATAACTTTTAAAAATATATCATAATTTTATTCATCAGATTTTCATCTACACTAATATAATAAAGAGGTAAAGTTTGTTTTTTTGTTTTTTTTTGTTTGTAGGAGGTAATCTCTAGAACTACTGCTCCGATTGGAAAAAATTTAGCAACAATAGAAAGCTGCTTTACTCCTGAGTGACGCCTGAAGCCGCTGGCAAAAGCTAGTATAAAAATAAAGTGAACGTTCTAAATATTACTAAGTCTATGCGTGCTTGATAATTTTGCGTAATTGCGTCACTTCATACAGACGTAGGTAGGCGTAAAATACAGAGTTGATATGTGTTAGACAGAACAACGAAATCTTGAAGGTTTGTTTTTGGTAAAAGTATTATGTTTTAAAACATGTCATAGAACTAAAGTTGTTGCTAATGATGTTAGTAATACTGTCTTTCAAGATTATTGGTGTTTTACAAATAACCCTGTATAGCTTACTGGACCGGCTGCGGTCAAAATGCTTTTGCTTCTGTTTAATATTGTTCAAGTTTATTTTATTGTTATATTATCTTTGAAATTATTGTGATTACATAAGTGTCGTATAATTATTAAATTTAATCATATAAAAAGTATGATTTAATAAAGCATAATGAGCAATGAAGATGCTTTTATTCATGAAGGCACCCCTCCTCTTACATATACTATTGATTAAATATTGCTAACTCTATGGATTAAAGAAATAGTTAAAATTTCTTTCACAGATTTTACTTTTGCGAAACATTGTCCAACGTTTCGTTCGGTCAGCTTAACTTCAATCCACTTGAAAATAACAAAAGCATTTTCCTAAACAATATCGCCTTTTTATCATCTTATCCTCAGGTCTTTGTGATAACGAAAAAATATTTATATATAGAACATAATGTTTCCGTTAACTTAAGAAGTTAAGCCCATATTCCTTCGTAATCCTGATTAAGATAGCTCAGATGTACCACCGGTTTATACCAACTAAAATACCACGAAATTAGTGGATGAGTTCTATTGTGCGTACGTTTGTGTGAGTTTTAACATCTGTTAAAGTTTTAACAGAGGTTTTTTTTTACACCTAAAATAATTCCAATATGCCATTGATACTAAATTGTGCAAAATCTAAATTCTTTTTTAGAAAGCAAAATAGAGAGTTAAAAAAAAAACCCGCATGCTGTCCAACCGTGGATTTTGATTAATTCATGTCGACACCCAAGCGAGCGCCGGCGCTCGCGGCATGATTTCGCGCCACGCGCCCTTGTCAAATTTTAAAAAATAGAATGTACAATATTTGAGCATTTTTTTATAGGGTATTTTGATATTTATCCAAGAACGTAAATAAAAAGTTTTATAGACAAATAACTATCCGTTAATACCCGCGAACGCCGGTGTTCGCTGTTAGTACCCGCGAACGCCGGCGTTCGCTGTTAGTACCCGCGAACGCCGGCGTTCGCTCGAGGATGAAAAGGTTAAGCCCCAAAAGGACAACAATGTTCGCACACTCATTGTCTTTCAATTGTACGGATATCTGTAATATCGGTATTCGAAAGGTTAAATTAGATTATCTCACTTATTATAAGTATATATTTTTTTATATAATTGATTTGTTTTTAATTACTATCTTACGTGATCGAAAGCGTAAACTTTGAGATAATCCGAAATAAGCGTTTTGCCTCGTCGCTTATTCTGTGATGTTTGATTTATCGAAGGACTGGAATAATAATTTGCCTGCGGTCTCGCTGTCAGATTATAATTTAGGTATCTTCAAGGCTAAACTGAACAAGCTCTTTTGAACCTATGCTTACCATCAGGTGGGATCGCAGTCAAGTACTAGTTTCTATTAACCTTTGAGTATCGTAATTAGATACACCATACAAAGACAATAGGTATGCGAACGCCGGCGTTCAAGTGGGGCTCAAGAGTTTAAAAAGACTCAAAATGTAGCAAACAGGAATAAAAAAATAAGCTGAAAATCTTCCACTTTGCTGTATGCGCAAAGTTTTGCATAAAATGGGCTTCTTACAAGAAAGTTGTAATAGTGTCAGTGAAGAGTTTAATGCGTTTGTTTGGCGCTACCTTAATGTCTCTTCGGCGTTTGGATAATGAATATTAAACTTCAACAACGGCTCCATTAGGCTTGTTTACTTCAACTCCTGTAAAACACTCGTTTTTGTTTGATGGTCGTGAGAAAAGAAAAACATTTAAACATGGTTACTAGAGTTTTATTGGTCATTCACGTTCTAAAGTTATGACAGCGTACCGGAAGATGTAATGTTAAAAAATTTGTACACTAAGTTTATAATGACGAATAAGCATCTATGAAACTGCGTCCATGTACAATCATCATCAGCCTTTTTAATGTTCCCACTGCTGGGACACAGGCGTCCTCTCTAGGAGAGGGAATGGGCCATAATCTAACACGCGGGCCTATTGCGGCTTGGTGGATGTCACATGTCTTGGAATTTTTAGTTCTAGGATATGCCGGTTTCCTCATGATGTTTTCCTTCACTGTTTTGAGAGCAGTGGTGATGAAATAAATTACACAAAGTAATGCGCTTGGCTGGGTTTGAACCCGCGACTTACAACTCGTAAGTCGAGGCCGATACCACTTGGCCATCACTGCTCTATGTACAATAAGCCTTACGTTTTATCTTTTCGGACTAGATTATCTTAGTGACTATATCCAAAAGCTACTCATGGCTATCTGTAATGACAGATGACTTATGGCCGCCATTACACAATATGAATAAAATTTAAATGCATGGGGGTTGTAACGATATGCAAATTTCAGCTCATTTTACCATGACGATGGTCACCGAGTACCTACTAGGTCAGCAGAATTTCCGCTGTATATATAAACATGCTACTGGCACGATGGTCATAAACGGGACGCGTGTAATGTCAACATTGATTTGTTTTATTTTTTTCATATTTAAATTATATGGCACGTGCCATAAGTATAATTTACATAGTTATGTAAATGCTGAAATATAAGTTGATTGTTATGTTGAGCTTTGTTGATGTTTTGAATTGAGCTCTGTAGGGGTCTAGCAGGACCGATATCTGCCAGGGAGCAAAATGGGGTATTTTTTAAAAGAAAACCCGTAGTTCTAAACCAAAAAGGCCAGTAAAGGATATAGGTATGATTTTAGTCTGAAGAGATCTGAAAGGCCCCCTCGCTTCACCCTAAAAAGACATTGGATGATGGCTAATTGAGTTGATTAATATCAAAGCGCTAACAATTAAACTCTTGACCCAACACATCTTTTTGCTTTCTATTATGTCTCTTATTACGGTATTCAAAAGGTTAACCAACGAAGACAAAATAACACATATCATGCTGAAATATATCATGTGGCGTAAAGACGTCACCTAATTAAGCTCAGGAAAAATTTGTATAATAGTACAAAAATTACCTTAAAATAACGTGACCTGTTGGTACTCAACCAAAAGGCTTTTAAATCCTAATCTTCGATTCTGTTCATTGTGGCTCTGGAGTTAGTTTGACGCAGGTTTGGGTTATGTTCATTCAAGAGATAAATTGTAGATAATTAATTCTAGATATGAAAAAGAATCAGTGGTTGCATAGGGGTAACGAACGGTCTCAATATAAAAGTTGTAGGTCGTAAGTTTAAACTGAAGCAGATGTCTACTTTGCGCACTTCATTTATTTTTTCTCTAACTGTACCTACTGCAGTCAAAACGGTAAATGAAAATATTGAGAGAAAACCGGCATGTCCTAGAACCAGAAATTCGATGATATATGACATCATTCTACCAACCTTCACTGGCCACGCGCAGGGGATTACAGTGAATTATATCCCCTAGAGAAGAGAACTCACAGCACTGAGAACATTATAAAGCAGATTATGTTTATATGTAGGTACTGTACCAATGCAACTCTGATAAGGCTTAGGTTTGGGATCTATACTACATATTAAACTCTGAAAGTCGCAGTAATCACATGTATTTACGAATTTTACCAACTTATTTCATTACTAGCGACCCGCCCAATGGTGATATTAAATATATTATGCATGTTTTATACGTAGGTATAAATCTTGCTTTTAAATCACTGTATCTATTAAAAAAACCGCATCAAAATCCGTTGCAGAGTTTTAAAAATCTAAGCATACATAGGGACAGACAGCGAGTTTATTTTATACAATGTAATTTTTTTTATCCGATTTTCAAACCTATTCTATATTGCGAACATCCGTCGAAACGTCTAACAAGCCAGTTCGTTGGTTAATAAGTTATTTTGTCTCTTTGCAGGCACCAGTCTTCTCCTAGAAAGCAAGCTTCAGAACATTTAGACCAGTGCAAATAGCTTTTGAAAGGGACTTAAATAGTAGTAGAATGAAAACCATTGGAAAAGGAAGATAATATAGCAAAAATTTAAGGAAAAATAAATTACGGTCGATCTGAGGTCGGGAAGTGGATGGGTGTGCGCTTTTAAGGGGAAAAAATGGTTTATCTCTAATTCCACCAAAAATACTGGTTTTATGGAAAAATATCTAATGGCAAACTTGTAGGTCATAGAAAGATCTATCACTTTTGTATTTACACTTTTTCACATAACCTCAAAATCTACGTGAAAAGCCCAAAAAACCGAGTTTTTTAATTTAATTTTTATCTCCTTTAAAAATTACTTTTTTTTTCACAAACTTTGGTGAGAAGTTTTCTTTTCATGTCCCAAACTTGCTATAATTTTTTTTATTAAAAATATTCACAGTTGCTCTTTATTTTGACTTAACATCGAAAAAACAGCCTATTTTTCAATCGAAAAATCTCACGTAAAAATATGTGATTTTTTAAAAAACTTTATTGGCTTCTTATTCGTCGAAATTTTTACTTTTTGATGGTGTATAAAAATATATACATTACTATAGTAAGTTTTTTCAGAAAATGCAAAAAACTAAAAAATCTCGAATCAGAAATTACTTTTGTTTAATCATTATTAGCGACCCGCTCCAGCTTCGCGCGGGTGCAAAGGTGATATATTATACCTATAAACCTTCCTCTGGAATCATTCTATCTATTAAAAAAAACCGCATCAAAATCCGTTGCGAATTTTTTTGCTTTTAAAGATCTAAGCATACACATGGATAAGCAACTTTGTTTTATACTATGCAATGATGTACTGAGGTATTTATTAAATTTTTTATAAAAGATTTAAAGGGTATTTCATGTAGGAAATGTGATTGCTGCAATTTTATGCAGTAAAAACGTTGTCTTATTAAATTTTAGCTTCGTTTAATCAGTCAACGTTATTTATATTCATTACATATGTTTAAATAATATAATCTTGCCTCATATATTTTATCTTACATTCTAATCATTTATTAGTTTTTATCATTAGTTTTTGTCTCTTTGATAGCATTTCTTCATGGTTAAATTCGAAAAACTTACTTACTTATGATTCAGATGATGAAATTCATCATCTGAATCATTAACTTCCTCGTAGGTTTGTTCTTCCACATTGGAGCATTATGTAAGCATACGCAATTGTAGCAGCCACATTTCCAACATGAAATCCCCTTTAAATCTTATAAAAAATTTATTAAACACCTCAGTACATTATTACATAGTATAAAACAAAGTTGCTTATCCCTGTGTATGCTTAGATCTTTAAAAGTTCGCAACGGATTTTGATGCGGTTTTTTTTAATAGATAGAATGATTCCAGAGGAAGGTTTATAGGTATAATATATCACCTTTGCACCCCTGCGAAGCTGGAGCGGGTCGCTAATAATGATTAAACAAAAGAAATTTCTAATTCGAGTTTTTTTAGTTTTCCGCATTTTCTGAGAAAATTTACTATAGTAATGTATATATTTTTTTACACCATCAAAAAGTAAAAATTTCGACAAATAAGAAGCCAACAAACATTTAAAAAAAATCACATATTTTTACGTGAGATTTTTCGATTGAAAAATAGTCTATTTTTTCGATGTTCAGTCAAAATAAAGAGCTACAGAGAATATTTTAAATAAAAAAAATTTGGGTAAGTTTGGGACATTAAAAGACAACTTTTCACAAAGATTTGTGAAAAAAAAGTGATTTTTAAAGAAGATAAAAAATAAAAACTAGAAACACAGTTTTTTGGACTTTTCACATAGATTTTGAGGTTATGTCAAAAAAGTGTAAATACAAAAGTGGTAGATCTTTTTATGATCTACAAGTTTGCCATTTGAATGTTTCCCCTAGAATCAGTAGTTTTGCCGGAATTAGACATAAACCGTTTTTTCCCCTTAAAAGCGCACACCCATCCACTTCCCGACCTCAGATCGACCGTAATTTATTTTTCCTTAAATTTTTGCTATATTATCTTCCTTTTCCAATGGGTTTCATTCTACTACTATTAAGGTCCACTTTTTATCGTTAACGGTGCTATTTGCACTGGACTAATTACTAGAGAACCTTAGATCTTAGTAAAAAAACATTTGACTAACCATATAAACATGATTCCCCTTATTAAATTTCCACATTCGTGGAATTTTGTCTCTTAGTTTCAGTATTTAAGTTGACCTCATTTTGGAAGCAAGAATAATCCAGTTGTCTGGTAGATATCGCTGTCAGCGATAAGACCTCCTTTGTACCCATTCATATATAAGTTTCTGTGAAATTGCTACTTTTTGTTGTACAAATAAAGAATTATTCTATTATATTTTTGGTTTATTTTTGTATTTTATGGTAGGGTTTATTTTGTTCTCATCATTTCGATAACTACTTTCAGTTTATTGCACATCACGATAGCTTTAGCTTACTCGCTTGGAACAGTTTAGTATAAAATGTTATATCTATACTAATATTATAAAGCTGAAGAGTTTGTTTGTTTGTTTGTTTGTTTGTTTGTTTGTTTGTTTGTTTGTTTGAACGCGCTAATCTCAGGAAGTACTGGTTCGAATTGAAAAATTCTTTTTGTGTTGAATAGATCATTTATTGAGGAAGGCTTTAGGCTATATAACATCACGCTGCGACTAATAGAAGCGAAGAAACAACGGAAAATGTGGAAAAAACGGGGAAAATTATTCATCTTTGAGGGCTTCCGTTGCGTGCGCTGCCAAAACGGTTTAAGATACCAAAAAAATATGTATGAAAGAATTATTCCTCTTAAAATGATCTAAAAAAATGTCCGCGACAGTATATGTCTATCTTTAAAGATTAACTTACTAGAACCGTTTTTATGCGAAACAAATTTAGCCAATTTTTACCGATTATTTGTTAGAGTTGTATCAACATAATAATATAATCTTTATCCAAATAAATGTGTTGTTGATTAAGAGTATGTAATTGTAAACAAAATTGTCTTTGACATCATTTAATTTCAATGAACATCTTAGAAGATATTACAATTTTAAAATAACTCCGATATAAAATTCACACGCGATGCATGATGTGCAAAACTTGACGCTGCGCCTGGAAGAAGAGGGGTTGCTTGCGGGCGGCGCGGATGGGTTTTTTTATGGTAGGTAAAAATCGTCCAATGACGAATCCCGCTCTTGGGCGGAGCGGGAAACAGTGTCAGACTCTTACTGATTAAACAACCTACCCCGTTCCTCCCTTGCCTTATTCCCAGAGGCCCGGTATAACGCTTTACACCAACCCTCAATTGCAGGAGGCTTCGCCCCTGAAGGGCCCCACAGTTTGCTGACAACACCTTGAGGCGCGTGGGAGCAGTGCACGCCGTCGACGACTTGGTCTCGGTCTGGACTGTTACCAGACAACCGGACGGCGAGCTACCCATTGCTCACCGTCCATAAGCCAGCGTCTACGGAGACCGGATATCGGCGGGATCGCGGCGGTGACGGCTACGGCGAGGGCGCTGTTGCTTTTGCCTTATGCGATCGGCCTCCTCCTTTACGAGCATTACTGCTTTGCAGAAGGAGGCGACCGCTTGCCATTCTTCTTCGCTGCGAACTATGGCCTGAACCAAGGCCCGGCGCGAGAGGTCGCCACCGCTAATCACCCCCACGAGGACACGGCGATGCTCTTCTCAAGCGGGGCACACCTCCACCAAGTGCTCCACCGTATCCTCCGGGCTGACCATACAGTGGCGACACCCGGGCGTCTCTTCCGCACGAATCCGGCGCGCAGGAATCTCCTGAACTTCCCATGTCCGGTGAGAACCTGCGTCATGCGGAAGGTGAGGATGCCGTGATAGACATCACGCCTCAAAGAGAGGACTTACCGCCGAGATTATGGCGTGCCCAAGTTGGGGTGTAGCTCTATGAAGTACTTTTAGATAACTATGTTCTTTTAAAAACTAAATTGTCTGAAATAATAACAGAAATTGACACGGGCAAAGTCGTGGGTAACAGCTATAATTTATAAAGCTGAGGAGGTTGTTTGCAAAAATAAATATGATGCCAAAAAAACTATTCCACGCGGACGAAGTCGCGGGCACAGCTAGTGCTTTATATTCGTGTACAGATACCAGCACGGATCTTGAGCGCTCGGTGAAAGAGTGAAGATTGCTTTGGTACACATCGGCGATTGCACACCCTGCCCCTGAGTTTCACTTCATATCACCAAAAAGATCCGACATTTCAGCGAAAGTAAAAATCAGCCTTGAAGCGAAAAGTCAGCGCCGGTATCTATACCTGTTTACTTTCAAAGTCAAAAAATACCTGGACGTATAATAATACCTATACAGAACATTCCATTGGCTTCCTTTTACTTCAGCGTGAACTGTACACAGGTATACAACGTCTCACATAAGAGTTCGATTTGTAAAACGTCCTTTATCAGTACGTCTCAAGCAAAGCCATTTGATTTCAAAAGTCTTGCTCAAGCACCGACAGTACGATCCATCAAACAGATTAGGTTGTGTCCGTCGGATGACATTACTGGATTTGTGAGGAAAAATCTTCTCTTTTAAATCAGTCTCGAACTAAATCTGATCTTAGTTTTGCTGACTAGAGACTATTCATCTCTTAAGTTGTTAAGTTGTTTTTCAGAATTCCTAAGTTTTTAGTAATGAACTTAGTAAACCACGTTGATTTTCCTGTTAGTATAGTAATTAGTGACAAGACAAATGTTTGTGTGATGAGCACGATCATTTGTTCTGTGTCTGGGTGTAATTTATTTATAATATGTATATATTTAGAAATATATAAGTATGTTTATCAGTTGTCTAGCACTCATAACACAAGGTCTGCTTAACTTGAGACTAAACGGCTTTGTGTGATAGTTGTGGAATAATAATATTCGACAAATATCACACAACGCCGTTAATTATATATTATTTGAATTTTTTGCTTGATTTTAAAGTTCTCTTTGTTCCATAAATAAATACAAAATATTTATAGTATAAAACACCAACTCTATCAGGATAACTATACAGTACGGGTAATTAGTGACCGATATTTGCGATAGCGGTCCCCGGGCACTGAGGTGTGAAAGCCAAGGTTGGCAACCGGGACTGTCGCTAAGATGATGATGATGATTTGCGATAGTCATGTTAACAAATAACTTTTACCTACTATAAAACCAAACCTAAAATCGTAAAAAAAATTCAGCAAGTTCAATAAATTTTGACCAGTTAGGCGAACACAAAAGTGACTTGCAAATGCTACATCCTCCTTTCATGCAGCATGCATGCTTTGCCTAGGAACGTCTTTGTTGTCACCGATTGTGTCGTTGGAAAGAAACGTTCTTTTACTTGGACATGAGGAAACATTCACGTAGTGCAAAGCTATTTTTTACTATTTTTCGATTCGGAGCGAAAAATTAAATCCTACCCATTTGATTTTATCGCTCACAGTCGATCAATTATGAAGATTCCTATTTCCATGAAAAATCATACCCTTTGGCTTCTTTATATGTTTATGTATTTATTCTTTATTGTACACAAAAACATGTAATAATACACAGTAGTTAGTAAATTCATGTACAAAGGCGAGCTTAACTCAACAATGAGTTTTCTCTCAGCAAACCTTTGAATAACAGAGAGAGAAAACGATCTAGGGTAGAATCTTTTTTATTTAAATCTAAAAGAAGGATTATACGGTTTCCGCGTTATTTTGTGAAATGAAAGATGGAATTCCCACAGAGTATCGTATTAAATTAAAGTTCAAATTGAGTTTGTTATAATTAATTATATTCAGGTTTATTCCAAGTTAAATGATCCCCGGATGTAAAATGTTTACCCTTGTTAAGATGGTTTTGTTTTACTTTTCCAAACAAACCATCAAATTACTTAAAAGTAACTGTTGGGTATACTTTTACTTTTTAAATGTTTTTAGGGATAATTAAATTAATGCAACACAGTAAAATTATTTTCATTTCCTTGAAAAGAAGGCGTACATTCGGATCCCCTGATAATTCTACCCCATTGTATTTTAAATTTTTGGCAGTACTCTTGAAAAATGGGATGGCGCAAAGGTGTCAACTCAGGTTGCGTGATACAACATTGCATATTAAATCGAAGCGAAACAAGATTTTAGACTGAAGTTAATATATATTATAGGTACATACACAACAGTAACTGTAATGAGTCGCTATGAGATCTGTATTCCACTGATCTAATAAAATTAAAAAAGTCAAATACTTTTATTTTACATAGGCTTACGTGGGCACTTATAAAATGCTGACATTTTATAAGCTAGTGCACGGTTCCAAATTGATCGTTTCTTCTATAAATTTAATAAGGACCGGCGAGACACTCCATGGATATTCTTTTAAAAAAAGTAGATTATCTTACAATGTTTCAGATTAACAGTACTAATAATTATGTAAGGACAGCACACACCGGTAAATATAGAAAAAAGTGAGTCGTATTAGGAAATAATCTAAAAAATAATCAGAAGATCAAAACTTCTTAATATTTACAAACGACATTTGGTATTTTAGAACAGATTATAACTTTAGTGATTACCTATGTATAATACCACCACATAGATCGCTTGTATTAAAAAACATAAATAGGTTCATAATAAACTGAAATTCTATGTGATCTACGTGAGGATTAACAAGGGTCCAACGCCACATTGGGGTACAATGTTATTTAGTGCACGTCTAATCCGGCCACATAATAGGACTTTTCATATAATAAGCACAAACTAGGATAAATGTTGTTCGAAAACAAATTGTTTATCTACAAGTTTTGTGTAAAAAGCTTGTCTAAAAACACACAGTGTTAAGATAAGCTTATTAATAATAGTTTTATTTTTGCTATTTTATTTCATTTAAACAGAAGGAGAAGAAAGAAAAACGAATTACGCTATTTAAACACTATAAGTAAACAGAAGACAGAATAATAAAATAATTTAATTGATTATATTTTATACTAGCTTCTGCCCGCGACTTCGTCCGCGGAAAAATTGTGACACAAAAGTTGTGATAGCTCGGTTAATATCCATGTTATATAAATAATTTATAGCCTATGTCACTCAGGAGTAAAGCAGCTTTCTATTATAGCTTCAATTTTTCCAATACAACCATTAGTTCCAGAGATTACCTCCTACAAACAAAAAAACAAAAAAATAAAAAAACAAATTTTACCTCTTTATTATATTAGTGTAGATAAATGTAACACAATAAGGTAAAAAGGTTACAATTATAAACAATAGGGGTGGATACATATTTTTCTTACTATATTTCATAAATTCAGTTACCTACTATTGAAAATCGATGGGTTCCAAAGTACCCAATATCTGTCAATATCTTTTGATTTTGTGCCAAATGGCAGATATGTAACTAGAATCTTGGCAATCAAGGGCAGAGGAATGTATTTTCAGACTTCGGTCACATTTGCCCATTACGACCTCGATTTTTTGCTTAGTTCTCGTTTTGTCGCTGGCAAATCACTCGGTCCAATTCGGTTCAACTTTCGTTTCATTTGTTTTTACCTTCGTGCTTATGTAAATGCCCATTTTTTGTACATCAACCTTAACCACTAACGTTCTATAATTCAGGCTTAGGTATACCGCATCTGTTGCAATTATTACTTTTACAGAGGTTTTCGTTTCTCATAGTAAGCAAGAAATAAAATACAAAAGAAGCAACTTATGTTTTAGGCAACTTCTTTTGTGTCTAAGTGGCCAGGTTTTTATTTTTAGTTACTTTTATCAATCTGTACTAGTAATGGTTAGTACTACGGCCTTGATCACACGTACTAAGTGAAAGGGCGAGAAAATTAAATGTTGCTCGGCCGAGACAGTGATGTTAGCGAGTTGTACCGAGTATTCGGTCGAGTGCACTGTCTTACCCATTTGCTCACTACGTATGATCAAGACATAAGTCACATTGCTGACTTCTATAATTACAAAGACCAAGATTTTTTTAATTAAAGTACCTACGAGGTTACATAGGTACATACCTCAAATATTGTACAAATGTACACCCACAATCATTGCTCCCTCGACTCATTCACCGAACCTCTCATGGTATTCATAAAACGTGGAATGTAACCACGATACACCGTACTGAAGAAATGCTTCACTAATTAAAATACATACTGGTATTTAGAATTCCGTGCGTGCGCTATATGATGTCGGAGTAATAAAGAAAGGTATGATGTATTTCTGTGGTATTGAAGATATTCAGCTGTTATTGATTTTTTTTTCTCTTAATAACTTTTTTGGGAGGTAACCTGTATCATGTTGCTGTCAAAACTTTGATCGAAAATAAAACCTTTTATCGTATACTGCGAATATATTGTTTTAATCATATAAATAATTTCTCATAATATAATTGGAATTCTAAGTCTATATTTGTTCCTCCTCTTGATCAAGATCAATCCGGCGTTTGCTTCAAGAAGCACACAGCTTCAATAATATAGTGGTTGTTCATGTGCCCTTTGATGTTTAACATCGTGATGGATTTTTTAACTCCGTGGAAACTTTTGTATGCCGACAACGTAGCACTAATATCCGATAACTTTGAATAATTATGATCCTTTTACGTATGAAGAAAACATAATATCACAATTCGTAAATGGGAACTTCAACTAAACTAACGAATACTAAGAAATATTCAGAATACGACATCACCACAAGTAAATCGACCCCCAATAAAAGCAATATTAATAATATTTCAAATAACTTTTGCTGACGACGGGTTACAAACGAGCTATTTTTTTGCTTCAAACATTTGTCGCAGAACTTATGATCAAAGTTGAATAAAATAGACCATATTCAAACCAATCACGTAAAAGAAACTTTCTGAACTCGTGAACTAGAACAGTTTAACTTTTGGCTTCAGGGGTTTTGCGGATATACCCTTTGTGTTTGGATGAATGGATTCAATATGAAGATAGCGCATGAAGTGATCGTCTCTTTCAAACGATAAAAGAAATACCTTTTATTTTTAGATGTGCCATCATAAATAAAATTTTGAATTTGGATTTGAATAAACATAATTTAGATAATATATACAGTACCTATATTTTTAACTTCTAACTTATTTGTATAGGTACAGTGTCTATATTAGTTATCCAACTGTGCTGTCACAGGCCTGCTAGAGAAATGTTGAAATTGAAACAGCTGAAATAAGTATTACCTTTGAGCTTTTTTGTTCATAAATTTTTTAATAAATTAATCTGAATCTTAAGAGGATGTGTCAGACTTTTCTAAACCCTACCTGGCCCTCAAACGCAAATGGTAACTGATCCTACACTTAAGTAGCTACGGTAACTCTTCCAGAATATCCCGCAATGAAGTTGAGAAGTGAGTAGGTCTGTCTATTTCCTCAAGGTAATTATAGTTTCCGCTTTTGCAAGTGTTACTGATTTCGCGCTCCAGATCATTTATAGTCTGAAGCTGAACCGGATACGAGAGGTTACCCACTACCAATCACCAAAACAACGATACGACTGTAACTAAAAACCTATAGTGATTTAAAAATAGCTGCGGGAAATAAATAACTAATGTTGTGAAGTGTAGTTTTTGAACAGATTTGTGATTTTCCATCAGTACTAAAAACTGCTAAAAACTGTATAAACTCAAATGTAAATGCGAAACTTCTTTTTTGCAAATCATTATATTTTTTTGTAGTAAAGCCAATATCGTAGTAAATTATGGTTCGTTTTAAAATAAAAAATGAGTGCTTTTGACAATACCTAAGCTGTTTCATCATCATCATCAGCCTTTTTTAATGTTCCCACTGCAGGGACACAGGCCCTATGCTGTTTATTCTAACCTAATGTTAGAAACTCTTGATAATAATCCTTACAGAACATTCACATAAACATTTTGTTATTATTGGAACTGCGCGTGGGTGTAATACGTATAATAGATACTCATTTGACATTTCGTGTTCCTTAACCCTAGAAGCCTAATCTATTTCAGACATACACAAAGCCTTAATATACGTCTCAGAGGCGTACACAAAAAATACCCTTATTATAGAAATATTATTTAGTTAATATTTTTATTATTTAGCGAAAATTAATTAATAATAATTAATTTGTTTTGTTTTAATTAATTTGGAATATAAACTAAAAATAAAACAACACTGTTATAAATTATAACAGTAACCACAGTTATTTATCACAAAGACAAAATAATTTATATAAATTGGACCAAAAAATAATAACTTCTTCAAAAACAACTAAAACATATATTTATTTTTTTAGAAAATTATTATAAAAATATACATTGTTCATAGCTGGAATTCTCTGAGATTTTTGTGCTTTAACAGTTAACCAAATGTGTATATTTATATCTGGAAGAGTATTATCATGAACACGATAAATTCGTCCCGAGAGGTTGTGCAACATGGTCTTAGCGCCAGATGATGGAACAACTTTTGAAACAAGGTCTGTATAGGTTTCTTCAGAAGGGCCATAAACTTGTAAAGACGAAACATAATTACTTTCATGATCACTTTGAACGTTGTCGATAATCTGGTCATCAACACCTTCAGAATCTAAATCTTTCAAAGAAGGTGTATCTTCCTCGTTTATGATTGTTTAAATATTGTCTTTGTTTAATATATTATACTGTAATATATTTATACCTAAAACCACGTCGAAAAAAGATATAAAATAAACGAAAAACAAACAAAAGTAAATCACACAAACCTAGTTGAATGTTACACAAAGCCTAAACATACGTCTCGGAGGCGTGCTGTACATCGATTAGTCAAAAATGGCGGGACTTACCTTAACGACAAGAGCATCATTAGCTAGATCCCGTCGGCCAGTTAGTTGGCAAAAAAGCACGACACGCTAGTTTCAACCGTTAAAAAGAAACAAACGATATTCGATTTCATGTACGCCTCGCAGGCGTAGATTAGGCTTCTAGGGTTAAAGGTAAAGGGCAGGGAGCTTTAAGCCAACAGTGTTATTTTAGGTAATGAATAGATCGAATAATAATAATATTCCTTTTCTCCCACCCATCCCTAACTAAACAGAGTTAATGTTAAGACTACTAGATATTACATACCTACTTATATATTTCTAAATATACGTATATTATAACAAATACTCACAGATACAGAACACATGATCATACTCATCAAACAAACGTTTGTCTTGGATGAGAATCGAAACCCAAGATCTTCGGCATAGCATTCAAGGCCACTAACCACTCGACCAATAGGTAAGTCTAAGAGTTCATTTACGAGCGACATGTTGCCAACGGCTGCGGCTGTCAAAATTTCGACGGCAGAGGTAACTGCGGCTGTCGAAACTTCGGGGGCAGAGTTAACTGCGGCTGTCGAATCTTGGACGACAGATGTATCTGCGGCTGTCGAAACTTCGGAGGCAGAGGTAACTGCGGCTGTCGAATCTTGGACGACAGATGTATCTGCGGCTGTCGAAACTTCGGAGGCAGAGATAACTGCGGCTGTCGAATCTTGGACGACAGATGTATCTGCGGCTGTCGAAACTTCGGAGGTAGAGGTAACTGCGGCTGTCGAATCTTGGACGACAGATGTATCTGCGGCTGTCGAAATTTCGGAGGCAAAGGTAACTGCGGCGGTCGAATCTTGGACGACAGATGTATCTGCGGCTGTCGAAACTTCGGAGGCAGAGGTAACTGCGGCTGTCGAATCTTGGACGACAGATGTATCTGCGGCTGTCGAAACTTCGGAGGCAGAGGTAACTGCGGCTGTCGAATCTTGGACGACAGATGTATCTGCGGCTGTCGAAACTTCGGAGGCTGAGGTAACTGCGGCTGTCGAATCTTGGACGACAGATGTATCTGCGGCTGTCGAAACTTCGGAGGCAGAGGTAACTGCGGCTATCGAATCTTGGACGACAGATGTATCTGCGGCTGTCGAAACTTCGGAGGCAGAGGTAACTGCAGCTGTCGAAACTTCGACGGCAGAAGTATCTACTTCTGAGGCAGCTAATGACGCGTCGGTGGCAGCCGTCGACCACTGACTGACACTTGACATACACGACGGCAGCCGCTTGATTTCATTTGTTGGAATATTGACGGTCTGCCGTCGACTCGTGTCGTCAGCTCTAGTTACCTCTAAGTCTAAAATTACATTTTTTTCTAACAAAGTCTAAAATATATTTTATTAAGAAATTGATGCAGTGATTAAACTTTGCTGTTTTACAGAGCATTTTTCCGCCTCGGGGACCAATATTATCTCGTCAGACATACGGAATAATTTAATTTACATTAAGCTTAGTAGTAGTATTATTTATTTTACTACAATTATGGTTGACGGATCAGAAAAGTAGTTCTCTTAGTAAATCATTAATTTATAATAATTAACCTATAAAGTAAATAAATGAGCGATTATTTGGGTAGGTAGGTACCTACCCAAATAATCGCTCAAGCAATTATTATTGTCATAGTGACTCGTGAATTTAGCAAATCTGCGTTAAATAGTACGATTTCATATCGTACTATTTACGACGAGATTATTTCATTTATTCAATGATAGAATACGATTTTCAAGACGATGTGGCTTGAACGCTACGTGAGCCTTAATTTAGTTCCGAGAAAATTAGATAACTCGGAGTAAATACCGCGCCAAGTCTTGTCTGCAAGGAATAAAGTAATCAAAGAGAAAATAGAAGTTGTATTTTCATTTAGATAGTATATAAATTTCGTGAAAAACCCGTGAATACATAAGTACTTTCGTTCTTTAAAAATCTAAGCAACTTGAAGATAAATAGTATGTAGCCTGCAATAAATAAATCAAAGTCAAAAAGAAATAATGATTTGCAAGCGAACGAAAAAGCGGCGAGATTTCCCCGTACAAATCCACTTACTTCATTCGACAGACTGGCTCTAATCCGTTTGATTGATCTCTGCGTGCTGTCAGCTATTTGATTTCCAAACAGCTTAGTATTGGCTGTCTACAGTATTTTGAAATCAAAAGGTTTAAGATCTGACATGTTCACTAACAGCAATTTTCTTGTGACAAATAAACGTTATTTTAGAAGTCAGTTATTTAATCAAGCTAACAGATGAAATGAATGTATACAACAAAAAACTCTTATTTGTTAAAAATATCAAATCTATACTATAATATAATAAAGAGGTAAAGTTTGTTTTTTTGTTTTTTTGTTTGTAGGGGGTAATCTCTGGAACTACTGGTCCGATTTGAAAATTTTAAGCAACAATAGAAAGCTGCTTTACTCCTGAGTGACATAGGCTATATTTTATGTACGCGGGCGAAGCCGCTGGCAAAAGCTAGTATTTAATAACTTTTTTTTAGCTTGTTCTCTAAAACTCCTGGTTCTCCCTCCATTCCATTCACGGGCACGCACTTCCTCTTACCAGTTCAGGAGAAATTTGTCTAGCTCATGCCCCCCCCCACTGAAATATATAGGTAAAGTCGACATACTGACTGGATAGAAAACTAATAGTTGCAGCAGCTAGCTTCTCGGTGTCAATGTTCAAGACTTTGAAGTTTCGACTCGACCAATAAATTAAATTTGGTGTTTGTCCGTTCTCAAAATATAACATTAAAACTACCAAAGCTCTACAAGACATCTCATTAGAAAGTTCTAAGAGATTCAGCGAACAATTAAACGCGTTTATGTAGCGCTACACCTTAACGTCTCCTCAGCGTTTTGTTAACAAGTGACAAACTTCAACTATGGCTGCATTGTTAGTACTGATTCACTTAAACTTTTACAAAGCACTTGTTCTCTATGATATGCTTCAAGAATAACTCTGCTATTCTATTAGGTGAAGCGACGCTTTCGTAAGAAACAGAGTTTTTACCTACTTTTTAATTTCCTTTTTTTGTAAACGATATGCTAATCAATTCCATGACAAAATACATAAAAAATTGGATTAGCGTAGTTTTTGTGTGGCCTAACTTGAACACTGATTTTAAAAACTTTATATACTAGTTTCGGTAACTAGGATTTTAGAGCCTTATGAGAGTTTTTTTTTTTCAGTTAACGTAATTGACATGTTTATGACGTTCGGTACTCCTACTGGCCCGCTCTAAGTTCCTAACTAAACAGAGACGCAAACATGGACAGGATCCAAAGCTATGTGCCTTCGTGACCTTTGAAGTGGGCCACCACCAAAAACCAAGTAACGGTTCTCATTGGAATCGAATAGAAACAATATTAAACAGAATCAATATTATAGCATTAATGTCAATCCGCTATAATGTAATATAAAATATTGAGTATTGAGTATTGAGTATATGTAACTGGTGACGGAATATTTAAAATCGGCTTAGTTTACTTCTTTACACCAGTAGTAGTTTTACGTTTTTGTACCATTTGGACGACGACCAATGGGTAGCTTGCTGCCCGACCATTCGATAGCCGCCAAATTGAGCCTGTCGATGGCGCGTAGCGTTCAACGCGCACCTCAAGTTGCTAGCAAAAGAGGAGGCAAACATGTAATGGTCAAATCATATGACAACCATGCAGATTGGAGTCTGAGATGGTCTTTTGAAGAAAGAACCGCACAGTTTTAAGTGGACCTGTCCAGTCAGTGCAAGCATTTTTCAGTGTGGTGGTGTGGACTACTAACATTTTAGAATCACCATCATGTGCTAAAGCTACAAACATTTCCACACAACAATGCTATCTACGGTTGACAGATGACACATGGTGTCATTATACGCTAAAAATACAATTCATACACAAACATGTAATGGTCAAATCATATGACAACCAAGCAGATAGGAGTCTGAGATGGTCTTTTGAAGAAAGAACCGCACAGTTCTAAGTGGACCTGTCCAGTCAGTGCAAGCATTTGTCAGTGTGGTGGTGTGGACTACTAACATTTTAGAATCACCATCATGTGCTAAAGCTACAAACATTTCCACACGACAATGCTATCTACGGTTGACAGATGACACATGGCGCCATTACACGCTAAAAATACAATTCATACACAAACATGTAATGGTCAAATCATATGACAACCAAGCAGATAGGAGTCTGATATGGTCTTTTGAAGAAGAAAGAACCGCACAGTTCTAAGTGGACCTGTCCAGTCAATGCAAGCATTTGTTAGTCCTCGTTTAGCTCAACTCAGGACTACTAACATTTTAGAATTACCATCACGTGCAAAAGCTACAAACATTTCCACACAACAATGCTATCTACGGTTGACAGATGACACATGGTGCCATTACACGCTATCAATAAAATTCAAATGTGCGGGTTTTGTAACGATATGCTAATTGGAGCTCGTCCATGTGAACATCGCATCAGTTACCCAGTCAGGGGTCAGCAGAATGCGAGCCATTTATAACATACCAGTGCCTACACGAGGGCTATAAAATGGACGGGTCGAGCGTTTCAACACTGTTTTATTTTTTCCTTTCCACGTGTACACTTTACAGCATAGGTATAATATTTTTTCTGAATGATGAACATTTTTTGAGTTGAGGTATCATTTAATAATTTCTCTCTTTAGGGTGGAATGGGAGAGTGTGTCACTTTTGCTGACTAAAGCTAAACCCATCGGCCCTGCTGGGCGCGTAGTTTTGCTGACATCTCTTTTAGGCACGCTTAGAAATAATTGCCCGGTTCTTGGACCAGGTGATGGTAAGCTATCTATTGCTCGCAGTCCGCAAATCTATAGTGGCGTAGATAGTAGTAGCGTGGGTAGAGATTTCGATCTTTTTATGGTGGTCAAAGATCATCCAATAACGAATCCCTTTCTTGGGCGGAGTGGGAAACAGTTACAGACTCTTACTGTCTAAACACCCCACCCCGCACCTTTTTTCCTTTTCGCACAGGGGCCAAGCCTTTCTTTCAGAAGGAGACTCTGGGCCCCAGTAGGCTTCGATCCTTTTGCAGAGTTCCTATGGGGCTGAGTTTTGGGTTAAAAGTTTGCACACTTAATCCAAAACTCAAGCCGCATTGTTTTGAAAACTTAAATCTGTTACTTTTTATAACTCTTTGTTTAGCATATTTTCAGACTATTTTATTTTATAGTTTAATTATTTAGGAAAGCTTTAACATCATGCTACGACCTAAAAAAAAATGAGCGGTAAACAAAGAAGTGGTTAAAACTAACTAGTTTCTAATAAAATACTTGAAAATATTTCATAGTTTTACGTCACCAACTTAATAAGACGTAAAGTCTATTCATTTCTTATTAGATTGAATCGTTGAGAACAAAAATAAAATACCCGAAACCAAATTTCGGCTCATTTTCTTTGTACTTTAGGGAAATCTGTAACAATAATTTCAGCACAGAAAATGTAATATTTTAGTTTTACAAACTTTTAAAGTCGGAGTCGACAGTTGCGTAGTTCTATTGAACTTAGTTACTACGGGCACTGATTACTAAAAGTTACTACGTAACTAAGGGCGCCTTCAAATTAGGCGTAAAAAGCCGCGCGACAGCAGCGCAGTTGCAGCGCGGGTGTGGCGCATCAGTCGCTCTCGATGATTTTTACCTACCATAAAAAACCCTCAGTAACTAAGTTCGGTAAAACTACGTAACTATCGTTTCTGACATTTATTATTTTATTTGATACAAACCAATGTTGACGCAGGCGCACTAGTTTATCTAAAGCCTATAATTTCACTCTAGCTTTGAAGTTATAATCGGATGGGACGACCGCAGCAGGCAAATTGTTGACGCCTATTCCAGACCGTAGTGGTTTTAACAAGGACAACTTTCAAAGAATAACATTAATTCAATAGCACTTTACGAATAACAGAATTGATGAAAATTCTAAACTCTCTTCACTCAGTAGTAACGTTCATCTGCATTAAGCATCTTACAATTTTTTTCTTTATTATGGATAAGCTCCTTTTTTACCACTATTTTATCTATTAGTTGGTAAGCGATGTTGTCGCTGATGATGGAATATGCTTGCCTAAAAGAAACTTATTCATTCTTGACAAAAATACCCTTAGGTTGATATAATCAAGAAACAAACTACGGTAAAGTTTTTGAGTTGTTGTGTTCCCAAAATGTTGTTTTATTTTGTATTTAATAGATAGATTTTTTATTGTACACTAAAAAGCAACAAAACTGATACAAAACTTAAATCCGTGGGAACAATGGCGGTCTTATCGTTGACAGCGATATTTACCAGACTTAAATTTTAATTGGAAGATTTCTTTTAAATAATAGAAGGGATTATCAATTAACCACCTATGTAAAGCCCTTTTGAAGCAAACCATTGGAAGTTCTTTAATTTGGGTAGAAATCTTGCTAAAGATCTGAATATACATAGGATAACAGCTTCGCCTATATACTTCAGTTTTTATTCTAGTATTAATGAGCCTATTAGGATATCTCGTTTTGAATACACATTTATCTCCAAGTTTTTCAAACATCTCTGGATGGAATTTGGTAAATTTACATACTTCCTCAATATAAATACAAGTCAATATTAGTATTCCGAGTTTTTTAAACAGTGGTTTACAGGATGTGAGTGGGTCTACATTACAAATCGCACGTATACACGTCTTTTGTGCGATAAAAGCTCTTTCGAGATGCACCGAGTTTCCCCATACCAGTATACCATAACGCAGTACAGAATCAACATATGCATGATAAGCTGGCATGGTGGCTTACCTGTTTATTAGGTTTGATAAACGCCATAGAGCATAAGCAAATTTACCGAGTCTTCCACATATCATATCAATATAACTTACCTAAGAACACCTCTCATCTAGAACTATCCCAAGAAAGGTCACCCTATTTGATTGTCCTATTTGTTTATCTTTATGAATTATGATTAAGTCGATTTTATTCCAGTGTTTGTTACAAAATTGTACATATTTGGTACTATTTATTTCCTGATTGTAGTTGTCTTTAGTTTTAGGGATGATTACGGACACATCGTCTGCAAAGAGTATGCAGGGATGGTCAGTTAATTTTGACAGATCATTGATAAAAAAAATCAGAAAGAGTGGAGGGGCTAAAATAGTGCCCTGTGGAACGCCTGTGCAATAATAACCTAATTTGGAATTAATTTTCTGTTCACCATTTTCATCGGCTTTATCCACAGTAATTTCTACAACTTGCGATCTGTTTGCTTTTCCGCGGATTCCATATTTATCACATTTTTTAAGTAGTAGCTCATGTGAAACAAAGTCAAAGGCTTTTGACATGTCAAAAAATACAACAGTTGTCGGAATTTTCTGGTCAATATTTTTGGTTATTAGGTTAACTAAGTTAAATGCCGCTGTGGTTGTCGATTTTCTTTTTTGGAACCCATGTTGCTCTTGATTTAAAATTTGGAATTTATCGATAAAATGTATTAATCGCGCATACATGACCTTTTCATAAATTTTTGCTAGAATAGGCAATAGGTCTGTAATTTTCAACCAGTTTTTTATTTCCATTCTTAAGTATCGGTTTAATAGTTGTAATTTCTAATTTTTCTGGAAACACTCCCGTGAATAATGATAAGTCTATACTAGATGTACTAGTACTGGGGTGATAATTGGGGCTATGTATTTTATAATTTTCATAGGTATCTCATCATAACCCGTTGAATTTGTATCCCTTAGTGATTTTATTATTTTTCCTATTTCGTCATTATCGGTGGGCATTAAAAACATACTATTATTATTAGGGTCAATGTCATAATTATAAGTATTAATGTCAAAATCGTTGTTCGTCAAATTGATATAATAGTCATTCATATAATTGGCAATAACCGTGGGGTTTGTTAGTAGTCCGGTTTCAGTTACCATCTCCTTAATGTTCAGTTCCTGAAATTGTTTATCTTTATTCGAATTATATTTTATTAAGTCCCATGATGCCTTGCTTTTATTTTTAGCCCTAATTATGTAGTTTGTATTATGAATTTTTTGAGCTTTTTGTATACATTTTTTTAGTCATTTATTGTAATTTCGGTATTTCAATTTATTGCCTTTATCAGATGAGAAGTAGTATTTAAAACGCAGGTCTCTTTTAGTTTTAGCTGATTTTTTAATACTTTTGGAGATCCATTTCGTATATTTTTTCACTAGGTTGATTTTAATTTCAATTTTAGGGAAGCACAAATCAAAAAATAAGATCAGTAAATCATAAAACTTAGTAAACGCGCTATTAGCTTCCTGATCAAGAAATACGTCAGACCATTTTAAACTTGATAAGCAGCTAAAGAACTTTTCTTTATTTTCGGCACTAAAATCCCGCTTGCGAATTGTACGAAAGCGTGGAGGCGGAATATCCACCGGTACATGGTGGATATCCCACATATACGTACAAAACGTTTTGGGAACACATTCATTATGCGTACAGCCAAGGAGTGGAATTCCTTGCCGGAGTCGGTGTTTCCTGATAGCTACAATCCGGGTATCTTTAAGTCAAGAGTGAATAGGTTACTTCTAGGTAAGCGCGTTCCATCGTCGACTGCATCGTCGCTTTCCATCAGGTGAGATAGTGGTCAAGCGCGAACCTATAATCAATAAAAAAAAAAAAAAATATCGAATTAAACATGCTGCACTCGAGGCCTGTTGTGGTTTCAATATTCACGATGTAATTACCAATTATGAGAACAGCGACATACGATCAAGAGATTAATTAGTGAACTGAAGTGACCACCACTAATCAGAAACCATTATTAATTTAATTAGAAATAAATGTTCCAAAGGAACAGTCTTCGTGGCGGCGTTTAAGAAAAGCTAATGTCCAACAGTGGACGTCTTTCGGTTGGAATGATGATGATGATGAGAGGTTCTTGCACAAAACTATATTGGTATTAATTCAGTTTCCTTATTGCGAACTAGGTGTAAGGTTTACAGAACTTTGTTAAGGTATTTCTATGTTGGAACCAGAAACGCACTGTGTTTTCTTTTGCGAAACCACCGCCACTCAAACCAATAATCCTTCGAGTCGTTTTTGCAGCATTGGTACTCGAAACTCGTACTCGTAAATAACGCGATATTTTAAATTTTCCATCTGAGTAACGCAAAGCGAAAACCAAAGATGGAAAAACATAATTATGCATGAGTAAATTAGCTATACACCGTGAAATTTAAATGTTTGTTTTCCCGCGGCAGAATGACTTGCCATAAGGAGTACTTTTGAAGCAAACAGTAAAAATAAAAAAAATATAAAGTTTTTTTTTTATAAATAATTATTAAAAATATTCATCAATTCAAAAAAGCGAAAACAATAGTAACATTAGACGTAATTTGTAGGTACTACTAGAGTCGCATGAGCAGCACGCCGTCAAAGGAAACCGATTCATTAAATATTTAAACCAAAATAAGCTCTCGCACGTTGTGATACGTCATAATTAGCTTGTTAGCCATTTCGCTGAGGGAAAACAACCATTAAAATTTCACGGTGTATAAATTTAAAATTGGAATTCCTAACCAAAAGGAGATATTTGAGATCAAAGTGGCCAGTACCACCAAACACCAATTTCATATGTAAGGACCATTCATGTTTTATTTAAAAAAATCTAACTGTTTCGCCAAGTATGATAAAATAGTGAATATCAACTGAACAATCAAAGAAATAGTGTAGAATTAATAAAAAGTTCAATTCAGTATCTTTAAATATTGCACCCAAGACAGAAGACGTTCATTAAAGTAGACCGTACCAAAGAAAAATTCACAGCGTCCGTTGGTTCATTATAATTGTAGTTGTTCATTCATTTGGTAAAACTAAATTATAAAAAATATACTTGACAGCATTTGAATATCTTCTTTCTCCTCATTATAATATAATAGATGAATTGAAGCTTCGCGTTCAATTGTGGAGTGAGAGATGGTTACCGTAGAATATCGGATTAAAATGGTTCCTGTTTTGAAATTTGAAATTGAGTTTGTTATAAAATAATATTTTAGGTCCAAGTTAAACGATCCACGGTTATAAGTTGTAAATCCGTTCGCGATTGTAGATTAAACTGTGCATATTAATTCGGAACAATTTCGAGTTAATGCCATCCATTCTAGTGGTTTATCGAAACAAGAGTTTATATTAAGTTCATTACGTGTATAAATGGACCACCGTATTTGCGGTAACTAATTACTTGGAGTTGTTTAATCCTTTTGCGACGGAGTGGACTGTATTGATAGGTATATCACTACATCGTATAAAACAAAGTCGCATTCTCTGTCCCTATGTCCTTTTGTATGCTTAAATCTTTGAAACTACGCAACGGATTTTGATGCCGTTTTTTTTAATAGATAGAGTGATTCAAGAGGAAGGTTTATAGGTATAATATATCACTTTTGCACCCGCGCGAAGCTGGGGCGGGTTGCTAGTTTGTTATAAATTCACTACGAATGTTCTATTTGCCACATACTTAGATCAATTTGTTGGTTGATAAAAATAATTTCGATAGGACTGGTTTGTTTTTAATGTGTTCTTAAAACTATAGTTATAATTATTCTACTTTTTTATTACGAATAAGCTTGCGTTTCACCACTATCACCTGCTGGTAAGCAATGATATGGCCGACGATGGAGCGAAGCACACTTGCCTAAACAATTAGCCTAATCCATTCATTATTGACTTAAAAACCTATGGTTGCAATAGTAAAGAAACACAGACTCCGGCAGGTAATTTGACTTTATAGCCTATAAATATATTCCCAATGTGTTTTGTATGTATGAGTGGAATGCTCACCATGTATCAGTGGCGAAACATTGTATAATGATGATTGAACGTAAAAGTAAATGACAGAAAACCAATAGGCTAGTGTCAAGCAGGAGGCTGACCGCATAAGGCAACGGCGTTTGCGCCCCAGATGCCGCCGGGATTCTGATCCCACCTTCCGGCCACCGTAGGCGCGGGCTTACGGACGGCGAGCATTGGGTAGTGAAGCCAATTAGAGCCAAGGGTTTGTGTCTGAAAGAAAGGCTCTGGCCCTGGTATGTATGGCGATGTAGGAACGGGGTAGGTTGTTTAGTCAGTAAGAGTCTGACACTTGTTTCCCGCTCCGCCCAAGAGCGGGACTCGTTATTGGATGATTTTTACCTACCATAAAAAAAAAATAGGCTAGTGTGTAAATCGGGGTCCATACTTACTATGGAGTTTTGTGCTCGACAAGCGCATCACTGCCGATGATCTTCTTGGCTTGCTTTTCAATTGAACACTTCAGTATAACAAGAATAGAATAGAATACAATCTTTATTTGCACAGAAAGTAGGGAAAAGTAACAGGTGTATATTGTAGCTACTTTATGTATTACAAAAGATGAACCCTCTCAAGACAGACGAGAAGCCTTTACAATACTTATGTACAACTTATCAGTTAGCCACTCAACCGAGTAAAAAGATTTGAAGGATAAGCCTTCCGTTATTTATATAGGACCAAAAAATGCTAACTTACAATCAAGAAATATTTCTCCATCTTTTGTTTTCGAGAAATCCGAAGGGATATTGAAAACTCAAAGAAACCCAAAGCAAAAATAATAGCTTTTATCCCTCACATCTATCACGAGGACTTTGAAAAAGGATCCCTTCAATATTGGATACTACAGAACGCAGTATAGATGACTCCTGTGTGATTATAGTGACTATAATATTTATTTGGCGATATTATAAACCCCAAAAAATGTTAAAAATATTAGACCGAAATTGCTGATTACTTCAGCAATACGTTATTTATTAAAGCAACTTGCAAATTTGATGAAGTCGGAAGACAGGCGCTCAAATTTTGTAATGAAATCATGTGTTCTGTTCTATCTGTGTTTCGGTTTATTAAATTTCTCGTGCCTTCACATTTTAGCTACAATAATAGTAACAAAACACAACACGTGAAGCTTTGCAAAACAAAACTAGGTTAGTATTCAGATTACAATAATCGTTGACTTATAAAGATGTGTGGATAGATATACTCTTTATTGTAGGTACACCATATACACAACTTGGTACATTAGGACACTTAAAATTACTACGGTGTTACAATGGGCGGTCTTATCGCTAAAAGCGATTTTATAAAGCATCATATTAAACAAGGTCACACAAATCAGAAGCTGTCAGCAAAGTAAGAACACAGTCAGTAAAAAACGAGGGTTCAGGGGTTTCACGTCAACGACCGCTCAGTATACTTAGCGGGTGACGCACTGTTTGGTTTACTGAATGAAATAAAAAATCAACTCCTGCCAACGACGGGTACAATCCATCATTCGTTGTTCGGCCGTACTTTCAGAATGTGTTTAAAAAAAATTGTTTTAATGAACTGAACTTATTAAAACTGCCCAAACAATGGAGTACAACACTCCATTTTAATTATGTTTGACAGTAAATTGTGTTATAACAAAATTCAGGCTTCAGAAATATTAAGCGTAATAGGAATACAAAATAGAAGTGACTGTTGTAAATAAAGTCTCATATGCCTACTCTAAGGGGCACTCAATCGTATAATGATACCTATAGAAAGATCATATTTATTTAACTAAAAGAGAAAGGAGAAACATTAGAGCATAAAATAATTTAGTTGCTAGCAATCGACAACGATACAAAGTAATGCGCCTGGCTGGGCTTTCATCTCCACTGCTCTCAAATCGGTGAAGGAAAACATCGTGAGGAAACCGGCATGTCCTAGAACCAAAAATTCGAAGACATGTGACATCCACCAATTTGCACTGGGCCCGCGTGGTGCATTATGGCCCATTCCCTCTCCTAGAGAGGAGGCCTGTGTCCCTACAGTGGGAACATTAAAAGGCTGATGATGATGATGATGATGAATCGACAACGAAATATACTCATAACCAATTCATAAGTTCCTGGAATGGGTTGTAAGTACGTAACATAGCATAGCAACAGCCTTATAATGTTCACACTTCTGGGAGACAGGCCTCCTCTTTAGAATAGGGAATGGGGTGTAATCTACCACGCGGGTACAATGCGGGTCAGCGGATGTTGATTAATTATATTTTCGTTATCTTCTTTACATGTATACCACCTTCTCGTAAGCTCTGTATCGAAACGTGTTCGACTGGTTCGATTTCGATGTAAGTTAATATACATTCAAAGATCTTTTATCGGTTTTGCAGAATCTTGTCTCAGAATAATAAGATGCTTCGATCATTAACGGATTACAAAGAGAATTCAGTCTTCGTAAAATGCAAAGTAAATGAGATGCTTTAAATTCTGTGTGTCGCAGAACCTCTCAGGCGATTAGTTTTATTGGAACCGCAGTAAAAATTGTAATGACACTCCGAAAGACCGGTTTTCGTCTTTGGCAAGTGTCCAAAGTCGAGGAGCGTAAGTGCGGACAGACTAATGTAGTTATCGTTGTCAAAAGCCATTGTCTTGAGTGAACTAGATACTTATTACGAGTAGTTTCATTTCAAATTGAACGTCTAGATTTTAATTAAAACCGGTGATATTTATTGTAAAATGTTGACAGATATTTATAGCTTTTGCTAAATGATTTACTAGGTGACTTGCTGGATATGTTGATATAGGCATCTTATTACAACGGAAAACCTTGTACTCGGAGTTTCTTTGCGTAATCGTATCAGAAATGAAGATATTCACTGGAGACTAAGATTGTCGACATAGCCCGACGAAGCGCTAAAGCGGCAGCGGACATATTGCTTACAAAACTTGTTTGATGTGTATTAAAGGTTCTTTAGTGGCGACCACGTATCAAAAGACGAAGCATTGGAAGGCCTTCTACAAGCCGGGGGTTGCGAGAATCAGATGGATGTGAGACGGAAGGCCTTTGGACATATGCCGCCCAGAAATGTGTGTGCGTAGTGGAAGGCTTCCAGCTAAAATTATAACGACAATCTTATTATTCAAGTACAGTTTATTTCATAAAAACAATTTTAACTTCACTCACGGGCTACAAACTATATCTGCCAAAATGTGTCCTGTGTTTGTTTTTAAATTGTGAATAAACAAAAGCTATTTTTATACAATTGAAACCTTTGAAAATCATTGTCTACTCTCGTAATATTGAGTATGACTTTTAAAACTGTGTCAATGAAAAATAATTGTTATCACTTGTTTTTATGAAAGAAAATATTCGTGTTTTTAAAAGGTTACTTCTTGACACGAATAAAAGTCTCTTTGATACTTTTGCGTTACAAAGAATAACAGAACCTGTTAAATAATTCAACAGACTGTTTGTTTTCGACAATAGATTCTATCGAGCCTGGCTTTTGATCTAAGAAAATACACGAATATTATTATTTGAATAAAACGATTTTGAAGAGTTACCACCTGCACGCTTCGAGCGATAAAATGCAAAATTCGAATTGAAACCTTTTTTATTTCGGCATTTGAATGATTGAATTCTGAACGCTGATTTAGATGAAAATGAAATTAAAATGGGCGACTAATCGAATTTGAATTTCGAGAGACAGGCACAATTTCGTGTTTGATGTTTATTACCAAGTGTCACGCTTTGTTTTGGTTGATATAAATTACAAAATTTCATGCCCCTTTATTTTGATAAAATATAATTTAATTTATCACTGTAGCGATAATAACAGTAACTATGTATGTATTCTTTGACATTAATGTCAGATGGCTTTTACTGGGAAGTATGGGTACTTGAGGCATTAATTTGTAATATCGTTTTGCGTGAAGACGAACTGAATAATGTCAACAGTTTATTCATCATAGTTTACCAAATTTTCTAATAGTTTCTGTTCCAAAATCAATCAGATTTCTATCAAACAGCCCCAGTGTATATGTGTACACGGTCGACTGATCTTATATCTTCAGTGGTTTGTATGGCGATCGCTTTTGATCGCTAGTGACCCGTGAAAATTCCTCTAAAAGGAATTCGCTCTAACACACGCCATATTCCGGTCCAATTAATTAGATAAACCACTTAACTAACGACTAGGCTATGAATAGCATAGGTAGAAAATAAATGTCTTAGTATAACTCTAAGCATGTAACCGAGATAACTGGAAAGAATGGCCTTTGCCCAGCTGTGGGACAGCACAGGCTAGTTATAATAATAATATAATAAAATGAGTACAACTCTAAAGGACTTGTCCTTTTTTCGCCGTTTATCATATGGTATCCAAAATAAGGTAGCAGCTGCCAAAAACAATATTTCTCTGTCGCTAGCAGACTGCTTAAAGGGTCTCCAAGGACTATCAAACTCACTCACTTCCTCAATAATAGTTGCTCATAAATAACGTTAAGTAGTTGTAAACGGCTGTGTTTGATAAACTATAACGTATATATATCAAGGGTGTTCGATTTTATAAAAAGAAGAAACTTTATATGTTCGTGAGAAAAATATTCATATAAAAAATTAGTGGCACTAGTGACTCAAAATTTCAAAGGAAATCGTTTGTTTTAGTATGGTAATGTGAAGAGGAGAGATGAAACGCATGTTACAAAAAGAGTTCTGAATTTACACGTAGACGAATGGAGAGAAACAGGAAGGCCGAAGAAGAGGTGGATGAATTGTATGAGGAGTGGTATGAAAGAAAAGGGAGTTAGCGATAGTGTGACGGGTGATATGACAGAGTGGAAAAAAAAACGTGTTGTATAAAGACGATGAAGAAGAAAAGAATATTTATATATACCTTATGTTTTCATTTTAATTAATGATAGTGCCTGATAAAAGTTTTGGGGTCCGCTGGATGTACAGGATCGGTCGATATTATGAGAGTTCCCAAATGTACATTACATTGGAAATATAATAAATAATAACATTATAATCATGATGAATTTTCAAACTGCCACTCCAGATAACAATAATTAGAATATTTTGTACATAATTTAATTTACAATAGTAACGGCTCATAATTGAATATTAATTACAATTAGAGTGCTCACTAAATTGTTACTAATGCTACCTAACAGTATAGTTTGTTATTAGATAATTTATTATTTAGTAATTTGTCACTGTCTAATTTCTATTTTATTATTTAAGGGGATTTCATAACAGCGCTGTCAGGCTATTGTTTTAAATAAAGGAGAGGAAAAGTTTATTTTTTGTTTGCATATTACAAACTAGCTTTTGTCCGCGGCTTCGCCCGCGTACATAAAATATAGCCTATGTCACTCAGGAGCAAAGCAGCTTTCTATTGTTGCTAAATTTTTTCCAATTGGACCAGTAGTTCCAGAGATTACCTCCTACAAACAAAAAAACAAACTTTACCTCTTTATTATATTAGTGTAGTAGTGTAGATTAACTCAAATCTACTTAACCAATTTTAATAATTCTCTCATCATTAGAAAATGACATCTTTACTGAGTAGCATACATTTCCCTTCGGCCGTTTTGGAAACCAGAGGTTGGAAACCAGTTGCGAAAACCGAATTATTTTTCTTTTTTGGAAACTCGGTTTCCAATAAAGAATAATATTTCTGTATTCGAAACTGGTTTCCAACACGGAGGGCTGATTCTTCTTTCGAAACTCTTTCAACATAGTTATTATTCAAACATTATATAAATATAATATATAGATAGTAGTTTAAAGTATGTGATGTGTTCAGTTACAAAATAAATAACTGAAATATTAATACATTCTCGATAATTAATAATACTGTTTTGTACTTGGGTAATTAAATGCCGATTTACTTACAGGGAACTTTATTACTACAAAAAAAAACAAGTTTATCCAATTAACTTTATAGCCAAATCACAATAAATACTAGAGTTCCGTTTTGTAAATTCTACTTAATGAAAAAAAAATATTAAAAAAAGAATGAAAAAGGAGAAATGATTTCGATACAGTGTCCGACTGTAATTTTTCCTTCAAAGAGGAGTTGTATCGATGCTTTAATTTCGGTGTCAATTTCCATATAATTTTTACTTCTCTTATTTTTCTTTTTACCTATGAATTGTACTTCATTTTTTAATACATCCAGTACATGAGCCAGTGTGGGCTGACGACGTCCAATAAATCTATTTATTTTTGAATGCCATCCTTCTAGATGGTTTGTGGTCCTGATTTCTTCATCGCTGCAGCAACAAACTTTTGGAAAAGCAATCTGGTCAAACCACTGTTTCTTAAAATATTTATTAAACTTTTCGATTTCAATATCTTTGGGGCTCTTCTCCATAACATATTTAAATCCTTCTTCTACATATGACGGAGGTAAGCGGGCTAGACCTGCACAACGTGCTACGTGTCTTTTCTTTACAGGCGAATTGAGTTTTTTTGCCTTTCTTATTAGTGATCTGTTGTAATGGTAATAACACAATTTTACGTCAATTCTAGGGAAGACATTTTGAATGCCTCTCATTGCCGCCCTCTCAAAGTCTAATGTTACTTTTTCGGGTGTCCAAGACGGAAACTGAGATTTTATCATACTGAATAGTAATTCATATGTTTTTTTCTTTTTATTTTCTAGCACGGCAAAAATTAAAGGTATAACTGATTGTGTTTTTTCGTCATATCCATGTATAGAATACAGTTGTTTGAAGGATTGGGGGCAAGACTTAAAAGTACCATCGCATAAAATATGTTTAAAATTGTAAATCATACGCCGTGCATTTTTCGAACAAAATAATAAAATTCGATTTTCTTCGTCTATAAAATCAGCTAAAATCATATGTTGAAACTTTTTAGGTACAACGACATCACTTGGCAATTTAAATCTTAATTTTGCTGCACCCAATACCTTATTACGTTCATTATACAGGCCAGTTTTTACGTTCTCAAATTTTGGTAGGTCGTTATCTATACTTATCCCTGCATTATCCATGTCAAATATCATATTTTCATATTGTTTTTTTACAGACTCAAAATTTGTACTAACCGTGGCTTTAAGATTATCCAATTCTTTCATATATATCGTTTTTGTGATATTCGCTTCACAGGAAGAAACGTGGGTACTCTGTTTAATAATCTCATTTTTATTATTCAAAGTGAAATTTCCTTTGCAGCCAATTTTATATTTGTCACAGTACCAAAATGAATTTCCTGTAGTATAAATTTTTTTCCTGTAATATTTTCGACCACTGAACAATGCAGCCACCCCACCTCTTTTTGTAGTAATGAATTCTATTCCTGTACTCATTTTGATATGGTTTTAAAGATTGTAATAACTTCTCGAACAAAATATTTAAAAATATTTTAACTTGTACTCTAACAGCAAAACTAGTTCTTAATATTTTTGTGATTTGGCGGGAAAAATTACATTTGTTTTCATATGCGCGCGCATTTTTTTTATTGTCTCCATACAGAAGGCCAAGGTATTTTAATTATATTGCCTAGTCTCTTACGTTAAGGTTTTCTTGCGTCAAGATTGTTTACGAAAACGTCTTACAAATGTAGCATATTCTAATATTTTTGTAATATTTAATTTAATTAATTCAGCCATTTAACTTCCCTCCAAAAATTATACCCAAAAACCTCGCGCATCGTAAAATGGCGGCCATTGACCATAGAGTAAAAAAAAAATTGAACAAACTATTTATTATGTTTGTATAAAATAAAATGTTTTTACAATTTGAAGAAGAAGAGTCCTAATGTAATTTTTCCATCACAGACCTGTACTGAAACAATTATTCCTTTTTTTTTCTAATGCTAAAGTTTTTCATTGAGTAGAATTTACGATATTATTAACTATCGAGAATGTATTAATATTTCAGTTATTTATTTTGTAACTGAACACATCACATACTTTAAACTACTATCTATATATTATATTTATATAATGTTTGAATAATAACTATGTTGGAAGAGTTTCGAAAGAAGAATCAGCCCTCCGTGTTGGAAACCAGTTTCGAATACAGAAATATTATTCTTTATTGGAAACCGAGTTTCCAAAAAAGAAAAATAATTCGGTTTTCGCAACTGGTTTCCAACCTCTGGTTTCCAAAACGGCCGAAGGGTACATTTCCCTTCGGCCGTTTTGGAAACCAGAGGTTGGAAACCAGTTGCGAAAACCGAATTATTTTTCTTTTTTGGAAACTCGGTTTCCAATAAAGAATAATATTTCTGTATTCGAAACTGGTTTCCAACACGGAGGGCTGATTCTTCTTTCGAAACTCTTTCAACATAGTTATTATTCAAACATTATATAAATATAATATATAGATAGTAGTTTAAAGTATGTGATGTGTTCAGTTACAAAATAAATAACTGAAATATTAATACATTCTCGATAATTAATAATACTGTTTTGTACTTGGGTAATTAAATGCCGATTTACTTACAGGGAACTTTATTACTACAAAAAAAAACAAGTTTATCCAATTAACTTTATAGCCAAATCACAATAAATACTAGAGTTCCGTTTTGTAAATTCTACTTAATGAAAAAAAAATATTAAAAAAAGAATGAAAAAGGAGAAATGATTTCGATACAGTGTCCGACTGTAATTTTTCCTTCAAAGAGGAGTTGTATCGATGCTTTAATTTCGGTGTCAATTTCCATATAATTTTTACTTCTCTTATTTTTCTTTTTACCTATGAATTGTACTTCATTTTTTAATACATCCAGTACATGAGCCAGTGTGGGCTGACGACGTCCAATAAATCTATTTATTTTTGAATGCCATCCTTCTAGATGGTTTGTGGTCCTGATTTCTTCATCGCTGCAGCAACAAACTTTTGGAAAAGCAATCTGGTCAAACCACTGTTTCTTAAAATATTTATTAAACTTTTCGATTTCAATATCTTTGGGGCTCTTCTCCATAACATATTTAAATCCTTCTTCTACATATGACGGAGGTAAGCGGGCTAGACCTGCACAACGTGCTACGTGTCTTTTCTTTACAGGCGAATTGAGTTTTTTTGCCTTTCTTATTAGTGATCTGTTGTAATGGTAATAACACAATTTTACGTCAATTCTAGGGAAGACATTTTGAATGCCTCTCATTGCCGCCCTCTCAAAGTCTAATGTTACTTTTTCGGGTGTCCAAGACGGAAACTGAGATTTTATCATACTGAATAGTAATTCATATGTTTTTTTCTTTTTATTTTCTAGCACGGCAAAAATTAAAGGTATAACTGATTGTGTTTTTTCGTCATATCCATGTATAGAATACAGTTGTTTGAAGGATTGGGGGCAAGACTTAAAAGTACCATCGCATAAAATATGTTTAAAATTGTAAATCATACGCCGTGCATTTTTCGAACAAAATAATAAAATTCGATTTTCTTCGTCTATAAAATCAGCTAAAATCATATGTTGAAACTTTTTAGGTACAACGACATCACTTGGCAATTTAAATCTTAATTTTGCTGCACCCAATACCTTATTACGTTCATTATACAGGCCAGTTTTTACGTTCTCAAATTTTGGTAGGTCGTTATCTATACTTATCCCTGCATTATCCATGTCAAATATCATATTTTCATATTGTTTTTTTACAGACTCAAAATTTGTACTAACCGTGGCTTTAAGATTATCCAATTCTTTCATATATATCGTTTTTGTGATATTCGCTTCACAGGAAGAAACGTGGGTACTCTGTTTAATAATCTCATTTTTATTATTCAAAGTGAAATTTCCTTTGCAGCCAATTTTATATTTGTCACAGTACCAAAATGAATTTCCTGTAGTATAAATTTTTTTCCTGTAATATTTTCGACCACTGAACAATGCAGCCACCCCACCTCTTTTTGTAGTAATGAATTCTATTCCTGTACTCATTTTGATATGGTTTTAAAGATTGTAATAACTTCTCGAACAAAATATTTAAAAATATTTTAACTTGTACTCTAACAGCAAAACTAGTTCTTAATATTTTTGTGATTTGGCGGGAAAAATTACATTTGTTTTCATATGCGCGCGCATTTTTTTTATTGTCTCCATACAGAAGGCCAAGGTATTTTAATTATATTGCCTAGTCTCTTACGTTAAGGTTTTCTTGCGTCAAGATTGTTTACGAAAACGTCTTACAAATGTAGCATATTCTAATATTTTTGTAATATTTAATTTAATTAATTCAGCCATTTAACTTCCCTCCAAAAATTATACCCAAAAACCTCGCGCATCGTAAAATGGCGGCCATTGACCATAGAGTAAAAAAAAAATTGAACAAACTATTTATTATGTTTGTATAAAATAAAATGTTTTTACAATTTGAAGAAGAAGAGTCCTAATGTAATTTTTCCATCACAGACCTGTACTGAAACAATTATTCCTTTTTTTTTCTAATGCTAAAGTTTTTCATTGAGTAGAATTTACGATATTATTAACTATCGAGAATGTATTAATATTTCAGTTATTTATTTTGTAACTGAACACATCACATACTTTAAACTACTATCTATATATTATATTTATATAATGTTTGAATAATAACTATGTTGGAAGAGTTTCGAAAGAAGAATCAGCCCTCCGTGTTGGAAACCAGTTTCGAATACAGAAATATTATTCTTTATTGGAAACCGAGTTTCCAAAAAAGAAAAATAATTCGGTTTTCGCAACTGGTTTCCAACCTCTGGTTTCCAAAACGGCCGAAGGGGTATATTTTACTGTCGCACAGATGCAACCGTTGGTTGAAGCTAGTAGAAGATAATATAGGTAGTATAGTTTTATGTTTTTTCCAGGTATTTTTAAAATTATTGTTGATCACTTCAGATACAGTAAATTATATTGCGCTTCTTTATACAGTTACTAGCTGTGCCCGCGACTTCGTCCGCGTGGAATAGTTACTTTGGGCATCATATTTATTTTTGCAAACAACCTCAGCTTTATAAATTATAGCTACCCACGAATTTTCCCGTGTCAATTTCTATTATTAATTTAAACAATTTAGTTTTTAAAAGAACATAATTATCTAAAAACTTCATAGAGCTACACTTGGGCATGCCATAATCTCGGCGGTAAGTCCCCTCTTTGAGGCGTGGTGGACAGACATCACGCAGGACATGACGCAGGTTCTCACCGGACATGGGAAGTTCAGGAGATTCCTGCGCCGGATTCGTGCGGAAGAGACGCCCGGGTGTCGCCACTGGGTGGCCAGCACGGAGGACACGGTGAAGCACACGGTGGAGGTGTGCACTGCTTGGGAAGAGCATCGTTGTGTCCTCGTGGGGGTGATCGGCGACAAACCTCTCGCGCCGGGCCTTGGTTCAGGCCATGGTCCGCAGCGAAGAAGAATAGCAAGCGGTCGCCTCCTTCTGCGAAGCAGTAATGCTCGTAAAGGAGGAGGTCGACCGCATAAGGCAAGGGCAAAAGCGCCCTCGCCGTAGCCGTCGCCGCCGCGATCCTGCCGATATCCGGCCACCGTAGACGCTGGCTTGCGGACGGTGAGCAATGGGTAGCTCGCCGTCCGGTTGTCTGGTAACAGTCCAAACCGAGACCAAGTCGTCGACGGCGTGCACTGCTCCCGCGCGCCTCAAGGTGTTGTCAGCAAACTGTGGGGCTCTTCAGGGTCGAAACCTCCTGCAGCCGAGGGTTGGTTCGAAAGCGTTATACCGGGGCTCTGGGAATAAGGCAAGGGAGGAACGGGGTAGGTTGTTTAGTCAGTAAGAGTCTGACGCTGTTTCCCGCTCCGCCCAAGAGCGGGATTCGTCATTGGATGATTTTTACCTACCATAAAAAAAACCCTCCGAGCCGCCCGCTAGCAACCCCTCTCCTCGCCCGCCGGCCAGACGCAACGTCATATTTGCACATCATGCGACGCGTGTGAATTTTATATCGGAGTTATTTCAAAATTGTAATATCTTCTAAGATGTTCATTGAAAATAAGTGATGTCAAAGACAATTTTGTTCACAATTACATACTCTTAATCAACAGTACATTTATTTGGATAAAGTTTAATTTACTATGTTGATACAACTCTAACAAATAATTGGTAATAATGCATTAATTTCGGCCAAATTTTATACCCATAAAAACGGTTCTAGTGAGTTAACCTTAAAAGATAGACATATACTGTCGCGGACATTTTTTTAGATCATTTTAAGAGGAATAATTCTTTCGTACATATTTTTTTGGTATCTTCTACCGTTTTCGCAGCGCACGCAACGGAAGCGCTCAAAGATGAATATTTTCCCCCGTTTTTTCCACATTTTCCATTGTTTCTTCGGTCCTATAAGTCACAGCGTGATGTTATATAGCCTAAAGCCTTCCTCGATAAATGATCTATTCAACACAAAAAGAATTTTTCAAATCGAACCAGTAGTTCCTGAGATTAGCGCGTTCAAACAAACAAACAAACAAACAAACAAACTCTTCAGCTTTATAATATTAGTATAGATTTATTCTTAAATCGCTATTGCACATAAAAACATAACATAGTATTCAGTGATTTGACAATTAATGTGCAAAGGCGAGACTTGACTCAACAATAAGATCTCTCAGTAAACTTTTGAGTATATCACTTAAAAGTTTGTTGATTGTTGTACGCTTATTCTCTACCACCAACTATATGCACAATTTATTTAATTGGAAAACTTATATGGAAATTTTCGTGCTCACGAATACATTTTACAACCAAAGGGACAACGAAAACTTCTCTATGAAGCTTCATCATAATGTAAATGAAGTGGTTATATTCGCGAGCACAAATTCATGTTTGAACACGCATTAAGTAAATTGATATTAACGAATAAATTTTTATTAAATGTTTGTGTATAAGCATAATGTAAATCAGAACAAAACACGAGTTTAAATTACAGACTAGTAATGAATAATATATAATTTAAGTATTTTAAAGACAGGTTCTATTTACTTTGAATTTTTAAAACCTCTGAAAACCCGCAAATATAGGAGAGCATGAAAAAATATTTTTATCAAAAATCAAAACATCATATAAATTATAAGTTGGCTCCATAAAGACAAAATATAAATCTGACCTTAACCTTTTACATTAATTTCAAACGTTAATGTCTGAGAGGTTTTTTGATGGTGGGAAAAATCACCTAGTGACGAATCTTGTCCTTGGGCGGAGCGGGAACCGTTTCCCGCTCCGCCCAAGGACAAGATTCGTCAGACACTTACAGACTGACTAAATCGGGGTCGGACCTTCCTTTCAGAAACCAGACTGGAGCGCCAGTGGGCTTCGGCAATGCAGTTGGGCCTATACATTTGCTGACAACTTCTTGAGGCGCATGTTTTAGAGATCACGTCACGGAAATATTTTTCTTATAGAAATAAAAGCGCTTTTATGGAACCACGAAATTGACAGAGACCCGGGCAGAGTTCAAAAAAATACTCAATGACTACAACAAGCTCTTTATGTTAAGAAGAATCTACTCGTCGAATAAAAAAAAGATTTTTTTTGACCTACTTCAAAGTTGTAGCCTAGCTAAAGTCAACACTTTAAACTAAATAAAAAGCTAACTACTAAACTAAATAAAAATTGCCCTAGATTTTTTGGCAGTCATTTGTTCTGAGGTAGCTTAATTAAAACGAAGTTCTCCAACAACATCTTACCTTGATTTATTACCTCGCTGAGAGTAATAATTTACTTTGAAGGCGATCCCTTTTGTTAATGCTGAAGGTGTAATACAATACAGCTTTGTTTAACTTATAGAACACTAGCTTTTGTCAGCGGCGTCGCCCGCGTACATAAAATATAGCCTATGTCACTCAGGAGTAAAGCAGCTTTCTATTGCTGCTAATTTTTTTCCAATCGGACCAGTAGTTCCAGAGATTACCTCCTACAAACAAAAAAACAAACTTTGTTTTGAGAGCAGTGATGATGCCAACACTGCAACTACTTATTTTCCGGTTTACCTAGAAATTGAAGTTTGTCCTTGGTATGGCAACAGTAAATATGTGCTTTACTGTTACTAATATTGTTTTGTGTATAATTATTAGAACTTCCTAATTAAATTAATTATGGTTTCTAGTTGGTGGCGGTCACTTCGGTTCATTAATTAATCTGTTGGTGTCGCTGTTCTTGTAATTGGTAATTACATCGTGAATATTGGAACCGCACAGGCTTCGCGCGTTTTCATGTTTAATTAGGTAAAGCCTTGCTTGGATCCAGGCCACTTGAAATATAAATTACAAAACATTCTGGGAACACATTTATTGTAAGTAAAGCGAAGCAAACGGTAAAGGAAAACATCGTAAGGAAACCGGCATGTCCTAGAACCAACAATTGGAATACATGTGACATCCACCAATCTGCACTGGGCCCGCGTGGTGGGTTATAGCCCATTCTCTTTCCTAGAGAGGAGGCCTATGTCCCAGTAGTGAAAATAATTAAAAAGGCTGATGATGATGATGAAAGCGAAGCAGTGAAATTTTGTCTACCGAAGTGTGTGTTTCCTGACAGCTTCAACCTTCCTAGATTGTCGAAGAAAGTAACTTATTCACTCTTGACTTAACTACAGGGTGACTATTTAAGTCAATAGTGACTAAGTTACCTTCTTCTACGTAAGTGTGCCCTTTCGTCGACTACAACATAATATACCATCAACTCCCCTAGCCAAGTTACAATCGTTTCGTATAGAGTTAGGGCTTGTAGCTGGCCACGCCCCCAATTCTTTTATTGAGATTACGTTCGAACAATGGAATTGGGGGCGTGACGAAATACAAGCGCTAACTTAAATTAAATAGCAAAATTCAAGCGGTATGTATTAAAATACAAGCGGTAAAACGTATTTACGAGTTAATCAGATTGAATTAATTAAGCATCACATGAGCAATATGAGCACATCCTAATTGCATCCTAATTCGTTATCATCTTGCAGCAGATGTTGCAAGTCTCTACAGACATTAATATGCAGGAGCAATCACAGACTATTATTGGATTAATTTAGATCTTGATGCGTCTGTGCCTTGTCTGTGTGGGTAAGCAATAAAATCTTAAAGCTAATTTATGTTTCTATATTCTTATATAAGGTAAAATTCGGTTATAGGTATTATATTATATGAGGTTATATTAGTTCTTAAATTCATTAAGCCCTAAGCGAACGAAATATTGTAAGAAATAATTTTTTTTAAAAGAGTAACCATGGAGTTTCTTGCCGGTTCTTCTCCATAGGAAACGACCAATTTGAAACCGTGCACTAGCTTCTGACGTTTTATAAGTGCCCTTGTAGGCCTATATGAAATACTAGCTTTGGTCAGCGGCTTCGCCCGTGTACATAAAATATAGCCTATGTCACTCAAGAGTAAAGCAGCTTTCTGTTGTTGCTAAAATTTTTCCAATCGGACCAGTAGTTCCAGAGATTACCCCCTACAAACAAAAAAACAAACTAACAAAAAAACAAACTTTACCTCTTTATTATATTAGTGTAGAAAAACCTTTTTAATTTTGATTTGATTTTTAACGCCGCGCGCTGGCGTTCGCACACCTATTGTTCTTTAATTGTGTCTGTAATTACAAGATCGAAAGGTTAAATTGTTTTCAATATATAATAGATTCCTCTTTCGACCTCCGCCTCCTCTCTGGGAGAGGGAATGGGCCGTAATCCACCACGCGGGCCCAGTGCGGATTGGTGGATGTCACATGTCCTCGAATTTTGGTTGTAGGACTTGTCGGTTTCCTCGCGATGTTTTCCTTCATCGTTTTGACAGCAGTGGTGATGAAATTAATTACACTAAGTAATGTGCTTGCCTGTATTTAAACCAGTGACCTAAAACTCGTAATTTATGTTATTATATTAGGTTCATAAATATGTACTGTTAACAGTACCGTTTGATTAGTTCTTAATTCTTTATTGTACACCAAACAGTATATAAAAAGCGGATTACAATGATTATGTACAAAGTCAAAATTGAGTTTTCTTACAGCAAACCAGACTTAAGTAATAGAGAGAGATCAAAAATTTTGGGTAAGATCCAGTGTACAATTTACAACAATACAACAAAAAAAGTAATTAAACAATACATAAACAGACTTACATAAATAATCATACTTATATATAATAAATATATATACATATAGTTACATTCGGTTATAGGTATTACAGTATATCAAGTTATATTAGGTCTTTAAATTGTTTTCAATACATTTAATTGAGCATCAAAATAATATTTCTTGTCCCCTAAACAATAAGTACAGTTTTTTTTGCTAATAACTATGTTATGTTTACGCGTACCTAAAGAAAAGCGTTAGATAAAAGAGAGTTGTTTTAAGAAAAAAATACTGATAATCCAAGATAGGGCGTAGAATATTTTCCATTCTACGCGCTATTTCGGCTCAATATCAAGAGAATTAAGTATTGATGCGTGAATGGAAGCTTGGAGTGCTGTAGACAATTTGCTCGCAAAACTGCCAGTAAAAAAGATTTACGAGGCTTCTTGATATGGACTGAATATTCAGCGGATTGCCTTGTCTTCTTCTGAATTTGAAATTTTGCTGAACATTCTTTAGTTGATTGAATCGACAAAGTGCGGTTATGAGAGAGATATTTTTTTGTTGGTTTTCGTTTGTATATAGGGTGACTAATAATAATTAGTGACGTGATTGTGTGTGTGTGTGAGGATGACATTTTTTTTTTACTATTTTATATTTATATTTAACTAAACTTGATATCGCGAATCATGTTCACTACATTTTAACTGAAAGGCGAACACACATATACTGACCGGCAGATTTTTTTTCGCGATTTCAGATTTGGTACATAGTATAAGTTGTTTTTATCATGACTAAAATCACGTGTTTAAATATCGGTCACTAATTACTAGTCACTCAATGATATGATTTAGTTTTACTTTGGCAGATTTTATTTTCCACTGATATAATAAATGACAATACTTTTTATCCACATCCAAGGTCTCCAAAGTCGAAACATCGCTTGTCATAGTTGGATTTTTTTTTTGTTCATTCTTAATTTTAATTATTATTATTATATACTAGCTTTTGCCTGCGGCTTCGCCCGCGGGGTATTGGGGTTCGGGTTTCCGGGATAAAAAGTAGCCTATGTCCTATTCCGGAGTGTATTTTATTTATTTTATTTTATTTTATTTTATTTTATTTTATTTTATTTTATTTTATTTTATTTTATTTTATTTTATTTTATTTTATTTTATTTTATTTTATTTTATTTTATTTTATTTTATTTTATTTTATTTTATTTTATTTTATTTTATTTTATTTTATTTTATTTTATTTTATTTTATTTTATTTTATTTTATTTTATTTTATTTTATTTTATTTTATTTTATTTTATTTTATTTTATTTTATTTTATTTTATTTTATTTTATTTTATTTTATTTTATTTTATTTTATTTTATTTTATTTTATTTTATTTTATTTTATTTTATTTTATTTTATTTTATTTTATTTCATTTTAAAAGGTACAGTTACAGACTACATCTTAAGATAATCAGTACAATTCAGACAACATACAGTACATAAATCTGAAGTCCAATTATTCCTGTACACAACATTCAATAATTGATGTGCTTCGTTAGAGACAATGAAAGTGAAGTAATATGGAAGAAGATATTAAATGGCGCTATATAAAACAATTACAATTAATGATCCTTATTTATTTTTTTTTTATTTTTTTTTTTTATTTATTATGGGAATATACATTTAATTATACTAAAAATAACCTAAATAAACCAAAAATACAATAATATTTACAAATGATTTATTGGGCATCAAAAAATTCATCCACATCGATATCAATGGGAAAAGTGCCCAGAACGCTGGCAGCATTGCCACGCTGGATGGCAATGCTGATTCGCTGACAAAAGTAAAGCCCAGCCCTCTGGTCACGCGAAGAGTCGACCAGCTGTTTGCTGATATCGCGTACGACTCGATGAGCGCTCGGACCCCATGGCCCTAGTGTTTCAACCCCAAACGGCTCAAACATATAACTCCCAATAAGGTTATTATATTTACGCCGTTTGAGGTTTTCTGCACTTGCAGCAGCCGCCCCAGCACAACCTGCCGTACTCAGAACATGGGATGGCGCAAGGGTGTCGACACATGTTGCATCCCACACCAGAGGCCTACCCAACTTCCAGGGCATTATGGTCATCCCGTCTGGCCTCTTCCCATCGTCACGTGCCAGGCCATTGGGTTCTAGAACAGCTGGCACCCCGGCGGTGACAAGGGCTCGACGGATGATGTCATTAATGCTGGCGTGCCTAGCTATCCGACCAGCGCTTCTGCTGCAGGATAAGCCATGGTGGCCGAGGCGGTCGACTACTTCACCGCACTGACACCGATGTGGAGCTCCGCTAGGAGCACCCAGTCGCAGGCATGTAGCGATCCGGAAGGTGGTGTCACTCAGCATAGTGCCTATGTTGGGTGACGGTAACGTCTGTAGCCAAAGGCCCGACTCCCATTCACCCACAGCCAGTAGGCGGGCACGCTCAGCAGTGTTGGTGGACGTATTAATAAGGTTATTCCGTACCAACCTGCAGAGCGGCTCATCCCACTGTCTCTGGGAAGATGGGTTCTCGGGCAACGCCTCGTCCGGGCAAGCCAATTTCCAGGCGCTCAAGGCATCGGTCAAGCACGGCACCTCACAGTCAACCAGTGATTGAGTCAAAATTCCACTGGTCAACTGCTGAGTGCTGCGGACCGAAGACAGGAACGCAGGAAGGCTTACACTAGTAATTTTGCGGATACCGAGCCCACCAAAACGAATGGGTAGCGTAGCTTGAAGCCAAGCCCGGTCATCCAGGGCCACATTTAAGATGGATGTTAGTGTATGCCGAATGGTCTGATCAATTTTGTCCAAGAGGTGTGGCTGCTTCCATAAAGGAGAAGAGCGGAGAAAATACATGAAATTTGGTGCAAAACAACAATATCGTATGAGGGTGAAAGCCGAATGAAGGTTAATTTTGGAAAGTCTTTCCGAAATGTTGTTGAAACGCTCAATTTTGTCGTCGATGAACGAAGAAAAACCGTCTTCCAAAATTGGTGAACCTAGGAGGCGCAGTGAACTTTTATCTAAAATTTTGATTTCTGGAGCTATTGCATAGAATTTCTGTAGAGTCGTTAGTCTGTCTGTGCTGTCAGAAATAAAAAGTTCACATTTTGATTCGTTGAGGTCAAGGCCAATCGATTTAAATTGCTGTTTGAGTAATTGAAAATCTTCTAAAACGGTATCTACGTCACCTCCTAGCGTTCCATCATCTAAATACCACACGTTAAATTTTGAATTTAACTGTTGGATGATTGGATGAATAGCCAAGCTGAAAATTGCTGGCCCGAGAGGGTCACCTTGTTGGCAACCAACTGCAGATTCCAAAACATTATCTTTATACAGTAATTTTGATGGGTGCCTATAGCACTGCCACAGAAAGCCAAAAATTTCAGGTAGCGCTTTTTTTGCTTCAGCCAACAAAGTGTCCCTATTAACAGAATTAAAGGCGTTTTTAACGTCAACCTTGAGGATGACCTCACCCTTTTTGGAATTTAGGTATGTGGAGAGGGCATGTAAAAAAAAAAAGAAAAAAAAAAAAAAAAAAAAAAATTACAATTTATATAAACAATTTCTAAATTCGTTAAAACTGTTCAAGAACAAATCTACTTTATGGCATATTGAATTATATTGATTGCACATTCTGGATAACGGGTTATTCTCAGAAACATTATTGTTACTGGAGGGAATACTGAATAATTGTGGAGTGCGCACAGATCGCGTTGGTATTTTAAAATTTAATTGGTCAAGTAATTTAATGTGGAAGGAACCATTAGCAATTTTATGCAATACACTTAAATCACTAACCCATCTTCTTTTCTCAAGACTCTTCATATGAAAGTGTGTAAGTCGCTGATTGTAATTGGGGAGTTTACGTCTGAGACCACATTTCGCGCTTAAAACTCTGACAAATCTTCTCTGTACAGATTCTATACGATCTGTGTGAGTATTATAAATTGGAGACCACACAACAGAGCAGTACTCCAATATAGATCTTACTAGGGAATAGTACAGTATTAAGAATGTTTGCGGATCTTTAAATGGTTTGGCATTTCGCAATATAAAAGACAGTAAACGATTGGCCCTATTACAAATGTGATCGTAGTGGGGTCTAAATGATAAAACTGAATCAAACATAACACCCATGCCTGTGCCATATTTCATCCAGATCCGTCCAGCCGTTTTGGCGTGATTGAGTAACAAACATCCAAACATCGTAACTTTCGCATTTATAATATTAGTAATATTATATATTAGATAAAATAACCACAAACAAGGAAATACGTATAAAACCATCAAAAAACCTCAAGCGGTTTGTCATTGTTATAATATATTTTATATATCCCGTTGCGTGACGTCACACGTTTCACTTACGCCATACTAAGGATTTATAAGCGGATTCTCTTCTATGAGCTTTCCAGGAAATATTTTCCCTGAAAAGGAAAAGTACCAGAAATTCCTTATAAATGTATTATTATTGTGATGGGACTTCCACCTGTCCAGGTGCACAAAAGCGACCATTATGGCCGAGTTAAATCAAGTTGACGGGAACTGAACGATGTTTTATTGGACCTCGACTGATTCAGCTAAAATAGATTTTGGAACTAGAGCAAAATGTTATTTGTGTAAGTTATACAGAGCTCTGTTCACTGTCCTAAGTTATAGAGCCATATTTAGCAGACAACATATTAAAATACTTGATTGAAATATTTGCTTCTTATTTTTTACTAGCCTTCTGCTAGCGACTTCGCCCGTGTGAATGTAGGGTTTTCCATAGAAACTTTTGACTCTCATTTCTTTCCTTTAGGAGCTGAATTTTGAAAAACCCTCTCTTAGTGTTCGTCTACGTCATAAAAGGCAGCCTTATGAAAAATATCACGCCCCTAGGTCCAGTAGTTTTGGCTGTGCGTTGATATGTCAGTCAGTGAGCTTTTCCTTTTATATATATAGATAAGATATAATAAGCTAACAGACAGACGGGCAGCAAAGGCTTAGATGCTATTTGGACGCTGTAACTAAGTTTCCCCTATGACATTATTTATTCTATAATTTATGTACACACATACCATATTATGTAGAGAAGAGGACACTTAATTTCATTCATCATTATAAAAAATTGCAGAAAGGTACCTACTGCTTATTTCAAAAAGATTTTTTTACCAGCAGAACTGCGAAAGGAGAGATTATAAGACACTGTTGTCTATATGGTTGTAGACAATAGTGAAAAAAAAATGGGCAAGTGCGAGTAGGACTCGCACAGTGAGTGTTCTGTACCAATTGCGGTTTACGATTTATGACGTATTAAAAAAACTACTCTCTAAATCTCGTTCAGACTAATTTTTGGTGGAAGTTTACATGATAATGTACAAAATATTTTTTTTTTAGTTTTATCATTCTCTCATTTTAAAAATTACAGGGACACAAATTTTACCGCTTAGGAAGTGTTTCTTGCGCAAAGTAATCGGTTTAGAAAAAAATGTTATTAGAAACCTCAACATCCTGAGATACGATATAAGACTTATCCATTGATACTCCACACGTGTGGGTGTGATGGAAAAAAAATGTGTTTCATTTCTATGTATGGGAAATTCCAAATGCAAGGAATACATCTATTTACCTAATTGCAACAGTATAGTTCTTATAGTTTCGGAGAATAGTGGCTGTGGCATACGGACGGACAGACAGACATGACGAATCTATGATGGTTCCATTTTTTGCAACAGAACCCTAAAGAGTTTGTGAATTTTTGCCACTTTAAGATTTAAAGTAGTAAATATCTGTACATTGCGCCTTATATTAAAAATGAATACAAAAAATATACTCGTATATATTGTTTTAAGCGTAATTCTATATTCTCAGAAATGTATGTCTGCATATTGTAAGCTATTGAAGTGTATCTCGCATTAAATCCTCAAGAGATATCTTTAGATCGAAGTTGAATAGATCCTTAAATCTCAAGAGATGCTGTGTGATTTGAACACAGAAAAAGTTTTTGTTTTTACTGTACTTTTTATATTTCTATACATTTGTAAGCATTGGCTGTTGCACTTTACTTCGTTCTCATCAAACTTATAAAACAACTAAACAAAAATTACACTGATTTGATTTTTTGTAACTAACAATTACAAAATATAGTTCGTAGTGAATGAGTTCAACCATTTGTTGTGTTGTCAGTTGGGATCCAAAAATTGATCACAGAGCTGTTAAAGGCAGCCGTTTTCCGCATACTATATTATAATCTGTTTGGTATGGGATTTTGTTATTTTTTAAAATTTTGTCCGAGATTACAAAAAAAAATCGTTTCTCTTTGGATGCAGTACGTTATACAAAGAACATACCCTCCTTTTAGTTTTTTATATTCCAGCTACAAAAGGCAGCATGCAAACAAATTATAAGTAGTATTTATTTTTATGTATGCGCCATACTTATGCACATATAAACTTATTTTCTTGCTTCATTCTTTCTTTCAAACCCTGCACTCTGAATTCAAAATTGAGGCCGTCATCACTAAGTGAAGTAACATCAACACATTGTGCGTTTGTGAACAAAGATTTACCTTTGTGATTCGACCATCGAGTTTACCAACGTAAATACGTCAATCCTTGTCAGTCTCGCGGGATACATTGAACAGTCGCCTCGTCGTTTGTACTGACAGAACGCTCTCGCAATCAAATTGCAGAACAAACCGGTATTATAGAGTACAAATCGTTTGGTTTCGGTTTTTGTGCATTCTTGTTTATTGAGTTCCTAAGAAGTCTTTATCTACCTAAGAAATTAAAATATAAAACTCCAGGCGAGGTTTTACTCATTTTAAACCTCTGGATATCCACAAGTATAAAACATAGTATACAGAAAAAAATATTTTATTAAAATTGACTAAACAAAAATAATAAAACATGACATAAATTTGTTTGCTCGATAAAAAAAAATCGCGAATCTGACCCTAATATATAATTTCAAATTAGCTAGAAAATACGTCACGGTAAATATTTAAAAGTTCCAAAAAATTAACGCATTTTTTTTTTAAAGGCTTCGCTGACACAAATATCTTAAATAGTTACTATTTTTTTTTATTTCAGCAGTTATGCCATCGTTGATGGTGAGGCACACTAGTTTATTAAGAGCCTATTCACTCTAGCCTTGAAGATACCGAAATTATTTATAATTAGACGAGAACTCTGCTGCAGGCAAACTGTTCCAGCCTTTCGATGTGTTTGTACTGTTTAAATTTATCTCGAAAAATAGATATTGACCTCTATTGTCTAGTGCAATAGTGAACACATACACATACGTCCGCCGGCGGTCCACATGGCAAGAACTAGAGTCGCTACAGAAGAAGAATAGAGTCGCTACAGAATTAGACCTTACAATTGCATAGAGCATGGCCGAACTAAAAGGGTTGATCTCTCAAAAATGGTTGGGCGTTACATCCAGCGTTTGTTTTGACCTGGCACTTGGTCTTGGCTTGGATGCGTATTGACATATATCAAAAACCAACTAATTAAATTTACCTTGGACAAAGAATGCGCATTGCCATACAGCGTGCCAGTGCCACTTCTTTTGGACAAATGACCAGTCGACTGCGATGCCAAAGCATTACTACTCTATTCTCTTTTCTATTTAAGAAAACATTTGTAACCATATCAAATTATTCTCCTTGTAAAACGTAGTAAAAATTTAATTATGTCAAACAAAAAGCAAACAACTGAAAGTAACTTTAATCTTCAAAGTTCTTTAGGAACTAATAACAGAATATTCAAAAAGAATAAGGTCACAATCAAAAGAGAAAGCGGTCACGATTTTGCTAATCATAATATTATCTTTGGCTTCGTTAATATTATTGAGTTATAACTTAAGGAAGCAGCCGGCGTAATATCATCTTATTGAACAAAAATCAGGAAGAAGAAGAAAATAATTTAGGCATGCGGACTTATTAAAGCGGCAGATTTTCTTTATAACAACTTCGAAGAAATGATTTTGGAGTCACTACGGAATCAATTTATTCATTTGATAAGACATTATTCGATATTGAAATTGAATAAAGTCAATATTAAATTATGTATTCTAATAGGAAAAATTACCAATCTGAGAAATTTTTTGAATGAATTTATTAAAGCTGTCTTTTGTGATGAACCACCCCATCCTCATTATAAAAAAAGAAAAATAATGATGCATGTTCATTTTTCTTATAACTCGGCGTTGTTATTCAACCATTTTAAATGTAATTTTCTAATTCTCCATTTTAATTTTTTATTTTATTCTATTTTATTATTCATCATTTAAAATCTTATAGTTTACCATTTTTATTCTAATTGGATCATTTATAATTTTGAACTAAATTTTAAAGTAATTCAATTTAATCGAATGTTTTGTTATGAGGTTATTATGATTCCATTAAATGATTTGAAATTATTTGATTATTTTGTCTTCGTGTATTTTGATTTTATTGTTAAAAATAATAAAAAAAAAAGTTTTAAAGTTTGATGTCATTTTACGGATGCAGAATTAAAATATCTTATTTAAACTAGCCAAAAGTAGAAATCCTACAGAGTAAAGCTCCGTCGAGCTAACAGAAATCAATGAAATAATAATATATGTTATTATACAGATTAAATAGAGATTTAAATTAATTCTACATTTGTAGATTAGGTAGCTATTTAATGAACATATTGAAGAATTCTGTACTCTATACACACAAAAAGTTTTCTCTGAATAATAATTTTCATCTTGAACCCTTGTGACTAGACCCAGACATTGCGAATGTATGAAATTCTCCAATGAATTCTTACGATCTAGCCTACGCTATATACATAAAACCATGTAGGTACCCTCTTTTTATTCACTTCACGATTACGATTCCAATTTTCTTACAGATTGTCGTTCTAATAATTTATATGTTATTTTTCAGTCACGTTTATAGTATGTATGTAATGTTGTGTTATGGTACCTGTTCCTGGTAATATAGTACCGTAGATGATGTGTTTGTTATACGTTAATTTTATCGACAAATATTAGCCGAATATTATCAAGTTTGTATAGAATCGATTTATGCACATGTTTGCGACTTGCGTGAAGTTAAAGCGATGCTTGTCGCTTAGTTTTAGTCATGTACTCGTAAGTTTAAGTTTTTTTTAATGAACATTGTTACAAATTCTATTTATCTAAGTTTAACTTGTGGTTTAAGTCAGTATAAAGGTTCATTTTATTTATAGTATCTATTCAAAGGATAAAAACCCATCAACTCTTGATTAATTGTTGACAATCATGCTACCTTTAATTATTCTCCGCGGCTAAAACTTACTTTAATAATTATTGTATACATCTTTACATTTGAGCTTGCATAGTATCAAAATATATAAACAAAGTAAAACATGCTAAAAAAGTTCAAAGTAAGAAAAACTTTAAACTTTAAAAAAAAAATACAAAACATTTAACAGCAGATGTTCCAAGTACACTCCTCCAAACGGTTTCTCTGTTCCATTTACTTGAACAGTCCGAGTTTATTCGGGTAACATCGCTAGAAAAAAAAATGTGCACCAAACTATCTCTGAATGCGTTTGTCTATCTCAGGAAGTGTTGCTAAATGTTGATAAAGAAACTAATAAATAAAGCGATCCGTTTTAAAAACCTGTCCCATAAGGTTTTGGTATTCTTTTGTTTAATTTTGCTATAATTGTAGATAATGTAGGTAGATATCTACTATTTCTTCTTTGGTTTTATTGTTCCCTTCGACGCGTGTAGTACTGAACGCTTTGGTTTTATTTTTATAAGTTCTTTCATACAAAGAACTGTTGTTTTGACTGCTTTTGTTCTTTGCCGATGGGTGATAATAAAGTAAATTCGATTTATTAATCTTTTAAAATTCGAGGCAACTTAATAGGTATAAATGTCGACATCGAACTTCATCATCAGCCTTTCAATGTTCCCACTGCTGGGACACATGCCTCCTCTCTATGAGAGGGAATGGGCCGTAATCCTGGTGAATGTCACATGTCTTCGAATTTTTTTGGTTCTAGGACATGCCGGTTTCCTCACGATGTTTCCTTTACCGTTTTGAGAGCAGTGGTGATGAAATAAATTACACAAAGTACCTAATGCGCCTGACTGGATTTGAACCCGTGACCTTCAACTCGTAAGTCGGGGTCGTTACCACTCGGCCACCACTGCTCTCACATCGAACTTAATACAGTCGAATTTAACGCGCAAAGAGTTTATTTAAAAGTACGAGAATGGGCAACCTACTTACCCATTCCTACAAAATCTTTGATTATAAGCTGTCTAACATAGGTACACGAAAGATATTTTTCATTTAAAATGTGGAACCCTAAACAGCCCACTCAAAAGGGAACCATTTTCATTGCGAATATCTAACACAATATTGTCCAAGAAATTATAAAGTCATGACAGATGCTGCAACGTTTTCTGCCAGTCTAATATGACTCCATGGACTTCTGAACTTTGTCACTTTACGAAATTAACATAACACCAAAAAAATTTGGTAAGTATGATCTCACCTAAAAAGTATCTTTATAAAAATACGAATAGAAATGAGTCTATTAACGTACTGATGGTTTAAGGCAATGGCACACACGCCTCAGACGCCACTGAGATTCCGATCCCGATTTTCGACCATCGTAGGCGCTGGTTGCGGGCGGCAAGCAATGGTCGTCGACGGCGCGCTCTGTTCCCGAGTGCCTCAAAGAGTTGTCAGGAAATGTAGAGGCCCAACTGTAGGGCGGAAGCCTACTGGGGCCCCGGTTCGGTTTCTGAAAAGAAGATCCGACCCCGGTATGAGAGCTAAGAAAGAATGAGAAGGGTTGTTTAGTCAATAACAGTCTGACTGTCCCGCTCCACCCAAGGGCGGGATTTACCATTAGATGATTTTTCCCACAATAAAAAAAGGAGTCTATTAAACTTAAAATCCAAACAATAACGAAGGTCGATGATAAGTATAAAATGATTCCAAAAAGACAAATGAGCAGAAAATTAATCAAAAAACAGGCAGTTAAAGTAACGTACGACATATCTAACAAATTACTTTACTTAACCCTCTTTCATTTTTCCATTACTTTTACAAATTACTATCCACAAATTACCTAATGTTAGTTTTTTATTGAAATCGTTATCAGATTATAATAATGCCTAGCACATGAGTAATAGTAACCACTCGTTACAGATAGTCAGACGCCAGAAAGTCTGGCTCAGGAGTTGTCACCGACAAAGTCGACTCAAGTTAATGCAGGCTTTCATGCGGTCTAGGTAAAAGTGTAAATTTAGTTAAAATAGTGTGTAATAATAGTGTATGTTGTGATAGTGTGTGTGTGTGTGTGTGTGTGTATTATAACTGAGCGGCATATTCAATAAAATTATTTATTATTATTGATGATTTTTAACTTGTTTACTGACATAGGTTTTTAGCAATTTGTACTACTACCACCTATTAACATCAAGGAGATGTCAGCAACTGTATTACCCAGCAGGGTCAAAGCCTTCTGAGGCCAAGGGTTGATGTGAAAGTGGAACTCCTGGGCCCTAGAACTAAGGCTAGAAGGAACGGTGGGTCACATTGTCTTCCGCTATGCCCAAGGGCGGAATTCGTCATTCAATGATTTTTACCACCATGAAAAAAAAAACACCAACATCCTTGATCCTTGGCTTTTTCCTGATGCCAATTATAATAGTAATTAACCCCACTAAAGAACAACTCAATAAAATTGAGTAGCTTCAAAATAATTGTTTAAGATTTGATAATTCTTTCTAGTTTTTGAAAACCATTTTTAGTGTATATTATTTTTATTTCTAGGTTTGTTTTTTTCCTTGTATTGATTTTATCATTTGTATTATTTTACTTTTATTCATTTTTATAATTTTGTCTAAGCTGTCTGTAGACTATATTGTTATGTCTATATTGTTATATATTTGTCTTTACTGTACTATATTGTTATGTCTTCCGGTATACCCCTAGTTCCCCAGCATAGAAAAACACGGTTGTTACAAATTATTATAGAGAGGAGCACAGAGCAATAGTAATTTCCTTTTAAACACGCTACTGCGGAAAAGCCGGCTGAGGAAAATTACTGAGGAAGGAATGTCGGATGTGAGCCCGTGGCGAATCTGCACAGTATTAAACTTATTTCCATAAGGTCTTTTTGTAAGATAAATTCACAATTTTTTTTTATATATATCTTTACGTATATTTTAACATATACAGCTACTTTAAGCACATACTCGTATACCGATTAAAAAATCATTATCATTTCATAGTATAAAACAAAGTCGCTTCCCACAGTCCCTATGTATGCTTAGATCTCTAAAATTAAATAACGGATTTTGATGTAGTTTTTTTAATAGATAGAGTGATTTAAGAGGAAGGTTTATATGTACAATATATTAAATATTAGCATTGCACCCCTGCGAAGCTGGGGCGGGTCACTAGTAATTGATTTAATTTGAAGTAATAATTTCTAAAAAATCAAATAACGTTTAAACAAATTATGAAGTCAGTTTATAAATTAATTAAATATATTTTTCTTCAAATATTGATTTATAGAGACTATTTTGATTTCATTAAAATTAAATTGCAAATATAAAATTAATTATAAATACGAATAGAGGTAAAACTAGTGAAATACTAAATGCGTGCCAGATGCATTTAACCTTGAATACCATAATTAAAGACATAATTGATAGAAAACTAGATGTGCGAATGGATTCTCTTAGAGCTCAAAAGTTTATTCTGTTACACTGCACTGACATTAAAATGCACCAATATTATCAGTTAAAATACCAGTTTAAAGCTTTATAAAAAATATTTAGAAAGTTCCATAACGTCAAAGTCAAAGTCAAAACATTTATTGCGAACTAACCTAACCTAACAGCTTTCAAAATAAAAAAAAGAGTGGCTAGAATCAGGTGCAATTGAAATAGGCTGGGAGCTCAATGTGCCGTTATGTAAAGCTATTTGAAAACATGGACACGGGAAAGGCAGGTCGAAACCAAATCAAATATTGACCGTGGGAACGTTCTGGTGTGTCACATGCACGGGTCTCAAACGTTACATTAAAACATAAAACTTTTTTTATATTTTTCCTTTATTAATATTCTGTTTTAGGAATATAGTAATCCTATTATGACACCATGTTGGAGTCTTATTGTAATGCCTTTTTTATTGTAGGTAAAAATCATCCAATGACGATCTCGCTCTTGGGCTTAGCGGGAAACAGTGTCAGACTCTTACTGACTAAACAACCTACCCAGTTCCTACATCGTCATCTATACCAGGGCTAAAGCCTTTCTTTCAGACTCGAACCCTTGGCCCCAGTTGGCTTCGACCCTTTTGCAGGGTCCCTATGATTTGATGACAACTCCTTGAAGCGCGCGGGAACTAGGCTTGGTCTGGGCGATTACCAGACGACTATTGAACTGACGTCGTATTTAGAAGTATTGAAGTTAATGGAACGCGATATAAAATACTTATAAGGATCGTATCACACGGCCACCCTGTCTTTCACAACTAACGGTTTATGAGAGTTTAGAGTTCAGACTATAGAAAAATAAACACAATTCTATAAGAATCGAAGAACGCCGCCGCCGTTAAATTCACATATGATTCAGAAAGAACTATCACATAGTAAGTCTCTTGTTACGTGTATCATAGCAACGAACAATAAAGCTGCAAACAATCGGACGCGTCCGTCTGCCGCGACAGAGAGCCGTGGCTGATAAGTATGTAGACAATGATGCTACGGAGCTGTGCAAACCTTCGATCATCGATGTACTAGATTACCGATCTCTGTTTCTGTTTGATAAAATAATATCATCACAAATCGAGGGATTGGAACAGTTTGCCGGCTGCAGTCTTTCCGTCCGAATACAATTTAGGTGTCTTCAAGGCTAGAGTGAATAGGCTCTTAATAAACTAGTGCGATTTACCATCAACGATTGCATCACTGCTTACCATCAGGTGGGATCGCAGTCAAGCACTAGTTTATTGCAAGTAAAAAAAAAAAACAAATAATTTGATATCAGTTTGGTCCACTGGTAGACGTTGATATATGACATCGCTCCAATTTGAAAACAGAATAAGCGCTAATATTAATTATGTATATTAAACCTAATTGTTTACTAAATTGGTTTGATTTTTCAACAAATATTTTTGAACAGTTTTAATAATAAAAATTGAATTTGTGTAATATATTTTTGTTTTTAAAGCAATTTTGGGTCTGTGCGTTATGATTTTATCCTTAATCCTTGATCTAGTACATCCTGACATACTATGCACACTTATCATTTGCGGCTCTCTGCTGCGGCAGGCGGACGCGTCCTATTGTTTGTTTGCAGCTTTAGGGTCTTATGTTACAAATAGTCTTTTATTTATTTTTTAAGACTTTTTGATTCGGTTTTTTTTCACAGTGTATAGCAAATCCCATCTTCATGGATAACAAAAACTGTTAATCCTACTTACTTTTATCTAGACATTTATGGGTGTGTTTTTCATAGAATTAGAAAGATCTTTATTTGGTTTTATTCGGTAAAAGTATAAAAATAAAAGATAAACCTGGGATCTATTTGTGAAACTTGTCTATAATTTTTTTTCACAAGCTAGTGCCAGCATTTTCGCCCGCGTAATAGTAAGAAATTATCCACTGACTATTACTATTTACGACAGGATAAACTGTTTTGTATGTTCGACAGCTAATTTTTTGTACCTACCTATTTAAAGTGCCATTCAAAAGAGTATTAGAACTAATCCGACTAATATTAACGTGACATTACCAGTTTAGTACCGTAGACACTCGCTACTGTCACTGTAGCCGACAGCGCCAATATGGCGAATATCAAACTGGGATAAAATCTTTTTGACAGCAGCCAGTCTAGTGTTATAAATAATAGAGATCAGTAAAATTATCCCAAGGGTAAATGAGTCATATAAGTTATGTGTGGTCGGCTGTATAGCAAGTAAGTTTTATGGAAAATTACTAGTAGTCGTTTTAGCGTCAAAGAATATCAAACAAGTAAGTAAGTAAATGTTTATTGTTCATTGTTACAATAAAAACATAATATCTTAAAACTAATGCATAATCTAAAATATCACTTGTAACTATTTTATATTTAGGTACCTATTATACATTTTTGGATGATGATCCCCAAACTAGGTAGGACCTGTATCTTGGGGACCTGAGTAGTGACAACTTTCATTCATAATATCGTGGTGTGAACAAAGAAGCTTATCAAAATTGAATTTATAAAAGAAAAAAATATTTAAAGAAAAGAAAAACCACTTTAGAGCCTAGGTTTATGTAACTTTCACGTTCATAATATTAGTAGCAATATAGTACAATGTGTACGAGCCAATAATGCTCACACAGCAAATTACGTTTTATATAATAAACAATGTACTTTTAATTAGTCGTAACTACACCTCCGTCACGCGGTAATGTGTCTGTAATCAATAAGTGCGGCTCTATTACATAACTTTATTGTATTTACAAAATAAACGTTTTAACGTGTTACTAAGTGCTTTGGTGTTACTCCTTACAACCTACAACAACTACTGGATTATCGTCAACGGCGAAATACTCCAACACAATGACTAAACTAACGCCAACCGCTTGACTAATTGCATCCGTAGGTACGAAACTGTTCTGTTAACTATACGTGTACGTTGCTTTGTTGGTAACACGCGAACCTGCGGGAGAACAACAAAATGTGTGGTAACTAACTTTGTTAGCCGGCTACTTACTGTTAGAGGTTACACCAACTTGCTGTTAGAGGAAATAAGTTTTTAGAACCCTGTTTGCAAACACATTGTTTCTAAATAGTTAATCTAAAAAAAAAACAGGATATTGCAGAACTTTAGCTGCTGGTTTGACGTTTTCACACTTTTACTCGTCAATTATTATTTTTTAATAGTTTAAACTAAATGAGGCCGGTGTTTCCTGGCTGACAACCTTCAGAAAAAACATTTTAAAGCCCATACAGTAAATATGTATTGGTCAAATCACAAGGACACTACTGAGTTAGTTTAGTTTCTTCAATAATAAGTAGTTTTTGTTTTTTTTTTTTGACTCCATCACCATTTGCATAATGTTAGATTGTGTTGTGATTGTGTCCTTTTTTAAATGTGTGTTTTTTTTTTTTAATATAAATAAGTATGGCTATTTGTAACGGAGAATCACTGACTTCTTTGTTACAGTCTTTCACCTAGTTTAGGAGTCAAAGTTCTCCCTATCATATTAGTGACTTTGTAAAAAGCCTATATTTAGTCTATTTGTTTATTAATGCATTTATAGAGAACTAGACAAACATTACAAACTATTTGACCCTTTATAAATATCCATTTAATGTTTGTAGCTTTAGTTATTATAATTGCATATTTATCTCTGGGCCTCCGCACTAAAAGAAAGTTCCCGAATTTTGAACTAAAAAGGTTTTTTTTATTTTTTAGTAAAACATTATTTTTCCGCATTCGAATATATTTTTTTTTATGTTTAAATCAGGGGAGAACACCATGGGTTTTCCGAAAAGGAACTGCAGGATCCGAAAACGCAAGGCAGAGAAAGAACATAACAGTGGGTTTTAGTAAGTAAAGTTCCACACGCCCTTTTGTCCCGCCTTCGGCGTAAGAAATCATTTAAGCGCGGGCTTGCGGAAGGCGAGCAATGGGTAGCTCGCCATCTGGTTGTCTGGTAATTGTCCGGACCAAGCCGGCGAACTCTGTTCCCGCGCACCACAAGGAGTTGTCAGCAAATAGCGAGGCTCAATTGCATGGAGGAAGCGTACTGGCCCAGTTCCGATTTCTGAAAGGAAGGTGCGACCCTGGTATCAAGGCTAAGAAGGGATCGGGTGGGTCGTTTAGTCAGTAAGAGTCTGACACTGTTTCCCGCTCAGCCCAAGGGCGGGATTCGTGATTAGATGATTTTTCCTACCATAAAGAAAAGATCATTGGATGATTTCCTACTTAAAAAAATATACTTCTTGGGCTGAAATGGTCTGAAAAGTACGCTCTCTACGATTTATTACAAGCCTTTTTACTTGAACAAGACCAAAAGGGTTTTGCAAACGGTACACGGATACAGAGCTTAGTGACAATAGAGTCAAGTACAACTGACGCGGAACACAATTGTCCAGGTTTAGCCGCTTTTTGTTCTGTGAGTTCAAGGCTTTGAATAACGGCTTCTGTGAGCTGGAACTTGATCTTGCTGCTATTGTTTATTCCGACACCAGCTGAATGTTTTATTTATCGCTGGCTCTTGGAAGATTCAGAGATATTTGCAGGAAACAAATACATAAATATAAAGCTACGGAAGGATTTTTTTTATTGTTCGTAAATACTCAGTATATTGAGATTCCTGCAATGCACGATAGTGGAAAAAAAATCTATATACATGAAATGCATCCAAAAATAAAATCAAGTTCTTAAAACTTAATTAAATTCTCTTACAAATGAAATAGATTTTTTAATTTTTTACTGTGCTCAAAAATTTCTGTATAAAATAAATCGTAAAATTTTGATCGTTTTGATGAGTGCGGGTCGATTCGGTACATGAAACACTATTAATTTGAAAAGATAAAATTAAAAAGTTAAGTATTTTAAACTCGACTTAATTGACGCATGTACGAAATTAATTTCTTAAAGTAAACGACTTTGTAGGTAGTGATGTAAGTGATGTTATTTAGAAAAAATATACTGTACTTTTAGTGCTCATAATTAATTACGTTAGTTGTGATAAAAACGTGCTCTTTAATTTCGGTCCATAATACAAGAAAATAAAATCCACTGATTCGTTGTTTTGTGTTAATTTATTACTACTAAGCTATCCCGTTCAGTTTTTCTATTACTGTGTTGGTGTAACGAGGGTCGGGTGACCGCGACCTGTGTCAGCTGACCGAGCAAAAAACCGATTGTGAGGGAACCAGCTGGCGAATAATGGCGGGCTCAAACTTCAAACGGTTGAAGCCTTTGTGGTTGAATTTCCTTTTATGTGATGTAGAAAAACCTCTGAAATAATTATGAATTATAAAAGTAGTGGACTTAGATTGATTGGTGACGTGATGACCCAGTCAATAAGGTATGAATCTCTCACACACACATGAAGTCGCGTGTTCAATACTGGCCAAGTAACAATGTGAATTTTTAATATATGTATAATAGTCAGCTATGGCAATATTAATAATTAAAAAATAAAAAAAAAAATAAAATTAAATTTAAAATTTCTTTATGAAATAAGCAGTATCTTTGTACATTGTTTTCTTTTGTGATGTTCATTATCTATTAATTATATGTGTGTACATAAATAGTTAAATAAATAATAATAAATAAATTATGTTTGAAATGTAACATAATTGAAAAAATGCATTATTTATCAATTATTAGGTCAGTACTTTTAAGTTAGGATTAGCGCATATATCGCATTAAGTTTAAAAAAAAACCTGGAAAGATAGATGTAAGATGAAAAAATAAATTACTGTATTTTTTTACGAGTGTACAAGCGTTAAAATAATTCAGAGCCTAACTTCAGACTCGCCAAGATACGACGGCCGTACTACACAAGATATTTATCGTAAGACGGCTTGTGGCCTGGGTACTTTTAATTTCTAAGATACCTATCGTAAGACGGCTTGTGGACAGGGTAATTTTAATTTCTAAGGTACTTATAGTAAGATGGGTCTTGGCCTGGGTACTTTTAAATTCTAAGATACTTATCGTAAGACGGCTCGTGGCCTGGGTACTTTTAATTTCTAAGACGACTATAGGCCTGGGTACTTTTAATTTCTAAGATATTTATCGTAAGACGGCTGGTGGCGTGAGTACTTTTAATTGCTAAGATAATTCCGCCTTTTCTTGTCACTTACACCGGTAAAATGTAACAAAGTTAGATAATGTTACCATGTTGTTGTGTTACACGTTTTGCGACCCCTTTTTTCGATTAAAGTTTTTGGTAAAAAGATGGTTCGCTTAATCTGGGAGCGACCTTTGACCGTTCACCCGTAGCGGCAGCGCTTTTTATTTTAGCAAAATGTTTACTAAAATGAAACAGTTTCATGTTGGAAGATCAGTTTGACTAAGAAGTGAACAAATATTTTTTGAATTTTCAACGCGTAGAAGCGCGTTAAGATTGGAATAACAGAAAGGAGGCTTTTGCCCTGCACAACGGCTTCATTATGATAATAACAACGCGTAGAGAAAATGAAACTTTAAAATATAAGAGTTATATATAAGACTGAGTTAAATATAAGAGTTATATCTATCTTAATAATAGGTTCATTATACTCTACCATTTAAAATGAAAGTTGACAACATCACATAAAAACCCTTGACCCTACACTACACCCACATGTAGGCATATCAAAAAAAAAATATATATCATCAGCTGAGTTCATAATTATATAATTGTGAATGTTATGTACCCATAATCTATGAAACTGACATTATATTCACTTAATTAAGATGTAATAAACCATAAATACATTAATACTAAACCTAATCATCATCATCATCCTACCTCTATCCCATATTACTTGGGGTAGGCGCAACACGTACTAAACCTAATTATGTACCTACATATAATACAAAAACACAACACAAAGTACTTTAATATCATTTACAAAACACACTTTGGCGTCAAAGTATTTCTCCACATCGCTGTCATCCGGGAATGTGCCCAGAATGCTGGCAGCATTGCCACGTTAAATGAAGAAAGTGCCAACACTGATTAAAGGTTCTATGTGTGTAAAACAATCAAAATGGAACGTGCCTCATTGACACGACAAAAACTTAACATACGGCAGAGACGAGATATACATGAAAATTATCTTTGTATAGACCATACATTAGATGAAGATATTGTCAATGTTAGTAGTCCATTACCAAAAATGATAAAATTCAGTATCGATGTGTGTCTAGGTAAGTACTTATATTTCGACTTAAAAAGGGCTCTACTGATGAATTTAACATTTCTGTTATCGTAAAAACCAGTTAAAATGACCTCATCGCTTACAAAGCCCGCACCGGTCCATAATAAAGCAGCTGGAGAGAGATAAGCCTGATAATCCTTATCACTTCTATGGTTTGGAAACGATTATAAAATATGTAAGCTCTACTTAACTAGAGCTTTGCTTGACTGGACGATTATGTGAAAATATCATGTTGGATATTTTTAAATCCCTTGGAGTCATCGATATAATATGCACTTGAATAGGTGTACCGTACTGTAACATTTACTTGACTTAGGAGATCTGCAGGCCATACACCTTTACATTGATGGCCCTGTGTCGTTCACGCAGCATGGTCTGCGGAGAGACGCAGCACAAACACTGAAAATCAGAACCGTCTCAGCACCCTCATCTGTGGAGATGGTTTTTGCTACACCCTAACTGGATGCGAAGTCTGTTTAGAATTTTCCAGGTTGGCAATGACAAATCGTGTCCAGGAGAGAGATTCTGCGACTGCTCCAAAAAATCATCAGGAGGTAATGAAAATAGAAATGAAATAGGCAAAAACAAAGCTAACGTCAACCAAATAATGAATTTCATACAACAAAACCTACTAAACCAAGATATTCATTTGTATTTCCTAACTCCAGCCACCAGCGGCTCCCCCTGTGTAATAAGATAAAGAAGTTACACAATTATGCAAGCCTGCTATCTACACACGGTACCACCCTCCCAGTCAGAGAGGGAACACAGAAACTTTATTTTCCTTTCTTGCGTTTTTTTTGTATTATTAAATGTAAGTAACGTAATATGCTTTGCGTTTTTACCGATTTAAAAAAAAGAGGAGGTTCTATGTCTGATTGTGTGTATTTTGTTTTATAATTACTAATTCTACTTCCGTAATGTCTAATTAAAGCATTTCTAGTTAGGATATTTCTCAAAGTGTAGCGTAGAGATGAATTCAAACTTAGGGTTTTAAAAACAGTGGATCAGAAAGTGACATACAGGTTTTTTTTTTGTAATTGACATAAATATAAGCGTAAAATGTCATGTGGAGAATGCCTATATTTCGAAATTTTCGTCTCAAGCTTCTAGAAACTCCATAGTACAGTACAGTTACTCCAAAATTGTGTAGTTTTGGAGAGTCGTATGATATACAGCATTCGTTGATGGACTGTGTTCAATCTATCAGTCAGCTGGACTACTGCAGCTGATTGAGAATTCAAACGTGCTGGACATGTTATTTCGCAGTGAAACATGGTTGACAGGTTCATCAGAAAGATCTGAATGCCCAGAAGACTAAATTATGAGTCCGGTGTTGAATAAAGATGCTGGATTATAAGTACATATCTACTAAAGACAATACAATATAAGGGGCATATTCTAATACCAAAATATGTTTTAAAATTATAATCTAATATTAATAAAAATTCTAAGTATTTTAATCTTACTTGATGCATTGCTCTACATACCTCTGAAAATTATTTGAGGGACGGTGTTAACGATAGTGAGAAGACAAAGATGTAAAGTTATAGATTAATAGTACTTTTCGAACAACATAAAGAAATAATTACTACGTTCAATATCTGTGCCAGTCCTAAGATATATTTACTGGTTGGGTTTCTAATTCTTGAGCCTCTAACAAACGCGGGCGTTCGCACTCCTATTGTCTTTTTGTCTCCATTTTGCGGTACATAAAAGGTTACAAAAAAAACCGTGAAGCTTTGTAAAGGAGAAATAAAAAAAAATATTAGGTATTATATTTTGTAAACTTATTATAGGATAATATATTCCCATTGCTAGGGCTTTTGATTCCAATGAATGGGAATGGGCTGTAATTCAGCACTTGGGTTCAGTCCTATCTCGTGTCTCATTTTTATTTTGATTTTTTTTTATGTCTTTGAATGTTTGGTTCCAGTTTCCTGATGATGACTTCCTTTATGGTTTTGAGAGCACCTTTTAAACAAAGAAGATGTTTATGTTAGAATTTAAATTATTTAGAGGATTATTGTATGTGTTTGTACTAGTCTAATATGAAATCCATCAACCATTTTGAAGAGCGTAAACGCAACATAGCCGTAAAATCAAATCCGCTTAAATAGGTCAAACGAATACAAAGTGGTATTGTTTAACAAACAAGCGTTTGTGAGCACAATAGAACAACCAGCATCAAAGTTGATAATTGATTTGATTTGTGTTGCATGAAATCGTGCCTTCGCTAGATAAACGTTTATTTTGTGGGCATTGTAGGAATAGGCTCTTAATAAACTAGTGCTACTAGGGATTTCAGTCAAGCATTAATTAGTAACAATAAAAAAAATAATTGAAAACATGTGACCAAGAGCTCGAAATAATGAGAGGAATGTAGGCAAGTTTTTTGTCACTAGATACTTTTAGTAAGAAGACATAATAAACAAGAATATTCGATACCTGTCGGGATTTCATAAAATCCCTGGTATCCTCATTTCCCTGCAACGTATACAATGTATATCGACAATTAATATTTCACGGTCGAGATAAAATGTCACTAACAATTTGCATAGCTTACTCTACAAAATCACATATACTACATTATTCGACTCAGCTGAAACTGAACGTTGATGTTGCAGAAACACGGAAATGTCATCTATTGCGAAACAAGGTTCGTTATTTCGATAAAACAAGATTTTATATAAAGAGACGCCTCCCTTTCGTCGCCACGAAAACAGCAAGACGTGTTTTTTAAGTACTCTTACCTCTATAATAGTTTTCGGAGGCTCTATACGAGGATTGTGTGGTCTCTGGCTCTTTGCGGAAGTGTCGGGACGCCATGCTTTATGGTTCCTGGTAAAGATTTTTTCCCGTATTCGGGCAACTACTAAATATTTTTGAAGGCTTTAAAAATTGCGAAATCTCACTTATTAAACTACAATTCACATTTTTTTTCCTGTACCTTTTACCGTAGGACGTAATTGGGATTACCCAATTACGTCCTACGGTATTTGAACCTGTACACTGGACGGACATGTGTGTAAACTACAACCACGTTTTATTTATGCTATAATTGACCAATTTTCTTATGAAAAGCGTTCGCTTACAGTGGACTTTATTAAATGACTAAGGAGCACAAAGAGCAGAGGATAGGGCAGTGTTCGAAGTTTGTTCGTATTATGAAGAAATCCACAGGAGGTTAATAATTCAAGGTTACTGACGTGGGCTAAGAAATTATCAGAATTACTTCAGTCTGACAATTTGCGAGCGATGAACCCTGCCCAAGTAGAAGTAGGCAGGATACATTTCAATAAATACTTGGTAGATTGGGCTGAAAGATTCTTGAGAGGCGATCGTTTACTGAAAGACATAGCGTTGGAAGGTTTTAAATTTCTGGGAAAACAAGGTATTTAGTGAAATGATATAGATTTTTCACCGATTTTTTTTTTTTGTTTAAGTATCTGGTATTTTCTATTTTGTTGCACTTTTTTGCTCTTCTCTAATTAATAAGGTTAAACAACGAACAACAACGAACAACGTAGGTTAAACGTTTTTCTTTTTTTCATTCTTTTTAGACACATTATAGGGTAAGCAATCAAATCTGCCGGCAATATCACCACCACTGTATTACAGCAGTTTTACCGCATCGCTTACTTATGGTAGTGTGGAAACTGTTTGTACGAGATTCAGCAAATATGTCTGAGGCAAAACAAAATAACAAATCCTTTTTCTTTGTCCTAATTAGAATTTGCCACTCTTTGGACTAATAAAAGGTAGCAATCACGATCCAGATCTCAGAGGCAACACTGTATAAAATCACCAACCCAACAAATAAAGCGGCCCCTTTTATTTCTCTAATTAGGAGATATTATTTCAACAATTCTTTGGCACAAAGGACTGCTATTTCGGAGCCAATAGCTTTTATTACAAACGAACTTTGCTTGTTTAACGAAAATAAGGTCTCAATCTTGTGGTTGGCGCTGTGGTTGATTGATTTTTTACTGCGTCATTTGTTAAGTGTTCGGATCCTGCACGAAACCAATTTCTATAATGCGCTCATGGAACACAGCAATTCTCACCTTCGACGGCTCTTGAAGGATTTGTTCCGATCGTCATTCAACGACTCTTGACGTTCAGGTTTTTTCCAATCCACCAAGACCCAGCGAGACTGGTCACTACCGCCAATTACCTCCACAAGAATACGGCGCCGTATTCTCAACTTGGGGGGAGATTCCACAGAATGGCGACACCCAGGCCATTCTTCTTCCTGAACCCCGTCTTGTTAGATAAATGCCTGTATCATGTAAAAGGCTAATGGAGCAACGCCACAGCATCTAAGGATGCTTCGATTAGTGGTTGGATTATGGACAGGTATCACGTGTGTTCGTGGAGTGTTACAAAAAAGACAGCTAATATTATCCCGTGATTGTGGCGTGGTTAAAACACACAATCAATTGTCAGTCGTAATCTAAGCTTTCAGTAATGCAGTGCTTCTCAAACTCAAAAACCGTCTTTTCTTCTGTTCGGCTAAAGCTTGAGCATTTTTATAATTATATAATGTAATTTATTGATGTACATAATTATGTTAATTCATTCAGGCGGGGTTGATTAATATTCTCAATCTAATTTTAAACTCAGGGCAAAATGGTAGGAAGGTTTTATTATATTTAATGCCCAGTGACGCCTAATATTATCATAGAAAAGTAATTCAATAATATTTTTTTTAGAATCTAAGTGTGGTTCAAGTCACTTCAGGAAAATATCTTAACTCAATAATTTTATTGAGTTAAGATATTTTTTTATTATCTTTAGTTAAGATATTTTCCTGAACTTTAACTTTTAAGTTAAAGTTATAGCCACTGAATATTAAATGTTCCTACATTATGTTTATCATTTTAATATGAAAAGACGATTCAAATAAAGTAAAAAAAAAACTTTTTCATAAAAATGAAGGTTTATGAATACTCTGATAATAAAATCCTTTGCTTGGCCTGGCTGCACCGAAAATTCGTGACCCGCACAATAGACTTTCATCACACAATGTAAAATGCTTCCAAAAAAATCGTTTTAAATACAAACACACCGTAGTGTCGGCAAGTAAGTTATGACATCGTAAATTAGTCGGATTTCATCGTTGTCCGAGCATGCTGTCAGCATAACTATTGCAAGCTGGGTTTTTTTAGGTGATGATTTCTCACCTAAAAAAAGCTAATGTTTTCTTTCGAGATCGAAAGCTTATGTTTTCGCTTCACTCCAGATGGAGTGGAGCGAAAACACATATAAGACTATCACTGATTAAAAACACACACATGTTCCTTCAGTTGTCATTTTGCGATTTAGGACCATAAGTTTCTTTTTCAGATCTCCGTGTCCCTAGCGGGCATACGGTCCTATTTTGCATTTAACATCCATCTTCACACTCTAGCTTCACACATATACCGTAGAGTGGTCTCTCGTCATCATGGGTGTGGGCTTGTGAATCACAAGCTAGGTTTTGCCGTCGTCAAGCCTTCCTATGAGGACTAAGCGCAACTCGCGTAATATTCCACACGCACCTCAAACAGATGCCAGCAAATCATAAAGATCCTATATGGTCGATGTCAGGCTGGGCTACACTTGAAAGGGTAAACCAAGCCTTGGAATCCTAAAGCCGGCTGCACACCAGGCATACAATTGTTTCTCCACAATTGTAGCGCCACATTTGAAATGCGACACATTTAACGCCCCCATATATTCCTACATGAGCCCGCACACCGAGGAAACATTTGTAGCGGGCGCACTTTGTGGCGAAACGTCATCCGCGCTACAATAATTCAAGATCGAACCGGTTCGTTTTTTGTGTCGCGTTTCAAATGTGGCGCTACAATTGTGGAGAAACAATTGTATGCCTGGTGTGCGGCCGGTTTTATAATAACTAAAAGACACATGTAGGCTTTAGTTGGTAAACATCGTATACGCCGCACTCTAGAGAAGTCATGTCAAGATGGATTAACACCACTAAAAATAGTCTAACCGGTTCTAGCAGCTTTGTCCAAGGTAAGGAAAGAAGCGAGAATATGATGAGTTGCTAGCATTTGACGTAGAAACTATTGACGAGGTGAGGATGAGTCACTATCTACTTTCGTATAGGTCGGATGGAAAAATAACGCTGTTGAATTAAACCATAGAAGGTCTTGTAAACAATTATTTTCAAAACAACTGAAATCCAAATCATAAATATTTATCTGCAAACGAATCCATGCAGATAAATATTTATGTTTTAAATAAATATTCATGATTTTGGTTTCAAATGTAGCGTCAACATTCACACGCTCCGAATTCTATTGAAACTTTCTCTTAATATAAAGTAGATAATATACTTGTATTTTTTATTGTGTAATTTAATTAGATAATGATAATATTAATTATCATTGTAACTTTTCTATTTTATTAATACACAAATATGGCGTAGATCTGCTGGTATAAATTTCGTTTGAAAAATAAGCAGTAACTATGTACTCTACTGTATTTATTCTTTTCAATTTTAAATGTTTGTACATAAATTAATACTGTAACTGTAGCGAAAATATATCACGTATTACCAACTTTATAAGCTTGTATCACCATGTCATAATTAAGGCGACACATAAAGAAATGTTATAATGTTATAATTCGTCACTGAATACAAATGTTGTTTCTGTTCTAAGAATGTTACTGTTGTTTTTATAAATAGCTATTTTGACTTTTTGAAAATGTACTATTTTTTAAAGTGCACAAATCTTACCATTATTAAAAATAATAACTTGCGACCCCAAGATACGTTGTTCTGGATAGTTTTTTGTCAGATAAAAATTAGAGTCCTATATTGTAATGTTTCCTAACGGAGTCATTTGTAGTTTCAAGACATTCAGGCATCTACTCAATTATACACACAACATTTTAATCAGGGACACTACTCAAATATACATGCAACTGTGTCAAAAGTAGAAGAAAGAAAGAAAGAAAAAGTGTTTATTTTGCCCAAAACACGTAACGACGCACGTAATATTACAATCTGTTTTATTTGTTGCACCATAGATACTAGGCTGAAAAGCCACATATGCCAGTTGCCTTGGTCTCAATTAAATTACATATTTTATCTATGGCATCTGTCATAAAATACATTATTTTTCTACAACAAAAAACAAAACAACGTGTATAATACTTATAACATTACTAAAATAAAAGAAAACAGTTACAAAATATAAACCGTGTTGTGTGTCGCATCTGGGCGAAAAAGCTGAGCAACGAGCTCAGCTTACACCGTAAACGATGGACAGTGCCAACGATCTACAGAGCTGATTTTCAGCAACCACCTAGCGAGTGACGCTTTGGCGTCGATAACAGAATAGGAGAAATTACAGAACTAATGTATAATGACAGGTTAGTACAAAGAAACATGTGAACAATTTATTAATTACGACGGAAAATTTTACAAATAACAACGATAACAAACAATAACAATAAATATTAACACCAAATTTACATTAATACACACATAAATACTTAATTATACGCTCATTATATACCATATCATACTTTACAGCTATTAATCTTTAAAATCCGTGTATGTGTGTAAAATTCATAATCTATCGTTATCATAGATTGAAAGAGATACTGTATGTAAATCGAACAAATCCTTATACTACAACTAAATATACCATGCATGCTGTGTGTTACTTCTGACACTGAAGATTATCCAGTGTCCATTCATCGCCGCGTACAACATGCATTATTCAAGTACCTACGACAGTCCGCAAACATTATTTTGTAACTTCTTACAACTCACCTGGACTCGTCTAAATCTCGACTTTAAAATGAGAACGTGTTTCATTTTTATTTCCTTGTAAGCTATTTATTTGTGTAGTTCTGCTGGACTTCACAACCGAAACAGATTCTTTTCCTTCCTTGGAATCCTTTCTCCATTTCCATTCCTTACTTTATCCATTTTTGTCACACCACACATCCGTATTAACATTCTCATCTCCGCTACATGCAATCTTTTTTCATTCGTCTTTTTAAAGCCCAACATTCTGATCCATACAGTTTGACAGGTCTTACCACGCACTTGTATATTATACAACTAGCGACCCGCCCCAGCTTCGCACGGGTGCAATGGTGATATTAAATATATTATGCATGTAATTTACACATACACCTTCCTCTTGAATCACTCTATCTATTAAAAAAAATCCGCTCTTTATAGGCACGATCTTGCCGCACGGTAGGCCGGTACCGCCGCAAACGCTACGTCCCGCAATTTTTAAATCTGTAATATCTTCAAAAATATTCACTTAAATCATACGGTGCAAAGGGCCATATAGATCTATATTAAATGAACAGTGTATTCAAGGTATTTAATTGGTTAAGGATTAATGCTGTATTGGTTAAAATCGCTTCGAAAATTAGCCATTATTTGTCGTAAAAAATAAATGACAAAAAGGTATTGTGGATTATCCATAAGAGATAAACATATACCATCGCGGACTTTTCTGTAGACCTTTTCAATGTGTACAATACTTAATACATTATTTTGATAAAACTCGTAGGGTTCAGCCTGCGTTTTCAATGTAAGCGGAAAAAATGTAATTATTTACGACATCACATTAGAAACCTCAAAAATAACAGTACTTCTCCACTATTTAATGGATATTATTATACATATAAACCTTCCTCTTGAATCACTATATATTTAAAAAAACCGCTTCAAAATCCGTTGTGTAGTTTCAAAGATTTAAGCATTCAAAGGGACATAGGGACAGAGAAAGCGACTTTGTTTTATACTATGTAGTGATACTCATAAATACAGCATCATGAATAAAGAATTAATGTCTTAGTGTAAGTTGATACGAGCCGAAACTTATTCTTTGATCATCCTTTTTGATACCCGGAGCTTCAAACTTCAATCATCAATAGATGACGAAACCCTCGAATTCCTTCCCAACGACTTCTAAAATAATTCAACAAGATTCGAATAAGTTTTGACCTATCCAGTTTTTAAACATTACCATTTAGTAATGTGATTTTAAAATTCAGTGACGGAATTTCGTATTACCTCTGTTACTTGCACGGAAATAGAAAAAGTTTTGCAGCTGGAAAGAGAATATCTAGTCGAAAGTTTGACTTGGGAAACTAGAAAAACTCTTCAAAGTTAAAAGTGACATGAACTTGGGTTCTTTGATAATTATATTTGGCTGGGCATAATATAACTTAGGGCCCTTGACTTTTTGTTGCTGCTGTCGCGCGTTCCGTAAGCGCGTGACATCATCACTACTAACGTGCTTTAGTCGCATTTGCAACGTGGTATCGAAAATATGCCAACGCGCAACTAACGCACTTTTCGATGCTAACACACTACAGCATCGCTACAAAAAGATGTAGTGAGGGAGGAGCCTTAAGACGAAACTGGAGACGAGAAATCATCAGACAATGTTGGAATGGAGTGAGGGGGCGTGACAGCCTTTTATTGACTAACTATATCTATATATCATATACACATACATATCTCCCCAATTACCATTTGCTTTCTAGGACAACAGGTTTTCTTATCAGACGTTTCCGCTTTCGCCAATAATAAGTTGGTGACTTGTTAAAAAAATATAGCATTTCACTCTATATTTTTTTAGTAGTCAATCATAATGAAACAGAAAATAAAATAATTGACGTTATTATTATATTCTAAGTATTCTATATTCGGAATCATTGGATAAGAATAGGTAAAGCTAATTATGATGAAATGCTTCGAGAAGCTTCACAAACGCACGTGTTATGTGAAACCTGGTTAAAACCAGATAGAATGTTGTTCAATGTCAATAATTTTTCAGTTGCCAGTGCGTACAACAGATCATCAATGGGTGGTGGTACTTTGATATTATGTAATAATTCTTTAAGACATAAGGAAAGGAAAGATATCACTGCTTGCTCTGTTGATCGCCTATGTGAGGTAGCATGTGCAGAGGTTGAAGGCCAAATTTTCTTATGTGTTTACAGACCACCCGCATCAAACTTAACATCTTTTTTGATCATAGTGGAAGAAATACTAAATAAACTTAGTTCAGATAACAAATTAATTTTCGTTTGCGGGGACTTAAATATTGATCTATTAGTAAACTCACCAGATAAATGTAAACTTCTCTCATTGTTCAGTTCTTTTAATCTAAAATGTATTTTTAGAGAAGCAACAAGAATAACACCTACTTCTGCTTCCTGCATAGACAATATATTTACAAATTGTAATATAAAAGACTCTTCCCTTATTAGTGGTGTGAGGTCGGACCATACTGGTCAACTTGTATCATTCGAAATAGAAAAAAAGTTACAACTACGTTCCACTGCTGAGTTTAGGCCGCTTACTAAAAAAAAATTAAATCGTTTCAATGGTAATGTTCTTAGGACTCTTTCGACAGCCAATTTTGATTCGCAAGACCCAAATGTAAACTATGGTACATTATTTTCTACACTATGCCAAGAGTTTAATAGGGCATGTCCAATTAAAAAAGTCCAAATCAGTAATAAATCAAAATTTAATGAATGGGCTACTGCTGGAATAAGAAAAAGCAGAGATACTTTATATCAGCTCTACCAGGAAAAGTCCTTGTCGTCTGATTGTAACCTGCATAACCATGTTAGATTGTATTCAAAGATATTTAAAAGAGTGTGCAACCAAGCTAAATCTAAGTTAATAAGCAAACAAATTGGAAATTCTAATAATAAAATAAAAGCAGTCTGGAAGGTTATAAACAAAGAAACTGGAAAGTCAAACCAACGAGACCAGAATGAATTGTCGCTAGATATTAATAATAAAATCATTTCAGATAGGGTAAAGGTTGCTGAAGCATTAGAAAATTTTTTCACCAACATCCCATTAGAAGTTACTAAATCTCTCCCTTCTTCTTCTTGGTTAGCCGAATCTTTTTTAAAGGAACACTTTACTAAGGATATACCTACCTTTGAATTTAAACGTATTACTGTTGATATAATTAAAAAAACATTCAAAAGTCTTAACACAAAAAACACTGAAGACTTATGGGGTATATCGGTTAGGGTTCTGGGAGATATTATTGATTCAATTGCTCCTGTCCTAACAGGCATATTTAATCAATGTTTGGACAGTGGTACATTCCCTGATTTAATGAAACACAGTAAAGTAGTACCAATTTTTAAATCAGGTAGTAAGAGTGATCCCTCTAACTACAGACCTATATCTGTGCTTCCAGCATTGAGTAAAATCTACGAAAAAATCATGCTGGACCAGATGTTGTGTCATTTTAATGCAAATAGGATTTTGCATAGTCACCAGTTTGGCTTCACGAAAGGAAGGTCGACGACGGATGCAGGAGTGAAACTCATCAGTCACATTTTGGAATCCTGGGAGAAATCCCAGGATGCTATTGGCATATTTTGTGACCTCTCTAAAGCATTTGACTGCGTTGACCATAAAACTCTGATCTGTAAATTACATCATTACGGAATTCGTGGACAAGCTGCTGATCTTGTTTTTTCCTATTTATCTTATAGGCAGCAAAAAGTAACCATTAATGGGGCAACGTCCTCCGGCTCTTTTGTAAAAATGGGCGTGCCTCAGGGTTCAATCCTTGGCCCTTTCCTTTTTCTAGTGTATATTAATGACCTTCCTTACATGATGGCTAATTTAGCCGATATAGTTCTATTTGCTGATGATACTTCCCTTATCTTTAAAGTAGATAGAAAAGATGCGGATGTCTTACATGTCAACGAAAGTCTGGCTGTTCTTTCAAAATGGTTCGCTGCTAATAACCTTTTATTAAATGCAAATAAAACTAAGTGTATTAAGTTTTCATTACCGAATGTTTCTCATGTTGGTGTCAGTCTGATTCTTGACGGTAAAAAACTTGATATTATTACGGAAACTGTGTTCTTAGGCATTACTATTGACTCCAAATTGCAGTGGGGAGCCCATATTAGAACTCTCTCGGGTAGACTAAGCTCGGCTGCATATGCAGTAAGAAAAATTAGGCAGTTAACAGATGTTGACACAGCTAGGTTAGTCTATTATGCTTATTTCCACAGTATTATGTCTTATGGCATTTTACTGTGGGGATCTGCAGCTGAGGTAGACTCGATTTTTATATTGCAAAAGAGAGCAATCCGGGCAATTTATAAGATGGGGCCTCGCGAGTCCCTAAGAAATAAATTTAAAGAAATTGATATACTGACTTTGCCTTCACTTTATATTTTAGAATGTATTTTATACGTGCGTAAAAACTTAGGACTTTTTAAAATTAGAAGCGATCTTCATAATAAAAATACTCGTAGTCAACATGAAATTGTTTTACCTAAATGGAGATTAGCTAAGACCAGCAAGTCATTTTTAGTAAATAGCGTACGATTTTATAACAAGCTGCCAAAGGGGGTGACAGAACTTAGCGAGAGAAATTTCAAAACTCATATTAAGCGTGTCCTAACCAAAAAAGCATATTATAAGGTTAGAGACTATGTCGAAGACACGCTTGTCTGGCAATGACTTCTGCACATGTGGCCCCCTGGTAACTAATATTCTGAGTAATTGTCTGTTAACTGCTCCATCTTTTTCCTTTTTTTATATACGACATCAAATTTTTTTTTTTTTGACATACATATTCATACAATATTCCCTAGATTACCATTTTATAGATCCGTAATATAATGTAATTGTCTTATAGAGAATTGTGATTATTTTTCTTTTGTATAGCTTCTTTCAATAATGTGAATGTGAGAACATTGTAGACGCAAATCTTAGATTACTTCCTACCACTTTTACGGTACGATTTCAATATTGACTGGTCTGCACTGTCCTTACATAATGTGATAATACTGTAATATGGAAATATTGTAAAAGAAACAATTATTTTAAAAGAGTAACCATGGAGTTTCTTGCCGGTTCTTCTCCATAGGAAACGACCAATTTGGAACCGTGCACTAGCTTCTGACGTTTTACAAGTGCCCATGTAGGCCTATGTGAAATAAAAAGATTTTGACTTTGACTTTGACTTTGACTTTATAGTTCGATGAAATCTTGGCATATATCAGTCCTAACTAGTCCCGCCAGTCTTACTGATATTCTTTGAAACTCCTACCGTAAGGTACTCTGTCGTTACCTTTTCTAGGTTCTTGAATTCTTATTAACAAATCTAGATATATAGACAAATCACCAAAATAAAATTTATTTTCTTTTAACAAAAGCTGAACCAGTAAACCTGCTTAATTCACTAATTAACTTACCAAGGTTCACGACCATAACGACACCATCAATCTTAACGCAACTAAATCAACTTGAGAGCAATCATGAGCGCTTCAGGGAGTTGGGGAAATCTCAATTTGATTAACGCCGAAGAATCCATCCACAGTTGATAGAAAGAATTACTCGAGATTGTTTACCGTAACTCCATTTTAAGCAGGTGTTAATAAAATAAGAATATTCAACTAAAGTTAATTTATTAAGACTTATTTTAAGCAATTGCCGCCATCTTTATTTTTAGTCTGATTAATGCCGCAATTGCCATAATTATATTGATTGCGTGAATGAAGCCATTGTTGTCTTTTTTTTCGGTGCCAATAACTATTAAATATTATTATGAAAGCTATGAATTTTGCAGCAGGTTTTCGGTTTTATAACCTTCATAACAGTATTATTCGAATAACTTAAATTAGATGTAGATAACTGGGCTGGTAACTGGGGAGGTAACTGGGCTGAAAATGTGATTTTAAAATAAAGCACACCCCTCCTCAATTTGTTACAAAATAATTTGAAGCTAGTTTCGACATAAGTAAGTAATAAGCCATTAAATAAAAAAACTATAAATAAAAAACAAAGAAACTACATGTTACGTAGTCCTGTGAGGTTTGAACCTCAGCTTAGATTAATCGTGCGGAGAACATCGATTGGGGAGGACGTCAAGGGACATCGACGTAACGTTATTGATTCATTATTTAAGGAAAAAATAAAAGTAGACTCACAGGAATGTGCCTTGGGCAACCAATGCAGATCGGGTGATATTATCAAATAAATTGAAAAATAAAAATTATCATTTTATGGCCTGAAATAGATATTTACACTAATATAATAATGAGGTAAAGTTTGTTTTTTTGTTTCTTTGTTTGTAGGAGATAATCTCTGGAACTACTGGTCCAATTGGAAAAAATTTAGCAACAATAGAAAGCTGCTTTACCACTGAGTGACATAGGCTATATTTTATGTACGCGGGCGAAGCCGCTGACAAAAGCTAGTATTTTATATAGCCTGAAAGGAAATGAGCAAAATTATCCTATTAACTATCACTTTTTACATTATTTCCATCCCTGGGTCACTTCTTACTAATTCCTAAGGAAGACATTTAACTCGTCACGTTACATCGATCGTTTGGTCTAACGCGACTACGTCGTGCGGTTTTAGTGTACCAATATTTAGTTTTACGAGCCCACCGCTTGATGGGCAAATGGCAGATATGTCCAACTTAGTACCACTTAAGCTTTGAAACTCGTCATCAATCTATATCCCAAATGCGATACAACAGTTCAACACCACTAAATAGAGATCATTAAATTAAAATTAAGTTTCAATTCTCAGCCAAGACTAAGCATCTCATAGTCTAAGGTCGGCCTTCCCGACTCGCGTCGAGGATGATTTAAAAGCTTGTTGCTACATCTAAAGCAATCATATCTGTTGTTTGATGCAAAAATAATGCGTAAAAAGAGAAATAACACCTGAAAACTCTGTTGGCATTCGGTAATTCTACAATTTATTTTTGAAAAAAACTGGCATCATTTAGAATCTTGATTAAATACGCTAGGCTTCTATAGAAGTACTTTTTTATATTTTTATTATAGAAGTACATTATGGACAGTCAAAGTTCAGGTAAAAAAGATTTTCAGAGGTTCACTATTATGGACAGTCAAATATCAGGTAAAAAAGATTTTCAGAGGTTCACTTCACTGGACTATTCTTACACAAAAAAAAAACTTTTGAAGTTCGTGTTTCTACAATAGTTAGTAGTAGTAGTTAAACACCTACTTCCGAAATTAAAGTTATTTTGCAATTATTTTACAGTCGGTTTTATTAATTATGAAAAGTTTTTTTATTTCACACTGTTTAGCTGTAGTACCCGTCAGCCAAATTTAAAAGATACCTTCCGATACCATCACTCAATAAAAAAAAAACAATTCCGAAATCGGTAAATTTTATTTTGTCGTTTGGAATACCAAAATCTTCTCCTAAATGTGGTAAATATTCTTCCGAAAACCGCATCAGAATCAGTTCAGCCTAATGTGGACAAACATACCTCCTTTTTCAAATCGGTTAAAAACGTTAATATTGCGTCTTCTAAATATTTTTCATCAGAAAACGAAGAGTAAGAATTCTTATCAACTAAATGCCAGTTCACACCGCTACTTTGATAACAAGGATACAATTAAATTCATGTAGGTATACCAGTACCGGTACACCATTGCTATCGATACTTAATGAGGCTGAATATGAAGATCATGAATCTGAAAATGTGCCACTAAAATATCTTTAGTTCATTAAGCCCCAAGAGGACACCGGTGCACGCCGTCCGGTTGTCTGGTAACAGTCCGGACAAGCCAGTCGTCGACGGCGCGTCCTGTACCCGCGTGCCTAAAGGAGCTGTCAACAAATGGAGAGGCCCAACTGCAGGACCGAAACCTACTAGGGCCCCAGTCTGGTTTCCTCGGCATGAAGGGTAAGAAGGAATTGGGTAACTCGTTTAGTCAGTAAGTATCTGACACTGTTTCCCGGTCCACCCAAGAGCAGGATTTGTCATAAAAAGGACACCGGTGTCCGTACACCTATAGTCTTTTAATTATGTCTTTAATTACGGTTTTCGAAAGGTTAATGACCCATAAATGTGTGATTTGATTATCATGTGTGTACCTATTGAAAGTGGAAGCACGTTACAAATCTTCGGGAGAGCAGGTAATAATAATATTGGTTCACGTATCTCCGAGGACAAGCGTGATCGGTTTACGTGACAACAGCCGCTGTCACGCTATACAAATACTGTAACGAGCGGATTATTGTTATTGGTAGAAGATATGTATCTTGTATTGCAGAAGGTTCATTCTCAATGGGGTCGAAACCTGGCAAATAACATTCTGAATTTTCCAATTTATAAGTACCTACTTTTCTTTATGTTTGTTTAGGACATAACTGGGGCCCTAGACAAGTGGCAACCACTCCGTGTCGAATCCATTTCTAAGTTCGATTTCGCCTTAACGATGTCGACCACAAAATGGTAGACAAAGTGACATCGACTAACATATCGATAAGTCGAAGTGTTGATTCAATAAATAACAACTTCTCAATAAATTCTTCTCAATCTTCTTCAATTGCTGTCTAACAATTAGCGAATCGAAAACGTTTGACCACGTGACTTTTCGAAGGCATATGTCAGTTCCATACATTTCGGAGTTTCGAATTTCGTTATCGTTAGTGAGAATGTGACTTTGTCTAAGCCCCCTGACACTCTTGCCTTTCATAAAAGATTTTGGTCCTTATGTCATTCGTAAATTTTTGAAAGTCGATACAGGTAATCAAATGCTTAGAACGTTACACCATTAGTTTATCAGTTTTTCCGACCACCGTTGGCGCGGGTTTGCGGGTGGCGAGCAATGAGTAGCTCGCCGTCCGGGCGTCAAGCCAACTGGGGCTAAAGCTCTGGCCCTGATATATTAGGCAACGTAGAAACAGAGTGGGTTATTTAGTCAGTAAGGACACTGTTCCCTGCTGCGCCCAAGGGCGGGATTCGTCATTGGATGATTTTTTAAAAAACAATCAGTTTATCTAAGGAGCCCCTGTTATTTAGCCGCATCCGTTTGTATTGGAAGCCGACTTCAAGCTAGTTAGGTCAAAGGTATGAACATGATTTTGATCCTTCTTTTCAAATACAAGGTTTTATCAATTGTTAGTACACTTAATTGGTGCCCCAACGTGTGTTTCATTTATTTACTATACTTATTTAACGGTTTCTATTATAAACTGCTCGGGCAATCTTCGTCCCGCTTAATAAGGATAATTTTCTTACCGTTTAAACCGTTTCAAACTCATCATCAGCCTTTTTTTTAATGTTCCCACAGCAGGGACACAGGTCTGTCCTCTAGGAGAGGGAATGGGCCGTAATCCACCACGCGGGCCCAGTGCGGGTTGGTGGATGTCACATGTCTTCGAATTTTGGTTCTAGGACATGTCGGTTTCCTCACGATGTTTTCATTCACCGTTTTGAGAGCAGTGGTGATGAGATAAATTACACAAAGTGATGCGCCTGGCTGGGTTCGAACCCACAGCCTACTTACTCGTAAGTCTATTATTATTCGTTTCGAACTATTACGAATATTTGAAGACCAAAATGAACCAAATCGGTCCAGTCATTCTAGAGTTTTATTGAGACTAACGAACAGCTATTCATTTTTATATATGTAAGAAAAGGTTATTATGAAGAAATTACCAGAATATAATCATAAATATAAAACGAACACTCTCGTGACGAAGAATGGTTGTCTATTATTGCAATATTGATGTTGTTGTATTATGTTCCGTACGAAAGGTTTCTAGGGAAATTCGACACAGACTATGTTTGTGTTATCGAACAACAATGTTTGTTGTTTACAGGTTTCATGCATTTCAATAAATAACAGGAGGGCATTGTTTCACAAATTCACACGCTGTGGAAAACAAAGGTCGATTCGGACAAAACAGGTGTGTAGTTACATTGCTATGTACAGTTCTGCCTCACTAAATAAGAACCCAGTGAGGAAAGGTTTTGGAAAATTTGGTTACCTCCCTATAGATACTTATAACGAGCTTTGTTCAGTCATTAAATTCTAAAAAAAAAGTACTAATAACCTCCTTACTGCACCTTTAATTAGCACGGCAGAAAGTAAGAAGAAAGTAAGTAATGCAGAAAACTTGTAAGCCATTATTGATTGAGGAGGTTGAGAGGGAGGGGAAGTAAAGAGTTACAAAGACACTGCAACGCCACGTTTAAAGTAAAATGGCAGAAAACCATAGGTTTTAATAATATTCTCCCTGGCCGCATATCAACCTCCAAAGCCAATCACAAAGAATAACTCACTTAGCTATTTATTCAATTATGCAGGAAATACATTCTCACGTTCTTATTCTCGGTTCCTATATGCGTAGGTAAGTATATATAAACAGAATCACGATTATGTAAAGCTATTGTTATAATGGCACAAATCGTCAATTTCAATCATTTGTTCAGTGTCTGGGTGTAATTAAATATCTAAATATTATAGCCTATGTCACTCAGGAATAAAGCAGTTTTTTATTGTTGCTAATTTTTTTCCAATCGGACCAGTAGTTCCAGAGATTACCTCCTACAAACAAAAAAACAAACTTTACCTCTTTATTATATTATTAGTGTTAATGTAGATAATAATATGTATCTATTTAGAAATATATAAGTATGTTTATCAGTTGTCTAGTGCCCATAACACAAGCTCTGCTTAGCTTGGGACTAGACAATGTTGTGTGATAGTTGTGGAATATAATATAAAAAAAAAAATGTATATTATTTCCAAACTCCGAGCTACTGAGAGACTTCTACGAAACATTAGACTATACAATCTAACTCGGCTATAGCGTTTTGCTAATAGTCTAAACTATTCTCTCCACTAACCCGAGGGCAGAGATAATCATTATAGATAATATGAAAGTTATCCGCGGGCTTGCAGACGACGAGCAATAGTTATCTTGCTTCTGGAGAGGACTGAGTTTTAGTTACCAACGGCGCGTAGTGTTCCACTTAGACCTCAAAGAAACGTCAGCAAAGCCGTAGAGGCACAGCAGAGCCGATGTTTGCCTTAAGGAATTTCAGAAAGATAAAGCGCGATCGTAGGGTGCAAAAGGTCACTAAAGAACAAAGAAGGATTTAGTCAGTAAAAGTCTGACATGACTTACTCTACGCTAGTGCAAAAAAAGACGTGAGAATTACATGACCTGATTCCGCCATATCAATTTTACTATTGGACAACAGGGCATACGTTGCTGGCACCCTTACGTTGTTGAGACTTCTACGGTCCGGACTAAGCGTTTTGCCTCGTCGTTTATTCCGTGTACATCGAAGCTTCCGGTCCTTCAGTTTGCCGGCTGCGATCTTCCCGTCCAAATATAATTTAAGCGTCTTCTAGGCTAGAGTGAATAGGCTCTTAACAAACTAGTGCATCCTCCTCAACCTTACCATCAACGATTGCATCACTGCTAACCATCAGGTGAGATTGCAGTCAAGCAATCATTTTAATTAAAAAAAAAGTTAGGCCATTTTGTTAAATAATTCTATTTATTAGTAATCAGAACACGACACCATCATCTGTAGAACAGATTCCATTATCTGTAGTGATAACATTTATTTGTCAATCCCTAATTACGCGGGATTATATCGACTCTCTGCAGACGTGACGTGAAATTAAATTATTTTCCGTTTGTCGCTACTGGACTGTCCTAATCCAGTTTGTCTGGTTACCTGAAATATTCCGTTTGACGTGCAAATGAAGGATTTTAATTTTAGAAATAGAGAAATCTAAATTGCTTTAAACAATTTTATTTCTTCTTCTTCTTCTTCCTGCCCTTATTCCATATTACAATAAAAGTAAAAGTACAATTATTTTCTTTATAATAAGCTAAGTGGCAAGAGCGCCTTATGTTAAAGAACAATGATCGCTTCAAGTGTCAGCGCGTTAAGTTGCGAGCGCTTAGTGGCGGAACGAAGGGGGAGGGAAAATTCTCCCTGATTTCCACTTTACAGCATCAAAGCTTCAGTACCGCGGCATCTGTCGTAGTGAGTGGACGTGTGCTCTGTGTCGGTTGTCCTCGTGATCGCGAGTGAAAATACGTTGTCGAGTGTGCGTCAATTATGTGCAAATAGTGAGTGATACACTGGAATGTTCTTTGTTCATCATCAGTAAATATTACTGGAGATTAAAATGTTAGTAAAAACAACCATAATTTATATTAATGTTTTGAAGAAATTAGGTGAAAACATAAAAGTAACAGAGAAAATTTAAGTCACCATTGACTTAATTGTTTACGTACTTAATTGAATATTTAAAAAAACTTAATTAATTTAATAATTCAGCCTCAGGGTACACCTGAAAAAAAATCTTACATAAATATTATTCAGTATAAAATGTCTGTATGTAAAATCTGGCAATTCTCACTCATGTTTCTCGTACCTACTATATATTGCAACTCGTAAAAGAAAATAATAAAATATAGGCTAAACCAAATGTTTTATTATTGTGTGAAATACAGTTAAGTTCTATAAATTTACTATATATATATATATATATCTTTTTTTCTGTAATATTATAATTTAGATAATTTTGAAATAACATGGTAAACAATTATTTTGTATACAGTGAAACGATAAGAACGAATCAATAAGGGTTTATCTACGTAATGCAAATTTTAGTTGAAACACGCTCATTATTTTGAGTGAGTAGGCGCTTAATCAACTAGTGCACCTCACCATCAACGATTGCATCACTGCTTAGGCACTATCAAGTGGGATTGTAGTCAAGCACAACTTTATATCAGTAAAAAAATAAAAAGTAAATAATTTGGATTTATTACAAGAAACGAAAACACATTGCTAGGAATAATGTTTATTCCAAGAAACTTGTTCATTTGTGCATTCTATTGAATTGCATATAATTTGAAACATAGAAAAACCTTGAATTAAATATTCATCTAGAATACGTCAGTCACGTTGTACCTACAGGTACAAATACCGTTATGCATTTGTTTTCAAAATCCCAGTTGTACAAACAAATACATCTGCAATGGACATTGTTTACCATCAACATTCACTGCATATTAATAGAACGCAAACCTTGACAATGCATGTAGTTTAAATGTATTAACAGCCCTGAACACAAACACATGTCCCAAGTTGGCACGAGTACAATGCTTGTTCCGTTAGCTCGCTTATGTGATTGTTCCGAACAGAGCAATCGTGTGACTTAGACAAAGCCATGTTACTGAAGATGTGATACTTTCGTATTACAAGTTATTGAATGATGTTAATAATGTTATACAGTTGTTGAATGCCATTATCGTAATCTAGGTAGGTTAGTAAGCGGAGTTGTACTCATAAATCTACAAATAGTATACATGTACCTGAGGTTTTATCTACACATTTTCTTTAAATAACTAGAACAGTTTAGATGAACTTGTTAGACTGTTTGTCGATGTTTCAAGTTGGTTAATATGAAATGTGGAAAAATTGAACGGAAAACCTTACGGTTTTCTGTTCAATTTTTTACATTTTTTTTTTTACAATACCTGTACATTTTTCTTTTTAATATTCAATAGAACATTCTAACCTGTCAATATAAGGGTTAGCTGTCAAATACAATAACCTTTGACGGTACGTGTCGGATAGTAAATAATAAATAAGGTGTAACCGTGGAAAACCTTTCTTAAGTGGTCTTCTATGTTAGGCACTCCAATAGAAGTGACGATGTTCAGTTTTTTTTTATCTACTTATTTGAAATTCTGTTTGTAGTGGGATTAACAAAATGTAATTGCAAAACCTTAATTGACGTGAACTCTATGCCAAATGCTGCTCAAACTACGTGACAATACTATTATTAAATATAATAGGGCTCACTGCATACTTATACGAAACATAAACATAATCAGTCTTATATTTTTCTCACCGTTGCGACTCAGACCCCCACTCTGGGAAAAGTAATTGGCCATAATTTCCATGCAAACCCCGTGCGGATTTTTGGATGTCATTATTTTGTTTTTTTTTTTTTTGGTAATAATATGTTAGTTGCTTACGATATGGAAAGCATCGTGCACCATATTGAAAGAAGTAGTTGTGAAATAAATGACACAAAGTAATTTGCCTTATTGGGAATGATAATATCCGACGGATCTTGGCGAGTCTAAAGTTAAGTCTAAGTCTTTTTAGCGCTTGAAAACTCGTAAAAAAATGAATGTTTTAAACAAATAAATGCAATTGCAGTTCTTATTGCTGTTAAACACTATTATTGGTATTTAATTTTGACATTACAATCGAGATTCCGCTAAACCCTTAAAAAAATCTGGCGTCATGTTAGCCGCTGTATTGTCTTTTACGTAACTTATACAATCCTCTAGTCTTGTTTGAAACTGTTCGTTCCAGGTGACATACATTGTGTACATATAATATGTATTGATAGGTACAGTGTACACCTGCATTAATAGACATGTGAACAGAAAAAAACAGAGTACCAGCTGTAAATGAACTCTGAAACAATTTTAAGGGAAGAGCCGTTTCTTACTAGTATTTTGTTAAGGTTTAGTGCAAGTACAAAAAAAAAACACTTTTATAGTGTTTACTTATTCCCAAGAGTGTGCCTATTTCATTATTGGGAAAAGAGTGTAAGTGTAACGGCTCGTCTTCACACTCACACGCTTAGAAATATAACCAATACGAAAGCGATTCCAAGGGATTAATAAACTAATCCATTGGAAACGACTTGGGGTTTATTTTACCGACCCAACTTGATTTTAAGTTAAACTGGTTTTAGTACTAGGGATAGAGTAGTGGTGTACGTTGTCTACACTAATATAATAAAGAGGTAAAGTTTGTTTTTTTGTTTGTAGGAGGTAATCTCTGGAACTACTGGTCCGATTGAAGAAATTTTAGCAATAATAGAAAGCTGCTTTACTCCTGAGTGACATAGGCTATATTTTATGTACGCGGGCGAAGCCGCTGACAAAAGCTAGTATGAAATAATGCTAAAGGAATCAACAAACTAAAATATTTTAAAAGAAAGGAATAAGTAGTAAGTTGAGAGCAGTGGTGGCCGAATGGTAACGACCCCGACTTACAAGCTGTAGGTCACGGGTTATGCCAGCCAGGCATTACTTTGTCTAATTTATTTCATCACCACTGCTCTCAAAACGGTGAAGGAAAACATTGTGAGGAAACCGGCATGTCCTAGAACCAAAAATTCGAAGATATGTGACATCCACCAATCCGCACTGAGCCTATAAGTAACATATTGAACAAAGTTGCACTATACAAAGACTCGATGAAGAAATAGCACACTAGCTGTTTACTTGTTAACTAATATTAGATGATCCTTCTCTTGTTGATTCTGTTACATAAAGCAGACGCTAGAAGTCCTTGTCCAATAATTCCTGGTGCCAACCGAATTATTGTTCAATTAGTCGAACAAGGCTATTAATTACGCTTGTATTGCTAGTTAGGCTCCTTTCGAGTAATGTATTTTTGTTGTTTGTTTTGAAATAGATTATCGTGTTGTTTTAAATGGCTATATAAAATGAGTTGACTGAATCTGTCTGGTGGACTACTGCCCTTTAATTACCAGGCTATCATATATATTCAAACCGCGCGAAAAACTTTGATTGTGCAATGTAGGATTTCGAATTTTCGTAGTTCTTATGTGGCGTCATAGATGTCGCTACATGTCCTATGTATAAGGGCCAATGTACATATTTAAAGTTGTTGCAACACATATTTTCGTTATTCTAGCTAAATTGCTTTATTTGTTTGTTTAATGTTTTCTTAATCATCTAATCTAAAAATTCTATATTTTTTATTTAAGTATTATATAATTAAAAAAACATTAACTGTTAAAAAGTAGTCAATATTGGCCTTTATAAATAGGGCACATCGATATACAATAAATGATTCTTTCGCAACATCTCATGCAATTCAACGTTCTTCATAATTAATTTACTAACTGTGAGTCGTTTTGTTTCTATTTTCACTTTGGTTGTAGAAATGTACAGTTTGCTATAAGTAAAATTAAACTTCTAAGTAATAATATTGCTTGTTATCTTAAAAATAAGCAAATACCTACTTATACTACCCACTACCTTGTTATATTCTGAAAATCACAGCGGCTTGTCCCAAATTTTAAGAGATTGTATATCTTGACAAGGAAAATGAGGCGTTTCCTTGAATTCCCCATTCTTATACAAAAAACCTTGTTAACGATATTACTTCTATTATATTTCTCATCAAAAGTTAAGGAAGTATTTCGACCCAGTTTTCAAAAAACTTTAACATTTGTTTACTCAGGGATTTAGACTTATAACTATTGTTATTAATACTGATAATACATTCATCTTAATTGTGATTATAAATATACAAGGTGTCATTAACATGATAACGCAAACGAATACCATAGATTATATATATATATATATATTATATTTATTTATCAATTCATATACACACACTATATAGTACGAGAAAAAATACATAAAACAGGAGAATAAGTACGTAGGTGATGCTTATTTCTTTAGAAATCTCTTCCAGCATACCTGCGAAAGGAGAATTGGAAAAAAAGAGAAGTAGACGTGTGTAGACGTGAAAGGAAATGATATAGATATATATATATATATATATATATATATATATATATATATATATATTTACTAAAATATTATAGTCATTTCTGTTTGTCTATAAAGTGTAATTTGCTAAAAAATTTGAAGATGAAAACAAAACATACTAAACTATAAGAACAAAGTAAAAAGTCCGCATAATTATATAACCTCTGTTTTATTCTTTTTTAGGGTTCCGTAGCCAAAATGGCAAAAACGGAACCCTTATAGTTTCGTCATGTCCGTCTGTCCGTCTGTCCGTCTGTCACAGCCGATTTACTCGGAAACTATAAGTACTACAGTGATGAAATTTGATGGGAATATGTGTTGTATGAACCGCTACAAAATTATGACACTAAATAGTAAAAAAAAGAATTGGGGGTGGGGCCCCCCATACATGTAACTGAGGGATGAAAATTTTTTTTTCGATGTACATACCCGTGTGGGGTATCAATGGAAAGGTCTTTTAAAATGATATAAAGTTTTCTAAAAAACATTTTTCTTAAAGTGAACGGTTTTTGAGATATCAGCTCTCAAAGTCGTAAAAAGTATGTCCCCCCCCCTCTATTTTTATAACTACGGGGTATAAAATTCTAAAAAAAATAGAGGTGATGCATGCTAATTAACTCTTTCAACGATTTTTGGTTTGATCAAAGTATCTCTTATAGTTTTTGAGATAGGTTGATTTAACTGTAATTTTGGTTAAGTTATTGTGCTTACACTGAAAACGATGGCTGAACCAACTTTAGGCTCCATTCACCAGGTGTATAAATTGACATAATAAGTTTATTATATTTGCTGCTACGGAACCCTTTGTGCGCGAGCCCGACTCGCACTTGGCCGGTTTTTTTTTAATAAAAAATGGTTTACGTGAATACCTTTCAATATGGTTTTGTCTGAAGATTGCGTTCCAGTGTTTATATATTTCAAACTATAACGAAAATAGTAATGAGGCTAGTTCGGTAGCTATTTATAATCTAAGTCTATTAATGTAATTTACTGTTATAGCCCATTACAACGTCAGCGACAAGTTCGTAAATCTGTACAAATGCAACTCATATTTCAGAGCGTGTTCATGTTATTTCTCCCTTGTTGAAAGACTCAGAAAATATAAAGCTGACAGCGGTTAAGCTTTAAGTTATTTTATAATTATGTTAGGTTTAATGTTTTAATTTTTTTCTTTCAAATATATGAAATAAAATCAACAATGATCTGATTAAGCTCTCACAGTTTATGATGTTGATAATAATATTTCCATCTGGCTGATTTCGGTGAAAGTGATTGTATTCCTTGGCTCCTTATAGCAACTGTGAGTTCAGATATGGTGCTCTGTTATGGTCCCCCATATGACTTGCATATCAAACTTTGAGCGTCAAAACACCATCCCCTTGACACCCAAGCGAGCGCCGGCGCTCGCGCTCATGATTTCGCGAAACGCGCCGTTGTCAAATTTTCAAAAATATAATGTACAATATTTGATTTTTTTTTTTGTAGGGTATTTTGATATTTATCCAAGAACGTAAAAAAAAAGTTTTTATAGATAAATAACTTTCCGTCAATACCCGCGAACGCGTTCGCTATAGTACCCGCGAACGCCGGCGTTCGCTGTATGTAACGTTATGATAAACTCTCACATTTAAAATAATCACGTCGCGTGTCCCTTGAAGATAATTGGATTAGTAAGCATGCAAATAACAGATAAGCCACGGAATTACAAACACACAAACTGCTTAACTACGTAAAGCAAAAAGGTCTGTTTAAGTTCGCGATCTTTTTCTGACGGAAAAGAAAGAGTTCGTCAAATCAATATTGTCGCATCCAATTGTTAGTAGCTCCATGGCTCACATACACGTTTGTGTATGCAGTCAACACACAGACACCCCCAGACAGCTGTACGTTTGTACAGCTGTGATTTGTTCACAGAATTTAAGACTGCATAAATATTAGATAGCTAAGCCGCTTTTGTTGAGGTTGGCGTAGAGATTTCAAAATTGGTAAAGCTCAGAATTGAAAATAGCGTTCATTTTGGTATCTGATATTCTAAAGACAATATTAAATTCTATATTTCTATCATATTGTTTCAGTAAAATGACGCAACAGCGTTTTAATATCACTGAAATTAGAACCCTTTTCATTGAAGCCAGAATTTGTATTTTATAGGATTATCATTATTGATCTATTTGCGTTTTCAAATTCAGCCAATTTTGTTTGGTAAGCAATATATATTAATTAATTAGAGCAAAACCTAGAATTTTGTTATTTGCCACGTTAACCAATGCGTGCATAATAAAATTTAAACCATTACTTTAGTTTAGCATGTACTAAATATGAATGTTCATTTTATGTATGCTTCTGCCTGCTAATTTGTTCGTTAGGCGTCGTTGCATACCAATACGGAGTGAAATTTGGAAAATATTTTTTAACGATATAAATAAAACTTTGCACACATTTTTACGCTGCTAGTCTCGATAGTTTCGGCTGATGTTAGTTTATCTTTTATATCTATGAATTTCAAACAGAGTCAGGTTGTTCCCAAATAAATTGAATTTGATTTCGATTAAAAAGATTCTCAGACAGGATGTAATAGACAACAAAGCTATAAGTTTTGTATAAAAGCATTCGTCTACTAAAGCAAAAATGTATTTCCAATATTTTTCCAGTTTGCAATGTACGTGGTAACCTGAAGCCATTTGACCTCGACGTCTATAAAAGAAGTTAGGACGCCTCTATTGTCTCGAGTCGCTGCGAAATAATTTTCTTGGAACATTTTCACACGACCTACTGAAGGTTATCAACAACTTGGCAACGCAAACTTATGGGGGTGGCAATAAATTAATAAGGCTAGACTTCACTAACTTGACCTTGATCGATAAATTGTCTCCTGCTGGGGACGTAGATGAAATATTTGAAGTAATGTTGTGCTAATAATAGGTATTTATAACAAACAAATACGATATTTCTAAGACAACAGTTAAAACAACTAAACAAAAACTAAATGTAGTAAAAAGCATTGTTAAAATTGTATTTTATAAAGACATAACAGCATAGTATTTAGAAACTTTTTTTAGTATTATAACCCAACTCAAGCTAAATAACATTTTATTTTACCCTTTATCTTTAAAGCTATTACACTGAAAATGGCATTCAGTTTCATATAGTATATATATAGTCATGCAGTAATTAAATAAAGTTACAAATTAAAACATTATTGATTTTGTTAGTCCTAAAACAATGATGAATGATGAGTACAATAATATTGATATAACAAGATAATACAGAGAGCCCTATTTTTAGCCAGTAAAATTTCAATACTATGAAATGAGCCCGGACAGAAAAAAAACATTTTAATTAATTCGATAACACAAATAAGTAAATTGTGGTAATGAACCATGCAGTAAAAAATAAATGAATCATAAAGGCAATGAATTTAACCTGTCCCATTAAATAGTTTGATATTTACACGTGTAAGACCTGTACTTACTCATTTTATGGACATATAACATTTCGTAGTATAGAGTAGTATGATCGTAAATAGTCGAGTTTATTTTATGAGTTATTCACAAGGTTCTTCAGAACATAAACCCGCAGCGGTCAGTGCACTCAGTGTAATTGTTGCATACACGTGTTGCATTATTGTTTATAAACTTTACAACTATTTTAACCTTGAACAAAGTATTCGTAGGTATAGTCACAGTTACATGTCGACTAGCATCAGACATTATTATATGCTAGTTTCCCATTTTTAGGGTTCTTCTAATGCGATTCTATTACTGAGCTTCTGCTGTCTGTCTATCCGTCTATGTGACAACAGCTGGTGTCTTTTAACCGTAATAGGTATGAAGTTGAAATCGCAAAATATGTATTAGGTCCTCAACCTTTCAGGCCCCAATCGAAACCTTCTGTAGCCGAGGGTTGGTGCGAAAGTGTTACCGGGACTCTGGGAATAAGACAAGGGAAGAACGGGGTAGGTTGTTTAGTCAGTAAGAGTCTGACACTGTTTCCCGCTCCGCCCAAGGGCGGGATTTGTCATTGGATGATTTATACCTACCATAAACCAAAAAGTTGTCCAAATTTCGAAAAAAAAATAGTAATCTGTTGGAGCATGGTTCGGAAAGAAAGTACGATGGATATCTTAGACATTCCAATTGAAACTCTTTTAATTTGGTAACTATTTGTTGTGCAGGATCTAGCGTTGTAATGAAGCAGCAGTAGCCTACGGCGATTGAACAGCTTTGGTTATTTAGCAGCTAGCTTTTCCAACATGGTTTGCAATCGCTGACAATACATATCTGACGTAACCATCTGGTCAGATTTAAGAAAGCAAAAAGCACTAGTCTACCAATCGCTCATAAGTAACTTTTTTTTTGAAAAACCCATCGTGTGCGAGTTTAGATTCGCACTTGGTTAGTGTTTTGCATTGCTAAAGGAATCGCAATTTAGTTGGCTACGAATTATTATTATATAATTACGTGAAAAATCAATTCAAAAAACAGCGATGTTATTCATATTAAAATTACAACAATATCTGAAGTTTTTCACTCAATTTCACAACTCATTAAAGTCTGTACGGAGTAACTACAAACTACAACAATTAAGTTATCTTCACTGCGGTGCCTTCTCATCAGGTTGTGTCGTGTTGCGGAGAGTTTGTTGCCTACGGCAGTGTTTCCTCTCAGAATATTACCGGTAAGGGTTTTTTTTATGGTGTGCAAAAATCATCCAATGACGAATACCGTTCTTGGGCGGAGCAGGAAACAGTATCAGACTCTTACTGACTAAACACCCACCCCGTTCCTTTTTTGCCCTTCGCACTGGGGCCAAGCCTTCCTTTCAGAAAGAGACCCTGGTCCCCAGTAGGTTTCAACCCTTTTACAGAGTCCCTACGGCCGGCAAGGGTAACATATCACAGGAAGTAACAGTCAGTCAAAGGTCTTTTCACGGACTGTTCTCTCATCTGAAGCTAGATTTTTAAATTTTGTGTCCTAGGAAGTTGTGTATATAACACACGTTGAAAAAGTTTACACGCATTGTTCATGGCCTACAGTTAGGGGATTCAATTCTTATCTTGCGTAAGTGTGTGTTGGTGAGTGTTTGTCTTGTGTTTGTGATTGCACTCACGATAAAAGAGTAGATCCTGGTTTGGGGTAACATTGTTTTTCGTTTTCTTTCTTTTTTTAAAATAGGAAAGAAAATAATGTCTTCTAACATATTTACGAGTTTTTATTACCAGAAATGTTTTGGTTCAGATGACAGCATAATGATGTCACTGGCGATAAATCCTTTAACATCCTTCTAAGCTTTTGGGATTTCTTGTAGTATTTATATGTGCGTCTGTTTGTGTATTATTTGGGCAGTTTATCAATTGAATGATATTCGTAAACTTAATGGCTAAAACAATACCTACGTACTATTGATATCTTGATTGTACCCTATCATCACAATATAGAGAAGAATGGTTTGTAGTCGTTTATTTCCTAGAACTTTGTGTCAGATTATGAAACAATAGATGTATGTAGTATTCCTATAATTCTGGTCCAATGAATATCTTTATACCATTGTACAATTATTATAAAATGAATTATAGATTACAATAGTCTGAAAATATTTATATAATAAACATAAGGCATTACTTAGGATCATCACACTTCGAAAAAATATCAAATAACTCCTAGCCAGAGCAAAAGAGTGTCAGATTTTTACTGACTAACCCACAAGTGTTCCTTTAGTTATACTTTGCGATTCAAGGCTATGATCGTTTTTTCAATAACAGTCGGAAACCTGGTTCGCATATTTGTTTAAACTGTGCATCGAGGCAGAAAATTATGTATGTGCATCTTACCGTGAATATGTTTATGAGAAATAGGCGATGAAAAAAACCTTTACGTTGTTTTTCAACAAAGCGTTATTATAATAACGCAAGATGGCGTAAACAAGATGGAAACTGTAATGTGTTATTACCCACATTTATAAATCATCATACAGGACCCACTATTAATAAGATGTCACAGTATGTATCAGTTCAGTTTGCATTATACGCTTGCTAAAGAACGACGCTTTCATTTACCTACCTGAGTACAGACATAACATCATAACGTGTAGCAGTATTTTATCCATATTTCCAAACTGTATATTATAAATGCGATAGTTTGTATAGGTCTGACTGTCTGTTATCTTTTCACGCTTTTCAGAATTTGACTGAATATCGACAGTCGCGAAAAAAGTCTATTTTATCCCAGGATGTGCCTTGGGAAATATTATCAACTGTCACGCAGGCAAAGCAGCTTACAGAAGCTAGTCGACAGTTGTAGTAGCAGTTAGTGCAGAAGTAATCACTTATGTACCAATATCACTACGTATCGATTCTAGATCGATTTTCCATATTAGTAGTAAACGAAAACCGCACTGCTATTAAACGGTTTTTCGTTTACAAAACAAATACAAGTGGAATACCCATTCGATTCTTCATTATGATCTGGTTTCTAGAATCGTATCTCACCTAATATATGGCGGCCAGTTCCCACTTCCCTGGAAGACGGGAAAACTGGTCCTCGTCGCGAAGCCGGGGCGCCCTGCGGACTCTCCGTCCGCGTATCGGCCCATTGTGCTGCTTGACGAGGTGGGCAAGCTCTTTGAAAGAGTCATTGCAGACCGCCTCGTCAGGCACCTAACACTGAAGGGGCCCGATCTCGCGGACGACCAGTTCGGGTTTCGCAGGAGGCGCTCCACGGTGGACGCCATCATGCGCGTGCGAGCCCTCACGACGGGGGATGCGGTGTCCCGGGGCAGGTGTGTCTTGGCGGTGTCATTGGACATCGCCAACGCCTTTAATTCCCTGCCCTGGAGTTGCATTAGGACGGCACTCCGGTATCACCGGGTGCCCGACTACCTCTGTCGTACAATCGAGGCCTACCTGTCCGACAGGTACATAGTCTACCCCGGTCACCAAGGAGATTGGAAACGGCGAGAGATGTCGTGCGGTGTCCCACAGGGATCGGTACTAGGACCGCCCTTGTGGAACATCGGGTACGACTACGTGCTGCGCGCCGACCTCCCCGTAGGGGTCAGCGTGGTCTGCTACGCAGACGACACGCTGGTCCTAGCGCAGGGAAGGTCGTACCAGGCGGCGGTCGAACTAGCGACACGTGGGGTTGCGACAGTCGTTGAGAGGATCCAGCAGTTGGGACTCAAGGTGGCACTGCACAAGTCCGAGGCCATGTGCTTTCACGGCCCTCGGAACGCGCCACCAACGGGTTCCCAACTAACGGTAGAAGGAGTTCACATCGGCGTCGGGTCGACGATGAAGTACCTAGGACTTGTCCTCGACAGCCGGTGGAATTTCGAGGAGCACTTCCGACGTCTGGCCCCCAAACTCAATCGGACGGGGGCTGCTCTCAAGCGGCTCCTGCCGAACCTTGGGGGTCCAGACGCCTTCTGCCGGAGGCTCTACGCCGGCATCGTCCGGTCCATGGCCCTTTATGGGGCACCAGTGTGGGCGCCGACGCTGCGTAAACGCCCGGCGGCCCAGCTGAACGCCTGCCAGAGGGTCATGGCCATCCGGATGGTGCGGGGATACCGCACGGTGTCCCGAGAGGCGGCGAGCCTCCTTGCTGGCCTACCACCATGGGATCTGGAGGCAACAGTCCTTGCACGCATGCACGACCAGCGCGTGGAGGTGCAACGCCGGGGCGAAGATCCGCTGCCCGAACATGTCGAGGCGTGGCGGAAGGAGCTCCGGCGAGATCTCATGGTGAAGTGGAAACAGCGACTGTCGCAACCCAGCGCTGGGCACACCGTAATCTCAGCGGTAGTGCCCCTCTTTGAGGCGTGGCTGGATAGACCTCACGGCGTCCTCACCTTCCGCATGACGCAGGTTCTCACCGGACATGGGAAGTTCGGGAGATTCCTGCACCGGATTCGTGCGGAGGAGACGTCCGGGTGTCGCCACTGTGAGGCGAGCCCGGAGGACACGGTGGAGCACACGGTGGAGGTGTGCCCTGCTTGGGAAGAGCATCGCCGTGTCCTCGTGGGGGTGATCGGCGGCGGCGACCTCTCGCGCCGGGCCCTGGTTCAGGCCATGGTCCACAGCGAAGAGGAATGGCAGGCGGTCGCCTCCTTCTGCGAAGCAGTAATGCTCGTAAAGGAGGAGGCCGACCGCATAAGGCAAAGGCAACGGCGTACTCGCCGTAGCCGTCGCCGCCGCCGCCGCGATCCTGCCGATATCCGGCCACCGTAGACACTGGCTCGCGGACGGTGAGCAATGGGTAGCTCGCCGTCCGGTCGTCTGTAAGACCGAGTCCTAGTCGTCAACGGCGCGCACCGTTCCCGCGCGCCTCAAGGAGTTGTCAGCAAACTGCAGGGGCCCTTCAGGGTCGAAGCCTCCCGGAGTCTAGAGGGAAGTGGGAAACTGTTACCTCGACTCCAGGAATAGGGCAAGGAAGGTACGGGGTAGGTTTTTTAGTCAGTAAGAGTCTGACACTAGTCTCCCGCTCCACCCAAGAGCGGGTTTCGTCATTGGATGATTTTCACCTACCATAAAAAAAAAAAAAAAAAAAACCTAATATATGGCGACGATGTAGCGTGGTTGTCTAGAAATAACATATCCTCTCTTGAATTAAAGATCCCCAAGATGTAGCTATCAGGAAACGCAGAGCCTAGTAAAAAATTTCACTCATCTGTTTTTGCGAATGGGTAAGATGTCCACCATGTATCAGGGGCTTCTGGTGGTTCAATAATGGAACGGGTTTGACGGAATCAGGTAATATGCAAATCTAACGCACACGCCTCGAAATGCAACCGGAGGAAAAACCGAACAAAGGGCTGCATGGCTTTTCGAAAATAATATCGTGGTGTTCACAAAAAGCAACAGAAGAAACGCTATAGGTATTAGTCATTAATATGATGCTTCCTCTCGTGGAAAAACAAAGCGAAAGAAGTCATTCAAAGATTTCCATTACGAAATTGAATGCGGATATTGAGCCGGTAAACTGTTATAAACTAAACATGATTTCATGAAACGGGTCTCTCAAAACACGTAATGTGGTTTACGTGTTTCAAGCAAAAGATTTCGGATTATTTTAAATAGTTTAGTTCCTCTCGATGTCACAAAGGCCATTGGCATGTGCAAGAAAGGGATGAGATTATGAGTTCCAACAAACAGTCACAACATGTAGCTATCGCCATGAAACTGCGTAACATTTACGATTTGTATGTATGTGGAATTATTTGAGGGTATTGTTTTTAGTTTAAACATATAGGTATATGTTTAGACTAAAAACAATACCCTCACAAAAACCTCTCAATTAACTTTTGTAATATAATCTAAATATAAATTATGAATGATTGAAACTTTTTCAAAGAAACCAATAAATACGTTGCGCGGGTATGTGAGAGTTAATTAATAACCAACCGCATGCAAAACTTCAAAACATGGAGCAGCAGTAAATATTAGGAAACTTCACATTGTATGAATGAACACTACCCCTTTGGGATGGTAGTGTTCAGAATTTCTCCTACTTTGTACTGTGTTGAACAACAGTAAACGGAAGTAGGTACACTAGTTCAACTACAACAGATTACTTTAAACTACATACTCCACTACAACTACACTACAAGCTTCTACAAGCATCGTACGTACGTGTATGGTGTACAGTTCCTGGTCTAGGTGTTATGAGAATGTGAGTTGTATACATGTTTGTGAATGTACCTGCAACACGAGAGCAATTCCTACCGTTGGACAATTTTAACACTAATATTAACAGATCAAAACTATATTTATATAATACTTATATACCTACACCACTAGCTCCTGTCTGCGGTTTCACCCTCTTGAAAGTGGGTTTTTTTCATACAAACTTCATACCCCCTAAGGGGATTACGTCATCGGTCCACCTTGTGGACCTTAGCGGATGCATTTTGAAAAAACCAACCGAACTGAATATTGTTTGTTCGTAAGAAATCTAGAAAGAAAGAATCGCTCATCACAGACACATTTGTCTTGGTCCATAAATTTAAAGGTTATTTCCTTTGTTCGAGACAACCACTGATGTTTAGTTGACTGTTCATCGTTTTCGTGTCGTTATTATATCTACCCGCATTGGGATAGCAAAATAGCGCCGAATGTTCCTTGCAGAAATCATAAGGATGTTGGTTTTGTGCAATTTCCTTTCTGAAAATCAAGATTTTGTTATTTTTTTTAAGGTGTCGTCTAATGACTTCTCGCACACCACGTTGGACAGAAAGGACGAGCTAGAATTTTACTGACAAAAACAACCGTGTGTCCTTCAGTTGCTTTTTGTGATTTAGAACCTCGGGTTTCCTTTTCTAGATAATCCTCGCAATATTTAGACCGACTTAAACACAAACAAATAGCCTACAGTGGATAAGTTTACAGGTATTATAAAACAAAACGTATATATATACACGTAGTGTGCCATGCTTGCCTTTAAGAAATGTCAGCAAAAAATTGGAGCCCAGCTGGACCTGCCTGTTAGTCATAGGAAAATATGAAAGGTATTCTCGTGATACTTAAGTTAGTAAAAGTCTGACACACCTTATTGCTCCACCTTTAGCGGGAGAAGTCGTTAGATTCCCCACTGCAAAAAAGTCGTTCAGAAATGGGCAAACTCAGTCTATTTCAGATGCGTGGATATTATCCTAAAATTTGTTTTTCAGGACGTAGGTAAAATTAATCGCCTGACACTTTTATTGCTTTAGTTTCCCACAAAGATGTTGTAATAGTGTCAGCCGACAGTTAAAATGCTTTTGTTTATCGCTTGGCCTTAATGTCTCCTCAGAGTGTTGTTAATGAACGACCAACTTCAACTAAGGCAGCTTTGTGCTTGTTCACTTCATCTCTTACAAAGCACTCGTTTGTGTAAGATGTACGTGAGAACAACTCTGCTCGACGTTATTATTGAAGCCTGTTTATGTACTCGCTTTATTAGCGTCCGCAGCAGGACCATAATAAATAAATACAGCTTTTTTATTTTTTCCAGAGCTTCATTATATGTACAGTGAAGTGGCGGCCTTTATAAAATACACTTCGAAGTTGGCGTAACACAGTTTTTGTAGGGCGAAACTTTTACTGATTTATAAAATCTTTTGTGCTAGTTTCAGTCACTGCCGCAAATCATTTTAACTTCATTCTGTATGAATTAATGTAACCGAGAGGACTTCTATTTTTGAAAACTGTACATGACATTGACGTCTGACATTTGACATTGACGTAACTAATGTCATTAACATAAGCGTTTTGACAAGTGCGTGAAACTGACGACTCAGTGCCGTCACCTGATACCCGTAAACGTCATTTTAAAAAGCTTTCATTGAAACTAATTGTTGGTTAACAGTTTGCCTTTGAATTTTTGTGTCACAGAGTTCATGACAGTTACCTAAAAGGTTGAGGTAAAATTGATCAAACTTTCACAAAATAACGGTGAAGTCTTATCACATATTGGAAGGGTGCCAAGCTCGCTATATTTGTGGAGATAGTACTATATTAAAACATGAGGTGTAGTTGACCGCGTTTAAATTAGTAGTCTAAACATAGGATGACATTTATGTGAATCAAATTAATTCATTATGTTTGATATATTTATGGTTTAAATTTATATTTCATGACAAATGTCAAACTTCAACCTTTTTGGGGTTCCCGCTATACCCGAAGTATAACCAAAAAAAAAACCCTTTTTAGGGTTCCTTAGCTAAATGGCAAAAAATGGAATCCTTATGGACTCATCATGTCTGTCTGTCTGTCCGTCCGTATTTCGCAGCCATTATTTTCCTAAACTGTAAGAACTAAAATTACTATTGAAACTTGGTTGCTTACCAAGTTATGTATTCTGTGAATTGCATTAAGGTTTCACACAAAAATTGAAAAAAAAGTCTCGCCAGGGCAGGATTCATCATTGGATGATTTTTACCTACCATAAAAAAACTGGCTTCATCTTTTTGTTTCGATATGCGGTCATCACTCGGTCATCCCCCTATAGGCCATCTGGTCTGCTAACAATGTGCTTGACTACCATTTGAGTTTGGCGATTCTTCGGGTCATGTCGGTGACCTTAGTTCTTTTGCGATATCTGCAAGATTGTTGTCAGTAAACCCATCAGATCACGGTTCGGTTAGTAGGTACGCTTTGCGGTGATTGACGTAAAACCTCAACTAATCCACTAACTGAGCTGGTTCTGCAAACTACTTAAGTGGCTTCACTTTTCGTTATTCTAAGAAAAGTTTCTTATCAATACACGTCTTAATGTTAAATTACAAGTACAGTTAGCCCTCGAGGCTTTGTGTAGAGAGAATTTTCCACTTGATAGTCTAAAAACTAAACTAGTTCTGGAAACTATTTGAGCAGCTTCAGCTGTTGTTATTTTAAATAAGATTAGTTCTCTATACATATATTTACTTCATTGTGTAAGTAAACAATACACTGGGTTCGCATAGATTTTATTGAACAAGATTTAACAATAAAATAGGTCTTTATTAAATTCTTGATTATTCAGTCAAAGTTGTTCTCGAGTAAGTCTCAAACTGTTCAAAGCAATACCGTGGGTCTTTAAATAATCTTTACAGACCTAATTTCTACCGTATGAATTGTTTCAGTAGCTTTCAAAAAACCTTTCAAACTTGTTACCTTTTACTGTAAGGAATACATACAAAATAATTGTTTTATTTCGAGACTACTTTTGGAAAGGTTTCCATTCAATTTGGTATCAGTATTTATTATTCTTCGTATGCTAAGACATTCGATATTATACTAATTACAAAACCGTAGGTATTTGAAGTGGTCAAACTTAACCAGACATTCAATGTTCCATAGACTGGAACGATGCCAGATGAGAACGAACTAAGCTCTAACATGAAAATCGGTAATTTACAAAATACTGACTAGCTTGTTTCAATTAATCGATAGAAAATAGAGACGTTTATGAACTCTAACTCGATTTAAAGAAATCAATTAGTACGGAAAAATAAATCAATTTGAAATATACAAAAGTCTCACGATGTTTTCTTTCACCTTTTTGAGAGCCATTGGTGATGAAAGAAAGTAATACGTCTGTTTGGGTTTAAACCCGTGATCTACAACTTGTAAGTCCAAGCCTTTATCACTTAGCTACCACAAAACTGCCATCGATTTAATTTTAAACCTCATGCCGTACAACTTTGAAATGCTTTAAAAAAAAAACAACGTAAAAATCTTTTGCATTTGAACCGAACACTAACATTCCATGAGCCATGCAAACTGAAAATGTTTTTCGCTAGTAACTCGAGAGATACGAAAAGTGAATTTATTTTGAGTCTTTTGGCCTTACCGCGTATGTCGAAAGTCTAAATCAATTAATTTGCTGCAGTCTTCCGGTGGCTAGAATGAATTATATTGTTACAGCTAATTCGTATTGTCCCACTGCCAGGCAAAGGCTTCTCTCTATTATTTTCAACGAATACGATTCCTAGCTTAGAAACGTAAGCTGATGGACATGTGTTTTCTCTATAATTATAATTATGAGCTATGATGCACTGACTTAGTCTTTGACTAACATCCAAAAGTCCAAACTCAAGGTTTGCCACAATGCCATCATATGGAGCGCAGTTATTACTACTGTGTTCAATTTATCAGACATCTTTCGGAACACTACGCTCCAAAACGGAAACTGTTGATGTGGCTCAAAAAACTAACCAACTTAAATAGGAATGGGCAGGTTGTGTCTGCTGTATATTAACTAATAAGTTGTACACATGTGTACATATCATCATCATCCTACCCTTTACGTGTTACTTGGGGTCGGTGCAGCATGTTTTTTTCTTCCACTCTGTCCTGTCACCCGTCACACTATCACTAACTCCCTTTTCTTTCATATCACTCCTCACACAATCCATCCATCTCTTCTTCGGCCTCCCTCTTCTTCGGCCTGTGTACATAGTAATAAACGTATTTGAAAAGAAAGTATTAACCCTAGAAATCCAAATTGAACGCATAAAACATTGATTACAATTTTATGTTCCTCAATAAAACGATTTATCTCCGTGCTATTGGCACTAAGTACTCGATGAAACGGTCACTATAACCATAAGTACAAAGAATGAAAATAAAAGCGGTTCGTTACTTGAGTTCAGGATGCCAACTGCGGCTTCCTCCGGCGCCATGTTGAAGGAAATGGAGGGAAATTGGAAGCCTGCGGTGTCCTAGAGCTTTAATTTTCTCTATATATTCAATGCGGATATTGTAAACATACTCGTGTTAAAATCGTTTTATACGAGAGAGATCTAGAGAGTTGATAAATGAAAATTCTTTGTTGGTTATATAATTTACAAGTTTAATTATTGTTAAGAGCATCGATACCTATCAATAACACTTTCTTAAATTTTCTACTAGTTAACTAAAATTGGAAGACATGGTGACGTCTATGTACCTACTAAATAAAAAACAATATTATAAAATAAATAAAAATGCTGTTACGTTTGTAGCATTTTAACTTTCAGTAGCTAAGTCAAGAGAGCGTCTCAATACACTTCGTGTCGCTATAACTCTTCATTGTGAAAATAATGTTAACAAAAATTTTCATACCACATAAATTCTATGAGAAATAGTGTTAAAAAGCTTCACTGTAATCCTGCATAATTTATTTATAAAAGCTCTTTAAATTAACTGCTGGATAAGTATCGATTCGCTTTCATGAACGGTACAAGTTATGGTTGTGTTGACCATTTTTGTACTAGTGTAATTAAGTTCAGAGCAACAGTTAATTAATAAATAAGGTCTAAATTACTGGTAACCACCAATTAAGTATTTATAAATGTGGTAGATCACATAATTATACAAAAAAACATTACTCGTATCGTATATTACTAATACGTACTCGTACAGTTTGCCGATGTTAGGTTTATAATTATAGTTTATTGTTCGCGATATTTTGATATTTATTAGTTGATTATATATTTTATTTATAGGCATTAGTTGCTTGACAATAAAGAAATAATAATAATGATATGTAGTATTAATATTATTATGTACTCGTATAGTAAAAATATCCACGTATTCGTATATACGAATACTTACATGGCTCCAATATCACATTGAAGTATTTCAATGTAACACTGCAGCCATGTAAATAATTACGTTCCTATTCCGATTCTGTAACACTTTTCTGACACACTTTCTCCGTTGAACGATCACTGATAGAATTATTCACAGTTCAGTAGTTCGCCGTTTGAACTCTTCTCCAATGCGCGGCTCGCTGACATAAATGACCGCTGGTCTATCTCACCGTTTATGACAAGGTACAATAACACACACTCTACTACTCTTTACTCTATCTAGATAAAGTATCTATTGTTTCGTTATTAATTATCAATACAAACATACGACTTCTTTACCGCATTCCATTACGCGTAACTCAAATGATTTCGCTGCAATTGTACGTAATGTAGTTTAATGTAAATCCTTGTTTAAATAAACCAATAGATTGGTTTCCATTTATTCGAATACCCTCCGAATTAATATTAATAGTATTCTCCCACACATTTGCTTTTAATTGATTTGGTGATTTGTTTGGATAAGTGGAACAAGATCCTCTCAATATGAGTTATTAACTCAGCTCTGACCATCGTATAAATTGGAATAAGGCAAACTATAACAAGCCTTAATTTTAAACATGATTAAAGAATACTGTTCTTTATAGGAACGATTTCTCATTTGTTTTTTAAATCTTGGAAACTTGGTGTACAGATTCTGCCACTGTATCTAAATATTAGTAATTGGATGTTTTTTTTTATCTTAGAACTAAATGTACCTCTTATTTATTTTTTGAAACACGATAAATCTTACATTTTTTTATAGATAAATACCTGGAATCTAATAATTTGTTTCTGGGTCGGTCTGTAGTTGAGCGACTCGGAAAGAAATTCGTTCGAGAAAATAGTAATACAATAGTATTACTTACATTTAATCATTATTCTAGTGAAATGTCAACATACTCCGTATCTAGAAGTACTTTTAATAAAAGTAAAGTGATCTTGAAGTGCCTTGTTATTGTACCTGAATGTTAATGTTTTTCTTTTGTTTTTTCTCTGAGAGTAGTTTTATTAGGACCTCCCATTTACATGGTAGCGATATAACATATTTTTTATGGAGTTACGTGCATTTACTATAATTGATCAGATAGCATTTCTTTCCCTCAATAGTCAGTTTATTTTGACACTGCATACATATTTACAAGGCATTTATAATATATGTTTTCTATAACATATATATTTATAAAGTTGTTTATGATTGTTTTTTTGTTCCAGGTAAGAGATAACACATTATGTACATACAATTTATGCATACGTTACTGAGGTGAGTACGTATTATTTAAATAAATTGCGTCATACAACGTAGATTTGTCAACGAAACGAGCAAAGACTTTTTGATACTAATCATAAATTAGCATGACGAATCATAATCTGATTTATCTTTTCAATCATAATCTGATCATTTTTTTCTATTTCTAAACGGTTACAAGTTTTTGGCCCGCTGTTAATAGTTAAAGCTGCAAATAACTCGGTAGTCCATTCACCCTACACTAACACTTTACACAGCATCCTGTACATCACTCTCACACATAAACCGGTTTTGCGTCACTTGGCAGTTTTATGAAGAGTTGAACAGTACAGTCTGGCAAGGGATGAGAGTCTGCTGGAGCCACTCCAAGAATCGTAAACTTTATGTGTTTTGTAAATGAACTATAGAACTATAAAAGTAGTTTTGATATTTGTACGTAATGTATAACATAATTTTCTCAGAATAAATAAAATTTGTTTTAACGTGAACCTTTACAGTTCACGTTTAAACACATTTTACTTGATCGATCTTAATTTTTTTTCTTGATTTCGAACATATTTTATTTTTGAATAGTAGGGCAGTAAAAAACAGCTGCATTTGAGAATCGTTTGTATTCCATATTTACAATGATACGACATTTACAAGGTGATAGGAGCAACATACACTAGAAAAATTCTAGAGGAGGCCTATGCTAAAGAGAAAGACAGTCAAGTGTGTTGGTCGATTGATCTATATTTTTGCTAAAGAAATAGCGGCTGCATTTCATTGCTAATGAAAGTGTAATGAAATTCCGCTAAGAAGTGAATAATTACTTATGAATGGGCTCTGAATTAGACACAGCCTTATTGCACCCTCGGTACAATAAAGTCACAACAGTTCATTCTTAAATTTTACAGGAGAAGACTTTTGGCTGTTTGTAGGGTGTGTGTATAGTGTAAGTAGGTACTCACTGTTCAAGTGTTGAATTAATAAAAGTCTTCGTTAATATCTCCATTTTTCACACACAACACAACAACACAGTTATAATAGAAGGCGCAGATAAGCTGAGCACTAGTAAGACTATATCGACCACAAATAACGTCCACAGCAGTAGGTTTACTACGCAAACAACTTTTATTCGGCGCGAGCGCACGTATGTCTCTCGGACAGTACAGATCGTGATTAATAAGAAATGAATGTAACAACACGGCGGTAGAAGGAAATACATCGCCGGAGCATCATCGACAGTGCGCGTTTCCAATGCGTCACGTCAATTATTGTCCGTATGATGTTAAGTTTTAGTGTAAACTCGGAAATATATATATAAATAAATGTATATGTATGTATGATAAATATATGTTGGTGATTAGTATATTTATTGTTTACGTGTAATTTGTAAACTGTATAAACATATGTGAGTCACCCACAGACTTTTAATTATTTTTGCGCCTTTATTTCCTCATTTCTGGATTACTATTTATAGTATGCTTGATATCTATATAAAATCAATTATTGGTTTATTTTTTGCTAAAAAAATATTATACTAAAAAAAATGTAAATGAAAAATATAAATCCTAATAAAAGACATAAGAAAAAATATGACTTTATTGCACCAGGAATTATTTAGTTTTACGTTTTTGTTGCTCCAATAAGTGAGACTAAAAATGGTCACAAATACATTTTGTGAATGAAACGTTGTCGCCTCAAAATGCATGGACAAACTGCCAATAACCACAAAGGCACCTGCACCCTCTAGTAGAACTTTGAAATACTGTTGTGATTATGTAGGTGTAACTACTTATGATTTGTATGTAATTCAGCACACGGTAAGGCCATATTCTGAAATAGCACGTGGGATACTTTTTATTTCGGGGGTATAATTATAATCCTTTAGTTTTCTACATTCATATGGACGAAGCCGCTGATAGCAACTAGCCTATATTAGTAAACTTGTCACAGTCATACACGTAGGATTGAGCGTCGGAACAAAATATAGTTTTGTTAAATTTGAAATTGCATAGAAATGGATTGTGAGTACGTTTTCTTTGGAAATGGCTGTAATTTAATTGGTATGGGAGTACCATACCAATTAAATTACAGCGGTACAAGGAGCAAGTCGTCAGTAGTTTTATAACATAAATAGAAAAAAAAATCCTTTGCATTACCACCGTTGTTCTATTTTTATTTAAACTAATTATGTCAAACAGTCCTTTTTCAATCCTGTCAATATGATAATAAATATTACACTTATTAAAAGACAATTGTTGAGTAACTATGACTTTTTTAGTCCAAACTCTTATACTTCATCCTAAGGTTGTCTGGTAGATATCGCTGTCAGCGATAAGACCGCCTTTGTACCCATTCATACATAAGTTTCTGTGAAATTGTCACTTTTTTGGTGTAAAATAAAGTATTATTCTATCCTATTCTATGAAGAGATTAAAAAAATAAAACTTCAACCCGAGTTAGTAACATAATCCTTATTCCTGGTTCATTTTTCGGAATATGATTTTTATCCAGAGACTATCAGTCTCTGGATAAAAATCATTGCAATTTTCCGCGACTGACATTAAAAACTCTTGACATGGTAATATCGCTCCAGCCAACGCTGCCTGAATTCTTTATGTGATTTATATTTTACATAGGTACCTATAAACCGGAATTTAGTACACGCTCACACTCGCTATGTCTGGAAAAATGGCTGTTTTATATTAGGAGATGTAGATATGGCATCACTGTTTTGCATGGTTTTGTCAAAATTGAGAAAAGTAGAGAAATTCGGGACTGTACGATAATGGGCCAAACATTCATAAAGATATTTAAACTAACGTCAAACAAAAATATAAAAAAAATGCAGAATAATTCTGAACAATGCAGATAGTCGTACTGTAAACAAATCTTGATTAAAAGCCGTCGAGGTTTTAAAAGTCAAACAATTTAATTGCTTGTTAATAATCTTAAAGGTTGTTATAGCAGAAAGTAATTAATTTTATGAGTTCATAAAAATATGTCTTTAAACACCTCCTCCAGGCTGGGTTTGTCAACACGGTTAATTACTCAGATTATGGTAATTTTATGAGTGTAAGCTGTTTGCTTTGACTTTTTTCTTGGTTGTCGTGTTTTTACTAACCAGACAAATTTTTGATTGCTTTAAGTATACCTGTTCATAAGTATACTTACGTATACTTGTTAGTATAAGTATACTTGTTCATATACCAAAAAAATAAAAACATTTACTTTACGCACTTATTTACAAATAGATTTTTATCTCACCGATTGAAAATATAAGCCCATAAAATAATTTGAATATTATCATGTATCTTTTTTATGGTGGCCAAAAATCATCCAATGACGAATCTCACTCATTCTTGGGAGGAGCAAGCCTTACTTTCTTTTTCTTTTTTTTCTTTTATAAAGAGACCCTGGGCCTCAGTTGGCTTCGACCCTTTTGCAGAGTCTCTACGGCTTTGCTTACAGCTCCTATATTATCATGTATCTTCGTTTTTCAACTTCATATAAATTGTGTTCAGATAAGCGAATGTTTTTATCGTTTCTACCTAAAATGTCGCTCCGAAGTATCATAAAATTTAATATCAGAGCAACTCAACCACGTGCCGCTGTGTTTTAAACTGTGATATTATATACATATTGTTGTATGTAGCTATGAAATCCATCCACGTGTAGAAACATGTTTCAAACGCTCTGTTTGCTTATTTAGAAACTTTATGCTTCAAACACGTATAAGACACAATGCATGAATGTTAGCACGTATGTTTCACACATCTGTGCGTTTTTAATATTTGCCTTTTAGAAAATACAATGACATTATTAACTTAAATGGTATCGTCGGCTCATATCCAGGATGGTTTTCGAGCTCTGATCTATCATGTACGTCTATGTGGGTATCATGCAATGAATATCAACGGCTAGGAGTTGAATCAGTTTACTTCTCAATACATTTCGGTGCAGTGCATTATTATTTGATAGGTTTTTTTTTTTTTTTTTTTTTTTTTATGGTAGGTGAAAATCATCCAATGACGAAACCCGCTCTTGGGCGGAGCGGGAGACTAGTGTCAGACTCTTACTGACTAAAAAACCTACCCCGAACCTTCCTTGCCCTATTCCTGGAGTCGAGGTAACAGTTTCCCACCACCCTCTAGACTCCAGGAGGCTTCGACCCTGAAGGGCCCCTGCAGTTTGCTGACAACTCCTTGAGGCGCGCGGGAACGGTGCGCGCCGTTGACGACTAGGACTCGGTCTTACAGACGACCGGACGGCGAGCTACCCATTGCTCACCGTCCGCGAGCCAGTGTCTGCGGTGGCCGGATATCGGCAGGATCGCGGCGGCGACGGCTACGGCGAGTACGCCGTTGCCTTTGCCTTATGCGGTCGGCCTCCTCCTTTACGAGCATTACTGCTTCGCAGAAGGAGGCGACCGCCCGCCATTCCTCTTCGCTGCGGACCATGGCCTGAACCAGGGCCCGGCGCGAGAGGTCGCCGCCGCCGATCACCCCCACGAGGACACGGCGATGCTCTTCCCAAGCAGGGCACACCTCCACCGTGTGCTCCACCGTGTCCTCCGGGCTCGCCTCACAGTGGCGACACCCGGACGTCTCTTCCGCACGAATCCGGTGCAGGTATCTCCCGAACTTCCCATGTCCGGTGAGAACCTGCGTCATGCGGAAGGTGAGGACGCCGTGAGGTCTATCCAGCCACGCCTCAAAGAGGGGCACTACCGCTGAGATTACGGTGTGCCCAGCGCTGGGTTGCGACAGTCGCTGTTTCCACTTCACCATGAGATCTCGCCGGAGCTCCTTCCGCCACGCCTCGACATGTTCGGGCAGCGGATCTTCGCCCCAGCGTTGCACCTCCACGCGCTGGTCGTGCATGCGTGCAAGGACTGTTGCCTCCAGATCCCACGGTGGTAGGCCAGCAAGGAGGCTCGCCGCCTCGCGGGACACCGTGCGGTATCCCCGCACCATTCGGATGGCCATGACCCTCTGGCAGGCGTTCAGCTGGGCCGCCGGGCGTTTACGCAGCGTCGGCGCCCACACTGGTGCCCCATAAAGGGCCATGGACCGGACGATGCCGGCGTAGAGCCTCCGGCAGAAGGCGTCTGGACCCCCAAGGTTCGGCAGGAGCCGCTTGAGAGCAGCCCCCGTCCAATTGAGTTTGGGGGCCAGACGTCGGAAGTGCTCCTCGAAATTCCATCGGCTGTCGAGGACAAGTCCTAGGTACTTCATCGTCGACCCGACGCCGATGTGAACTCCTTCTACCGTTAGTTGGGAACCCGTTGGTGGCGCGTTCCGAGGGCCGTGAAAGCACATGGCCTCGGACTTGTGCAGTGCCACCCTGAGTCCCAACTGCTGGATCCTCTCAACGACTGTCGCAACCCCACGTATCGCTAGTTCGACCGCCGCCTGGTACGACCTTCCCTGCGCTAGGACCAGCGTGTCGTCTGCGTAGCAGACCACGCTGACCCCTACGGGGAGGTCGGCGCGCAGCACGTAGTCGTACCCGATGTTCCACAAGGGCGGTCCTAGTACCGATCCCTGTGGGACACCGCACGACATCTCTCGCCGTTTCCAATCTCCTTGGTGACCGGGGTATACTATGTACCTGTCGGACAGGTAGGCCTCGATTGTACGACAGAGGTAGTCGGGCACCCGGTGATACCGGAGTGCCGTCCTAATGCAACTCCAGGGCAGGGAATTAAAGGCGTTGGCAATGTCCAACGACACCGCCAAGACACACCTGCCCCGGGACACCGCATCCCCCGTCGTGAGGGCTCGCACGCGCATGATGGCGTCCACCGTGGAGCGCCTCCTGCGAAACCCGAACTGGTCGTCCGCGAGATCGGGCCCCTTCAGTGTTAGGTGCTTGACGAGGCGGTCTGCAATGACTCTTTCAAAGAGCTTGCCCACCTCGTCAAGCAGCACAATGGGCCGATACGCGGACGGAGAGTCCGCAGGGCGCCCCGGCTTCGCGACGAGGACCAGTTTTCCCGTCTTCCAGGGAAGTGGGAACTGGCCCCTCTCCAAACATGCGCTAAAGAGCCCCCCCAATCGAGAACCGAGAGCCTCCATGGCCAGGACCCAAGCCTTTCCAGGCAAGCCGTCTGGTCCTGGGGCGGTATTCTTCGCACCCATCCTGCGTACCGCCACTCTCATCTCTGCCTCGGTCACTTCCGGAGCATTGGTACCGTCGTCGCTGACGTGGTCCACGTCAGACACCGCTGGTGGCGGAGCCATGGGCGGGGGGGAGTGGTCCCCCCGCGCAGGGAACAGAGCGCTCACCACACCCTCCACGATCTGTGGCCGGAGACTCTGCGTCAACGGGGGAGCCCATGGGCGGAGTTTCTCTCGCACCAACTTGTATGGGCGTCCCCACGGATCAGCGTTGAGCGTCCCCAGCCACGCTTTGCAGGCCTCGTCTTTGGCCCGCTTTATTTCCGATCGGAGGGTGCGCTTTGCCACCCTGAATCCCTCATACAGCTCCGCCTCTACGGCCTCCGCATCCGGCGGGCGGAAGCGGCGCCTGCGGTGTCTGGTATACCGGTGTCGCGAGGCATTGCATGCGGCGCGCAGCGTCGCAAGCTCCGGCGACCACCAGTACACCTGGCGTCGGGCGCGTCCTGGGCGGAGACGGGGCATTGCCGCATCGCAAATTTGCGACAAGGCCTCCCGGAACCACTCCGCCTCGACGTCGATGTCGGCAGGCCTGACCGGTGCTTGCACCCAGGCCTGCACCGCCGCGGCTTCCAGGAAGAGCTCCCGTTCCAGCTGCCTCAGCGCCCAACGCGGACCACATGGGGTCTGTCGGACCGGCGCGGTCGAGGTCTGGGCGGAGACGTCAAACCGGATATACCGGTGGTCCGAGTATGTCTCCACCCCCTCCATGACGCGCCAGTCAACTACACGCGGTGTCAGAGCGGGGCTGGCGAACGAAATGTCCACCACGGACTCACCCTGCACCCGCACACACGTGGGGACAGAACCCCGGTTTAGGACGACCAGGCCTGTTTCCAGAGCCCAGTCCTCCACCAACCGACCCCGCTGGTTCGTGAGCCGGGAACCCCAAGCCATGTTCCAGGCGTTGAAGTCCCCGCAAACGACCACGGGGAGGGTACCATACGCAGCGACGACGGTCTTCAGCTCCCTGAGGGAGTCGTGAAGATCGGCGAGAGTTCTGTTCGGGGACAGGTAGACGCCTACCACTGCAATGTCCCCGAACCGTGCTGCCACGCAACCCCGACCCTTCGTGACGGCCTCGAGGGTCGGGGTACCAGCGGCGGCCGACGAGATAAGGGTCACCGAGCCGCTCAGGTCCTGAACCCAGTCAGCTCTGGGCAAGACAAAGTGCGGCTCGGAGACCACGGCGACGTTTATCGACCACTGCGCCATGCTCTGGAGCAACAGATCCTGAGCTGGGGCGCAGTGGTTGATATTCGCCTGGAGGAGACGTAATGGGGCCGTTATTGGCAGTCCATTGTCTCCTCCCTAGCCCTCTGAGAGGGCGCCGCCACAGCGGTAGCGGCGGCTACAGAAACCGCGCCGGCGGCCGAAGAAGCGGCTGCGGCGGCGGCGGTGGTGTTGGGGGGGCGACTCAATTTGGCCTTCACTTTAGCCGGGGGGTCGCAGGACCTGCTCCCAGCCCGGTGGTCGGTCTGCTTGCCTGCCGCCGCACATGCGTAACAGTGCGGCGCATTCCGGCACTCGGCAGACCTATGACCGGGCTTACCGCATTGGTAGCAGTGGTCACTGCGATCCACCTCCGCGGCACAGAAGGCCCCCACGTGGTGCCCCACGTGGCAGCGGTAGCACCGCAGAGGTCTGGGCTCCAACAATTTTACCTGGGCGGAAACCCAGCCCACCAGAAGCCGTCGGCCCTCGCCAGTGATGGCCTTGGCCGCCGGCACGGGGCAGCTAACCGTGACGGCTCGCATGCCCGTGCTGTCAGCGCGGATGGTGCCCGCCCGAACCTGTTCGGGCGTGCAACCGCCCACCCTGACGATGGCGGCCACCACCTCGTCCACCTTGACTGAGTCGTCCAGGCCCATGATGCGCATGTCGATGCACTTGGTGGGCCTGGACACTCGGGCCTCCTCCGCACTGAGGGCCACCCTAATTTTGTCGGCCAGGATGTCAGCGACACTGGCCGAGCCGGGGACCTTCAGGATTCGGGCCCCCGTTAGGGTCTGCCTTATGAGGAAGCCCCCAGGCACTCCGAGCTCGTCAAGGTGGGGCAACACCGCCCGCCTTGCCTTCTCCATGACGGAGTCGTAGTTCGCGCCCTTCTTTCCCGCTTCAGGCTGTAGTGTGATCACTACAGCCTCGGATTTCGGGGCGCGAAGTCTCGCCGCCATGGCCCGCTTTCGGCGCTCTTGGCGCTTTGCGCGCTTCTTGGCCGCCCTGCGCGCCTTGCCCGCGCTTTTCTTGGCGCCGACGACCGTCCAGTCGGCGCCAGAAGATAGATCTTGAGGCGGGGGAGGGGGCAGGCGCGACTGAGTCGCCGCCACCGCGGTGGAAGCACCCGCTGGCCTAACGGCAGCAGGCGCCACACCACCCCTCGTGGGAGGAGCGGCTCGCGCCCGACTCTGCCCGGCCTCCGGGGCTGGCCTCGCAGGCTCCGGCGCTGAGGCTCTGCGCCCGGCTTGCCCCAACGGGCCCGCCTTGGGCGCAGCAGCCGTGGCCGCAGCGGCAGCGGCATAAGTTGCCGCTTGGCGCTGGCCGGAGGTCGCCAGTGAAGGGCGCAAGACTATGCCCTCCAGCAGGGACAGCTGCCGCTGGATCTGCAGCAGAACTGTTGCTGCTGCTGCTGCAGCTGCTGCCGGAAGGCAGCCAGTTCCGACTGCACCAGCGTCAGCAGCTGGTTCCCTGCCTCAGGCTGGGGCTGGGGCCGACTTTGCCCCTGCCCCTGCCCGGAACCCCCTCCGATGGCCTCCCGCCGAACGGCTCCAGGGCCCGCGGGCCCGGCCCGAAGCTCAGCTTGGAGCTCGGCCCGCAGCTTTGCCACACTCTTGTCCAAGGCCTTATCGAAGGCCTCGGACTAAGAGGTGGCGTGCTTCAAAACGGTCTTCTCTTTCGAAGCCCGTTTTGCGACCCTCTTGCGGCCCATGTCGCGCAGCGCCGCGACCATTAGCTCGCCGAAGGACCTGCGGGCCTCTTCGGCGGAGTCCGCCCCGGCGTCTGGCGCGCCACCGGACTGACGCGGCGGGCGCTCCCCAGCGCAGACCGCACCAGGGTGGCGCCCTTCCGCGGCAAGCTTTTCCGCTCGCTGAGCGGACTCCTTCGGCGTGAGCCCCCTCCCTTTGCCTCGGCTTTGACCCCCACCGCGACTCCCGGTGGGGATCTTTGGGGCCGAGCCCTTCCCATCTTCGGAGGACGACTGCCCGTCCCCCGATTTGGTGCGCTTCCGGAAGGAGCGCGAGTCCCCTCCGGAGTTGCCCACCAACTCCTCCTCCATCTCCGAGCCTGAGCTCCCGCTGGACGCAGCGTCGGACTCCGACCGCTCGTCACTCTCTAAAATTGTTTTGGCGAAAAATTTATTCATTGCTGTTCCCACGAGTAAAAAACATGTTTTACTTGCTCAAATACGTGGTTCGCACTAGGGACTAATTTAGCTACCCATTAGTCAAGCTAACAACCTCCCTCACGGTGCGCCGCCGCTTGGAGGTTTGGGGTGATTTTTTATAGAGGTTGTCTTCCTCGCGGCCCGGGCGGTTAAGCCAAGGCCCTCGACCCCATCGAAAGTCAGAAACATGACCTTGGACAATCTTTGGGGCTACGAGTCTAGCGGTGGCAGAAGGAGGAGGAACTCTTCCTCCTGCCTGCCCGATGGCAGGGTGAGTGCACACCGAGCCCGCTCTTACCTCGTCGCTGTGCCCTCTGCTAAATCAGAGGGACACGCGTTGAGGCGATACTCCCAACAGAATATTCGCAAGCCGCCATCGAGCACCCCTAGGCAGGGATTGCCCAAGGGTGGGTCGATGGCGGCCTCCCGGGGTGCACCGTCCCGCAGACTGGTCTTCACTCCGGACGTGTCCGCAAGGGAACTCCAGCCTGCGGGCGCTCGAGGAGGTTTTCTGTCATGGCACCCCATTATTTGATAGGTAGGAACAACAAAACGGACAGTTTCAGAACGTCTTGACACTGCGACAGCTTTGCTGAGCGCGTGTTCCGCTGTCCGGGCGGGTTCTCTCCTCTGCAAGCTCGCAGCAAAGCGGAAACGTCACCGACTCTGTCAAGCGCGCCATCTTTGTTTCGTTCTTCTAGTTGCCAGTAGATGGCGTGCCTTGTCTTGTTGTCAACAAATCGATCTCGTTTCCGATAATATAAAACCTTAAATACGTCTTTGTACCTTTGACGAAAAACTAATTAAATAAATAAATGGTATATCAAACCTTTTCAAAGCATTGTAGTCACTTACGATGCGTTAGCGTTGTTTGAAGGAATTGAGTTTTTCTTCCCTAATGTTCATAAATATTGAATTTAGCTACTGTATTGCCAAAAAAACATGGCTCTAAAGTTTCAAGATATTGTATTATGTTCAAACCATTTACAGTTCCCTGTCGAAGTTTGAATGTGACAAAAAAAAATGTAGCTGAAGTAAACAGAAAATTGCAATTGCACCTAGTATAAATGAGATTACTCTCGCCGGGGCGTTGCACAGGATTTCCGTACCGACGCCCGTCGATTTGTGAGAAATATGTGCAATATCTTCGAAACGCGTGATAAATTGTACATTTCTATGCTGAATATATTGAGCAGGTGCTGCCATCTGTCTAAGTAAGGCTGTGCTTTATTGCCGTGAAGACATTACGTGGGAATTAATTCTGGTATTGTACATATTGCGACTTGAAGTTAAGACTTCAAGTCGTCATATGTACAATACCAAAATTAATTCAATACCAAAATATAATAATTAAGTATAGGCGCCATTAATGTAAAAGACAGCTCATCATCATCACCCTAGCGTCCGTCCCGGTTGCTAACCTTGGCTTTCACCTCGGTGCCCGGGGTCCGCTTTCCCACTTAGACGTCTCCACTTCGCTCGGTAAATCGCTTCGCAATGTAAAAGACAGCTAATGATGACTAATAAAAAGTTTCCTTTTAAGGGACTTTATTGTATCCGTATCACCACTGAAACTTAATGAATACGAATAAGAAGAAAGTTGACACGTATCCGCATGTAGAAACAATATCAGTAATGTAGTAGGGTTAATGACCATTATTTTCAATTTACCGGAAATCTATTTTATACTGTTCTAATAAATAAACATGATAACATAAAATATTGCTCCATGTTTTTGCTCACAGCGTCGAAAAAGCGAATGAAAATTTCTCCAACATTTTCTTTTATCTTTACACTTCTTTTGCATAAATGTTTTCCTCAACAAGGATTTCATTTTAACAAATCTGTTTACCTTATTCTGCTTAAACTTACTACGGATTTTAACAGCTCCCGATATATATTGTAGAAAGTAGTCGCATGTCTCTTTTAATTTGTATATCTATCACTAATAGAAGAGTAAATAAGTAGAAAGAGGAGGAAAAAAAATATTACATCTCGATAACGTCGTGAGCTAAGCTAACGAGGATGAGTCGGTCACTGACCTAAACCTTAGTTTTGCTGCGAATTAAGATATGTCTCTAAACTAAACAGAACAGATTTAGAAAGACTTTATCAATTTCTGGTAACGTTGAATCGTAGTTAGTAATGTATATAGAGTATTTATTATATAACGTAGATAGAAGCATAATAATTATAAATAGTGAACCAATCTAATAGACAACAGAAAATTAAACCAAAAAGGCATCAACATTTTGTTTTGCAAAATTTTTGGCTATTTGAAATGCTGGGGTAACTATAAACCTTTAAAATATTTGTCGCCAAAGCTCAACGCTTGCCAAGTAGAACGTGACCACTAACTAGCTATACGAGCTATAAATTCCTAAACACAAACATCGCTTGCAGCATCACATTCCGCAATGTGCTGTAAGACAGCTCGAGCTTGTCACACGGGATATCTCTCTCCTCTCAAGTGTCAAGAGGCTTGATAAACATCCCTTTACATAAAATTTATTTCTCTCCCTCTCCGCGAAAATTTCTTTGGCTTTTAAAATTGAATAAAGATGGTTTATTTTAAGCGAAGTTGCTTCAAAGAATGTTTTACGAGTTTACTGTAAATTACTAGTTAACATTGTTAACCACGAATATAATGTGTTGTAGTGTAATAGCTTTTATGCTAATGAGGTCTTCATTAGAGCAGCAAAACGAACCACCATAGTCCCGAGTTCCCGAGATACCGTAAACCGTGTCAAGTGGAGACGCATCGGGGAGCCTTACTCGCTAACAAAAGTGGAAAATGATCAACAATGACCACTATGTCAAGAGTGAACGACTATTGAGAAATAAATTTAAAAAAGATATGGCCGTACCAAATGGGATTATTCGATACTTCTATTGTTTTCTAAGTCCTGCCATCCTCGTCGATTCTATCATTTACAGTTCTAAGGGACAAATATATTATATTGCATCCTTAGTAAAATATGAATTAGTGCGGATAGAAGAAATTCAATCCTTACCCTAATATATTTTCAATAGTTTTGTATTCTTTCAAGGATTTAGCTGTAACTTGAGGTCGAATGACAGTTAAAGTTCAGAACTATCGACTTCAAATATTGAAATTCTCATTATTTTTGAAGAACCGGACAACTCCTGCAACCAGAGATACCGAACGGTAAAGGAAAATGGAAGGTAATAAAATTTATTTGACTTAGTATTTCATATTCTAAGAAATCTAGTTCTGCTTCTGTTATCAAGTATTTTAGAAAATTTTGGCATCAGTCAACATCTTGAATTTAGACAAATAGCTCAGACGAATTCTCGGAACTCCCTGATTATATTTGGGAAAAGGATATTAAGCCTTGGTCTTTGGGGACCTGTTACTTTAACATAAACCATTTTAACATTTCTGACAATCGTGTATTATTTCTAAGTAAATCAACAACTAGGCACATTGCCCCATTTAGCATTTATTTATAAAATCTACAATATGAATTACAACTGAGTCACATTTAACTTAAAGCAAGTTTACAAATGTAACGCGATAGCACGAGGTTGACCGAAGTGAGTTTAAAGGAATGTGCGAGAACTTGACCAAAGTCCCAGTTAACAGAAGGTATGTTTAATCAATCACTTCTTTTATTAAAGTCACAATGAGATGCGTTCTAAACAGATGTGTAGATTTTTAATAATAAAAAGATTTTTATATTTACAGCCATTTGCTTATTTAGTACCACCAACCCTTAGTTTATTTTTATTTGATCAGGAAATTCAATTAAAAATTTTTAGATCGCGAACACATTCTGCAACAAACGACTCATTATTGAAATTTAATGTTCCCAAATGCTAAAGCTTCAACATTTCATTAATAAAACAGTTTCATTCATGAGCACAAATTAATATTTTGAGTGAAATGTGTTTGTATTGATATATTATCGAAGCCGTGTTTAATAGAATCCTGCAATCATTGAGTTCAGTATATTCATCGCTTATTTCACGACACATTATTTTACCTGTAGGTATAGATTTGGCATTTCCACACCTCAGAAGGTATGTATAACAATCAGGTTTATACATTAAAATGGTAAGAGTGACAAGCGTGGAGTTCAACGACGATAGAAATTACATTATTCTTCTAAAACTAATCATTTAAAACATTTTATATTATATGGTAATAAAATGCCAGTTAGTACTGTTTCTTTGAAAGTTCACCAACGAGAAATTAATCAACTGTGGTCCGGAGCTACTTCTTTTAAATAGACTTGAAGTTTATTTTCAACTGAGAATAATTAATGACGGAGCGCAACAACACACAGAGCAACAACTTCGATATTCATTGTGATTGTTTTCAAGAAAAGTTTTTGGTCTGAATTGTCATGTTTAAAACTTTTGAAATGGATTTACATATTTTCCACTTTGTTTATAAAGGCACTAGCTGTGCCCGCGACTTCGTCCGCGTGGAATAGTTATTTTGGGCATCATATTTATTTGTGCAAACAGCTATAATTTATAAAGCTGAGGAGGTCCTCAGCTTTATAAATTATAGCTGTTACTCAAGACTTTGCCCGTGTCAATTTCTGTTATTATTTTAGACAATTTAGTTTTTAAAAGAACATAATTATCTAAAAGTACTTTATAAAGTCACACACCCCCTTGGACACGCCATAATCTCGGCGGTAAGCCCCCTCTTTGAGGCGTGGTTGGATAGACATCACGGCGTCCTCACCTTCCGCATGACGCAGTTTTTCACCGGACATGGGAAGTTCAGGATATTCCTGCGCCGGATTCGTGCGGAAGAGACGCCCGGGTGTCACCACTGTGTGGCCAGCCCGAAGGACACGGTGGAGCACACGGTGGAGGTGTGCCCCGTTTGAGAAGAGCCGGGCCTTGGTTCAGGTTATGGTCAGCAGCGAATAAGAATGGCAAGCGGTCGCCTAGTTCTGCGAAGCAGTAATGCTCGTAAAGGAGGAGGCCGACCGCATAAGGCAAGGGCAACAGCGCCCTCGCCGTAGCCGTCACCGCCACGATCCCGCCGATAACCGGCCACCGTAGAAACTGGCTTGCGGACGGTGAGCAATGGGTAGCTTGCCGTCCGGTTGTCTGGTAACAATCCAGACCGAGACCAAGTCGTCGACGGCGTGCACTGCTCCCGCGCGCCTCAAGGTGTTGTCAACAAACTGTGGGGCCCTTCAGGGTCGAAGCCTCCTGCAGCCGAGGGTTGGTGCGAAAGCGTTATACCGGGGCTCTGGGAATAAGGCAAGGGAGAAACGGGATAGGTTGTTTAGTCAGTAAGAGTCTGACACTGTTTCCCGCTCCGCCCAAGAGTAGGATTCGTCATTGGATGATTTTTACCTACCATAAAAAATCCCCCCGCGCCGCCCGAAAGCAACCCGTCTCTTCGCCCGCCGGCCAGACGCAGCGTCATTTTTTGCACATCATGCGGCGCGTGTGAATTTTATATCGGAGTTATTTTAAAATTGTAATAACTTGTAAGATGTTCATTGAAAATAAGTGATGTCAAAGACAATTTTGTTCACAATTACATACTCTTAATCAATGACACATTTATTTGGATAAAGTTTAAAAATACTATGTTGATACAACTCTAACAAATAATTGGTAATAATGCATTAATTTCGGCCAAATTTGATTCCCATAAAAACGGTTCTAGTGAGTTAATCTTAAACGATAGACATATACTGTTGCGGACATTTTTTTAGATCATTTTAAGAGGTATAATTCTTTCATACATATTTTTTTGGTATCTTGAACCGTTTTCGCAGCGCACGCAACGGAAGCCCTCAAAGATGAATATTTGTCCCCGTTTTTTCCACATTTTTCATTATTTCTTCGCTCCTATTAGTCGAAGCGTGATGTTATATAGCCTAAAGCCTTTCTCGATAAATTATCTATTCAACACAAAAAGAAATTTTCAATTCGAACCAGTAGTTCCTGAAATTAGCGCGTTCAAACAAACAAACAAACAAACTCTTCAGCTTTATAATATTAGTGTAGATATGGATTTTTTTTAAATGTTCTTTTAGAATTTTGTTTGCAAATTGTCAACACGAGTGGTATTATTTTCCTTCCTCTTTTATACTAAAAGCGAGCGAGTGGATGTTTCCCCAAATGTGCAGTAAAAACTGTTTGAAATTCATGGAGTTTGTTGAAAGTTACAATTTATATAACTGCTCTCTATGATACAAGTAGTCTGTTCTTTTTCATCGGATTGTCACGGAGAATTTGGTTTCTGCTGTTTAAATCAACGCCAAGGTAGGCGTAGTGGTTAAGAGATCAGCAGCTGCACTGCGTGTCGTGTATTTGATGGATTGGCAGGCTCGACGTCTTGATAGCAGCACTTTTGAACTCATTTATTCAGTTTCTGTTTTTGAACAAATAAGGAAAACCTCAGTAGACACATCATCAGATATTAATAGATTTTTTTTTTTTTTTTTTTTTTCTTTAGCCCTTACTGTCCCACTGCTGGGCAAAGGCCTCCCCCAAGTCCTTCCAGGTCTTCTTTTCCTGCGCCATATCGGACCAGTCCACTCGGTACGCGTCTAGGTCATCCCGCCACCTCTTTCTAGGTCTGCCTCGACGACGCTTTCTTCCTGCAGGTGCCCATTGCGTGGCGATGCTTGCCCAACGGTCCCCGTGCATGCGTCCAACGTGCCCCGCCCAATCCCATTTAAGCCTGGCAGCCTTTTTGCCCACGTCTATTATGCCCGTCATGGAGCGCAGCATGTCATTTCGCACCCGGTCGGTTCGTCTTACCCCAAGAATGCTACGCTCCATAGCTCTCTGGCAAACCCCAAGGCGGAACTTTTGTAGTTCTGTAAGTGACCAGGTCTGAGCACCGTAGGTTAGGATGGGCAGAATACACATGTCGATGAGTTTACGCTTCAGGGAGATCGGCAGATCACCCTTCATTAGCGTCTTCATGGACCAGTAGCTTTTCCAGGCGTTCTGGATACGTCGATCGACCTCCTTTTCCTGCCTGTTTTCGAAAGATACTAACTGGCCCAGGTAGATATACTCATCGACATAATGTATTTCCTGCGCATCTACCTCGACCCTACGTTTGGTGCTGTTGGTCATCACTTTTGTTTTTGATCTGTTCATGGCGAGTCCCACCTTGAGGCTAGCCGTGCTCAGTTCTTGGAGCATTGTTTGTAGTTCCATAGCTGTGGGGGCAAAAAGGACAATGTCGTCGGCAAATCGAAGATTTGTTAACCGCTTGTTACCGACGTCAATGCCCTTGGTGTTCCATGAGGCTGCCAGTGACTTAAATACTTCCTCCAAAGTGCTTGTAAACAATTTGGGGGAGAGCGGGTCACCTTGTTTGACACCTCTTTCAATTTTGAAGGATGGTCCTGAGGTATTTAATTTGATATTTGCGGAACTATTGCAGTAAATGATTTTTAATAAGTCTACATATTGTTTTTCAATGTCTTGGTTTTCTAGGGAAGTGAAAATTTCACAGTGACGAACACTATCAAAGGCCTTTGCATAGTCGACGAAAGCTAGGTATAAAGGAATATTAAATTCGGCGTGTTTTTCAATTATCTGATTGAGTGTTTGAAGGTGGTCAGTAGTGGAAAAGTTAGGACGAAAACCGGCTTGTTCTGGTGGCTGATGTTTATCGAGTTTTTCATCAAGTCGATTATGTAAGACTTTGATGAAGGTTTTATAAATATGGGATGTTAGGCTTATTGGACGATAATTACCGATATCACTTTTATCGCCTTTTTTATGCAAAAGTATAATATTTGAGTGACACATGGCACTTGGTACTTTTCCTGTTTGGAGGATCGCGTTGAACAGGTTAGTTAGGTGAGGAAGTAACGTTTGAGAGCCGAATTTTAACGCTTCCGTGGTGACTCCATCCTCCCCAGGACTCTTATTAAAGCGCATCGTAGTAAGTGCTTTATGTACTTCATAACCGCTTATTAATATTAATAGATAGATATTAATATATTTTATATAGTTATTAAAAGATTTATAGATATTAATCTACACACGGCAAGCTGTCATGTAAGAGCTCAGACTGAGCCTCGATCGTTTTATTTTCTATGTTCCACACGTTGCCGACTTATTCATATTCATAAAGCCGATAATTTATGCCTGTGAAACATAGGAATAGGTACTACTTCTAACTTTCAAACGATTTTAATCCCCTGCACTGAAAAAAAAAATCCTTAAATAAAAACCAACTAAAAATCTCCAAAAACAGTAGCTCTTTCGGGTAAAAATAGATTTTCTCCAACTCGCCCTTGCATATGTTTGCGCATAGTAAGACAGTTGGTTGCTTTCGTTTGATTAACTTCTCTTATTTTTATACACCCTTATTCACCTTATTTAAAGGTGTAGGCAATTTAATTTACAAGTAAATATAGGTTATTTCGTTACGGATACGAAACGCCCCTATTGAACTAAGGGGGTCCAGATTTTTTTTTTAATTCAAATATTTATTCAAGGTATGATTAAATTAACATGTAGTTAATTAATAAAAATAGTTCTTTAAACATCTTTTTATTTACCTTTTTGTCGTTATTCTTCTATAGACGTAAAATAAACAGTAATAGATTAACCGTATATTCTTAAAACTCGGGGATTCCTACCACGCTTAAACTAAAACTGCTACCCGGATAATCTTCAATATGAGGTGAGGTACCTCAAAGTTCAGTAAACTGGAAAATAAAGATATGCTACTGCTCTATAAATATTTGGGCCTCCATTTAATTGAGTCCTTTTGTGAAGTCTGAACGACAAATTGATTTGCCTAATAGAGTTATTTATAAATTGACGTTGGCTTTATAAAAAAAATCTAACTTTAATATCTCTATTTGTCTCATGTTTGTCTCCAACCGATTAGTGCGGAATCAAGGTTAATTTTATTTGCTGGAGACTATTAATTACGAAAACAGTACGTTGTCGCACTTAATTAAGAACACAGTTAGTAGAGCAAACATATTATCATTTTTATCGTGGATATTGCTTTCTATCAGCGAAATATATTTGTCGTCTCGTGTCCAGGATGGATTTCGAGCTCTGATCTATCAGATTTATCATGTGGGTATCGTGCAATGAATAACAATGGCTAGGATTTGAATCGGTTTACTTCTCAATAATATTCGGTACAGTGCACTGTTATCACAAATTGCAACAAAACGGACAGTTTCAGAAAGTTTTGACTCTGCGACGGCTTGGCTAAGAGTGTCCGCTGCCCGGGCGGGTTGGTTCTCCCCTCTACAAGCTCGTAGCAAACCGGATACGTCACTGACTCTGTCAAGCGCGCTATCTTTATTTAGTTCTTCTAGTTACCACTAGATGACGTCCTTGTCTTGTTGTCAACAAATCGAAGCCGTTTCCGACATATTAAACTTTTTCAATACACTTACTTGAAAACTGCCTCTTATCGCACTCCTATTAGGTTCAATATAGCATGTATATCACCCAAGTGCTTTTTTGAGTTTATCACAACAAGGGCTTTTTTATTCCTTCCTTATCGTCACGGTCACGGGTGATTATTTTGTTTTACTTAGTTTATCGAATCAGGCGCGAGGCGTCCCCCAGAGTCGCTGGACGACCCCACGAAATTAGAAATTGACCAGAGCAGATTTGAATGCTATACTTATATATTTCTTAAATTTCTACTGTATGTTTGAGATAAGATTAATTTTTTTTTTCTTTCTTTCTTTATTTCACAAGTCATAAGTGTATTGAAAAACGTCGTTTGACACACGTGCAGATTTGTCATTGCAGCCCTCGGCTCCATAACACACTCGCCTACGGCTCGTGCGAATTGCGCCTCGGTCGCAATGACAAACTTCCTGCACTTGTATCAAAATGTACTATTATAGAACTTGGTTTCTATTCAAATATATTTTTAGGGTTTCGTACCTAAATTTGCAAAAACAGCACCCTGTTTTATATGAAAATTTCTTAAATGTTTGGTTTAAGTGTTTTTTTTTCAATATTTACAATATTTATGTAGTAATATTTATAAAAGCATCCGTGCACATTTGCCATATTTTTAATGTAAGACTTCTCAACAAATGGCATTGTTTGATTTTCCAGCAAGCTTGGAATTGACTTGCAGTCGAACCAGATGCGGAATACCTTTGTTTCAAATAAAGCGACTGCCTATTCACAACCCAGTTACAAAGCAACACGACACTCTTTGTACAGACTGATCATCAGACTTATTGCCGTCGCGTCTAGAAAGTAGTACATTACTTTACGTAAAACGTAAAAGTTTTGATAGCATGAATGCATGGGTGCATCACAGCAGCATCACAGTAACCGTGATGCGTCACCGATGTATAACTAACCAGAGTGAGGACTCTGAATATAATGGAAGAATGATAAAAATGATTGAATTATGAAATAAATGATTTGAATACATATAATGTAAAGTAACATTATGTTCGTTTGTTCCAGGCTGGGTTGGCGCCTGTTTGGCCTCGCAGTACTTAGTGTGGCCATTGAGCACGCGCGCGCGCAACTGCACCACAGGGAGCACCAGGGACCACAAACCTGCGGCGGACACTTGAAGCAACACGTGGGCACCATCGCGACACCAAACTTCCCCAACCCTTTCCCCGTCCCAATCAAGTGCAAATGGATTATAGAACACGACATAGTGAATGGGACTATATCGATATACTTCACTCAGCAGTACACTACTAGTGGGTTGACGTTCACTGAGTACACGTATTATGACGAGTCTTACAAGTTGGGCGAGAGGAGAGCGCTCACCGTCACCGAAGACAATATCACTAAAATTAAGTATCTACAGGTGAGTTAAATTGACGATTTTTGATATTTTTTTTAATAACTTGTTTGTAACTTTTAACAGATATATTTTTAAAGCATTTCTGAGCATCATAGAGAAAAGATACCTACAGTCACAAAATTCAGTCAATTGGGTGTAACACCGCCTTTATAAGGTAATTCCTACAAAGTTTAAAATAGTAAATTTGCTCTCAGGTTCAGAGTCCAGTGCTGGTGGTGGAGCTGACGCTGGACAGACTCGAGGGTACACAGCTCAGGGCGCTGGGACTGCTGTCGGTGTACGGGTTCAACGTGACGTACGAGGTGCGAGCTGCGACGCAGTCACCGGGACCTACTTCATGTAGTGCAGTCGAGTGTCGGCTGCTGGGCCACTGCCTCGCCACACATGATTATCAGTAAGTTTTTAAACTTTAAGTTTTTAGTGAATTTAATGATTAACAAACCTTTTCGGTTTCTTTTGAACCAAGTGTCTAAAAACTTGGATATTACATAAAGCATAAACTTGAAATTAGTACCTCTAAAAATATCTACATATTTTATTCTCATTAAATACAATACATTTTTATGACATTTAAAACAACCGCTAACAATAAGGGTAACCACTAGAATCACTGACAAAATATAATGCGTCACTCTATTGATAAATTCAAACCAATCAAAAATCTCTACCTAAGACAGCTCACTAATCAATTGTTTAAGTGTGCGACAAATAATAAAAACAGTTTTTTTATAAGATACCTCACTTAGTTTGCAACACTTGTTACATCGTAGGAAATTCTTCTGTTCGTGCTTCGAGGACTACTCCGGAGCGGACTGCGGAGAGGGTCCGCTGTGTCCCAGCACCTCCAACATGTGTAATAACGGCGGCACCTGCAGGTGAGCACACACCGAGTTGTCACCAGTTTCATTTTCTTTTCTCCATTTTTCTAAAATACTAAAATATAGAAGCAATTTTATTAAAGTAGTAAAATGAAAATTGTACAGAAAACACATCTTTTTAATTTCCGCAGACTGAGCCACATAAATGCACGTAGGAATTCCATTAAGCATTTGAAACAACTCTTGTCTTTTTGTGTCATGTATCCTTAATGTCGTCGGATCATATTTATTCTGGAACAAAAAAGGATTATAAAGTAATAAAAATGTAGGTCACATTTTTGTGATGAATTTTGGGAACCTTTTAATGTTGGCAGATGTTGTATAAGTGAGCATTTTCTGATGAACAATGGATATCAACTGTCCCAAACATATTCTTAAAAGTTATCTTGTGCACGTTTTACAACTATGTGACAGACAGCTGGGTCCGGCTGCCGTCAGCTGTATCTGCGCGCCGGGTTACACAGGAGACCTGTGCGAGGCGCACGTAGCGTCACCTGGTGAGATATTGATTAGATATTCTCTATTCTAGTTATATAAAAACTGCATTGCCTGCTACACTTATCGTTAAAAAATCATATTACTTACATCATGAAACTACAGGGCTATTTAATTTAGAAGTGTTGACACGATTTATAAAATTATTTGTTACTAGCTTTTGCCTGCAGCTTCGCCCGCGTACATAAAATATAGCCTATGTCACTCAGGAGTAAAGCAGCTTTCTATTGTTGCTTAAATTTTTCAAATCGGATCAGTAGTTCCAGAGATTACCCCCTACAAACAAAAAAACAAAAAAACAAACTTTACCTCTTTATTATATTAGTGTAGATTTCATAAATTGACAATTCATTTGCGATTTTAAACATTCTCGTTTCTGTATTTAACAATTTATTTAACATATCACGCAATCCATCACCTTTACGGAACCGCTTCTCAAATGATGGGACATCAAACTTGAATTAGAATTATAAAGGAATAAAAAACTTTATGGCTAGTTGAGAACAATTCAATATTAGGGAAGGAACTTTCAGTTGCTGAACTACCTAATTTTGTTTTGTTGAAAATTTTGTAATTTAACTGTTAATGACATGTTATTTAAAATTTATTATGTAGTAAAATTTTGTAAATTTTGTAACAGAATGCGGTATCGAAGAATGTGCTGAACATTGTAAGGAAACAGCCTGCGACTGTAATCCAAAAGATACCGATGTGTGTGAGTATTTTAATTATTTATAGTGCCTGAAAGTGGTGACAGCTCATGTTACTAGATACTTTATCTACTAAGATTAAATAAAAACGTTTATACAATATGCATACTTTGTATTTTCATAGCATCAGCAAGATTTGAAACAAGACTGGAAGTAGTAGATCAAGCAAGCAATAACATTTCTCAAGAAGTCAAAAAGCAGGTATTTATATTAAAAAAATACTCTTAATACGGTCGAAGAAATATTCCAAAAGAAAAAATAATTGGATAACATTATCTTGCTCCTTTCAGTTAAGAAGCTATTTAAAGACGTCAAACATAACATTGGAAGATAAAATAGAAATTCTTAACATAAGGTAAGTGTTTGTTCAGTGAGTTCTGCTGATGTACCTAAAAAAGTAGTGTCCCAGTTGTATGTACTCGACTTACGAATTGAAGTTAGAATTATCGGTAAATGTACATTGTTAACAATATTTCTGTGTCCCTAGTCATGGCATGTTTTGAAAAATATAAAAGTTCAGTGTTAATGCTGTGCGGAAGCTATACGTATATCTAAGAATTATAGTTGATTATTTCCCATTGCATATCATAATGTGTGACAGCGCGGCCGGGGAGCGCGGTACGCGCACATTGTGGGTGCGCATGTGGGGCGCGCGCAGCGAGGCAGGCGCACTGCGCGCGGCACTGGCGCGCATGCGCACGCTCCGCGCATCCACCACGCATTTCCTCATGCAACCAGGTCTTAGTTTACAGGTGAGTACTTTCTTTATTCTTCATTATTCAGACGACACAAATAAAATAAAATCTTTTAAAATAATCTCTAGTATCTAAATCTGCGTCTTCATTTCCCAAGACTCGTGACTATAATGGCACCATCAATCTTAAAGCAGCGAATCGAAAAATAAATCGTTAGTGTACCACTTATTTGAATAAAATCAAGTAAAGTTCAAATGCCTTATTGCAGACTCTAGTTGTAAACCATCGTCCGGAAATATGGGAGGGGTCAGAGTTCATTCTGACATGTATGGCGTATGGATCTCCGAACATCGCCTTCACGTGGTACAAAGACGGTGTCAAGATAAACTTCAATGGTACTACGAGGTAAATGAATAAGTGTAAGAAATGTATGAATGTAAGCGAGTATTTCGTTTATTTACGACTTTGATGCCGAAAGAGTAGAGCATTAAAACAAAATTACTGATAACTGGACTCTTCAACTATTAACGTGCTCATTCTTTAACAAATTATTTTTGTTCAGTTTTTAAATTAGCCTCTACAGGAGGCTTTGTGTCCGTATGAATGTAAAAAGTACAAAGTCTACGTTACTCAGTAATACTCGCAAAGTCGCATTCTGCAGGTAAAACAAAATATAAAATCGCTTCAGTAGTTTAGGCATTATTTTTTTATATATTAATAAACATAAAAAAAATTAAGAATAAAACAATATTTTAAATAGATCAGATTAATTTTAATCTAATCTGTACTCATAGCACTTTAAGCGATACATAGTGATGTATCGCATGTAGTGTAATAATTACAGTAAGATATAAGCAACTTATTCTTACAGACAGTAAGTAGTGCCATTTTCAGAGAGTTATATTTCCAGAGATATTTGGACGCGCACGGTGTCAGAAGACGCGCTCGGTCGCCGCATGTCAGTGTTAGGCATATCAGAAGCGAAGAGGCTCGACAGCGGCAAGTGGTCCTGTGCAGCAGACGATGCTGGCAGGAGACGATGCAGAGCGCTGCGGCTGACGGTGCTGAGCCCACCCGATATACGACTAGTGCCTCACACTATCACTGTCAATAAGGTGAGTCAATTCAATATTTTTTTTTTATATTTCGGTGTTTCCTGATAGTTACTACGTCTTTAAGTCAAAGAGTGTATAGGATACTTCTAGGCAAGCGTGCTCCATCGTTGGCTACATCGTCGCTTACCATCAGGTGAGATTATGGTCAAACGCGAGCCTATCTAGTATAAAAAAAAAGTTGAAACTGTAACTATGGTCTATTTATAAAATTTATTTTTAAAAGTAAAGTTTGCCACAATGAAACCATCGTCGCCTAGTTCGGGTCTCTGCTAAACTTACTACTTCTCAAATACGTTTAGGACATAGGATGTCTGTCACAATTTGATTCAGCAAGTTACCAAGGCTTACGAACCAATTGATCCATTTTATGGAGTTAAGTAACCGCAAAGAAATGATATATTGTGCGAGTATTTATACACACTGATTCCAATCTGAAGGCAATCTTGACTGCCATTCACTACCTACCTGGTACAGTACTCACTGTACCAGGAGTTCCAAAGAATTCTCTTTGGAACTCACCTACTTGGACAATGAACATTTTTGAGTTTGCTCAAATATGTACATTGTCGGCGAGTTTTTACGCGAGAACGCATTATTATTAGTATTAATATAAATAAATATCAGGGCGACAACGTGAGTATAACATGTCTGGCGGGAGCGAGGAGAGTGCACGGCGCGCTCGGGTTCAGTTGGGCGAAGGAGAGGACGCTGCTACCGATGGCGCCAGGCAGAGAGGTCTGGGAGGATCTGTTTCCCGCGGGAAGCGTGCTCAAACTTTACAACGTACAGGTTTGTTTTGTCCGTATATTCTATATAATCTTTCATTAAAATACAAAAAAAAAAATCCACTCTCATAAAATATACATTTTTGAGATGTCTCTTGGATGTTCTGAACAGAAATCTAATGAATTCCGGTGTCAAGTATCATCAGCGGCTGGCACCAATGCTAAAGGCGTGACGATATGGGCTCTGGGAGCTGACGACGTAGCGTGTGAGAGCGACGTCTCTCATGGCTTGCGCTGGCCGAAGACTGCTCCCGGTGCACAAGCAACAGCCTCCTGTCCCCCTGGACACAGTGGGGAGGCTACCAGGTATAAATAAAATACTTAAAAATTAAAATTTCGTTTTTATGTCATTAATTTGGAATTCCGAATAAACTTTACATACCTTTGTATTTTATGTACCCATTTCAATCTGTTAATTAAAAAAAAAAATAACAGATTAACCTTTTGAATATCATAATTTTAGAGACAGTTTATAGGTGTACGAACGCCAGCGTTGGCTCGGGGCTCAATAGTTTAAAATGTAAAATGCTTGTAGTCTAAAATACTACGAGGAAAAAACGGAAAGGGCCATTCGAAAGAATGTAAGTATGACATAGCGGAGTTAATAGTTTTAAATGGAATACGTATTTGCAGATTTTGCGAGCCTAAAACCGGACAACACGGCATCAAATGGATGCTACCAGATTTTTCTGGTTGTATTGCAGAGTCCCTCAGAGATATATATAAACAGGTAAATAAAACCCAACAAAATTTAAATAAAGTTACGTGTTTACAATTTAAAATAAAGTTGTGTGTTTATAACAACCACTTAGACTGAGTGTTGTAATTGTCAGTTTAGTCTGATTGCGCTGGGCTACTCGTGGCGCCCGGTGTCACTCGTGTCGCGGCAGTACTGGACAGTGCTGCGCGCGCTGCCGGCGCACGCGGGCGCGGGCCAGCCTGCCCTCACACACGCAGTGCACATGCTGCACTACCTCATGTCTGCTGCAGCTCAGCCGGCCGACAGGTTCCACAGCATGGAAAATCTGCTGCACATCTATGACCACCTACTTACACATCCCGATGCTTTCCTGGATGAAGAGGTCAGTAGCTAATGGACATTAAAGCCAACGGTCCACGGCGCATAGTTTCATAGACGTGTATTCGTGATTATACTCTTGGTGTATGTCTACGTGGAACTTGCATACAAAACCTCAGCATTGGCAGCATCGAGGTCAAGTCGCATCTATGAAACTTTGCCTCGCTGAATAGTAGGCCTTAAGATAAAGCTGAAATAAATTAATTGTTATTAAGTTTAGAAAGTAAAATGGGCATATTCTTATCAGAAAATCTTCGGACTCCAAAACGCGGTGGTGGACACAGCGGGGCTACGCAGTAGTTTTGACAAGCGCTTCCAGGAGTTCACAGTCACTACAGCACCAGTACAGTCGGACAATGCGGCGCACTTCTCGCTTCAACCAGCTCTAGAGGCTCGCGAGGAGTGGCTCGTGACGGCCGCAGCAGTGGAGCTGGTGGATACCACTGGCAACGCTTCCGTGGTCACCGTGCTGTATCATAATTTGGGAGCAAGGTTGCCGTCACTGAGAAGATACGTCGAATACAAGTAAATGATTTATTTTTATTCAGTTTTAATTTGTTATTGAAGTTGTAACTTTAAAATCTTGTATTTCTCGTACTTTTTTTTTTTTTTTTGTTGACGGGGGGAAACCTTCAAAAGGCGCCCGGACTTTGGGGATAAGTCCGGGGAGTGTGGGATTTTTACCTCACTAAAACCACCCCGGTGATCACCATCAGCACGTAGAAGGGGCCCCGTTACCTCTCAAAAGACCATTCCGGAATCCCCTCTGTGCAACGCCTGTTACGGCACCTCCCTGAGGAGACTGTATAACGGTCTCCCCTATGGCTCACTCAGCACGGTGGCACGTGATCACTGTACCACCGTCTTCCTTGGAATCACTCAATGGGTGAACAGAGTCCCCACTCCGAGCACCCGTGACTCCAAAGTCCCGCCTGTCCGAGATGATGCAAGCGGGGTATCGGCGTGTTAGGTATCGAGGCGGTTACCACCCCGACGCCTTCTTCTTCGAGTGGGATCGGCCCTTTCGCGATCTCGCGCGGCGGCCTCCTTCTGGACCATTACGATCTCACAGAATGAAGTTACTTCCCTCCAGTTTTCTGGCTTCGCGAGCATAGCCCTCACTACTGTTGGCAGAGATAGATCTTGTCCTATCCTGGTAACCAAGTCTTGGCGCTCATTGGCCCACGCTGGACACTCTTCCAGCGTATACTGTGCAGAATCCAGATCGCTGCTGCAATGGTGGCAATTTGCCGTGGCCTCTCGCCCAATTCTGTTCAGGTACTCACCGAAGCAACCGTGCCCGGTCAGCACCTGAGTGAGCCTGTAGGAGCTGCGCTCCTTTCTTGTCAGCCAGGCTTCGAAGTGCGGCAGAATGGCTTCGACAACGCGCTTGCACGAGAATTGCGGCTGTTGTAGCCGCTCGCGCCACCTCTCGAGCGCGTGTCGCCGTTCCTGCCGCCTCAGCCTTGCTATAGCGATTCCCGGCACGCTATTGCCACTTTGGCGTATATCGCGAATATGATTGTAGACTTTCGCGTCCATATCCGCTAGAATGTCCAGTGGTGGAAAGCGTGCCAGGAGAGTTGCCGCCTCAAAAGATACCGTCCGGTATCCACGTGCAATGCGAATAGCCATTCTCCGCTGCAAGCTATTAATTTTAGTCCTGCAGCGGCGGACACCTGAGAGTCTGTTTGACCACACAGGTGCCCCATAAAGGACCATCGATCGCACGACACCCGCGTAGAGACGGCGAACTTCTTCTCGAGGACCCCCGAGGTTGGGCAACAGTCTGTGCAAAGCACCCACAGCTTTCCCAACGCGAGGGACCAGACGCTCGAAGTGCTCTTCGAAGCCCCATCGACCATCCAGAGTTAGGCCAAGATACTTTATGTATCGACCTACCTGAACTTGCGCATCTCCAACTATCAATGATGTGTTGGGTGGCTCTTTGGTTCTCGGCAGTTTATGAAACCAGAGCGCCTCAGTTTTATGAGGCGCTATCTCCAAACCCAACTCACGGATCGAGGCCACGACTTTTGCCACACCAAGCTCAGCAAACTGCACAGTCTCGTCGAAGCTGTTCCCACCGGCCAATACCAGGGTATCATCTGCATAACAGATGATATTTACACCTAATGGGAGGTCGACGCGCAGGACAACATCATATGCAAGATCCCACAGGAGAGGGCCTAAGACCGACCCCTGTGGAACCCCACACGTTATCTCTCTCTGATGAAGGCTACCGTCCCGACTCACATAACGAATGTGCCGGTCACGTAGGTAATCCCAGATGATGCGCTGCAGGTAAAGCGGCACTCTGTGGTATACTAGTGCTGCCCTAATCGCATTCCAAGGCAGGGAGTTAAAAGCATTGACGATATCTAAGCTTACCGCCAACGCCACCCCACCCTGGGACACTACTTGTTCCGAAAGTAAACGAACGCGTAAAATCGCATCGACGGTAGAGCGCTGCTGTCGGAAGCCATACTGGCTATTGGCAAGGTCAGGACCAACACGCGACAGGTGTTTGATAAGCCTCTCGGCAATTATTCTTTCGAATAATTTGGAGACCTCATCGAGTAAACAAATGGGACGGTATGCAGAGGGAGATTCTGAATCCCTACCTGCCTTCCTCAACAAGACCAATCCTGCCTCTTTCCAGTCAGAAGGGAACACGCCCGAACAGAAGCAGCTATTAAATAACTGTCTTAGGCGACCCCCTAGAGCATCCATAGCCAGAGACCACGCGCGGCCAGGGATACCGTCAGGGCCTGGTGCTGTATTGCGCGCTGCCATGCGTCTTACAGCTCGGTCCAACTCGCTTTCAGTAACCCCCAACTCGTCGGACCAATCTGAAGATGGCAAGGGAAACGAAGGACTGTCCCTTACTAGCGGAAAGAGCGTAGTTACGACTCTATCCAGCAGCGTCGGATCCATGGTCTCCGTAATAGGGGGGACCCAAGGACGTAGCTTGCCCATGACCAATTTGTATGGTTTACCCCATGGGTCCCTGTTTAGCCCATCGAGAAGCTCTCTCCAAGACCTTGACTTGGCATCCTCAATTGCGTGTTGAAGCTCCATTGTCGCCTCTCGGTACGCTCTATAGGCTGTGTCTATTTGCTCATCTGTAGCTCTTGGTTCTCTTCTACGTCGCATACGCTGGAACTGGCGTCGAGACCTCAGACAGCGAAAGCGCAATTGCGCAATGTCTTCCGACCACCAGTAAGCGGCACCAGGACGCTGAGCGCATCTGATTCTGGGCATAGAAGCATCACAGATCGACGTCATCCTGTCACGGAACCAAGCCGCCTCTTCCTCTGGATTGGGCAAAACTCCCGGAGAACGAGCACCTTCAGGCCAAACCGCGACGTTGGCGGCTGCAATGAGCATGTCTCGATTGAGCCGTTTAAGGGCCCAACGTCGTGCTGGTGGATTCGATCTTAGATGGCTCGGACTGTCATTGGGGCGTAGCGTCACATCAAAAACGATATGGCGATGGTCGGACAGTGTAACAATTTCCTCCGCTACTCTCCATTCCGACACCATACGGGCAGCAGTAGGAGTCCCCCATGAGAGATCCACAATTGACTCTCCCTGCCACCTAACGCATGTGGACACTGTCCCCCGATTTAGGAGTCGGAGATCAAGTGATGCCGCCCAGTCTTGTACCGTACGTCCCCTCGGCGTGTCCCGGTGGTTTCCCCAAGCTCTCGAGTGGGCGTTGAAATCGCCTAGAATGAGCACTGGACGAGGTGAGCATTTGTATTGAATACAGTTCGCAACCCCGTCCAGATATCTTTCAAATTCAACATGAGGAATATTGGGAGACACGTAACAGCCTACTACGGCCAGAGATCCCCATTCCACAGCAACGTATCCTTGTCCCTTATCCAGTAGGGAGCAATGAAGCCGACCGCTTCCACCAGCCCAATAAATGGCAACGGAGTCCACGGAATCTCGGAACCAGCGAGGATGATCTCGTAGACCGTAGGGCTCCGCTACCACCGCCAAAGCAACCGACCACTCCGCAACGGTCTGCAGAAAAAGGTTCTGTGCGTTGCGGCAGTGGTTCAGGTTGCACTGGAGAACTTTTAGGGCTGGGAAGGCGAGGTATCCATGTCCTCCGCAGGGCCTGCACTCATTGGTGCTGGCGCCGATTTTCGTAATGTAACAGGGGCATGCGATGCCTGTTTCTTACGCGGTACGCATTTCTTACCTCCCAGTCGATGATCCGCTGGAAGACCCTGGTCCGAACATAACGGACATCGCATGGTCGTCGCCGTACACTCTCTGGCTTTGTGGTCTCCTCCACAAGCGTAGCACTGCGTGCTCCGATCAATCACACTAGTGCACTGGCGACGAACATGCCCAGGCTCTAGGCAACGGAAGCACATCATACGACGCGCTCCCAAAACCTGCACTCTTGCTGAAGTCCAACCTAAGCGCATGCACTTGTCAGAGGCCAGCTTTTTTATCGTCGCCAGTGGAGCGCGAACCCAGACGTGGCCTAGAGAAGCAGGTGGACGACGAATTTCGCCCACTTTCACGTCCTCAATGGAACAGTCGCCCACTTTGGCAATAGCAGCTGCTACTTCTTCAGGCGTGACGGCATCATCCAGATCCAAGATTCGTGCTTCTGCTCTTTTAGTGGGGCGTGAAATCTTCACATCGGAGTCATTGAATACCTCCCGCATTCGGCTAGCTAAACTACCAGCTTTGTGAGAAGATTCTGCGCCAGCAACGGTAATAATTATTCCGCCGTCAGCAGCCCTTCTTTGCCCGACGGTGTCAATTCCAAGGTCAGCCAAACGGATTTGCTGCCTCAGGGCGTACATGACCTCTCCGAGTTTAGCAGATGATCCCTCTCTTATAGAAACTGTGATAGCTGCCGTGGTAGGCACCCTAGGCAGTTTAACTGTCTGATTTTTATTCTGGCCACTTGCTTGCACGACGGGTTGAGAAGTCTTTGCATTTTTTGCCTTCCTCCCTACTACAGTGGACCACGTCTCTGATTCAGTCCTCACTGCAGTTGATAAAGCCTGCGAAATCTCAGTCGGTGCCGTCGACACGGCAGGCAAATCCACTACCGGAGCCACAACTTTGCGCTTCCCCTTTTTCTTCCCCTTTTTCGTTGTAGGATTAGGTACTGGACAAGATTCGGCGATTGTCTGCACTTGAACAACCGATGAAGAGGCTTTCCTTATGTCGGCAGCAAGTGGCGGACGTAAAGACTCCTCAGGAGGCAGCCTTCTTTCCAAAGCCGCTAGTTTAGCATCTACCATGCTCCCAATCTCTAGAGCTATGGACCGACGAAACTGGGCCTCGGATTCATCCGACTGGCCAAGAATTCCAGTCACAGCAGTAGTCTTATTATACCCCAACGGAGAAACTGCCGCGGTAGAGCTTATCATAACTTCACCCTTACGACTGAGAAGGCTAACCTGCGCTGTCAGTTTTTCGACCTGCGCTGAGAGACTGGTAAGGCGAGCCTTTAAATCAGCGTTTTCAGATTCCAGTCTCTCCACGTTAACCTCCACGGCCGATCGCGCAACCAACTCAGCAACTGCAGCTTGCACTGTTACCGCCGCCAACTTGAGGCTGTAGGCAAAGCTACTTTTAAGGTTGCGGGAGCCATTTGCAACCTCCTCTATGGTCCTAAGACCGTCTTTAATACATGTGCTTAGTTCCACCGTTGGTTGCGCCTGCATTGTCTTGGCCAAAATCTCCAATTCAGGTAAGTTTGGCTGTCCTGAAGGCTTAGTCTTTGCCTGCTTAGGTGGTGGACTCGCTAACTCAGAGTCCGTGCCTGCTTCTGCTTTGTCAGTTAAAGGCTTACTAAGGCTAAGTGATTTACCTGCCTTTTTCTTCGTCTTTTCGGTCGACTCGTCACTTCTCAGTACTTGTGTACGTTTGCGCGTACGTCCCCGACCCGATTTAACCGATCTTTCCGAGGCATATGACTTTTGCGAGAGGGATGCCTCACTGGCATCACTCGACATCTCGTCAGCAATTGGCGTACGCGGGCGCACAAAATGTGCACGAGTTGATACTCCTTTTGGCACTTTTTGATCTTTAGATTCCGGTGCCGTGGATGTGCTAGGATGAGAACTCAGCAACTCTTCATCACCAGTACATGAGCCACCCTGGCTCAAAGCACCCGTAAAGCACGGGTAGAAATCCGATTGGGATTTTGAGCGATCATTGTCCCCCCCAGAATACGTGGGACTGACCGAACACTGCTCGGTGAGGGATTCTCCTACTGCGGTGCAGCAGGTACCCTCCTGGGGTAGTTTGTTTGTATGAGTCGCTTCCATTATTGATGCTGAACACAGCTTTGCCTTTTTTTATGGGGTGGGGTCCCCAAAGATATCTTACTTGTTCACTTTCGGTGTAATGTGAACCTAATTACTCTTCAAAGCAGCGAAGAGTAATTCGCGCACCGTCTGAGAACTGTTGAAGTTCTTAGATGGTGCGCCCCTCGCGGATACCCGATGTTAAGCTCCGCCCCGTGTCTCTCTTAGTCTGGACTCTCCCTTGAGGCCTTCCGGCATGAGTGACTCTACCGGCATAGCCCCCCCCCTCCGCGCTGACAGCACGGGCATGCGAGCCGTCACGGTAAGCTGCCCCGTGCCGGCGGCCAAGGCCATCACCAGTGGGGGCCGACGGCTTCTTGTGGGCTGGGTCTCCGCCCAGGTAAAATTGCTGGAGCCCAGACCTCTGCGGTGCTTCCGCTGCCACGTGGGGCACCACGTGGGGGCCTTCTGTGCCGCGGAGGTGGATCGCAGTGACCACTGCTACCAATGCGGTAAGCCCGGTCATAGGTCTGCCGAGTGCCGGAATGCGCCGCACTGTTACGCATGTGCGGCGGCAGGCAAGCAGGCCGACCACCGGGCTGGGAGCAGGTCCTGCGACCCCCCGGCCAAAGTGAAGGCCAAATTGAGTCGCCCCCCCAACACCACCGCCGCCGCCGCAGCCGCTTCTTCGGCCGCCGGCGCGGTTTCTGTAGCCGCCGCTACCGCTGTGGCGGCGCCCTCTCAGAGGGCTAGGGAGGAGACAATGGACTGCCAATAACGGCCCCATTACGTCTCCTCCAGGCGAATATCAACCACTGCGCCCCAGCTCAGGATCTGTTGCTCCAGAGCATGGCGCAGTGGTCGATAAACGTCGCCGTGGTCTCCGAGCCGCACTTTGTCTTGCCCAGAGCTGACTGGGTTCAGGACCTGAGCGGCTCGGTGACCCTTATCTCGTCGGCCGCCGCTGGTACCCCGACCCTCGAGGCCGTCACGAAGGGTCGGGGTTGCGTGGCAGCACGGTTCGGGGACATTGCAGTGGTAGGCGTCTACCTGTCCCCGAACAGAACTCTCGCCGATCTTCACGACTCCCTCAGGGAGCTGAAGACCGTCGTCGCTGGGTATGGTACCCTCCCCGTGGTCGTTTGCGGGGACTTCAACGCCTGGAACATGGCTTGGGGTTCCCGGCTCACGAACCAGCGGGGTCGGTTGGTGGAGGACTGGGCTCTGGAAACAGGCCTGGTCGTCCTAAACCGGGGTTCTGTCCCCACGTGTGTGCGGGTGCAGGGTGAGTCCGTGGTGGACATTTCGTTCGCCAGCCCCACTCTGACACCGCGTGTAGTTGACTGGCGCGTCATGGAGGGGGTGGAGACATACTCGGACCACCGGTATATCCGGTTTGACGTCTCCGCCCAGACCTCGACCGCGCCGGTCCGACAGACCCCATGTGGTCCGCGTTGGGCGCTGAGGCAGCTGGAGAAGGAGCTCTTCCTGGAAGCCGCGGCGGTGCAGGCCTGGGTGCAAGCACCGGTCAGGCCTGCCGACATCGACGTCGAGGCGGAGTGGTTCCGGGAGGCCTTGTCGCAAATTTGCGACGCGGCAATGCCCCGTCTCCGCCCAGGACGCGCCCGACGCCAGGTGTACTGGTGGTCGCCAGAGCTTGCGACGCTGCGCGCCGCATGCAATGCTGCGCGACACCGGTATACCAGACACCGCAGGCGCCGCTTCCGCCCGCCGGATGCGGAGGCCGTAGAGGCGGAGCTGTACGAGGGATACAGGGTGGCAAGGCGCACCCTCCGATCGGAGATAAAGCGGGCCAAAGACGAGGCCTGCAAAGCGTGGCTGGGGACGCTCAACGCTGATCCGTGGGGACGCCCATACAAGTTGGTGCGATAGAAACTCCGCCCATGGGCTCCCCCGTTGACGCAGAGTCTCCGGCCACAGATCGTGGAGGGTGTGGTGAGCGCTCTGTTCCCTGCGCGGGGGGACCACTCCCCCCCGCCCATGGCTCCGCCACCAGCGGTGTCTGACGCGGACCACGTCAGCGACGACGGTACCAATGCTCCGGAAGTGACCGAGGTAGAGATGAGAGTGGCGGTACGCAGGATGGGTGCGAAGAATACCGCCCCAGGACCCGACGGCTTGCCAGGAAAGGCTTGGGTCCTGGCCATGGAGGCTCTCGGGTCTCGATTGGGGGGGCTCTTTAGCGCATGCTTGGAGAGGGGCCAGTTCCCACTTCCCTGGAAGACGGGAAAACTGGTCCTCGTCGCGAAGCCGGGGCGCCCTGCGGACTCTCCGTCCGCGTATCGGCCCATTGTGCTGCTTGACGAGGTGGGCAAGCTCTTTGAAAGAGTCATTGCAGACCGCCTCGTCAAGCACCTAACACTGAAGGGGCCCGATCTCGCGGACGACCAGTTCGGGTTTCGCAGGAGGCGCTCCACGGTGGACGCCATCATGCGCGTGCGAGCCCTCACGACGGGGGATGCGGTGTCCCGGGGCAGGTGTGTCTTGGCGGTGTCGTTGGACATTGCCAACGCCTTTAATTCCCTGCCCTGGAGTTGCATTAGGACGGCACTCCGGTATCACCGGGTGCCCGACTACCTCTGTCGTACGATCGAGGCCTACCTGTCCGACAGGTACATAGTCTACCCCGGTCACCAAGGAGATTGGAAACGGCGAGAGATGTCGTGCGGTGTCCCACAGGGATCGGTACTAGGACCGCCCTTGTGGAACATCGGGTACGACTACGTGCTGCGCGCCGACCTCCCCGTAGGGGTCAGCGTGGTCTGCTACGCAGACGACACGCTGGTCCTAGCGCAGGGAAGGTCGTACCAGGCGGCGGTCGAACTAGCGACACGTGGGGTTGCGACAGTCGTTGAGAGGATCCAGCAGTTGGGACTCAAGGTGGCACTGCACAAGTCCGAGGCCATGTGCTTTCACGGCCCTCGGAACGCGCCACCAACGGGTTCCCAACTAACGGTAGAAGGAGTTCACATCGGCGTCGGGTCGACGATGAAGTACCTAGGACTTGTCCTCGACAGCCGATGGAATTTCGAGGAGCACTTCCGACGTCTGGCCCCCAAACTCAATCGGACGGGGGCTGCTCTCAAGCGGCTCCTGCCGAACCTTGGGGGTCCAGACGCCTTCTGCCGGAGGCTCTACGCCGGCATCGTCCGGTCCATGGCCCTTTATGGGGCACCAGTGTGGGCGCCGACGCTACGTAAACGCCCGGCGGCCCAGCTGAACGCCTGCCAGAGGGTCATGGCCATCCGGATGGTGCGGGGATACCGCACGGTGTCCCGCGAGGCGGCGAGCCTCCTTGCTGGCCTACCACCATGGGATTTGGAGGCAACAGTCCTTGCACACATGCACGACCAGCGCGTGGAGATGCAACGCCGGGGCGAAGATCCGCTGCCCGAACATGTCGAGGCGTGGCGGAAGGAGCTCCGGCGAGATCTCATGGTGAAGTGGAAACAGCGACTGTCGCAACCCAGCGCTGGGCACACCGTAATCTCAGCGGTAGTGCCCCTCTTTGAGGCGTGGCTGGATAGACCTCACGGCGTCCTCACTTTCCGCATGACGCAGGTTCTCACCGGACATGGGAAGTTCGGGAGATTCCTGCACCGGATTCGTGCGGAAGAGACGTCCGGGTGTCGCCACTGTGAGGCGAGCCCGGAGGACACGGTGGAGCACACGGTGGAGGTGTGCCCTGCTTGGGAAGAGCATCGCCGTGTCCTCGTGGGGGTGATCGGCGGCGGCGACCTCTCGCGCCGGGCCCTGGTTCAGGCCATGGTCCGCAGCGAAGAGGAATGGCAGGCGGTCGCCTCCTTCTGCGAAGCAGTAATGCTCGTAAAGGAGGAGGCCGACCGCATAAGGCAAAGGCAACGGCGTACTCGCCGTAGCCGTCGCCGCCGCGATCCTGCCGATATCCGGCCACCGTAGACACTGGCTCGCGGACGGTGAGCAATGGGTAGCTCGCCGTCCGATCGTCTGGTAAGACCGAGTCCAGGTCGTCAACGGCGCGCACCGTTCCCGCGCGCCTCAAGGAGTTGTCAGCAAACTGCAGGGGCCCTTCAGGGTCGAAGCCTCCTGGAGCCTAGAGGGTAAGTGAAAATTGTAACCTCGACTCCAGAAATAAGGCAAGGAAGGTACGGGGTAGGTTTTTTAGTCAGTAAGAGTCTGACACTGGTCTCCCGCTCCGCCCAAGAGCGGGTTTCGTCATTGGATGATTTTCACCTACCATAAAAAAAAAAAAAAAAAAAAAAAAAAAAAAAAAAACCGGCATAGCCCTCAAGATCATGGAGACGCACAAGCCCCACCACGACGACAACGTGGAGACACACTCGGTGGGGGTATTTCTCGTACTTAGTAATTATTTTAGTAGTTCTTAGTTTTTATTTTTGTTATTTTGTTTTTATTTATTTGTCTGTTGTTTTCTTTTCCTCTGTCACGGCAGTTGTAGCGGCAACTCTTCCAGGTCTGGCCGCGCGACAGAGTACACAGTAGCCTCACAACAGGTGCAGGTGTCAGTCAGCGGTGCGGGAGTTAATCCAGCGCACCCTCACACTGTCACATTGTTGTTCGCACACTCAAAAAATTACAGCGCTATTGGTGAGTTTATATCACATATAAAACAGTAGTTCGATCACGCGTACTTCGAATGTAATAATGCAATGGTTGTGGTCAGCATCTCAGCTCGCGTGTGGAGGTCGGTCGCGCTCGTCACCACGCGTGTGGAGCACACAGGCGTGTGAGATGCGCGTGCCGCAGCGCACACATGTGGCGTGTCGCTGTCGAGGAGTCGCCACCTTCGCGCTCTTCACTGTTCACAGGGAGACGTTTGTGAGTACAATTAGATAAGTGATAAACATGCGGGTCCCTACATAATTTAACTAACATTTTGAAATGCTATCTTCAGAAAGGTACAGATGATGACTTACAAGGCATAGTGAAGATCACAGTGAGCCTGGGAGCTGCGTTGTGTCTTGTGGCGGCATTACTGCAGCTACTCGGTCTGCTAGCTGGCAGTAAACTCAAGCTGCCAGTGCTGCTTAAAGCAGCTACTGCGGGTTTTCATTCTGCAGCTTTATTGGCTCTTCTGGAATGTGATACGGGGCTGGTGAGTTATAATTAATTTAGTGCTGTATAAATAGTTCAGGTAATAGTTGACCGTAGCGTACTGTATCTTAGCAGGATGCAGCTTGTGGTGGTGGTACGGGTTGGGTGGTGGCTCTGTGCTGGATGGCGGGCTGCGCCGCACTGTGTGCTGCACCGCTGTTGTTACACGCCGACCTGACTGCCACGGCCACGCGCGTGCCTTCTGTGGGACTACTGTGCGGTACGTGTCGGTGCAGACAGGTTAGTGTATAGTACGGCCGGGCATGACGCTATACTTACATGACTGGTTGCAGGCGTATGTACACTATGCTGGCTAACTGCTCGACTGTGGGGCGGCGCACCGCTGCAGGTTGGCGCGGCCGCCAATGCCGTGTGTGCTGCAGGCCAAGCTCTACTAGCTTCACTCACTCTCACACTCGCACTCGCGCTCAGAGCCCGAGCACGAGAGCACGAGCACAAGCCGAGATATGAGCACGGGCGCGATCGGGTACGAGTAGTGCGGCACACGCTAGCACTGTTGTTTACTACGAGCGCCACGCAAGTGGCCGGCGTGGCGTACGTGCAGCCCGCAGAGAGCAGCGCCACGCCAGGCGTGCTGTTAGCTGTAGCGGCTTGTGTCCAGGGCGTGTCGATGCTGGTGTGCTACGTGCTCATGGACGCTGAATGTCTCCAGGCAGCGCGGCGACTGTTTACGCTCTCCTCACACAGCGAGTGGCAAGGGACACCTGGAGATGCCTCACATAGCCGTAAGTAAGAGTTATCATTTCGAATTATGATTCCAAACAAATGATGCTTATGATCGCAGTTTCACATTTATTTACCAATTAAGATATGTAGCTTATTTCATCTTATTTATTTCTTGTTGTATGAAATGCACGACTTTTTCCAACAACGCAACTACATTTTACAGGTATTATTACTTATAATCAATTTATATTATTGAGGAGACAACTCTGTTGCCTGAACTTTTTGTAATGTTATTTTATCTAGTCTCTTGTTTTCGTCTCTTTTAAGCTGTTGTTTCGTTGTTGTAGTGTACATAAAGCAAGGTCGTGAGGTGGAGTGCTCCTCGTCTCACGTGTCTCCCGCCAACACCTACTGGCAAGCGCCCACGATAGAGAGCCCCAACACCATGTACAGGTGAGGACCGAGGTACATTTCAAACTGCATCTCAAATTCAAAATATTTATGCCAGTTAAACAATTTAGCAGTTTTAATTGTCAAATGGTCGAAAAACTCACTATACATTAAAGGCGTAAATTTTCATAAATTAAGTTTTTTTTTCTAAAACTGGTGGTGATACCTTTTTTCACTATAAAATATGAAAAATAAAAATAAAAAAATAAAAGCTAATATTCGCTAAGATAATCGTGGCAACGCAGACTTTTAACTGCTCTGAAAATTGTTTCCTTCGGAAAAAAAACTAAATGTAATTTTGTTTTCAGAATGTATAGTTTATTGGTAGTTAACATCAGCTTTTTTATACAGGCGCCAGTCGAGCGGCGCGTGCGTGGCGGACGTAGTGCGCGGCGCCCAGCACGAGCACACGCGCTCGTTACCGCGCTCGCGTCCGCGCGCTCTCTGCGATCTTATACCCACAGGTAACTGTAAACTTTGGCTCTGCAACTATTTGGAAAAATCAATTTTTTTTTTCGTTAAGTGTTATTTTGTAACTAAAAGTATTATTCTTAGAAGGTGGTGCAGGTGTGCCCCGTGTGTGTATGGTGGAGCTCAGCGCGTTGCCACCACATGACACTGACGCTCACACATGTTTCTACCGGGACAATAGCGATACGCCCAAGGTATGCGCAAGTTCACAACTAACTTAATCCACTTAAATGGTATCGTTTATGTGTCTGTAATTTTATCATCATTCTGCAGGATAACTGCAAGATCTGCATCAAGTCTAACCCAGATGTGTCGGCGCGTCCTCACAAGAGCTGTCTCAAGCAGCGCCCGCCGCAGTTGTCTTGTAGCAGCTCACTGCCGTCGATTCACCCCGAGAGCAGCGCTGAGCACAATGATTCACACATTCAATTAGACAACACACACGCAAATGACACAGCTACTCACAGCACATACACAAACACTGACAAAGTACTACACAAAATATCACATGATCTGGACTTTCTACTCAATAGGACGTCCACCCGAGCTGTCGACCACTGTTCACAGCACATAGAAGAAGCGCCCACTTAGTAGTGCGCGATGAGTGTAGTAGATTAAACTAGCAAAGTGAAAACAGGGTGTGATACGAGAAGCTTAGAGATAATAATGTAAATATGGTTTCAGATTATTGTATATATGCACGAACTTAGATAGGACCTATAAAATTATATAAGGTATCAATTATACATGTGTTTTTAAACAACAACGAACAACAATTAATAATCAATATGTTTGAACATTTGTAAATATCTTTGAAATGAAGTATGTAGGTAAAGATCAATTTAATTTATTTAAAAAAATATATTTTTGTACATTTTGACTATGTTTTTTCATTTCATAACAAAAACCACCAAGAAAGGAATACGCGTCAGTTTAAGTCAATGAAGGTCTGATACTTCCTCTCGTTCCCCCAATGCAACAAAATTTATCCGTTGGTTTCCCACAAATTAAAATGATGTGGAACATCATTTTAAAATTATGGATGTGGAAATAACTACTGCACTGACGGTCATTTATAAAGCGACGTGAGATTTTGAAGCATATTATAAAATTACGTGGCTACTGGTAATCGGATTTACCGCGATTAAAATGAACAGAAACTTCATTAAATGACCCAGGTACAATTTTGCGAGAGCTATAACTTTTACGGGAAACATTTGAAAACCAATTATATGAAGAATTTATTAAAGATGATCATTCATAAAATGGACTATCTCAATTAAAATTAGTTTAAACACTGCGATGATGTTGAAAATGAGCATTTTTAAACTCGCGTTTTATACAAGTTATAGGTAGGTATAGCTTTTATAGTTCTGTCACCTTTGCGGCTAGTCTCGGTTTAAACTAAGATATGAGTGTCTGTTTATCAAGTACAGTAATGTAAATTAATGATGAGAAGAGGATAATGAATGCTATGGGGTCTTGTTTCTTCGTGTAAAGGTGGCCTTAAATCCTTATGCCAGATGCCAACCGAAATCTTTTAAGTCTTCATGGAGGTAGACTCTAGATATACCAGTACCGGTACCAGTCTTGAAATATTTGTAAAACTCGTGATATCGAAGTATTGTTTTTCAAAGGAGTGAGTGGTGCATGTTCTTTATGGTGTAGTTACAACGTGTTGGTAGTTTCTAAATACTCTAAAGTAAAGCTTATCTACTTTATAGTTTAGTAAAGTGCTGCTATTTGTGTGTTAGACATAATTTATTAATTTCTTAAAGTACTAAGTGATGAAGTTATCTATAATATCTTCGACCTTAATATCTGTTTAAGATGATAAGAAGTTTATTTTTTCCTAAGTCGGATGCTGCATGACCAAGGTTAATTACGGTCTAGACAGACTTACGTAGGTTGCTTATACATTAATTATTGAGGTCAAACCCCAGTGGCTTAACCATTGATATGTACCTAATAGAAAACTGATGGTACTAACTGAATTTCTTTTAGTAAAATGGATTATCTAACTACAACAGTTCTATTTTGACCCAAGTTTGTAACGAAAATATAAATGAAATAACAAATAAGTTTTTACTTCCAGTAATTCAAAGTTTATGATATTCATATGCAAATGTTATAATGAAAATATACTCTTTATCTTTCGCGTCTTGACTTCCGTGCCGTTTTGTGGAAATAAACTTACTATAAATAAATAAATAAATGTTATTGCACTGTTTCAACTTACAGTGATTAAAAAAATTTAGACATGCCGTGGAATTGGCATCGTTATGCAAGTATATGCATTTTATTAGTTTCGATTATTTCAGGTTCGTCAATCATTTATTTTAATAATGTAATGGTTCTTGTTCAACGTTTATTATGAAATTATATTTCATACGCAATATACGAAATAGTAATTTATACGTAATTGTATATTGCCCAATGAAGGGTAGAAGTACATTCTTGGAAACGCATTCCCGGCCTATATACCCGTCCCTTTTACACACGCACGCTGACTGATGCTCTCACTTCGTCAAATTTCGATGACAGAATCACCGCGCGGGGTGTCACGAAATCAATTGTGCCTAATTTCCCTATATATTTTTCTATTTTTTGTGAACTATTACGAGTGATATAGCCTGGCTGGTGTTAAATAACATTTATTGGAGTGCGTGTCAGTGGTTCCAGTTGAACGAGCCTCACCTCAACGGACAAGTAAGTTTAGTGCGCGTGTTTCTTATCTGATTTCCTTACTCGTCTTAATTTTCGTCGTCCTACAGCTGCTTTCGCACGGTCACGCACTCTCCCACCGCATCAAAGACAGTCCACTTCCATCTTCTTATTTTGAACCAGTTTACCCAGCGCCAGAGTATAAACTCATATGTCCCGCCAAAGTAACTGGTGTACGGCGCCGCCAAGGGGTTATCAACATTTATACAAACTCAAGCTAAATTACTACAGCGACGTAATCTCCACTACGCTGTTTCTTCATCATGCTTGATCGTATGTTTGTTGAATTTTCTACCAACGTCATCTTTTACTCTTCATAGTATTACTAACAATTTAGGTAACATTACCTATATACTTTTCACTGACTTTCATTTATACAAAATTTGTACATATCAATCTTGGTTTCAAACTTTAGTACTAGGAACAAATAAAGAAAATATTATAATATTTGCATAGAACTATATTCTAGTCATATATACCTAGTTACTTAACTAAATATACTTTAGTACATTTAACCATTTTGCAGCATTTTGTTTCCGATAGCATCATAATGATGTTATTGGTGAAATTACCGACAAATTACAAACCGTACTTATTTAAATCTTTTTGATATATTAAACAGCTTTAGTTTATCAGTAAACAGATCTATTGTACGTTTAGAATCCATTTATTTATACGGGTTCGATACCTACTATTCCAAACCCGATTGTATCCGATAACCACAATCTAGAGAAGTTAGGATTGTGGTTGTTTGTAATCTACAAATCTAGTGGAGATTACAAGACTGTTAGATGTACCTATATTGCTTTGTTTCACGTACTATCATTATATACCAAGGATTAACTAATGTAATAATCACAAAATAATAACATTGTTTGTTCTGGCAAAATTTAGGTTCAAATAGAAGGTCCGTAAATTTGTCTAAGGTGCATATCTAGTCATAAAATGATGTGTTTAATAATTCTTTGTAGTTACATATCCTATAATATAAGTTTAAAGTTTTTGTTTTAAGTAATAACAATCATGCTACTCGTATGTATGAGAAAATGTCTGTCTGAATCTAAAGAATAAACAAAATCGTAATATCTCAGACATTTTATCGTAGTACCTAAAACAGAAAAAGTATAAATTATTTTTTTTAATAAAAAAATTATAAATAGTATTGACATTTATTATTATCAATCAAATTTTTTAATTAAGCTAATGAGCTTAATTAAAAAATTTGACTTCTAATGAGAAGACATAACTTTTTGTGTCCCTCAGGGAAGCGAGCTTGGACCTACATTATTTCTGTTTATAATTGATTTCCATATATATATAATTTAATATATATATTAAATATATATATATATGTGTGTGTGTGTATTAAAAATTATACTATATACATACGGATGTACAAGTTATTTTTCAGATACATGCTTATGAGGAGCATTATTATGTAGATGGATTCGTAAACAACGCCGTTGTTTCACGATTTAATTTTCATTAATGAAAAACAAATACAATCAGAATTATCATTCCATTCTTCCTTAGTCCAACAAAACAATGAAATCCTTTCAAATGCAGGATGAGCCAATAATCTGCCATAAATTGTAACGTAATCCCATGAAATGGGCCTTGAGCATCACATGACACATTAAGCATACCGTTGTGTATTATACATATTTCAAATTGCTATTATTATTTTTCTATGGTATCTATGTATGTGTTCTGTTATACATGGTTTTAATTTTAGTTTATTTTATAATAATTTTTATGAAACGCTAGAAATAAGCAGTACCTTTGTACTCTTGTATCTGAACTTGTTATATTATTTTTGAATTACTTGGGTGAACATAAATAAAATAAATAAAAAATATCAATGTGCTGTATTTGCGATCCTTACTTAAATTATTATTATTTTAAAGATGAACATATTCGGAGCATATGCAGATAATACAAAAATAAGTATTTTATGTTACGCCAATATGCCAATGAACTGCATAAGATGATAAAACATTCGAATAAATGTATATTTAATTAAATACAAAGCTTTAAAGCTAGAGTGAATAGGCTCTTAATAAATTAGAATGCCTTTCTATCAACGATTGCATCACTGCTTACCATCAGGTGTAATCGCAGTCGAGCACTAGTTTATGTCAAACAGATATTTTTCCTAATAAAATCCAGTATTTTATTTCACATGAAATTAATAAGTGGATGAGCCATTCTGGACTCATGATAACAACACTTAGGTACAGTCACTGTCCGAATTATTACTCCCACGGCTTTGGATACTTGCCAAAGACGAAAACCGTTCTCTTAGTTCTAAAATATAAAACTAATCGCCTAAAACGTTCTTTGAAATACAAAATAATATTGAAAATATAGATACACTTTATTAGCATAAAGTGTTCGAGAAAAAATATTACTAACAAACATAGGTAATAATTATTGTGCCGACCGTAACTTGTAACATGGGCAGGAATACCATGACGACCAAAAGAAAACAAATTATAATCGCGAATGGCTGTTATTGGGCAGAGATGTCAATCATGTATATTAGTATCTAGCACACGACCTTCCAATGTACTACGCGGGCCTAGTGTGAGGTTACATGTCTTCTAATTTTTAGTTTTAGGATATATCAATTTCCTAACAATATTTTTCTTGACCGCTTTGAGAGCAGTGATGATTTGGGTCACTAATGCTATATATCTCATCTAAATTATTACAAGGAAAAAAATCTAGGACATTTTGAAAGTTAACCTAATATCGAAACCATCTAAAAGTTTATTCAGAAAAAAATTTTCTTGGGAAGGCTCCAGCACATTCCCGTTTGCTGCCAAAGCACACACATTACATTTTCTGCTTTTCGTCAAATTGTCGATGCGATGCAAAAACTGTTTATATAGTATAGTAGTTTAGCTCTTCTAATTATTTTACAGTTATTAAAATATTATTTATTTTTGAAAAGAAACCCGTCTACAGAAAATATAAAAATGTTGACGCAAAAAAACATGTAAATCTTATATAAATACAAATTAAACTAACGTTAGCTAAGTTACCAAAATAAATTTATTTTTAAGTAGGTTAACATACTTATATTGTTATTATATATTAGCTTTAATAAATTGATTTTGGTAACTTTGTTTTAATTTTCAGTTACACATTTGTATAAATAAGTAAACAAACCAACAACTCTATAAATAAACCAACAACAACAATATACCCACAACCGTTGATATTTAAATGAAAATAAATTCATCCATTCAGTCATGATTTTAGTATGATCAGAATAGACATTTTTAGATCCAAGATTCAACATAGTAGCGAGGACGACACTTCTGTCACGGTAGAGCTACAACTTTAAAAATAATATTCCATAATATTTTATACTAGGTAGGTACCATACTTTTTTAATTTCCGTTGTTATTTTTAATGACAGCCATTTGATTTTTTCCTAGAACCAATAGTAATTTCCGGAAATCGAGATAAACCATTTTTTACCCTTAAGACCGCACACCCATCCGCTTCCCGACCTCATATCGACCATAATTTATTTTTACTTAATTTTTTACTATATTATCTTCCTTTTCTAATGGCTTTCATTCTACTACTATTTAGGTCCACTTTTTATCGTTAACCGTGCTAATTGCAGTAGACTAATAGCCTTAACTTATATTAAAAGACAGCTAGGTACACTATTTATTGTTTGGAATGGTTAAGAACAACAGTTTATTGGTCCAACAGTTTATTGGTGCTTCTTGATGACTATGAAATATTTACACTATATCGATTACAAATGCGTAGTTACTATAGTTTGTTGATTTCTTGTAAATTCTGTTTGTTATAAAATTTAATTTAAATCATAAAAACTGATGTGATCATAATGGACATTGTAGTTTGTCCCAAACTTTTTTTAAGCATTGTTTAATGAAATAGACCGTTTTGCTTAATCAGATATCCGATAAATCTGTTATGAAGCATGACAAAGCCGTTATTACGATGTCATAAATATAGGATCGAACAAAAGGTATCTGAAGTCTGCGATAAGGACAATAGGACAAGCACATAAAATAGTTATTACGATACTAAGTTTACTGGTAGTAAATAAATAACTATCTTATTTGTTATCAGATATATTTGTTATCGCCCGCTGTCTATTATATTACTGAAAGCGTAATACCACCAGTGTACTCTTCTATCTGTATTTGTTATTTTCTTTTTGTAAGTGTTTGTGTGAAAATAAATAAATAATAAAAAAAACCCAAACAAAATAAAATATAAATTAAAAATATAATAATATTTTGAAGTAAAGATTATGTTTTAACATAATAAAAAAGGTAATAAAAATTTCATGTTCCATTAAAATTAACTAAAAGAAATTTGTGAATTTTTTTTGGCCTCTACGAGTTGCCTTCGGCCCTTCGGTCGCCTTCCAAAGGTCCAGGACCTAGGTTTAAAAAATCTTTATTCTCATAAGAACATATTACTATTGTTCACTTATATGAGATTTAAAATGTAAAACAATTTGTCGTCTAATGACGAAGCACGTAGTACACAATATTAGTATGAATACAATAACACAATCTATATGCTTATAACACATATACTTACACAAAGCGCAACAAAATCGTTGAAAAACAAGTATGTAGGTATGAACATTTTACACAGTACGGCACAGCTGATTTCAACCTCAGGCACTTATAGGAATTAAACCTACATACAACATGCAGTATATTAGTCAGCACTAGCCATAAGACCAACAGGCTAATCAATTACCTGGCTTAAACTTCATTGAAGAACTGAAATAGATTTAATATTTTTTTATTCGATTCTTCATTGAAAATAATGAAGTCACTGTCGTCCTTCATGAAGTCAGAAACTGTTTCTTGTCTGTTATTAATGTTACAGACAAGAGTTGAATCGTTATGGATGATAAAAAGGAAATTGCGAAAGTGCTTTTTTAGTGTTGCCTCGCTTCAAACGACTAACGATTTGTACCCGTCGTTGGCAGGAATCGAATTTTTGCCCATTTCAGTGTGTTACCTTCTCTGTGACTCAAAAAATGTAACAAATATTTGGCTGTATATGTTAGGATGACTAATTAATTTAATTATTTTTTTCATGTGGTGAAAAATCTGTCAAGACCAAGTGCAAGTCAGATTCAAGCACAAAGAGTTTTTTTTTTAATAGCCTACTTTGTGTCCCACTGCTGGGCAAAGGTCTCCCCTTTCTCCTTCAAAGAGTATATCGTAGAAATTTAGCTACCTTTGTAAACAATTTGATTTTGCAAATCAATCAATTTACAGACTTTTTAGGTTTATTTATGCTACGAGACCTCGCATTTTACCAAATTTTAAAAATCTAAGCCAACGAGCTGTGCCTTTCTTTTTGAGTACAAAAATATTTATGAGCCAACCTTACGCCTGCGTTCTGTCTTTAGATTGCGTTAACTTTTAAGTTCGATTTTTTACGACTCTTAGTAATGGCAATTTGAGTATTGGTATTAATTTAGTCCCTCCACAAAAAAACGGTTTTGACAAACAAACAGACTGATAGAAGGACAGATGTACAATAAAATGATCTTATCAGGTTTTTTGAACTGAGGAAGAAAATAAAGCTTATCACAATTTGATAAAACCAGCTTCCACCAAATATGAAAATGAGTTCCAAATTTAAACTTTATTGTTGAAACTAAAATGATGACCAAAAATTTACTAATTATCAAGGTGAATGACAGGTCAATCATAATTTTGTTTAGGTTTAAAATAATATTTACTTTCATAGCTTTATAAAGTACCATAATACAACATGGAACAGGTAATATTTAGCATTCAGTAAGCCAAACAGACAGAGATTGAGAGCAGTGGTGGCCGAGTGGTAACGGCCCCGACTTACGAGTTGTAGGTCGCGGGTTCAAACCCAGCCAGGCGCATTACTTTGTGTAATTTATTTCATCACCACTGCTCTCAAAACGGTGAAGGAAAACATCGTGAGGAAACCGGCATGTCCTAGAACCAAAAATTCGAAGACATGTGACATCCACCAATCCGCACTGGGCCCGCGTGGTGGATTATGGCCCATTCCCTCTCCTAGAGAGAGGAGGCCTGTGTCCCTGCAGTGGGAACATTAAAAGGCTGATGATGATGATGATGATGAAGCCAAACAGTCATGCACTTAGGTTACTTTGCGGTCATTGACGTGAAAAGCCTCACTTTTCATTACATGCTGCATGTTTCCTAGTTTATCAGCTTCTAATTTGTGTAACCTCGTTTTAGAAGAGGCTTTATAGGTAAGAGAACAATGATCTAGAAACTGAGCTGCTTCGAAAATCTTTTAAGTGTTTCTGTCTGATGTGATAAGTTTGTAGGGCGTCATTTATGAATAATACTCGTACACTATAATATGTATAATACATATCGAGCTATTATGACAATGATTCCTTATAATTAGATTAGTGACAGATTGTATGTGACGTGTACTTGAAGACTACTGTAAGAATTTAACAAATAAACATTAAAAAAAAAACTTTTTACAAAAAAAAAACCGCCTTCAAAAAAAGCCAAACGATAAATGTTCCTCCAAAACTCCAAAAAGAAGCAATAAATTTTGAATATTTGCAAAATATTAATGTCAAATAAGTTTACCTATAAATTAAGTTTCTTTACAGCAATTCAAATTTTTATTTTCAACTTTTTAGTGTAGGAACTTTTATCGTTTGGCTTTTTTTGAAGGCGGTTTTTTTTTTTGTAAAAAGTTTTTTTTATTTGTAGCCGTTTAGTGTTTTTTATTACAATGTGTTATGGCAACGAAGTCAATATCGTTTCTACATTTCTTTTAGAAGAGTTACCAATGTCATATAAGTAGGAATACATATTATAGATACATTGTTACAGTGTGATCGTTTTGATCTCGTGGAGAGATGATATGATGCATGAAATACTTATGATTCATCTCATGAGTACATCTTATGACAGCTCTCATAATCATCATCATTTCAGCCAGAAAACGTCCACTGTTGGACATAGACCTCCCCCAAGCGTCGCTACAACGACCGATTCTGTGCGACTCGCATCCATCGCGTTCCCGTGATTCTCACCAGGTCGTCGGTCCACCTTGTGGGAGGCCTTCCAAAGCTGCGTCTTTTGGTGCGCGGTCGCCACTCTAGAACCTTTCGGCCCCATCGGCCATCTGTTCTACGAGCAATGTGCCCTGCCCACTGCAACTTAAGTTTGGCAATTCTTCGGGCTATGTCGGTGACCCTGGTTGTCCTGCGCATTTCTTCATTTCTGATTCGAACACGCAAGGAAACTTCGAGCATAGCCCTTTCCATTGCCCTTGACAGCATTGCCCATGACAACTCTAATAAGCTCAAACAATGCTAGGGTACATTATTTTATTTTGAAGTTCCCATGCCGACCTTCCACCTTCCAGCTTCATCATCACATCAGTTCAGTAGTACCTTACTGCCAAAGTGCATCTTATGACAATTCTAACAAGCCCAAACACGGCTAGGATATATTAATTAGTTACGCAGTTCCAGTGCCGACCTTCCACCTTCCAGCTTCATCATCACATCAGTTCAATAGTACCTTACAGCCAAAGTGCATCTTATGATAATTCTAACAAGCCCAAACACGGCTAGGATATATTAATTAGTTACGCAGTTCCAGTGCCTACTTTTCAGCTCCATCTCATCATCATCAGATCAGTTCGATGATAACATTTTCAACATAATTATTTAAGATCACTGGTTTATAGTGCATTTCATAGTTGCTTAACTACCTTGATTGTGATATCTATGCGAGTGTCAAGTTTCGTTAGCAATTTTCTGATCTTCTTCACCAGTTCCACCTCATCAAATGTTACTTTTTGACTGTAAATGCTTGAGTTCTCGATGAAAATATAAAAAAAACTATATAGTTGCCTATAATATTTGAGGAGTTCCCTCGATTTCTCATGGATCCCATCATCAGAACTCAATTTTGAAAAAAATGGGACCAATCTGGAAGCATATCCTTTCAAGTACAAAAAAAATTTTGCAAATCCATCCATAAACAACGGAGTTCTGAGGTAACAAACATAAAAAAAAAAAAAAAATACAACCGAATTGAGAACCTCCTCCTTTTTTTGAAGTCGGTTAAAAATGTTTAAAAAGACTCTTAAAGCGGTCTTCGAACTAAGTGGTGACTGTAAAAACTGGAGTACAAAGACTTGAGAATACTGATGAAAGTGAGCTTCTTAAACTGAACTGTAAAATAAAAGAAATGGAGTAATACATATAGCGCTGTGTACAGCGCTATATGTATTGCTCTATATGTATTGACTCCTCTTTTTCGCTCGCTCGGCTGACATTATAACATAGTTAGGCCCAAGATGCAAGAACGAAATGAAACGTCAATTGAAAACATAAGTACAAAGAATGCAAATGAAAGCGGTTCTCGTTAGTCGAGTTCAGGATGCGAACTCCGTCTCCCTCCGGGGCGACTGGTTGGGAAATGGAAGGAAATTGGAAGCTTGCGGTGACTTCAAGCTTCAATTTGCTGAACATTGAATGTGGTCGATTTCTAAGTACTCGTATTGAAATTGGTTTACTTCTATTTGGATTATTTATTTACAGTTTGAGCAGGGAAACTGTCTAAAACACTTTCTTATGGCTTCTACAAGTAATACTTCTATAAACGTAATCGTAACATAGACGTAATATTTAAGAAAAGTGACTCCCTATAAAAAAAATAATAGCGTTTTAATACTTCAACTAGTTCTTTATCACCCGAGTTCACTTATCTCGCTCTACATTCTTTCTGCCAGTATTTTAATTAGTGAAGCATTTCTTCATTACGGTCTCTTCCGCGGTTCCGCATATTTTATCACGTGCAGAAGTAAAATTTTGTTAAAATTTTGAAATAGATTTGCTATTTTAATGAACATTAGACGCAGTGCATTAAACTTCACTTAAGTCTTGGATCGGTTGCTGGACAGATATCAATCAAATGGCTATGTTACTGACTATTTGTTTACTTAGATTACAAAATCAAACAGAACTCTACTGTTTTGAACTCAGTCTAGAAATAGTCGATTTATTTTTTGCACTTTATGTTTACGTGTATGACTTAAATTTATAAACACACTAATGAACTGCTACAAACTAAAGCATACTATTTCCAGTGAGTGAGTTACACTTATCCCGAGGTGCACCAAACTGAATGCTGTCGTCAAGTTGAACGGTACAAATACACCTTGAACACCTTGTCTGATTAATTTATTACGGAGTTGTGGTTATAAATAGTGAAGTAAGGCAGTGATATCTTTCTTTCTTTTCTTTTCTTTCTTAGCTTCTTAAATGAAACTGGAATAATTTACCGAAATTGTATCTCAAGTTATATTATTCTTTTAACTTTTTATGGTATCAGACTGATGAATCGTAATCGAATTGATTTTGCGCTTTGTTTGATTTGAATTCGAGTAGACTCATGTTTTACAACATGAAAGTTACAACTTCTTCGTGGATATGAAATTTTCGTAGAACATTTGTAAATCAATTATTATTAAAATTTTATTTGGCATTATAATTTGATTTATCACTGTCTAACCATACACTAGGAGTCTACATTTAAAAAAAACTATTATACTTTGATATTGTTTAATACTAATTACTTCAGAAAAAACCCGGGTGGATTTTAGTTAGTAAAATCTGACAATGTTTTCGCCCGCAGCGACCTTCTGACTTAAAACAAAAGGTGTAACGTATCGCAGACGTAGAAAACGCGTAAGAATTTGCATTCCTTTCTTTCCATATCACAGTTTATATTTTCAGAATGGAGAATTCCACAGCTCTTCCGGCCATATCTCGCTTTACGACTGTGAGCAGATATGGTAATGACACGAGTGCGATGTACAGTCAACCGCTCACCAGTCGTTATGGTTACACAACGAAAATCGCTTGAACGCTATTTGTGTAGTATTGTGTGTCTGTTTTTGATTTTTGGCTCGTGGATTGCTGACATCATGAGTGCATTAATTAAATAACTTATTTGAAATTTAATCTTGAAAGTATACTTCAGAATGTACCTACAAGATATTGTGTTCAAATTGTGAGAGTAAATTAAGTAAAAGTTTTTCTTTTTTCTTCCGAGTTTAATTTTTCAATAAAATTTTGCTAGCCACTTATGCATGCGTTACTCACACGATATATTAATATTTATAAAAATGTGATTTGTGTTATGTTTTAGGTAGCGTGGTTTAAGAACACTATACACTCCACAGTCTTATAATTACAGTATACTTTATATCCATTTCCACATAAGTGAATGCAAGCAAGTGCTCAAGGGTTTATTTATCACTGAATCATGAAAACACAATTCCTCAGCCATACAGCGAACGCCGGCGTTCGCGGGTACTATAGCGAACGCCGGCGTTCGCGGGTATTAACGGAAAGTTATTTATCTATAAAAACTTTTTTTTTACGTTCTTGGATAAATATCAAAATACCCTACAAAAAAAAAATCAAATATTGTACGTTAATAGTTTCCTTTATTACCCGCGAACGCCGGCGTTCGCTATAGTACCCGCGAGCGCCGGCGCTCGCTTGGGTGTCAAGGGGTTAAGTTCAAGTTTTATTCAATGCAAATTGAATAAAACTTGAAATTAACCTAACATAAATATTTTGTAGTATATAAGCGTTATATTACTTACATACTTCTGAATGACAAGGATGCATGTACAAGTAGCAACACTTAGTGCTCACTGCATAATGTATTCCGTCGCCTGGAGCCTTCAGTCCGAACTCCGCAGAACTAGTCTTGAACAACCTACTTACTACTTACATAATTACTTGTGACCGAGGAGATGTTTCATTTCTATGCGTATGTGTGAAATGTAGATTTAACTATAATGTTTATTTATAAATAAAAATAAACAACATTGACTAACATTCAGCATAATGTTCATATTTCATGTTCTAATTTACATAAGTGCAAGCCACAAAGCCATAATAGTGTCATTATGACAGATATATAGAAATATACGATTGTAATTACCCATTAATATACAATAACTAGCTAATGATAGTTGACATTAACGACACCTAGTGCAAGCAGATTTCAGATATTAGTGTTTGAAGTACTGGACTAAAATGGAATAGTTTAGGTTGAAATAAGCCATTGTTTAAACTGAATGTCGGTTGGACCCTAGTCATGCCATAATTGATAAAAACTTTTCTAAGTTTTTTTTGTATTTCTTAAGAGTTATGTAATGTTTTATAGCAAGTTCTAATATCTAGAAAAATTTTAAAAAATGCGTAATATAATAAACAGAAAATTTAATGATACTAAAACCTTCGCGCGTTTGACGGTTCGCACATTTGACAAAGTACTCAAGTACTAATAGACAGTACAATGAGTCTGTGCCCTAATTCACGTAAAATCAAACAATCCCAATTCCATGGTCGGTCTATTTTCGTTCGATCGTAGTCCTATCCAAAATCGGTATTCACGTGTTCCTTGATAGGGAGTCGATAAAACGACAATCGAACGACTTCTAAACGACCTGTCAAATATGTGTCAAAATCAAGGAAGTTATTTAACCTACGGAAAAACTGGATTGATTACGAAGTAGTATTCGTAATCAACTAGTAGTCATTCAAACTCGATGAATGGATGTGAATACGAAAATGTCAAAGTCGCTACGATATCGCTACGGTTTTGATTACGAGAATTAGGCTACTGGTCTGCTAGTTAAAAACATGTTATCTAATATTGAAGCCACCCGTTGTGTTTCTAACGAATACTTAATGAATATAAAAGCGTCAGTGTATGACCGTGGGAGACGGAGCTTCTAGCAATTCAGCAACTGCAGCAAGCAGCGCAAGACGTAGTTGAACTATGTCTGCAGAAGATTGTAAATAAGCCAGGATGAGTTCCGACAAGGAATAAACTTGTTCCTTTGATAAAGTTTTCACGTTAGATCTCCATTTGCTTATTACTCTGTGTGCACGTTTAGATATGAACACAAATATGTTATATTCACATCCAATTATCATCATTTGTGGTACTCGAGTTGACATAACGCGGCAATTCTAACTGTGAAAGCTGAAACAGGCTAATGTGATTGTGGGTAAATTAATCAATTCAACTGAATTGAAATTGGACTGCCAATATTTGTTGTTCCTTTATTTGTGACCCATATAAATCTAATTGCTGATGTCTGCGGCTTCGGCTATGTACAGTAGAAAATTGACCAAAAGGAAAACTCATAAGACATAATTATATTATATTATTATATTCCAGGACATGATCTACGTGTAACCAAATACCATTCTAATCCGTTCAACTGCCCAAGCGTGAAGGAGTTACAATAACAAACTCTGGTACTTACATAAATTCGCCTTTATAAAATTAGTATGATGATATTCCCTGATGAGCTTGTGTGATTAAACAAAGCTGCTTGCAATATTTCAAAAGACACAAGTTTCATAAACTTGTATCAGCAAACTTGCATTATAGGCTAGATGACATCCATAATACAAATAGATCTTGGATAAATATTCACCTGAACTTTACGTTATTTTAAAACCGTTTGCATCCAAATATCCGTGAAAACATACAACATTAAGTTATCGCAAACCAAGGCGAAAATAATAGTTCACTTCTTCTGAATACACGTTTATTGTCAGTAAAAACTGCAAGAAATAAGGACTTTTAGAAAACCAGCGTTTTGGAAGGTAGCAGATTAATCGGTGCGGTTAAATAACAGTCGCCGGTAATTGGATGGAAGCTCGTTAGGTACCGGGACTGAACACGCGCGCACTCGTCGGTCTCGACGACAGTATATTATTAGTTCCCGTCTACTCTCAACGTCCTAAAATTTTCTCATTATGTTATTTTCATAACCAGGCTATATTGTATTTAAATTGCCAATAGTATCTTTTATAAGGAACTATCATCATCATCATCATCATCATCACAGCGTTAGTCCCGGTTGCTTCCTTGGCTTTCACCTCGGTGCCCGGGGTCCGCTTTCCGACTTAAACGCCTCCACTTCGCTCGGTCTTTCGCGTCCTTTGCCGTAAGCCCATTGGCACGCATATCGTCCCTTACGACGTCGATCCAACGCCTCTTAGGCCTTCCTCGTTTTCCGGGTCCCGGCGGAGGCGGCATGGCGAGGCATCTGTTACCAACGTAGTCTGCCGGTTTTCGTAATACGTGGCCATACCAGCGTAGGCGACCCTCCTGCAGTTTATCCGCTATGTCACGGACCTGAAGGCTGCCCCGGATGCGGGAGTTTTTAATGCGGTCTTTCCGCGAAACTCCCGACATCCAGCGCAGCATGTTCATTTCCGTGACACGCAGGCTCTGCTTGTGCCGCTCAAGTACAGGCCACGCTTCACTGCCATACAAAAGGACAGGCCTAATGATGGTCTTATAGACCTGTCCTTTGAGCTTAACCGGCATTTTGGGGTCACAGATAACCCCCGCCACCTCACGCCATTTCGCCCAGGCCGCCGAGATACGTGACTCGACGTCGCAATCAACATCCCCGGACTCGTGGAGCACCGATCCCAAGTACCTGACCTGTTCCGTGCGCTCGACTGTGTCTTCGCCAATGCGAACAGGAGCAGCGTTTGTTGTGTTACAGGCCAAGTACTCGGTCTTCGCCGCATTAATTTTCAGACCGCCGTTTTCCAGCGATTCCTTCCACGCTGTCACACGTCGAACCAAGCGCCCACTGTCCGAGTCCGCCAGCGCGATGTCGTCTGCATACATGAGCAGCCATGGCGGCTGCTCATGTAAGTCCCTGATGTTGAAGGACAGCACGTCCAGTACCACGCTGAACAGAAACGGACTAAGGACAGAACCCTGGTGAACTCCGACGGTGATGGGGAAGGGTTTCGTATCGCCAACAGCGGTCCGAACCACAGAACCGGAGTCTCGGTACATATCTCGGATGATGTCAACGTAGGTCTCGGGCACTCCTTTGGATCTCAGCGCCCACCAGATCACATCACGGGGGACACAGTCGAAGGCCTTCTGCACGTCAAGGAACAAGAGGTGCAGAGGCGTATTCTTTGATCTGTATCCCTCCATGGTAACCCTTAGGGCAAAGATGGGATCCATGGCACCATGGCCTGGTCGAAACCCATATTGACATCCCGAGACGGTGCACTCCTGTCGGATCCGAGAGTCAATCACCCGCTCGAAGAGCTTCATGGTGTGGGACATAACCTTAATCCCCCGGTAGTCGCCACACTCCTGCACTGATCCCTTGCCTTTGAAGACTGGAGTGATAATACTCAGTCTCCATTGACTCGGGATCTTTCCGGTGAGGAGCATGTGGTTAAATAGGTGGGTTAAGATGCCCACACCACGAGGACCCATCGCCTTCCAGGCTTCAATGGGGACTCCATCGGCACCGACAGCTTTCCGGTTCTTCATGCGGCGAAGAGCCACATGCACTTCTTCAGGCGTAACCAGGGGCACAAGTCCCTGATTTGGAGGGAGAACCGGAGACAGCACCTCTTTGTGCTGCTTGTTCAGCAGCTCGTGGAAGTACGAGCGCCATCTCTCCTTCACCGCGAGGTCCTCGCATAACAGATTGCCCTCAGGGTCTCTTACACAGCGGCACTTAGTGATATCCAGTGCCGCTTTGACCCTGGAACGTGCCAGCTTATATATGAGCTTCTGCCCCTCAGACGATTCCAACTTATCATAAAGTGGCTGTAAGTGGTCTCGTCTGGCTCTGGCTACGGCCCTCTTGGCGGCACGTTTTGCAGCTCTGTATGCGTCGCGGTCTTCAGGAGATTTGGAAGCTTGCCACGTTTTGAAGAGAGCTTTCTTCTCTCTGATCTCCCTCTGGACTGTGTCATCCCACCACCAAGTCTCCTTGTCACACTTGCGGCCGCCCCTGGACAAGCCGAGCACCGACTTTGCCGCCTCGGTGATGGCAACCTGAATCCTGTCCCAGTGGCTTTGCACAGGTTCGCCATCGGTGCCATCGCACTTGTCGCCGATGGCCGACGCGAACGACTGGGACGTGGCTTCATTCAGTCGCCACCACCGTATTCGGCGTTGTCGGCGCTCAACAACCTTGATCCTAGGCTTGACGCGCAAGTCCATGACAAGGAGACGGTGTTGTGCAGTGAGACTCTCGCCGGGTATGACCTTGCAGTTGGCTACCTTACTGATATGGTGCCTCCGTGTGAGTAAGAAATCGATTTGGGTAGCGTACCTCCCGCTCTTGTAGGTAATCAGGTGTTCGGGTTTCTTTTTGAAGAACGTGTTCACGATGGCAAGGCCGGCAGCCGCACACGTTTGGAGGATATTCTCCCCCTCCGCGTTACGGCTACCGTATCCAAAGCCACCGTGAACATGCTCAAACTCCTTGCACCTGTCACCCACATGACCGTTCAGATCACCACCCAAGACGATTCCCTGTGACAACGGGATGCCACGAAGCACCCCACCGAGTTGATCCCAGAACGCAGCCTTTTCAGTGTCGCTGCAACCGACCTGAGGTGCGTAGGCACTTATCAAGTGGGTTACAACCCCGTCAATAAGCACACCTACGACCATAAGCCGATCACTGTAGCGTTTCACCTCCAGGACTGCGTCTTGAAACTCCTCGGAGAGTACAACGGCCACCCCGTTCTCCCCACCGGCTGCACCCGTGTAGATCAGCTTGTAGCCATTCCCGATGAGCCGGGACCTGCGGCCTTTCCACCGAGTCTCCTGCAGGAATGCCACGGCCACCTTTCGCCTAAGAAGTACATACACACGGTAGCCCTTGCCCACTTGCCACAGGAGTCGGGCGACTCTCCTGCGCGCCGTTTTGCGGCGGCGCCCTATCCGTGGCAGATACCTTTTCTAGACTGTTCATGTTTAATGGCTGTTTGTGGCCTTTACGGGAGCGACTGCCGTCCGACCTCCCAACCCTAAGAGGGAAAGCCGACGCCAGAGCCTCATCTGCTGTACGGCAGGTGTCCCAACTTGCAGGGGAGGTTGACTTGGGCCCCGAAGATTGTGGTAGGGCCCCATATACACCCTTTTATAAGGAACTAATCATAATTTAATCACTTTAAGTTTTGATAAATGTTCAGAAGATATGCGTTCTGCTTTTTTTGAGTGGAGGATTTTTATTGAAATAATTAATTAGTTTCATAAAACGAGGTAAGGTTGAACAATAATGCCATCCAGCTGTCCGATAAGGACCAAGCCCGACTCGTAGACGGTCATAAGACGTGCCACATGCGCCTCAAAGAGATATCAGCACCAACTCTGCTGGATCGACAACCATTGTGGCTCCGGGATTTTTTTTAAGAGTTACGATAGCGCTGAAACACAAAGGGATGGAGAATACAGATGGATTTCAGTCTCAATTTCTCAAAAACTTTTTTACGTAAGTATTTTATTATTCTGAACGTGTCTTCTTTCAAATAAAAATACAAAAAGATTAAAATCGGTTCACGCAATCCAAAATTACAATCGAGTACAGACACAACTGAGAGATGGCGCCTCTCAGGAAATTGGGTTACTAATTTATATTTATGGGCTACTGGGTTCTATTAAATTGTGAGAAATTTGCGATAGACGGAAAACTACGGAACCCTACACTGTGCGTGGCCCGAAACCTCTTGGCTGGTTTTATTTTAACATAAACGAATCAAACCACGTGGAATATTTGTTTTTCTCGGTCAAAAAACCAACAGAAATGAATGGCGTGTTTCAGTTACATTCGACCTACTTTTGAGTAAAGTCTACTTGTGTATATGAACGTTTTCTTATACCATTTTTTTGTATCGATAGGCTCGTCGTTGACCACTTTCTGGTGGGCAACGATGTGGTCGATGATAGAACACGCTTGCCAAGGAGTTGCCCATTCACTATGAACTTACAGACACAAATTGTAGCTATTAGAATACACAGACATATTCACGCAGAATGAATGTGTTTCCAACACGTTTAGGCGTATCATGGATGAGATATCTACCACTTAATGATGGCACATCACTTAATGATGGTTTTTTTTATGGTAGGTTAAAATCATCGAATGACGAATCCCACTCTTAGGCGGAGCGAGAAACAGTGTCAGACTTTTACTGACAAAAGAACCTACCCCGTGCCTTCCTTGCCTTATTCTCAGAGCCCCGGTGTAACGCTTTCGCACCAACCCTCAGCTCCGGGTGGCGTCGACCCTGTAGGGCCCCTACGGTTTGCTGACAACTCCTTGAGGCGCGCGGGAACGGAGCGCACCGTCGACAACTTAGGCTCGATCTGGACTGCTACCAGACGACCGGACGGCGAGCTACCTATTGCTCGCCGTCCGCAAGCCCGTGTCTACGGTGGCCGGATATCGGCGGGATCGTGGCGGCGGCATTTGCCTTATGCGGTCATCCTCCTCCTTTACAAGCATTACTGCCTCGCAGAAGGAAACGACCGCCTGCCACTCCTCCTCGCTGCGGACTATGGCCTGAACCAAAGCCCTGCGCGAGAGGTCGCCGCCGCCGATCACCCCCACGAGGGCACGGCGTTGCTCTTCCCAAGCGGGGCACACTTCTACAGTGTGCTCCACCGTGTCCTTCGGGCTGGCCACACAGTGGCGACACACGGGAGTCTCTTCCGCACGGATCCGGTGCAAAAACCTCCCGAACTTGCCATGTCCGGTGAGGACCTGCGTCATGCGGAAGGTGAGGACGCCGTGAGGTCTATCCAGCCACGCCTCAAAGAGGGGCATTACCGCCGAGATTATGGCGTGCCCAGCGCTGGGTTGCGACAGACTTAACGTTGATACATCTAGCAGTCTGATACAAATAGCGATCCTAAGATGAAACGGGCATAGCGCAATTAAATGATGCAATTTTGACGCATATTCTGCGAAATGCAACTGGTGGAAAACCGACAGACTAGCAAGTCGTCGTCGCTGCTCAAGATCAAAGTTTAGACTCAATTTATGAAATATTTATATTCAAATCCTTAAAATTATTCTCACAGGTTTCTATCTCACTCAAATGACCTCAAAGAACAAGAAGGAAACCGTACAAAAACCATTCTCAAATCCTTTGTTGTACGTGCAAAAAGCATTTCATTCCTTTGTACTCGTACCCCTAATTTATTTCCTGTAAATTCCTCGTTATTTTGAAAGCGACTTCCTGATGATAAATATTGTGAGATATTTGAGGTTGTGAGCTAAAATTAAGAGAGTTAATTGTGGCACTCTATAAAAAAAAAAATTAAAGGGTTAGAAAACATTTTTATAGTGTTGTTATTACCTGTAAATATGCATTTCCCGCAGGACACACAATAGTATGCTCACAATACTTGCGTTCAAATCATACTAATATTTAAAGACGAAAACTTATGAGTACCTGTGAGGTATGTTATTGTTACTTTTTCACTCTCCAATGGTTGAATAGGTAAAAAACGTTGTGTGTGTATGTTTGTTACTTCTTCACAGTTGAACTTATGAATGGATTTGGACAAAATTTCATCAAACAAGTTAAGCAGATAATTATGTAGACTGTGTCTTAAATAGCACATACGATACTTTTTATCCTGGGAGTATTCTCCCGTTCGATTTTTTTAAATCCCGTCTTATCTTTAGAACAAATTTCTATTGTACATATTTAGCACTAGCTTTTGTCAGCGGCTTCGCGTGTACATAAAATATAGCCTATGTCACTCAGGAGTAAAGCAGCTTTCTATTATTCCTAAAATTTCTCCAATCGGACCAGTAGTTCCAGAGATTATCTCCTACAAACAAAAAAACAAACTTTACCTCTTTATTATATTTTATTAGTGTAGATTAAACGAAAATTTGTTAACTTTGCTGCCGTCCTTTAAAGATTCAGACAATGTTTTGAATAAAACACGCGTTACTGAAAAGGAAACGTTACAATGTTCGCTTATTTGGCGGACTCATTCTCAATCGAACAACAAAGAAGACATACGTCAAAGAAACACCCTGTAGAATTATTTATGAAGACATCCGTCAGCGGACTGCGCGTAGGCGTCCACAAGAAGAACGAGAATTACGAAGTAGACACGATAACTTGGCAAATCTCCACACGAAGTTAATATTATCTCGGTTTTTCTACTTGTGAATAATATAAAGGAAATAATGTGAAGAGACTTACACTGAAGGAAATGATTCTCTTTTTTATGCGTGTAATTAATTTCATGCCACGAGCAAGATTCACATTTAAATAGCTTTGTTTATTTTAGTACTTTTCTGTTTTTATTTGAAAGCGATAAATGACTATTATGGCCGTGAATGAATTTTATAAACTAAAGTACTGTAATAACTTACTAGTTCTCAGGGAGTACTATAGGACTTAGAGACAAACAAGGTAACAAAGACAACAACAACAAAGGTGTCTCTCAATACAGTAAACGCAAGGTCTTAAATTACTTAATCAGTTCATAATTTTTATCAAAACAAAAAACTAACCGAAGGGAGAATAATTCATCAAATTATTTTTCCATTAATGTATATCATGTAGTTAAGCGCCTACCTTTATCTTCCAGCGCTGTTTTTAATACTTATTCAGTATTTCTTGTCACAACATCGATTGATATCCCGTCGTTTATAATTTATATCACTAAACAATACATCCAAATAAACATGCTGACGTGACCACAGCTAAACAAAACAAAAATTCAAACATTTAAAAATCGAACAAGCGCAGCGCATGTTGCACTCTTACGGCCAGTTTTTTTTATTTTTTTTTTTTTATTTCATCTAATGGCATGAAAACCTCGTTGGTATAAAAAACTGTACCGTTATTTCATTAAAATTAAGGAGGAATTAAGAATTGAATTTATCCGCCAATTTAAGACAACAGTTACGATTGCACGAGCAGCGTTCGGGAAATAGATTGAATTCGAGCAATAATTAATAAATTCAACCAATATTAGTCTTATAAGACTTATAAAAGAGTGTGGGGTCTTAAGCCTTATGAGGGATAGTTCTGTACACAGAATTATCCCTCTTACCCAGTTAGTCAGGTTATCAATTAAAATGGTCCTTTATTTGTTAGTCTGAATAAGTAATGTTCCTTTTCGTCAGTAGATACCGATTTGTCTGTTGTTACGGAAGAACATAAATAATTCAATTATCATTGTTAATTTAGCCGACGTGAATTTGCCTCTTTGCAATTGTAGACTTTTTTACAGTTCCTTACAAACTCACTTTCCTTCCCTTGGAGTCAATGAAGAAATAATTCGCTGAGCACTAAGCGCATTCAGAATTCATTAGAATTGTGTCGTGTGCGACAACACTGTCTTTAATTATGAGTCTTTAGGTGTGTGAACAGCTCGCTTGCAAATTACTGAGTGGCGAACATGTTTAATTATTATAAGGGCATAGCAAGGTCGACAAGGTCGGTATAGGTTTACCTTGTGGACCTATTCGTGTACCTGATGAGGGTCGCGGGAATATTTTTTTCTTACACTTTACAATGTTTTTTTGCACAAAAAAAGTAGACCACTATTTTGGTATTAACATGACGTTACTTAGCGAACCTTGCGTGGTATCCAAGCTGAACGTGTCCACAAAATTTCAGTTCATCTGATTAAGAATGAACATTTTGATACTAATTTGTAAGAATTTAATTAACACTATGAAGATAAATACCGCAAATTAATAACTTGGAAAAATACCCCTTTCTTTGGCTTCTGGGCATAGATACCCATTTTGTTTCACATGAACTCGAAAAAATTGGTCGTCCTAAAAGAAAGGGCTCAATTTATTTTTCAATACACTTACTCGAAAACTGCCTCTTATCGCACTCCTATTAGGTTCAATATAGCATGTATATCACCCAAGTGCTTTTTTGAGTTTATCACAACAAGGGCTTTTTTATTCCTTCCTTATCGTCACGGTCCAGGGTGTTTTTTTTTCTTAGTTTATCGAATCAGGCGCGAGGCGTCCCCCACGACGCGCTGGGCGACCCCACGACGTTAGAAACTGACCAGAACAGATTTGAATGTTATTATTATTATATTTCTACTGTATGTTTGATGAACGTTTTTTCTTTCTTTCTTTATTTCACAAGTCGTAAGTGTATTGAAAAACGTCGTCTGACACGCGTGCAATTTTGTCACTGCAGCCCTCGGCTCCATAACACACTCGCCTACGGCTCGTGCGAATTTCGCCTCGGTCGCAATGACAAACTTCCTGCACTTGTATCAAAAAAACGGTCTTCCACTCTGCTGTGGGACATAGAAAGTATACCCAACTTTGAAGTAAACAACGAAATTTTATCAACTAAAATAATTTTATACATTTTGTCCTCATGTTTAACCATTTTTACTGTATGTATTCTGTCTAAGATCTAGCTAGCTACGGTATTCGCAATTGATGAATTTAAGTAAGGAAACCGGTTACACTCGTAGTGAGGTATTCTCAGTAACTCTAGACGATCGGTAGCCAATGTAGGCACGCAGTATGCAGATACGGCTTAAAGATAAGACGTACACCGGAGCGATATATCAATATGTAGTCTGAGAATTCCAATTTGACGTTGCGTTTATGGATTTCTATTTCATATAGCTAATAGAAAAGTTATTCCGGACGTTGGATGACTTAAACATAAATTGGGTTACCTTAAAAAAAAAAAATTGAGTTTTACTAGAGAAATATTACGTCGTTGAAAAACTATTGTAAGTGGTTTATAATTTTACTAGCTTTTGCCCGCGGCTTCGCCCGCGTGATATTGGGGAAGGGGTTGGGGTATCCTGGATAAAAAGTAGCCTATGTTCTATTCCGGAGTGTATCCTATGCCTGTGACAAATTTCATTCAAATCCGTCCAGCCATTTTGGCGTGATTGGGTAACAAACATCCATTCCAAACATCGTAACTTTCGCATTTATAATATAAGTACGATTAATAAACCATTTAAGCTGCGATTTTGAGTCTTAGACCCTTTTTCCACATACTACTAGATATTGGTTCACTTGCAAAAATGTATCATTTCAAATAATTGTCATTAAAAAGTTTTTCATTACTCATACTCTGAAAGTAGGTGTAAAGTTGCCTGCGGACAGGGTTGGAAGAAGTACTTTTACTCCCTAGGGAGTTTTACTTTACAACTGACAGTTGTTTTTTTAATATTTAGACAGCAAATATGAAAAAAAAACTAGTTCTATTTTGACATTTCTATTGAACCGTGACCCGAAACTTTATACCGAATTAAAATGACATAGAGATAGAAATAATTTAAGAATACTTTTTTTTAATGACTTTATTTTAATTTACTTTCAATTATTTCATTAAAACTAATATATTTTTGAGAAAAATGTTGACCAGACCCATTTTTACAATGACAAAATGAAAAATGTTGACTGAAAAGCCTGGGAGCCGAACACTGAGAAAAAAAGAATTGGCGGGTAAATGGTAGACTCTCTATAATCTGTGGCCGATTTGATCTTCCTTTTTTTTCGAGGTGTATAGTTTTGTTTACATTTTGCTAAATCTCTGTTACAAGAAATTTTTATTAACACGATAAGTTCATCAGCTTCAGTTATAAATTTAACGCAAGATTCACAAGAGGAGAAAACCGCTTACCGCCTAAATCAAAAGAAATATACCTACCTAAAAACATATCTTTGACGACGACTCAGGTTTTTATTATTTTTATTTTCCTCGTATTCGTAATGAAAAGCACAGTGTTTACCTCGGGTTCAAAAGTTATTTAGTCCATCGAACTATTAGCGACCTCGCTCTCGCTCGGTCGCCAAGAAATTTCTCGGGACTAAATAACTTTCTTTCATCCCTCGTATAACAATGTACTATTACTAACCAAGGGAAAAATGTTTCACAGGAGCTTTCATTACCTCATAGAACAGATTTAGTGCGTCTGTGCATAACACGGCCGTGACCTCATTATTTCATTTTAATAGAATAGGGTCAATTTTATTTCAATTTAAAAGGGTAAAAATGAAAACCAATACTAAATCGCTCTATTTGTAACCTGGCTGTATATCATAAACCATGATAGTTAATTGAAAAGTTTACAGTTGATGTATTTCTGTTGCCGCTATTGCAACAATTACTAAAAACATAATATAAAAAACTTAGATTATGGCTTTGTATAGCTGAAGCTTATTACTGCCGTGTGTGTGGCATTCACGACTCAGTGAAGCGAGTATAAGCGACTCTGAGTTGCTCGAGGCGGCGGAGATCAAAGAGACGTCGCTCGCCACAAAATAGCTTCTATAACTGCATGGTTTTGACTTTGAGCTACTTACGTAAGGCATACTTAAAGGCTTATGTGCACTTTAGTTAAAAAGAAAATATGGATATGTTATGTAAGGAAAGACATGAAAGTAAATGGAGTGATAACGTAACTGGACAGAACGGAAGATTAAAACATTTTGCGCCGAATTCAAATAACAAGGAATAAGCCTACGAAGCTGATGATGATAATATGCACTAAAACTCAATGCCTGAAGATTTTTTTTTTACATAGGCGGTAAGTAACTTAAAAGCGGCTTATGCTCTTTAGTGCCCTTAATAATGTTTAACTTAACAACATTCTACTAAAACGGTGGAACGTAATTTAATAACAGAGCTACCCTCAGGAGAGTACACACAGTACTATGTACATAATTAAAGGGAGAACACTTGAAACATTAAGTAACGAGCCGACGGTTTGGACTGACGAGTTAATAGCCTCACAAGTACCTTAGTGCTTATGGTTAAGTTTATTAATTATGTAATTTACGTGAAAACTTCTACCTATGTTCTAAATCGTCGCTACGCCGTAGCGAGTCTACGCAGGAGATACATAAGCTATTTTATCGTAGTACTTATCCAATTATATTATACCAAGGGCAACTCAAAATATAACTTACCTACTAGTCGCTTACCAAACACGAGCCTATCTATAATAATAATTAAAATTTATGCTAGTGACTTCGTTACTTTAAAATCAAGTTTCTTCTTACATTTGGACTTCCAATTGATCCCTTTATGCCGTAAATTTTGATAAATCCTCTCTTAGTGTTCGTTCCCATTCTCAATAGTTTTGGCTTCGTGTTGATGTGTTTGGCTTGTGATTTTATTTATACTTCCACTAGCTTAGCTGTTTTTAAGAGTTAATGTTTTATAAAACAAATACAGCCCTTTAAGAAAAAGAAAAGTCATCATTGCTGCTTAAAAAGTCTGCTTCAGTTTTATTGATCAAAACGAATTCTAATTTGTTATTTGTTTGCCAAATTATCACAATTGCTATCTTCACAGTTTAATTATTCAGGTATTAATACAGTCAAGCAACTAGATTATATGATTAGGTATATAATATACCTATTAATAATAACATAATATTATTAAATACATAGTATGAGTAAAACACAACATAAGACCACTTAGGTACTAATCTCGCATAGAAATTATAGTGAACCTCGCTCATTAAATTTCTTTAAAAAAATATATCATACTGTTCTACTTTTAAAAGCTTCCAAAAATAAATAATAAACTGCAAAACAAAGTAACTTCCTGATGAAGTGAATGTTACAACCGGGAAGTTCTGCTGTAAGTTATGTCTTCCTAAAAACAATTTATGTACCTGATGGGAGCAGAATTATGCAAAGCGAGGTGTAAAAGATGTGACGAGAGATGTTTTTTGATGTTTGTTTTATGATAAGTAGGATTAATGGGCTGTTTTTATTAGAGAACATTATGAAAAGCTTCCGACCCCAATTTATTTGATGGCCGAAAGGTTTTCAAGTCGAGGCAAGATTACTCTATCATCGACCACATCATTGCTTACTATCAAGTGAAATTGTGGGCAAGCGTGACGATGCGCAATAATGGTGACGATGACGGTTTTAAAATTTTTCGTACAACTCAATTATGTCTTGTCGTAATGGTTGTAACAAGAATGCAAAAGATGTTTTCTCGGTATTTCGCCTACAATTTGAATGAATGCTAAAGTTTCACCATTGTGTTACTTACACATAATAACATAATATGTCGCTTATACCTACATACATATTTGAACATTATGAAACAATATGATTTTTGTTGTTGATTAGAACAATTTAACGCCATCAGATTTACCCGCAAAGAAAAAGAAAGTTTCCTTGCGTGATCGAATCAGAAATGAAGAGATCCGCAAGAGAACCAAGGTTGCTGACATAGCGAAAATAATCGCCTAACTTAAGTGGCAATGGGCAGGGCACATCGCACGCAGAACAGATGGCCGCTGGGGCCGAAAGGTTCTGGAGTGGCGACCGCGTACCGGAAGACGCAGTGTTGGTAGGCCTCCCACAAGGTGGACCGACGACCTGGTCAAGGTTGCTGGAATTCGATGGATGCGAGACGCACGGGACCGGTCGTTGTGGCGACGTTTGGGGGAGGGCTATGTCCAGCAGTGGACGTCTTTCGGCCGAATTGATGATGATGATGATGATGATGAGATTTACCCAAACCAAATGTCAGTCCAGACAGACAGACTGATATTGCAAACAGTGCTCATTTGCCGGTGCCTTGTCAATATATTTATGAAAACATCATGTACGTTAGGAAAAATCTTCATCTTTTTAGCAAAGAGGCGATAGACACAATTTTACAAGAAATAGGGATCAGTTAGTTCAACCGGGCGCGGCGGGCTTCAGACTGGCTAAAGAGGCCTCTTCTTTCATGGGGTAGGTACTGTTTAAAATGTTATAATAAAATACCTCCCAATATATTAGAACTCAATGAAATGAAATTTAAATCTTGTGTTAAACGCACACTATGTAGACAAGCATATTATAAGTTAGAGGTTTATATACAAGATAAAAATGTTTGGCTCATTGCTGGTCCAGCTCCACTACCACTAGTACCAACGAATTGATTATTATTTTTATTTTTAATCTTAAATTTTGACATTATTCTAGTGTTGTATAATGTAGAAGCATTTTTTTTTTCAATGTTTGTGTCATGCTCATTCAAATGTCTCGCTGATGGTGGCGCGTGTGTTGGATCATTCGGTTCCCTTCATAATGGTTGAGCTGAGTGGTGCTGATATACGCGTCATGTCCGTGAACGGCCGCTGTCAGTTGGGACTGGTCATCTCTTAGCTGCCAGTGGTTTATTTTAATTTGTTTAGAACATGTACTTTTTATTATTTTAGTTACATTGTTCTCACATCATAGCAGCGACAAAAATATGTAACCTATACATTTGTAAAACACAACATGATTAAAAAGAGTGTCCATGGAGTTTCTTGCACATTCTTCTCCATTGAGACCTACTTTTTGGAATGTGCAATTAGCGTCATTTTTTTCCTGACAGACCGACTTTATGACTTTTCAAAAGTGCCTGTAAAGGTTTATTTGAAATAAATGCTTTGAATTTGAATTTGAATTTTGTGAATCCACAAGTTTTCTTTGAGACGGGAAATCATAAAATAACTCCTCCTACTCTATATGGAGAGGAACTATCAGACTTTTACTGATTAGACTGCACATGTACTTCTTCAACCCTTTGCGCTACAAGGTCATAGTAACTGTTTCGATCAATGATGCTGCCTTACCAGGTGCTCTATTGGACCCGTTATTGGATAATTTTTACCCACAATATAAGGATCTATCTGTCTGGTTTTATAAAATATAAATAAGTGTACATCGTTTGACACATAATATTGCCAACTCTTGAAATTGAACCAAAATAACAATTGGTAAAGCCATGTTCAAATTACAAGTCATTTGTTTGTTCTGTTATATTACTTGCTTTCAACAAATCCGCCGCGAGACGTATAAATGAATAATGTCTTTATTATTTGCCACCTCGACGTCTCTCCGCATTACTTTGAATACAACATTTTTATTGCGTTATTAATGTCTTGGCTTTCTTTTGTTTGTCAGCATTATGCCAGTTTTCAAGTTCTTATTTTGCAAATTTTGATATTAATTTATTTTCTTCACAATTTTTTTTTCACGTTTACGGTTTGATTGTTTTGTTGAGCCATGACACATTTTTATTACAGAGTCTTATAATAATATTATTAGAAAACACCAATTGTTTTATCTTGCATTTTTTCCTCGTTACATATCAAAAAAGCTATGGGCATAATGCTACGGCTCTTCATGGTCGAATAAAAGGCACTTTAGCGATGAGCCTCACAATTTTTCGGCCGGTAATCTTGACATTTTCCTTAACATAATATATCTCTCTCAACATGCTGGAGATAAAGGGGTCATAAAAAGTTGTTACACAAGGTAAAAACATAATGAAACATCATAAGAAATTTCTTACCTCGTTTTTTTTGAGCTATAAATTTTTGATGACACAAACCCGGTTCAAAATGAAAGACTTTCAATATTTACAAAGTTCGCTATCGAATTTTATCCCAAAAAGCAATTATAAAGCATGGATTCCTAAACATACCTAACGAGTTGAAAAAATTCACGTTTTCATAGATGAAGTAAATTTTTTTCAAATTGTTTCTAGTTTAAGCTGTTTCTCTTTTATTGTGTGTAGTACAGGTGCTGAATTTTAAGCGGATATGAAAAAAAAACAAGACCAACTTTTTATCTTTCACGCGCATGACTCAATCTGTGTATGTGCTTATCCGGGCACTCAGTGTCAGCCATTAAAAGCTTCGGCTTCTGTAAATTTTTTTATCAGAGTTTTAAGTAGATTACTGGTATTAATCAGAAATATTCTAATAACAGAACATGTGGCCAAGTGGCAACGGGCCATTGTCATTCACAATGTTTGGACTCTTGGGTCTAAAATAAAGAAATTTTAATTTGTGGTTGGAAAATAATAAATGTTATTGTGTTCAATATTTTAGCTCTACAAAAAATAAATTTACTTATTAATGGAGCAGTGGTGGCCCAGTGAAAATCATTCTAACTTACGATTTATAGGTTGTGAGTACAAACCCAGCTTGGCGCATTACTAAGTGTAATTTATTACCTCAAAACAGTAAAGAAAAACATTGTTAGAAAACTAGCATGTCCTTGAACTATTTAAAAAAAATTCAACACTTCCTAGAATCAAAAATTAAAAACAGCACCCGATTAGTGATGTTTTTAATTTTTGGTTCTAGCACAGGATAGATTGGAGCATTCCAATCTGCACTGGACCAACCCTCTTCAAGAGTGGAAGCCTGAGTCCCACCAATAGAAACATTCTAAGGACGACTGACCTCGGCTACAGTGCAGTTATTTTAACCACAAGCTCCTCTCTATAAATCTATATGCATTTCCTTACATATTCTGCAGCAATAAATTTAATATATGAAGCTTATTGACAGTTTCTACCTGATGTTCATTAAAGTCAAAATTAGCAGAAGTTAGTTTAATGCCAGTATTATAGGTACGCATCATAACACTAACTTGCAATTATTAGTTCTAACAGTGTCGCGGCTGGGAGAGCTAATTTAAATTAATATACGAAGCGAAAAGTTAGTCTGTTCAGAGTTTTCTGCAAGACCTAACAACAGTTGCACGTGATAGTCGTTGTTACATCTGACTTTTGTGAACATTATTTTTACAGGATCATAACTTCTTTCGCTCTGGGTGCAGCGGGAGGTAAAGTACGATATTTACAGACTAAAAGCGGGTGTATTTTCAGTTGCCCTTTTCTACCCTAAATGTATACAGCCGATCATAATAAATTAACCTTCTCCTCTAAAATCACTTCAAATAAAGAAATAGCGAAAAACTGATTAAGTAGACGACATAAAATACCCACTTCGCAATTATTCTCGGAAGCCTACTTGAGTCAAATAACTACAGCAAGCTTATTGAAATTCTCGTGCTGACTACAAAAGATTTTCTATTTTCTTATATTTTTGCCTTTTGTTGATTATTAAATAACAGCGTAATCACGAAAAAGAGGAGTACTAAAAGAAAATTAATTATTTATATTTCGCAAATAACAGAATAATTGAATAACTCGTACAATTTAATTATTTGGTCACGTTTCAAGGATATTAAAAAAATACTTTAAAATCTTTTTTTTTGTTGATTTGAGTTTGCATTGTGAGTATGTTTGAAGCAGAAAATGCTTATGTACCTACTACGTTAGTGTTATATCGTTATTTCCACCCAGTGTCTCTGAATTGAGCAATCCGGCCTGTCCGCAATCATTTTCAGAATGCTGTTACGAGCGTTGTATTCAGAAAGCCGCTTTCTCACACATGATTTTGTGAAAGCCATACGTCTGAGTCGTAACAAATATTCCCGATGCAATATAAAGATCTCTCGGAAGTAGAGGAGAAGAGAGAGATAACTTTTTATCGCTGCTGTTTTACCACTAAATATGTTTACTGTCCGCTCCTCTTAAGTTATGGCAGTAAAATTTTATTTATTGCAACGTAAAACGTACGAATAGAATAACAGGAAAAAGTTGTTAAACAAACGATATTGTTTTTATTTATTTATTATGTTCTTTATGTACAACTCATAAAATAAGGTCAGTAATTTTCAATCAAACTAGTGAAGGTGTTATAGGTACTTTTATCGCTCGGGATAATCTCTTCAACTCGAAAATGACATTTACTTTATATTTTCATCTTCGGACATGTAGTTTTTCTGTAATTCTTTTTTTTTGTATTGCATTATTACCAACATGAACATTCATAACATTCATTTCATTCTACATATGAGGGCTAAACCGTACCCCCTCTGAATGGCAGCCATTTTTGATAGTATACACGACAACAACAATATGGTAATATTAAACAGGCGAGTGTGTACTCGCCTGTTTAATATTAGTGTGATTACACAGATAAAAATTTTTGCAACAGGAAGTCATTTCGTGTAATAAATTACCGACTTTATAATACATCTAGTGAAATAACAATGAAAAAGAACACTATGTCTAGAAACTTACCCATTACTTGCTTTAACTTGGCTTCAACTTAGTCAACTTTTGATGGAGTTATTTGTGAGAAATTATTTGCTTCACAATTCTCTTCCTTCCAACTCATATTTGAATTTTGTGCACTTTAAGGTTATCATCTATTTCGTATTTCCCTATCAGCTTAAGGGTTGTCCAGCCCAATACGACTGAACTCCTTCGTTTGACATGAACCGACTGCACATCATATCTCCACACCGAGTTATAGGACAAGATATTTGAATTTTCTGGGTGACATTTAAATATCTTTAAATATCATATTATTCTTCTCTCGATCCATTGTCATTTCCTATTATTACCTTAATATAGCTGTCACACAATCCCTTCGAGTTTTCTTCATGTCCAGCTCTATCGTAGCGATCAGTATCCACTCCAGCGACGACGCCCCGAGGGACTCCACTGAGTGGAAGGGTTGGCCATGCGTTACCTACCAGATAATAATTGAAACATACGTATGTTCCGTTACATTTTATCTGAAGTTTCTGTTTGCACATACATTCCTTTCATTTTGTTCGGTCTTTACTTATATAAGAGTAGTTTTTTTTCTAAGAAATTCTTGGATCACACTGTTTGTTAACTATCTCTTCCGACAGGCAAATTATGTTTTTTTGGGTCCATTTGATAAATGTAAGAACAGGTCGTAGGCTTTATTTTTTTTAAATTTTTTACGCTTTTACCCCACCCTTACTTTTTCTCAGTATTTTATTCCAATTTCACTATTGGACATAAACTTACGAAGCAAATATGAACACTACTCATTGTTTTGATTTATTTATTGCGTATATCTGAGAAATCAATAATTTTATACACGTATAAAGGTACGAGTACATTTAAATGACAGAAGGATAACAAAATGTAAAAGAAAAAATAAGTCATAATAAACATTAAATGATAAAGCCCAACCGAGTTTTATTTAAATTATACAAAAGGTCACAAAGATTAATATAATACGAGCTAACATTTTGCAAAAGCTTAAAGGTTCATGAAATTATGTCCCTATAAATAGTTTGGCCTACGCTCAGAATTAGCTGGCGTGATTGCATGAGAAATGAAGATATCTGCAAGAGAACCAAAGTTATTGACATAGCTAAAAAATCGCCAAAATCATCCTTCATTACTCCATGTCGAGCCAGAAGATGCAGCGTTGAAAGGCTATCAACAAAGTGGTCACCGATAACCTGGTAAGGATTGCAGAAATCCGATGGACGCAAGACACACATGACTTAGTGTCATGTGGGAGGCCTGTGTCCAACAATGAACGTCTTTCGGCTGAAATGATTATTATCAAGGTAATATTCTAAAGTAGTATTTGAATTAAATTTGTTCATTTAATTGAGTTTTCAATTAGTTTGCTTCGAAAATGATTATGTAGCATTTATGTAGTATTGTCTTGATATAGCAACGGTTGTGTGACCTACATTTAAACAAAAATGTATTCTGTATTTCGAATGAATAAGCTCCAAACTCAAAGCTATCTTCTCTTAAAAAAGGAATAATTACGGTTCAGCGTGAATGGATTTTTTCAAGTCAATGGAGGATGAAATCAGAAACTGAAGATGTTTTAAAAAAATAATAGAATTTGTTTATTTTAATTAACTTTTTGTTAGCCATAATATTAATTACCTTTAAATGTTTCAAAAGTTTTCATCCGGAATTTATGGCTAACAAAAAGTTAATTAAAATAAACAAATTCTATTATTTTTTTAAAACATCTTCAGTTTCTGATTTCATCCTCCATTGACTTGAAAAAATCCATTCACGCTGAACTGCTCTTGAGTACTAACTCTGTCTAACTTTGTAATCAACATTCAGTCTCAGACTCCCGCCATAGTATAAAGAGAAGGGCAGTAGGATATCTCCGGCCCAATCCACGATATAATTGCCTACTGTCTTAGGGTTGTCACTTTTAGCAAAATTTTAATTCAGTGCCTATAAATTGACAAGGGTCGGGAAGTATTTTTTACTTATATAATAAAAATAAAAAACTGGTATAAAAAAATACGGTTTTTTTTTGCGATATAAACGTATCTATCGTCTCGTATCTGTTTTATTCGTTAACTTAAAAGTTTCGTTTTTTCACAGCTTGAAGGGACTATGGTTTTAATTTCAACTAGATACATCATGCATTCTCGAGATAAAGGGTCTTAACAGACAGACATACAGATAGACGAAGGGACAACGAACTGATCCTATCTGAATAAATAAATAAAATAAATAAATAAGGGTTCCGTTTTTCCTTTTGAGGCACGGAACCTTAAAAATGAATAAAGTGACTAAAATATTATAATTAAAAGAAACACTAAAACAACATTAAAAACTAACGCCTATCTCTTAGACTATAATCGAATTTATAGTTATGATTCGAACTTTGCATTATATGTATATCTGATTTACAATTAGTCAATTATTTATTTTGAATTACGATTTTTTAACTGTAAGTAGGTGAGAAACTAAAGTAACTGAGAAATCGGCATAACCAAACGTAAACAAAGCAATAGCAGCAAATTAATTGACTAATTAAAAGTAGAAATTAAGCCTACCTACCTGCTTCCTCTGTGTGATAGAAAACTAATACAACAAAAAATAAGTAGGTATCTCAAAATCAAGTAAAAATTATATGCTAGAATGAGTGACTAGCTTACCTTTTTTGTTCAATAGGTAATCTGAATAGAGACAATTCTAGAATGGATGAATTGTTAAGACACCCAAACACACAGCAATACGTTCTCCTGCGATTATCAGACATTTTGTTTTGATTTAGCGGTGCCGAAAAGCAGTGACGCGCGAAACTCGTATAGTGTTAGCCCCGACTGGCGCACTGAGAAACGGCTCGAGATTTTGTTACAGTGTGCGTGCGTCGACGCGTAGATACTATGGCGCACACGACATTTCCGGCCCGACATAGCCGGTCTTATTGAACTGTCCTTTGAGCCTAATGATGGTCTTATTGAACTGTCCTTTGAGCCTAATCGGCATTTTGGGGTCACAGATAACCCCCGCCATGTTGGGGAGGGTCTGTATGTATGCTTTTGCGGTTGCACAACGACTCGCTTTGCTTGGTAGTATAGATGCAGGCCTACCCTTTCGTCCCTCAGAGATGGCAGGGTGGCGAGGTCTTGAGGGAGAGCGCTACAGTCGTGCAGATCCTCAAGGCAAGCCTGGCGGATTTACCTTCCCGAGGTTGCCACCCCGTTCTTGGTCTAATTCCATCAGATATAGACGTAACTGAAACCGCCGGGCGACCTATGAGTGGGGGTTATTCACTCGATCCCATCCCCTTTTCCCCGTAACCTGCACTATCCTACCCATGACCCTCCTTACACAAGTCTCACCCTCACATCGCTTTTGGTTCCCACCTATCCCCATTCCTAGCAACATCCAACTTCCCCTCCTCACCGCGACCCTCCCGTGACGGAGTGGTCGCGGGCTCGGCTGTCACTAAACTCAGCTGATGGCGGGTAGGAGAGACTAGTCACCTGCGCTAGGACCTGCACAGCCGAGCGCCGTAAGCGGAGATGAAGGAGTACTGGGGGCCCAAGATGAAGCAGGTTGCTGCCACAGGCTTGGCCGACACAGGTAGCGGTAAGCTGAACTTCGCAGCAGGTAAAAGACAGACGGGGACTGGCACTAGCCGACCAACTCCTGACCAACCGCTAACCGATGTCGTTGGTAAACCAGCGCTGCCTGCAGCAACCACAGCACCTACATCCATGGGAGAGGCTCAGGCAATGACCAAACGCGCTCTCAACGAGACCGCGTCTCCTAGGGGTGAGTACAAGCGGCCATGACTTGAACAGTCCGAACGTGTGGCATCAAAAAGCTACGCCCAAGCTGCCAACGCCCCCTTAAGCGTCGCGAAAACCTGCGAGCGCACAGGGGCCATCAGCCAGGTAGTATCGGACCAGATCCTCGCTGCCATTCAAAAGAAAATTATTAGCGAGGCCTGGACCGTGCAATTGACGTCCCCGGAATCGTGGAGCACCGATCCCAAGTATCTGACCTGTTCCGTGCGACTGTGTCTTCGCCAATGCGAACAAGAGCAGCGTTTGTTGTGTTACAGGCCAAGTACTCGGTCTTCGCCGCATTAATCTCACTCAAACACTCACTATACAGTTTTTTTTCTTTATTTTTTATTTTTACTTTCATTGTTTTAATTGCTTACAAGTAATTTATTGTTCTTATTGTATTCTTTATGTTACTGGTGAAAACAGTTTTTGTGTGACTTTTATAATCTATATCTACCCTTATGGAATCACTGGTCCCCAAGTCACAGGCTATAAACCTAGTTTGGGAGCCAGGAGATAACACCCAATGCACATTTTGTTGTATTATACTACTGTACCTGTAACATATGTAATAATTCTTCCGTGAAATAAACATTATCTTCAGACCGCCGTTTTCCAGCGATTCCTTCCACGCTGTCATACGTCGAACCAAGCGCCCACTGTCCGAGTCCGCCAGCGCGATGTCGTCTGCATACATGAGCATGTAAGTCCCTGATGTTAGAGGATAACACGTCCAGCTCCACGCTGAACAGAAACAGACTAAGGACCCTGGTGAACTCCGACAGTCGAGTCAAAGGACAGTTCAATAAGACCATCATTAGGCTCAAAGGACAGTTCAATAAGACCATCATTAGGCCTGTCCTTTTGTGTGGCAGTGAAGCATGGCCTGTACTTGAGCGGCACAAGCAAAGCCTGCGTATCACAGAAATGAATATTCTGCGCTGGACGTCTGGAGTTTCGCGGAAAGACCGCATTAAAAACTCTTGCATCCGGGGCAGCCTTCAGGTCCGTGACATAGCGGATAAACTGCAGGAGGGTTGCTTACACTGGTATGGCCACGTTTTACGAAAACCGGCAGACTATGAGGATAACAGATGCCTCGCCATGCCGCCTCCGCCGGGACTCCGAAAACGAGGAAGGCCTAAGAGGCGTCGGATCGACGTCGTAAGGGACGATATGCGTGCTAATGGGCTTAAGGCAAAGGACGCAAAAGACCGAGCGAAGTGGAGGCGTTTAAGCAAGAAAGCGGACCCCGGGCACCGAGGTGAAAGCCAAGGTTAGCGGTTAATATAACAGTCGGGAGCTATAACAGTTGTTGTTGTTAACTTTAGGGGCTTTTAAGACACATTCTTTGTAGTGCCTTGGACCACTGTCAAACATTTTGCAAAAAGTTTCCAGCAAACTTAAATAAAAATACTGTTATTTTTAGGGTTCCGTAGCCAAAATGGCAAAAACGGAACCCTTATAGTTTCGTCATGTCCGTCTGTCCGTCTGTCCGTCTGTCCGTCTGTCCGTCTGTCCGTCTGTCACAGCCGATTTACTCGGAAACTATAAGTACTACAGTGATGAAATTTGATGGGAATATGTGTTGTATGAACCGCTACAAAATTATGACACTAAATAGTAAAAAAAAGAATTGGGGGTGGGGCCCCCCATACATGTAACTGAGGGATGAAAATTTTTTTTTCGATGTACATACCCGTGTGGGGTATCAATGGAAAGGTCTTTTAAAATGATATAAAGTTTTCTAAAAAACATTTTTCTTAAAGTGAACGGTTTTTGAGATATCAGCTCTCAAAGTCGTAAAAAGTATGTCCCCCCCCCTCTATTTTTATAACTACGGGGTATAAAATTCTAAAAAAAATAGAGGTGATGCATGCTAATTAACTCTTTCAACGATTTTTGGTTTGATCAAAGTATCTCTTATAGTTTTTGAGATAGGTTGATTTAACTGTAATTTTGGTTAAGTTATTGTGCTTACACTGAAAACGATGGCTGAACCTTATAAGATAGATCAAAAAATATACTACAGTATTGTACACCTTTAAAAATCCGCGATGATATAAAATCTTTATAATGTAGGTACTTTTTACGAGAAATATTAGCTTATTCAAGCAATACGCCATTAATCCTTATCCAGTAATGTACCTTAAATACATTGTGACATAATAAGTTTATTATATTTGCTGCTACGGAACCCTTTGTGCGCGAGCCCGACTCGCACTTGGCCGGTTTTTTATTTAATTTCTTCTGTATGGTAATAATGCAGCTTTAGATATGAACACTGGTTATGTGTTGCAGGTTTATAGCACACTAGATTTTGCCCGTGGCTTCGCCCGCGTGGTATTGGGGTTGGGGTTTCCGGGATAAAAAGTAGCCTATGTCCTATTCCGGAGTGTATCCTATGCCTGTGCCAAATTTCATACAGATCCGTCCAGCCGTTTTGGCATGATTGAGTAACAAACATCCAAACATCGTAACTTTCGCAATTATAATATTAGTAAGATAACCTAACCTAACGTAACATTTTGACCTGTGAGTTTAATTTGGTTTAGAATATTAATCAGGTCTGCTGCAATAAAAAAGAGCAATAAACTGGTATGTCCGAATACTTAATGAGAATTTAATTTTGGTTATATCTTTTCAAACTAGATTACATCAAAGTGGTTTATCTTCTAGTTTGTCTTTTTAATTATTAGGTAGTTTTTATGACGATTGTTACGACTATGAAAATAAAGCGCATATTTGACAATAATATCGTTATATATTACAAACTTTCCAAGAATACTCGCGAAGTTTGAATTAAGCAATTAAATTAAGATGTGTGTCAAAAGTTTAGACATCTCTATTTACTTTCTTGCTAATTAAATTTATTAATAATTACTTCAAGTAGAATTTTCGATACTAAAAAAAATATAGTCATTAATGGAGTTTGAAAATATTTAAGATTAGTTACTGAAATCTTGCCAATTTCACTTATTGCTCAATTAAAAAGACTATGTTGAGATAACAATGTCATCTACAATTAGATATAAAAGCAGAGAGACAGAAATTGTTCTAAAGTTTTGCTGAAATAATATCATCTAATAAGGTAAATAAAAATGAGGGCTTTGTTAGTATTGGCTCTAAGATTTGAAATCTGAACGGCACGCCATGTTATATACGTCAGTTAAGTATATAAGAGTACTGCAACTAGCGAACTCTAATTAGAGCCATAAAAGAGCACTTTTTTCCTGGTTATTGTATAACAGAACTAGCTGGAACCATCGACATTGTCCAAGAGAAAGTTGAAAATTGTCAAAACTGAATATAATAGCACTTTTCAGAACTTGGTTCACCCGTACACCAAATTCCACATAAAGCTGTATATATAATGCTTTCGAGCTTGAAGAAGTAGTAAATATACGAACGCAAACATTCGCATAAAAAGGTTTAATTATTTACGTTGTTAATTTTTTATTATTTCTCAGAGAGAACGTAAACCCAGAAAAAACGTAACACTGCCAAAACTCATTTCTTTGCGATTTCGTACAGTAATCTAATCGCATTTATCACGTGAGGAAAACCTCATTCATTTCCCCTATTCTATCTGCTGGTCACACTGCGGCGAGCCGTCAGCTCAATTATAGCATAAATAAAGCGCGGCGGTGGCTTCCATGACGAGGGTACGAAATAGCATATAATTGGGTTAAATAGGGACGAAATGATAAACTGGTTTAGTTCTACTATAAAAGAGTTTTGGAACACGAATGTATTGTAGGATTTTTGGCAATTTAAAAATGGAAGTAGGTGTGTTCATTGTATTACGGTTTATGTAAAGTTTAAGATGATAAGTAGTTAAGATGTAATCGTTGCAGCGGGAAAGTTCAAAAGAGTTACCGTGGCTCTGGAGCGCTAAGGGCAACTGAAAGACACAGGTACATTTTATTCAGTAAAATTCTAACATGCTCTGTTGCTGCATCCTGAGCAAGAGGAGTCATTTAATGAGTGCCCTATGATGATGTAGCAAAGATACATTTTAAAAAATATTGACAGAATTTCATCGTAAAAAAAAAAAAACAATGAAATTGTTGAATCGTTTGATTTAAATACCTACTTAAAATTAATCGAATCGATAACGGAAACAAACTTTTGACCAATTTTTTTTTTTTGTTTCGTTTTTGCTCCCCAAATCATCACATAGCAATATAGTGAATTCATCTCATGATCTAAATGTGAGTAAATTTACGCCTTAATGAACATGGAACGAGGAACACTTATGCTTTCATTAATTTAAAAAAACCACACTGATCATCCATCAGCGGCCGCTGTCGTGCATCTCTCACAGCGATCTTTATTTGTTTCCACTCCTTGCCGCCAGCTGGTAAAGAGAACATTCTTATTCATCCCGCGGCTCTATAGTTCGTGTGTTCTTGTTTATATTTGTTGTTTTGTGAGAAACATTTGAATACTAAGTAGATTTTTGATATATGTATTTCCAAGCACTTCAGTTATTTGAGACTCCTTTGTTTTACGCAATTTCAAACTGTAATTGTATATTTTTACAATGATTCAAAGTTTGTTTACACCGTCAACAATTACATTAATTGTACAATGATTGAAAGTCAAAGTCAAAATCATTTTATTCCAAATAAACCATTTACAGGCACTTTTGAAACGTCAAGTCTGTCTGTCTGTCTGAAAAAAATGATGCTAATTGCACATTCCAAAGCGTAGATCTCTATGGAGAAGAATGTGCAAGAAACTCCATGGATTATTACTTGAATCCTGATGGGTGTTTCAACAAGATATATAAACATGATTTTTTAATGTAAGTAACCCTACAGCCTACGTCACTATTGTCAAATAAAATAATATTTTATTATACACTAGCTTTTGCCCGCAGCTTCGCCCGCGTACATAAAATATAGCCTATGTCACTCAGGAGTAAAGCAGCTTTCTATTGTTGCTTAAATTTTTCCAATCGGACCAGTAGTTCCAGAGATTACCCCCTACAAACAAGAAAACAAAAAAACAAACTTTACCTCTTTATTATATTAGTGTAGATTATATTATTTAAAGTTATCATTGAAGGTAATCAATGGATTTATTTAAGTGTAGGTAAATATTTTTTTTTTTAATAATTGTAACTCAAAATTAAATATAATGATTTATCTAACTTTTTTTATACTTATGACTTTTTTTATAGTAGGTAAAAATCATCCAATGATGAAACCCGCACTTGAGCGGAGCGGGCAATAGGGTCAGACTCTTACTGACTAAACAACCTACCCCGTTCCTACATTGCCATACGTACTAGGGCCAGAGCCTTCCTTTCAGACACGAACCTTTGGCCCTAATTAGCTTCGACCCTAAATAAAGCTGCATTTGAAAACTCTTCTATAAGTGCTAAACTTTTTCAAAGCTTAAAAAATTGCTCGAAACATTTCACAAATTTACGATTCCGAGTGCGGGATAAATATTTCAGGGATTAAGCGCACGCTCTGGACACACTCAATGTTTGGACAAAATGCTATTTGGCAGCGTTTAGTAAACATCACCGTATGCAACATACGAAACTTTATTTAAGCAATATTAAACTTTATTTCTAGACCGATAGATTCCAAAATAATTTGCATCCCAGTGAGGCATCAGAATCCAAATCACACATGTTTCAGATTCATCTCATTGCCAAGTCTTACCAACACCACATTACAATTTAACAGATACTTTTCAAACTAAACTGCCAAAACTATATGAAATTTACAATGAATTTGAGCTACTAGACTTATTGATCGGTAAGATTTAAATAGTTATATTCGTTTAATGATTATGATAGAATGTGATAATAATGGTAAAACATATCGCAGCATTTTTTGTATCGCATTCGAGCTACCCATCGCTCGTCGTCCAGCTATTCCGTTTCACAAGCGAATCAAAGAGATGTCAGCAAGCCATTGAGGTCCCACTATACAGCAAGGCGATGCCGTGAGGTTTACCGTGGCCGGACGTAAATAGCAACTGAAGGACACATTGGTTTTGGTTAGTAAAAGAGACTCTGTTTTTATTATTTAACAAAATTCAGTCGACCCTTTCTCCTCCAAGTCGTTGGTTTACTATATATACTAAAGCAATTCCAGTTTATAAATTCATAAAAGTTTGAGTTCTAAAAGGAAATCTTGTCGAAACAATCCAATTAAGTTTAACGACAAAATGTTAACAACGAAAAAAAAAAATTACTGAAAGAAAATATTTTCAAAGCGAAATGGGTCTAAATTCCGTTTAACAACCGCTTTAACTTTTTTTTTTTTATGGTAGGTAAAAATCATCCAATGACGAGTCCCGCTCTTGGGTGGAGCGGAAAACAAGTGTCAGACTCTTACTGACTAAACAACCTACCCCGTTCCTACATCGCCATACATACCAGGGCCAGAGCCTTCCTTTTCAGACACAAACCCGTGGCCCTGATTGGCTTCGACCCTTCTGTAGGGTCCCTACGGTTGCTGACAACTCCTTGAGGCGCGCGGGAACAGTGCACGCCGTCGACGACTGGGCTTTGTCCGGACGATTACCAGACGACCGGACGGCGAGCTACCCAATGCTCACCGTCCGCAAGCCCGCGCCTACGGTGGCCGGAAGTCAGGATCGGAATCGCGGCGGCGTCTGGGGCGCAAACGCCGTTGCCTTATGCGGTCCGCCTCCTCCTTTGCTAGCATTACTGCTTCGCAGAAGGAGGCGACCGCCTGCCACTCCTCCTCACTCCGAACCATGGCTTCTACCAAGGCCCGGCGCGAGAGATCGCCGCCACCGATCGCTCCCACGAGGACACAGCGATGCTCTGCCCAAGCGGGGCACATCTCAACCGTGTGCTCCACCGTGTCCTCCGGGCTGTCCACACAGTGGCGACACCCGGGCGTCTCTTCCGCACGAATCCGATGCAGGTTCCTCCCGAACTTACCATGTCCGGTGAGGACCTGCGTCATGCGGAAAGTGAGAACGCCGTGAGTTCTTTCCAGCCACGCCTCAAGGAGGGGCATTACCGCCATAATTATGGCGTGCCCAGCACTGGGTTGCGATAGCCGCTGACGCCATCTCGCCATCACGAGATCCCGCCGGAGCTCTTTCCGCCACGCCTTGACATGCTCAGGCAGCGGACTTTCGCCCCGGCGTTGCACTTCCATGCGCAGATCGTGCATGCGTGCAAGGACTGTTGCCTCCAGATCCCATGGTGGCAGGCCAGCAAGGAGACTAGCCGCTTCACGGGAAACCCCCGGATCACCCGTATAGCCATGACCCTATGACACGAATTCAGTTGGGCCCTCGGCTGCTGCTGCAGCGTCGGCGCCCACACCGGCGCCCCGTAAAGGGCCATGGACCGAACGATTCCTGCGTAGAGCCTCCGGCAGGGGGCGTCTGGTCCCCCAAGGTTTGGCAGGAGCCGCTTAAGGGCAGCACCCGTCCGATTCAGCTTGGGAGCCAGACGTCGGAAATGCTCTTTGAAATTCCACCGGCTGTCGAGGACGAGTCCCAGGTACTTCATCGTCGACCCGACGCCGATGTGAACCCCTCCCTACCGTTAGCTGGGAATCTGTTGGCGGCGCGCTCCGAGGGCCATAAAAACACATGGCCTCGGACTTGTGCAGCGCCACCCTTAGTCCCAGCTGCTGGATCCTACCAACGGCTATTGCAACCCCGCGTGTCGCTAGCTCGACCGCCGCCTGGTGCGACTCTCCCTGCGCAACCGCTTTAACTTTAGAATGAGACCTAAATTCAATTTGATTTTTCCGTATTTCCCTGGAATAGTCGTTAACAGTAAAGTTTAGTAAACAATCTTAATAATGTTTAAGCAAAGACATCAGCAGGAACGAGTTTAATCTTGGGACGCCGACCATTACGAGTAATTGAAAAACATTGGAAAACTTCTGAAATAACCATTATCCAAAATATCACGTTGCAAAAGAACTGATGTAAACGAAAGAATTCTTATAATTGGTTCCTTTTATGATTATTGTCAAAACTTTTTATTTATTTTACAAAGGCCTATGCATTTGAGCTTAGTAAACATTTTGATGACTTTTACTTTGATTCGTCCACAAAGATTCATTAATTTAGTTTTAAATAAAAATCGGCTAGTGCTGTGATATTATTGTGTTTTAGTGAATTTCAGATTCTTGAGGTTCTGGACCCTCGCAGAGGCGCCTTAGACATTTTGTATGGAACATGGTACAAACCAATGATTAATTATCTCTGGACGCGCTATGCAATTACACCCAAGGACACTACCTATCCCTCAGTACAGTACCTCAGCGGGTCATCTCGTTCCACTCTAGAGCGGGAGAAGTCATTTAATAATTTTCTCACTCAAAAACAAGCTTATTGCCCTAATAAAGTTCAGTAGATATTTGTTTGGTGAAACACAATTGTTAATACTTGTATTTACATTCTGTTTTTGTATTTGTAATAGCTAAATAAGAAAACAAGAATATTTGCTTGTATAAAAGCTGCTTCTTATAAACACAATCTGGTTTTCATCAAAGTAACGAACCTTACCTAGAGCGAGATTGGATTTCCGTACTGCCGCAACATCGGTCTCCAGTACTCCAGTCGAGTCAATGTGGTTGTACAGTAATTTTGCGATGCAGACAGCGCAGTATCTTGTGGATATTTATTCGTATTTTCGACTGTGAAATTGTAACTGTCGATACTATAAATAAACCAGTGGAATACATACCATATATTGGTCAGGCGCACATCTATGTTTATGTAACACAAATTAAATCACTCATCAATTACATCACATTCATTTTAAAGTATGGATGTTACCAGACGTGACCCGAAAATACGTATAGAGCTGGAGTAATTAATTGATTGCATTTGATGTACGTTTATAAAAATTAGAAACAGCTCATAGTTTTTCTTTTAATTTAATTTTTGTATTTACCATTTCAGCCAAAAATATACATAAAATAATAATAATTATATATGTATACATATATATTTAAATCTTTGCTCGACATTATTAGTCAAAAGGACTGATTCTGCATAGTGTGTTGTGTTACTGATGCCTTACTCCCCCAGTACTGTCTCAATTTAGTTATGTATCCCGGTGGTATAGTCAAGAGATTTTAATCAAACGAAAGAACAAAATTCGTCAGTAATTTGTAGCATCTTGCTGGGCTATTTATTTAGCGATATATTGCTATACTATTGATCAATATTGCGCAATAAAAATTGCCAACAAAATGCAATTTTTTATAGCCCGTTTACATATTTACGACTAATTCAAGTGACATATCTATTTACTCGTAGTATTATTACATTATTATCTACTATAACGAAACACGTAGCTGTTCGTAGCAAGTCGCGGCGTAGCGCTTCGTAGCACATCGTAACCGGTCGTAGCATATCACATTCGACAGCATATAAATCGATTACAATGAGCTTCAGCGTAGTAAGCCGAATACCGATTAGATCAATTACTGACATTATCAATCTAATGCATTTTTGGATTTATTTATGTTTTTTTTTTGTTCTCTCTCTTTTCTAGACCGATCATCTATTTGGTAGTATTTGATATCTACAAACTATAATCACAAACAAAAATTTTTAAAAGAAGGGTTTTACCTGTTCAGCGTTTAAAATGTGTAAACGTAAGAACGAACGACATTTTGTAAACTTAAGTTCAACGAGTTTCAGTGAGAATATTATGTTGAACATGTAACATGCGTCATGTACTTACTTCTCTGCTAAGTTGCTAACTTACACTGTTAATCAAACTTGGTCCTAATAATGTTGAATGGACTTCTAGTATTACTCTATTATAACTTTGTTCTGACATACAGGACCAAATGTGAATTTCGATTTAGCACAAAACTGTTTAAGAGGAATAGTGTAGGAAATATTAATAGTTAGACGGTGCGTTAGAAAGCCACAACGTGGATCGATTATCTGGTAAATATTGTTGCAATCCGATGGATGCAAGACGCACTGGACTAGTCGTTGTGGGGACACTAGACAGAAGCTGTCCAACAGTATTTCAGCTTAAATGATGATGATATATATATATATATATATTTACGCACCAACCAAATTCCACAGCAAAAAGATAAAAGAAGAAAGAAAGATAGAAATAATGTTTATATTGCCCGAAGTAGACACACAAATACAATTTAAAAAAAATGTCGGTTATGTATAAAACGGCATTACTGTATTGCACCATAAAAACTAGGCAGAACACAGTTTCCTTTGTCCAAGTGAGATGTTATTTATTATCTATAGTATTTGACATTGTCACATTAAATTTCACAAAAACATTTCGGTCAAGGTGCCATAGAGTTTCCTCTATGGCACCTTTTTCGGACCAATATATCCATATGCGACAGAATAAATAAAACAAGACAAAAAACAAAATACTTAAAGACATTATAAAAAAAAAAAAACAATTACAGTATATAGAAATCTGATTTGTGCGTCGCATCTGGGCGAAAATAGGTCGTTGCTCAGTTTATACCGTGACGATGGACAGTGCCAGCAAACGACGGAGCTGATTTTCAGCAACCCCAACCCCTAAAACAGCATTTTTTAAAAGAATTACAAAACATTGGTTCTGTTAATACAAAGGTCACGAGTTTTTATCGCATTCATTTTACGACCAAAACTGAACTGTAAAACGGAGTGTGTATACTGTATAGCTCTATCCTTCTATCTCGCTTGCTCGACTGACATTTTAATACCTCATGGTCTCCAGGTAAGTAGACACGATCGAGTTCGATAAAGCAGTACGTTTTGTTGCCAAGTGTCAAACAATAAAGAACATGTTTGTGTGGAAGTACCCTCGTCACCCGCGTCCTTCGGTAATGAGCGATAGTTTTGGGACCAGTCAGTTATAAAAATTAGCGTTTGCTATTTGTAATATATATTTATATATAAACAATCTTTTTCACAATTGGCATTTTTATATCAATCTTTTTACTGTACATGGTACGAGTACATACTTATCCAGTGAAAGAGACTGAGCTGCCCACTTATTCGAAAATGGAATGATATTTTGTCAACACCCTCAAATTCAATGGTAGTTTTTGACTAATACTGCTTGCACCGTGCACGCTCCTTATCAAAATTAGAAATTAAATATTGTTTAATAATTTTCTACTTTTTGATACAGGAATCTTTGTTCGCTAGTTTCTAAGTTTACATATATTTTATTCTTTCTTTAGACGATGAAACCTAGATAATAGACGCCGTACACAAGGCACTTTACCGGCTTATTGAGGGGTGAAGGTGTACCATATTGACAGATTTCTCCGCACCCTTTTAGAGATTTATTTTATCGACATGAAATGCCACAAATTTTGTATTCGACGAACCTTTTTATTATAATGTTGTTTTTTTTTCGTTCGTATTACATAAAGGTCTCAGAGTATTTCTCATATAAAGATATTTATTGTGTTATGAAGTAAAGTCAAAGTTGCCTGGTTCATAAATAAAAAGTAACATCCTTATTCCAAAGGCGCTTAGCAAATAATTACCAGTTAATAGTTACATTGTCATCAGGTTATCCCCTTTTCTGAGAAATTTTAATGTGAGAGTAGACAGAGGACTAAGAGAGACTTTTGTTTATACCACTTTTTTATTTCTTTCCGTCCGATTATAATTTAGGGGTTTTCAAGGGTGAGTAGGCTCTTAAGAAACTAGGGCGTTTCATCATTGATTTATCCTCAGTTAGGATCGCAATCAGGCACTAATTTACTATCTATATCATTAAATAAAAATACATTTAACTCCGATTGATGCAGATGTGTGCACGATATGACCGAGCATTTGAGTATTTCATAGTATAGGTATAAAAACTTTTGGAGGAGGTAGAATAGTTTATGAATTTTCTCTTTTGTTGGCGCCGTGTGTAAGTAAGTAGCAGGTTTTTGCATAATTGTGTAAATTTTTTACCTTATCAATTAGAGAGAGGCTGTTATTCGCTACAGATAGTCATAGTAATATTTTTTAATTTTTTGTTTAGTTACTAAAAATAAGGACTTACACGTGCCTAGGGACTCTGCAAAAACAAGATCAGAGTTTCGCACTGCACCCAAGGGCGGTATTTGTCATTGGATGATGGTTGGCCACCATAAAAAAAGGACTAACACATCAAAGACCAATCAACTATTGAAAAATAAGAACTGCTATATTAATATAATTAATGTTATACTTTTTACTCTGTATGAGATAGTTGTTAATATTAATCAAGTTCCTTTTAGTCATATATATTCTGCTATTGTGAAAATTAATTTATTCCCATTATCCATTAAAAGACGAGGTATATTCTAATAATAATGAGCGATGATGACCGGCGGGCTAGCTGTTAATAATAATTTATACATTTGATATGAAGCTCATCTGTCAATGAATGAATCATGGCTGTTAATACACACGTCGAAATATATCACAGCGATAAATACGTCAAACGTGGCATGATATTTTATTTCAATCGATTGATAACATGAGCGTATTTTAATAGTTTGTTGCTACATCTAATGCAATGTGTTTGATGTTGACGGAATGTGAAAAACTACGTTCAAAGGTACAAATTTTAATCAAAAATAAGCCAGCGACATTATTTTTACGGAAGGGACAAAAGGACAATTTATCCTTGAAACAATATGAATTATCACGTTATGTTTCGGTGATCAACTGGTGTGTGTGGATGACGTGTTTTACGAGGGTTACTTGACGAATATTCAATTCAGTTCTATTGGACGGGTAGGATAGCTTATTCTGAGGTAATATACGAGTATAACGGATCTTTATGATACAGATTTCTTTGTTTTTTGTTATAGATTTTACATGCAATTTAGTTAGCATGTGCATATACGATATTCCACAACTTTTACACAACGTCATCTAGTCCCAAACTAAACAGAGTCTATGCGTGACAACTGATAAACATTATATAATAGACTAGCTTTTGTCAGCGGCTTCGCCCGCGTACATAAAATATAGCCTATGTCACTCAGGAGTAAAGCAGCTTTCTGTTGTTGCTGAATTTTTTCCAATCGGACCAGTAGTTACAGAGATTACCCCCTACAAATAAAAACACAAACTAACAAAAAAACAAACTTTACCTCTTTATTATATTAGTGTAGATAATATACACCCAGACACATAACTAAATGATTGCGCACGTTTCATAAACAGTTTCCTTGGGTGGAAATCGAACCCACGAGTTCCGGAAAAGTAGTCAAGGTCACTGAGCAGTGAGTACTGGAAGTACAGGCCAGTAAATGATAATGTGATATTAATGTCTGAATTGGATGAGCGACATTCCAAACGTTTTGCTGTATACTACAGTTTTCCTTACACCATAGGGGTGCCGTAGGCGCGGGCTATGTGTAGCTCGCCATCCAACCATCCGGTAACATTCCGAACCGAGCCCAAGTCATCGAAGGCTAGTATGGTTGAACGCACGCCTCAAGGAGCTGCCAGTAAACCGTAGGAGCCCAGCACTGCAAGGCAAAGCTTGGGAGCCGAAGGCTGGGACAAGGATCGTTTTCCTAAAGGAGAATTAGGCCCCAGGATGGAAGGGAACGTAGAAACAGGAATGGGTTTATAGTCAGTAAAAGTCGGACAATATCTATAGGCGGGGCGGGACCGTTCAGGTACGCAGAGGTGTCATTGGATGATTTTCCAACCGCAAAAGAAAAAAACCAAAGGGGTTTTAGCGAATTTACATCAAATCAACTTTATCTATTGAAATAAAAATCCCGAACCCGTTCAGAGCGCTGAGAACATTCCAACAAAATTGTCACCGAGTGCGACTGTAAAATGTTATGTGCGCACAAATCGCACATTTTGTTCTCGAACGCTCGGTAATGCGCGATGGAACGATTGAATAAATATAAACGATGATTTATAATGTTGGATTTACCTATAATAAAAAGTATATGAGTGAGGAAATAACAAGGTCGATAAAAATATTTTTTTTGTAATGTGATTCATAAACAGTAAAAGGTAGAGCTTTTACGGTTTATGAGATACAGTTCACTGACAGACAAACAGATAAACGGATGGACAGCGGAAGTGGTATTGGATCCCATCAGCATCCTTCAAACAAGAAACCTTAAAGGTCGGAAATATTAATATAAAAACCAAAAAACATTAATATTTTCCATACCCACGGAAAGTTGTATTTTTAACAATAACGAAAAGAAAATAAGAAGAACTGACTGAGTATTAAGCCCACGTAGAGAATTAGGTAGTGGCCTAACAAAAACATACGTGAGTATGTACTTATAACATACATTTTGCTTCATTCGATAAAGCGTTCCGCGTAGGTGGTCAAAGGTCGCTCTCGTATTAAATCAATAATCTCTTTACCACAAAGGAAAAACATATCTGAAAAAGTGTTGTATAACAAGGGGACATCAATACGAAAGTTAAAGAAGAATACTGGAACTATTTCAAGCTAATCATATAATTATACCAAAACCTGTACTTGCGAAAAACAACGAAAGCGATAAATAATTACAAATATTTAACGAGAATTCATTAACGATACTATATTTTTGTTTAAACTTCATTATCAAAACATGAGATCTCAGTTTTAGATTGCACGACATCGCGACATTCCGACTGTAGTTATTTTATAGTTTTCTGTGCATTTTGTAGTCATTCTTAAGCATAAACTAAATAAATCACTGTTAGCGTCTACAGATCCATAATATATAATTCAACCACGAAAACTTTAACCGTTTAAATTTTGACCTCACTTTTGCCCGCGTACTACTTCCCTTACGGTCGGCTCCTTGCTCGGACAATTGACGAAGGTCTCAACTGCGCGACCCCTGTCACACTCAGGCAACAATGGAAAAACTGAAACAGATGGCTATGTAATAAAAAAAAAACATCTCGTTTGGAAAAAACAATTCGGACGACAATCAGTTTTTTTATTTCAAGGTCAATTTAATTTGTAAGAGATTGTAACAGAATGTTCTACCTTCCACGTTACGTTCCTTCATTGAGACTCAGTATTATTTTTTTGCTTCAGCGAAATAATAATTGGGTTTCAGGAATTTGGATATAATTTGTTTTTGTTTCGTTTCGTAGAATAGGAAATATTTTGCTTGATTGCTAAATTATGTTGAGATGAACATAATAAAATTACGTACCAACCTTGACCTTTCCAAAATAAATACTTTCTTTCTTTTCAGCGAATACCACGAATTCCTGGAAGAAATCTTATATATAAAAATGAATCGCAAAATATGTTGGTAAGCGCAAAACTCGAGAATAACTGGACCGATTTCCCTAATTCTTTTTTGTTGCGTTTGTTATTGTTAGGGGAAGGTTCTTATGAAGAAAAAAAAAATAGGGTATAATAGGGTAGAGTTGGGTAGAGTAGTCAGCTCACGGGAGCAAAGCCGCGGGCAATGGCTAGTATTTAATAAAATATTCTTCTAGGCCTGAATAAAAACAGCTGAATACTCAAGTGAAAGCTAACAGAAGCTAATATTCAAAGCCGTGAACTAACAGAACAAAGAACAACTAACCCTTTACCATTGTGTTCCGCGTCAGTTGTACGTGAGTCTATTGTCAGCAGTCTCTGTTTCCGAGTATTGTTTGTAAACACTTTTGGTCTCAGTAAAGCAAGTAAGTATTTTCAGGACTTTATAATTGTAGCCTTTTTTTTACTGACTAAACAACCTACCCCATTCCTACGTTGCCATATACACCAGGGCCAGAGCCTTCCTTTCAGACGCGAACCCATGGCCCCAGTTGACTTCGACCCTTCTGCAGGGTCCCTACGGTTTGCTGACAACTCCTTGAGGCGCGCGGGAACAGTGCGCGCCGTTGACGACTGGGCTTGGTCCGGACGGTTACCAGACGATTGGACGGCGAGCTACCCATTGTCATAGCCTTTATTGTTATGGTCTTAGGTATGGACTCTTATTTCCGTAATTTTCATTACAGAAATAGAATTAAGACGAAAGAGATAATTTACATAATTGTGATTTGTTTTAGTAGCTTAAAACTAAAAATACCTTTGAATTATTTTAGCATTTATATATGTATAGTTGAGCACTGAATGGACCGATGACCTGGTAGAGGTTACTTGAATCTAATGGATTGAAGACTCACAGGAAAGAACGTTAAGGCGATACTTGGAGGGCGGCCTTCGTTTAGACCCCTTTCGGCTAAAATGATGATAAGATGATTAAGAACCTGTGGACTGGGACTCATTCATCATAATTATAGTTCTAACTGAATCCATTCAGATGATACTCATTTAAACTTATTATTTGTATTATAAGAACCACAAAAAGCATTAAACACATACATATAATAGGTAGTTTTGATAGAAAGGTTTGGTTCTCTTCAAACAGCCGATCGAAACTTTCTAGTTTTGAGTAGTTACGCAGCGAAAGTTATGAGTGCCCGCACTCGCGAACTGCCTACATGCTGACGTCATTTGAGTTGGAAATATGTATTATTTTGAAAAATAAAAGTTAATAACAGTTTATTATTTCCACTTAATCAGCAAGTTTTTGTACAAATAAACTACTAAATACACAGCTTGGTTTTACTGTATCTGTTTCTCTAGTCCCTGGAAGCAAACTGCGATTGCGTATTTAAAAGAAATTGTTTCTGCAACATTTTTGCAGTAAGCGGTCAGGCCACAACGGTAATTCCAAAATAATCATGTGCTCTCACTCATACTCGTTTGTTACCAATAAACCAACGTACTGGTGAAGTTCAGAATGAAACAGCTCCGTGCGGAGGCAATTACTCTAGCGGTCTGCTACAGGTTCAATGTTATATCAACTAACTGTTGTTTGTTTGGTTCCAAACTTCTAACTTTACTAGTCCTTTTAAATTGTTAAATGTTTCTGTTTACTTTCCGGCAATAATTCAATTTGCATTTGTTACATACAAAAGCGGAGTTTGGTTTCTCAATAAAAAATAATGGTTAAGGAAGTCTCAAAAGAAAAGAAAGCGACTCGTTACACTCTCATGGTTATAATAATATAAAGTTATTACAATAAATATTATTTTTTTTAAAAATTGTATATTTCGTGAATGTTTGATTCGTAGCCTATTTTACAGACTTATTGAAAACAATATTTTTAATAAGTATCCAAACCCGTTCATAGCATTTGATGTCATAAAAAACAATACTAACAGTTCTTAGTTAATTGGAAATGTAATTAATTAACATAGGTACAAACATGTTCAATCAATCAATATATTGTAAACCAGTTCAATTTTTATTACCCGCAACACTGAACTATCAATTGTACAGATATACTCACGATTGATTGCTTCACAAGGCCACTAATATATTCAAGCGATGCACTTCTGAGATTCAAATTCAATTAATTAAAATCGAGTGTCAATAAACTGAAAGGTTTTGTGTTGTATACTGGGTGCACGTGATGGACATTTCCATTGCACTGTGTGATGTGTCCTCACCCCGGTTGCGCCGCGCGTCGGTGTTTTCAGCTGATGATATATATCGGCTCGGTGAGCCCTGAGCCTGTTTCAGCTGCTCTGTATCTGCTTCATGTGTGGTAAAGCCAAATGGATGTGGAATTAACGCGTTTTGTTGAACTGTGTGGTTTCAGTGTTGAGTTGATAGTGTAATGTGTTAAATGTTTGGAGTGCATTTATTGATAAAATATTTCAAAATTTGACGGAGTGAGACTCAAATTACAATTATTCATATAGTTAAATAAAAACCTGACTATTTTTGTCGAATTCGTACTTTAATTTGCTAAATAAAATATTCTATAATCTGAAAATATCGTTTTTCTAAGTTACTTTCGTAACCATTTACGTATTTTATTAAAATTCTTTCAGTGCGTTAAGCTGGTAGTAATACAAACGTTTTAGGTCTAGAGTATAATTAATTAAATTGTAATTTATTACACAGAACGTGAACCTCACTCCACTAATGCTAGCGTAATTAGTTCAAAAGTAAAATAACCTAAAAATCTTGTTCATTTTACTTTTACAAAATAAAAGGAAAGTTTCCACAACGATTTCATGAATTTGAAATGAGAAAACCATCAGAAAAATAAATATTGAGCAGTTGGAAAGAAAATTGCTTTTTTTCTTAATAGTTTATACTAAATGTTAACGGTATGGCCTTCACTTTCCTAAAAGCCTTTACCTCTACTGCCCACAATACTTCCGTTTAATGCCGTCTCTCAAAGTATTTATAACCCAATTGCTGCGCTCTTTTATTTTGCGCTCGATTTAAAATCATACTCGTATTCAACAGGTGATCGATTGAAAATCGATTCTGTGTTTTAATTTGTCTAATGTGCCTCAACATAACACTGACTACTTGCGCTGGTATCATTTAAAAATAAAAGCTATTAGTATTCGAAAAGCTGAATATAATTTTATGAACAAAAGCTAAGAACACTTCCGATCTAATCACTTTTCAGATAACAAAATAATGTCTAAGCATAAACATCTGGTTACACCGTAATAATATGTTGTTTGAATAAATATGAGAAATATCCTTTCTTTGTACGAGGGACAGTGCAATTGATATACAAGTACGAAGCAGTTTATCACACGAAGCCATTTACAACTACTGAACTTTATTTATGAACAACAGTTATTGAGCAAGTGAGTGAGTTTGATAGTCTCTGGACACTCAAATGGGTACACAAAAGTGTAGTCTGCTATTAACAGAGAAATATTGCTTGCGGCAGCTGCCTTAACTTACCGTGGCTGTCGATTATGAAAAATGGCAAAAGGAAATAAAAAATGACAAGTCAACGCTGTAGGCTTATCATACGAGTACGTAGGTATTGAATTAATTAAGTTAAAGATAATATCTTGTTCAATTTATTGAACAATAATTTCATGAATGAACAAACAGAACCATGCCATAAACCATGGTTTGGGAACACTAAAATGCAACGAAAACTTGTTGTGATGGGTCTTAGGCCTCGGTCTGGTCACATAAATTTTATTTTTTTAATGAAGAAGACGGAAATTTCGAATTGTGTAGTCTGTGGTACAGTAGAGGACATTTACCTTACTATGTTAAAGTGAAGTGGCACGATTAGATTTCATTAGGAAGCATAAATTAAACAGAAGTGGCATTGGCGTATTTCAGAGTATTTTATCTAGTCCTAATTCGGAAGTGGCCAATGAGCTTAATAAATTTTGTATGCAATAGATCCATAAGAGCTTTATTTTAGTATATAGTGTAACATAGAAGTGTTAGTTGTAATGAGGCTGTCATAGTAGAATTACGACTAAAACCTCGAAAAAAAAGCAAAGAAAATCTTCATGAAACGGGTAATCCGCGGAACGGCCAACAAATCGAAAGCTTAAATTAATTGTTGCCAACAGATTAAGGCCGGCCAATCTGAGGTATATTTTAATACAACCATTCTTACGTGATTAAGATGTTATTCTATATTTCTCCAAATATTCTGAATGCACAGATACAGTCGATAATATACTCATGTATTTAAATATAAAAAGTACATCTGCCTTACGCGCTTAATTGAGATTTTGAATGACGACAAACATCGATGATGATGTTTTCTGATGATGTTTTAGATTTATCTGATAAACTTTGAACGGTTTAAAAAATATCACTTATTTCCTGGAAGAAGTTAAGTAAAATATTCGAGTTAATTACGAAATTACCCAACAGTTTTCAGACGTTGTCTTTCTGCGTTCCGTTGGATTGAGTTAAATGAAGTAATAAGCTTTTAAACCATTCAAGACATTGATGATAGGCGAGTGGGGAAGGCCCCTGTTAAATTAACAATTGGAAACACAGCTCTTAAAAAAAGTCATCCGCACAAAATGTGGTAGGTAAACTCAGCAAAAGGAAACTAAATACAAAACTACGAGTATGTATTCATCATTCAACAAAATACTTAGGTATTGTCTTACCGATAGGAGATCTGCGAAGCAGTAATGCTAGCTAAGGAGGAGGCCGACCGCATAAGGCAAAGGCGCACACGCCCCAGGCGCCACCGAGATTCCGATCCCGATTTCCGTCCACCGTAGGCGCGGGCTTGCGGATGGCGAGCAATGGATAGCTCGCCGTCCGGTCGTCTGGTAACAGTCCGGACAAAGCCAAGTCGTCAACGGCGCGCTCTGTTCCCGCGCGCCTCAAGAAGCTGTCAGCAACCGTAGGGTCTCTGTAAAATGGTTGAAGTCTATTGGGGTCCAGGGTCTCTTTCTGAAAGGCTTGGCCCCAGTGCGAAGGGTAAAGAAGGAACGGTGTGGGGTGTTTAGTCAGTAAGAGTCTAACACTGTTTCCTGCTTCGCCCAAGAGCGAGATTCGTCATTGGATGATTTTTGCCCAACAAAAAAAAATACCGGTAGAAGAAATCTTGTTTTTTATTAGAACAATTTTTACGGATCCCATGATAAAAACTAAAATACTAGTTTCGGCAGTCCTGCCTTATATTGCGGCGTCATATTTTTACGAGTTTTAAAAATAATTCAGTCACGTAGTAAAGATTTATTTCTGCGGAAGCTATTAGGTACGCCAAATTCGTTTTATTGAAAAATGTGTATTAGAACATTTCAATGCATTAAACTTCTTGGACAATGTACCACCGGTTCATGTAAGTTTCTTTAACATTTGAACGATTTTTTTTTTTTTTAAAGTATGTAAAAATCATCCAATGACGAGTCCCGCCCTTGGGCGGAGCGGGAAACAAGTGTCAGACTCTTACTGACTAAAAAACCTACCCCATTCCAACGTTGCCATATACACCAGGGCCAGAGCCTTCCTTTCAGACACGAACCCGTGGCCCCAGTTGGCTTCAACCCTTCTGCAGGGTCCCTACGGTTTGCTGGCAACTCCTTGAGGCGCGCGGGAACAGTGCGCGCCGTCGACGACTGGGCTTGGTCCGGACGGTTACCAGACGATTGGACGGCGAGCTACCCATTGCTCGCCATCCACAAGCCCGCGCCTACGGTGGCCGGAAATCAGGATCGGAATCTCGGCGGCGTCTCGGGCGTGAGCGCCGTTGCCTTAAGCGGTCGGCTTCCTCCTTTGCTAGCATTACTGCTTCGCAGAAGGAGGCGACCGCCTGCCACTCCTCCTCGCTCCAGACCATGGCCTCGACCAAGGCCCGGCGCGAGAGATCGCCGCCGCCGATCGCCCCCACAAGGACACGGCGATGCTCTGCCCAAGCGGGGCACACCTCGACCGTGTGCTCCACCGTGTCCTCCGGGCGGTCCACACAGTGGCGATACCCGGGCGTCTCTTCCGCACGAATCCGATGCAAGTACCTCCCGAACTTACCATGTCCGGTGAGGACCTGCGTCATACGGAAAGTGAGAACGCCGTGAGTTCTTTCCAGCCACGCCTCAAGGAGGGGCATTACCGCCATAATTATGGCGTGCCCAACACTGGGTTGCGATAGCCGCTGATGCCATTTCACCATCACGAGATCCCGCCGGAGCTCTTTCCGCCACGCCTTGACATGTTCAGGCAGCGAAGTTTCGCCCCGGCGTTGCACTTCCATGCGCAGATCGTGCATGCGTGCAAGGACTGTTGCCTCCAGATCCCATGGTGGCAGGCCAGCAAACATTTGAACGATTACCTATATCCTCTGGTGTAATTGCGTTTGTTTTTATGAACTTACCAAGTAATATTTATGATAGCTAAAATACATTAATGGTTTTGTATCGTTTTGTTACCATCACTACGAGCCTATTGAATTATAGTTTATTGAAACCGAGTGTGAGAATTCAATAATTTCAAATGAAATAAATTGTGACATTTTCATTAATGAATATCACCATACAGAGTTACTTCTCCCTTATTTTTAGATAGAAAATTAAACTTGAAAAGTCATTTTAACTTCCATTTTATGCAATTCAGCGAGCCAGCTATTCAATCACTCAAATGCCAGAGCATAAAATAATACAGTAAAAAACAAATATAAATAAGTTTAAATGGTTATGATGATGAATCATTATCATAACAATAAGTCCTAGTCGTGTTTGGGCTAATTAAAATTTTCATAAACACTGGTTGTGAGATACCATGAAACTGATCTGATGATGAAGCACATAGGCTTAGGATCATCATCATCAGCCTTTTAATGTTCCCACTGCAGGGACACAGGCCTCCTCTCTCTAGGAGAGGGAATGGGCCATAATCCACCACGTGGGTCCAGTGCGGTTTGGTGGATGTCACATGTCTTCGAATTTTTGGTTCTAGGACATGCCGGTTTCCTCACGATGTTTTCCTTCACCGTTTTGAGAGCAGTGGTGATGAAATAAATTACACAAAGTAATGCGCCTGGCTGGGTTTGAACCCGCGACCTACAACTTGTAAGTCGGGGCGTTTACCACTCGGCCACCACTGCTCCCTCCAGGCTTAGGATGTCTGTAATAAATCAAAATCAATTTTTCTGATTTTTTATCATCGGCTTAAACTTACAAAATAAACAGCCTTGAAAGTATGGCTTTAAGTAGGTATACACAATAAATTATTGACAAATTTCTAGATATTTTTTCTCGTAAAACGAAATTGTATCTATATTGATAGATATTAATAGTGCCTTTGTTAAATGCACATTCGAGCCAATACACAACAAAAACTAGAGTTCTACTTCCATGTTATATGTTATAACAAAAATAAACGATATGCTATACTATTGTACCTATGAACACCACGGCGAGAAAAAGGTCGGTTAAAAACAAACCTGCTTATAAATGAAACTGTTTCAATTCAGTAAACATTTTGCTAAAATAAAAATGTCCTGCGGGTGAGCAGTCAAACGTTGCCCGTAATTTTAATTCAAAAAGGGTTCACCAAATTTATAATCCAACAATAGAGCAACATTATCTAATACTGCTAGAATTTGTACACGTGAGTAACTCCTATTCTTTAAAGCTACATATGCGGAACAAGTAGTAAGGCCTCGCATTCCTCAGGTAAAATAAGTCTTTGGACCGCACGGGTTTTGTATGGAGCTGCCTTCCACATCTAATCTCCAACAATTAGTAGTGAGAGTAACTCATCTTCATTAACATATCTTTGGGTTGGTTAAATGCATTTGAATCTCGCAGAACATTGATACGGCGATCACACATCGGGTATTTACTTCGAATGTAGATGCTATCTTTTATTTTTTTATATATATAAGATTCTCTATCACTGTAGGGCAGAGCAAACTATTACCGACTAAAATACACCGAAGTTATTTGCTTTTGTCGTTCTAAAGTCACGGTAAATCTTTCAAACGTCTCCGCAGCCCTATCAGGCTTCAACTCTACAGACCCTTTCAGTTTTGCTGAAATCAATTTGAGGTGCACGAGGAACACTGTGCTGTTGACTTGGACTTATTTTTTACCGGACGATGACAAGCTATTGGTTCCTCGTTATCTGCAAGCTCATGCTAGTGGCACCGGTCCCGCACGATTGTGTGTTTACGACCAAAAAAACTCTCAACTCGTTTCCTACAAATATCACGGAATCCTCCAAGAGGAAGTGGTAAATAAAATATTAAGCCGGTGCCTGAATAGACAATACCGGTGAAATCAAGCGAGAGCTAACAGTAGCTGATATTCAAAGCCGTGGACTTGTAGAACAAAAGCAGTTAAACCTGGACAACTTTGTACTGCGTCGGTTGTACTAGACTCTATTGTCATCAGGCTCTATGTCTGAATACTGTTGCTAATACTTTGATCTTGAAACCCGAAAGGTTTTATAAATTGCGTCTGAATGATTAAGGATTTATTATTTCAATCCTCGGTCTTCCGTGTCAAACACTGATAAAACTACACGACCAACAGGCCAGTCATTATGTATAGTAGAAACAGATGCAGGGCAGTTAACCACATAGCCCGTATCTCCTAACAACACAAGCTACCTCTATTCTACGAAGCCGATCAGTCACCTGAAGTACTACAAAGCCGGAAAATTGAATGGCCGATGCCAATCTCGCTAACCATCCTGTCAGTGTACCTAAGTCTCTGCGTATTGCGACATTATGCAACCGCAAATCAAATAGCTTTTAAGTGAATTGTTTGGTTCTATGCTACTATATTTTTAATTTAACTATAAATTATTTATCTTCTATACGTTTGTTTATTTTACTAAGCTAACTCTTATATGGCTTGAGGGATCTCGGGAATCGGAGATTTTTTTTTAAAGTTTAAAATTTTTGTTACTATTTTAGTGTACAATAAAATGTACTCTATTCTATTTTACTCTCTTTTTTTGACAAAAATTCAGCTTTCGGGTAGGACAACGTCTAGTGCGACCGTAGTTGTTATAAAAAGTTATTAATTTTAACTCTCCATTAAAAAAAAAATACGTTCAAATAAGTAACAAATTATTTATCAACTAGCAAGCTCAGCTACCGCCACACATACTTAAGCAAAAATATTTGATATAAAATGCTTCTCTCTCACGGTAAATAAGTTCAATGACGTCATTGTACTTAAGTGCCAGGTAGTTTCAATTGCCTAGAAACGTTTGTATACAAAGCAATTTCCCGAATACTGGAACAATGACCCGTGTAAACGAACTATCTAGGTTAACGACAAATTCGGATTCTAGGTAATGTGGAAAGATCTGAAAAGCTGTAACCCTTTCTTTTTATTTTCAAACACAGGTTTAGTGGGCTTTTATTGCAGTTTAGTTTATAGATTTACCTAGAGGACTCCTTGGATAGTCTGCAAACAACGTTTCGGTCTCTCCAAGGACGATATATTATTGTTCGATAATTGATGTAGTTGAGGTTTGATAGGCAGTCGCTCCATGTGAAACACGAGTATTCAGCCGCATCTCTTTAAACAGGAAGCCGACCTCAAGTTAGTTTGGAAAAGGCTAAGAACATGATGAAGTTTTCGATTATAAAACATTAAGACTTTGAATAGTTATCTTTATTCAAAATAATGTGCTGTAGATGACTATCAGCACCTCAAACGGTTGCGTTATGTTGATATACAGGACCTAAACAGAAACGGTTTTAAGATTGGATATTGCATGCATTTGATACACCGAGATATTCTCACGCTCATTTAATTTGATGTGGCTTCACACCAGTCGGTAGTCGGTGTATTCCTCTAGCGTTTAGTATCGGTCCGGTAAGTTCCCAACTTATGCAGGAGAAAAAACCACCCTTCAGTAGCGGTAACCATGTATTAGTGACGAAAACCAGGTAATATAACAAGCTTTTAATATTTTGATTTTTTATGATTCAGTCATGAAGATTTGTGCATAGATTATATTATAATATTAGGTATATTTCTAAAACCGCAATGTTTAATTAGAATCCTAATACCTGTAATGAATTACTCAATTTACTTTCATATAGTTTGCGGTTTAGCGATTGTATGTTTAAACAACGAACATTCCCGCACGGAACAAATATTTATATAGCTTGCAGATAGTTGTTGCGGATCCGGGTTTTAAAATGAACGATAAATTCTCGGTTAAAATGAACTTCTGAAATAGGAAACGACAAAAGTTGTTGCCTTTTTGACAACTGGAAAGCAAAAGAAATACGTATTTGTTTTACCGTCGTGAAAATGTTGAATTTGTTGAAAGCTGTTCTGGACTTGAACATCCGTGAGATGTCGTCATATTACTGCTCACGATGTTTATTTTTGACGTGCAAACATTACTGTCTAGTTTTCTGTGTAAATCTATGCCCGCTATATAATAGATTATCTTCATAATTATTCGCCTCCCCATCCTTGCGTCGTTCATCCTAAATTCTGAAAAGTCGTGACCTCGACGAATAACTTTTATTGCGGACTATACTTTGCCATACACATCCTCGTTGATAAGTTAGCTACTGAATGAATCCAATAAAAAGGTATCATTACTTTTGTAGTATAAAAGTAAATAAAAATAGGACTAAGAGCTTAATTGCCTCATTCGTTAAATGTTTTTTTCACTTCGTGATTAATGTTCTCCGCGTTTGTATTGTTAAAATCCTCTAATCCTAATCATTGACCCTCATCATTAGGAGTCGGAGCTGTTAAGTTTAACAAGCTTATTTTGGCTTTTTTTTTTTGTAAAAATTGTAAACTCTTAACCCTTATGTGAGTGACGAGGTACCTGGGTTAAGTAAGACTACAAAGAGGTATTATGTTTTGATAATGTGACCAAGTTCAGGGAACCGTGAAGCGATATACTTAAGATTGTCTGAAAACGTAACAGCAGTTTTATAAGAGTTTTTCCTTACCTTCATAGCTTTGTTATTTCTGAGGCAATAATCGTGTTTGAGATTCGCGCTTAATGGGGTTCCCTTTTGAGAGCAAGTTATGATGTTTCTAAGGATTTCGGAAAGTGCTAAATTACATCAAGCATATTTATATTTAAATGTTAGCTTTCTGGAAGAATAATACAGTAATTTTTATGTTATTTTATGTATAGGTTTTGTTTTTAGTTGTATTATATATTTTTTTAATCAATTAATGGTTAAGATAAGATACAAATGGTTTCGACTTTGACCACAAACACCAACATGACTGAAGCTTAACAACTTACTCTACTACGTAATGAACAGAGGAGGTATCATAAACGCGCAAAGTCTAAGAACACGCCCTCGCTACATTGCAGCTTCAGCCGACTCGCCCAATTGTTGAATATAGCGCAAAAGCAAAGAAACGACATTTTAAGTTTCAACGAAAAGATCTATATATATCTATATATATATATTTCATTTATATAAAAAAGTATTTGTTTTTACATACATTATATTGTCTAACTACGCTGAGTACGAACCAAATTACATCAAAACTCAAATAAAAAAAAATAACTTTTTGCAAATTCACCAAATAAATATTTAAATATTATGCTTTATAATTTCTTATATATTTCCAACTTTACACCAAATTGATTAAACTGTAACGCCAGCAATAAATTCTCTAGAGTAAATCACATCATTAAACAGTGTTATTAGCCTTGTGGACGTGAATTAACTTTGCCTTTGTCGCAATAAAACCACACATTACGCGGATGGAAGTAATTAGTTTGTCCTCAATTTGTGGCAATTTCATCAGATTTTTAGTAAGCTATATGGTATATAGTTATTATAGTTCTTGGTATATATGATTGTTTACACTAGCTATACAGTAAGTGTTCATGGTTTAATAGAAATTGTATTTATTATTTCCTGAAGAATAACCCACCGTTTAAGTTTTCATACTGAAAGATCACTACGGAATGGGTTTGTTTTCCAAGACAATCGCACAAGTATTTACTTGTGCCAATTGTTTTAGAAACAATATTTTTATTAGTTAACTCCTTTAGAGAACTAAAAGAGTTAACTCATAAATAATATTGTTGTTATAGAGAAAAGATGAGCTTATAACTGGATGTAGCAGCATCATCGTCTTCCTTGTCCCTTATTGACTTGCGTACGATGGGCCATGTTATCTCGCCGTCTGGCCGTAAGGATAGTAAGGATAGAACGGTTCATCGACAGCGCGACTCAAAGAAATATCAGCAAAACTCTTGGGGTCCAGGATCAATGTACGCTAGGGTTATTGGCATTTTTGAAGGAGAGAGACATTGTGGTCCTGGAACGTAAAGTGTAACAGAAAGGCAGGTGAATTTTAGCCAGTAAAAGTATGCTACACGCGTTGCTTCACCCTATAGCGGAGAAGTCGTGTGATGATTTCTCATCTTAAAAAAATAATCGTATCTAATGGCGACGCTTGTTACTAATTGCCTTTCTTTATTGTTATATACCTAAGCATTGTATCGATTCCTGGTCAATGAACTTTGAAATTTGGATTGTTTCAGGTGCCTTTCAGTTTAGACAATAATTCAGAACGGCTTACTATCAGAAGTTCAGCAGATACGATAAATTTGTTTTGTCTGAAGTTTGTTTTCCACAATTCCCTGAAGGGATTGGAGACAGTAAAGCGAGCTTGTACTGGCCTCGGAAGCCAAAAACTGGTAACTCAGTAATAGTGAGTTTCGAAAAAACGCATAATGCCTGTAAAATACATTAAGAACGCCTGCCAGAGGGTCATGGCCATCCGGATGGTGCAGGGATACCGCACGGTGTCCCGCGAAGCGGCGAGCCTCTTTGCTGGCCTACCACCATGGGATTTGGAGGCAACAGTCCTTGCACACATGCACGATCTGCGCGTGGAGATGCAACGCCGGGCCGAAACTCCGCTGCCTGAACATGTTAAGGCATAGCGGAAAGAGCTCCGGCGGGATCTCATGGTGAAATGGACACAGCGACTGTCGCAATCCAGCGCTGGGCACGCCTTAATTTCGGCGGTAGTGCCCCTCTTTGAGGCGTGGCTGGATAGACCTCACGGCGTCCTCACCTTCCGCATGACGCAGGTTCACACCAGACATGGCAAGTTCGGGAGGTTCATGCACCGGATCCGTGCGGAAGAGACGCCCGGGTGTCGCCACTATGTGGCCAGCCCGGAGGATACTGTGGAGCACACGGTAGAAGTGTGCCCCGCTTGGAAAGAGCAACGCCGTGCCCTCGTAGAGGTGATCGGCGGCGGCGACCTCTCGCGCCGGGCCTTGGTTCAGGCCATGATCCACAGCGAGGAGGAGTGGCAGGCGGTCGCCTCCTGCTAGGCAGTAATGCTCGTAAAGGAGGAGGCTGACCGCATAAGGCAAAGGCAACGGTGCACTCGCCGTAGCCGTCGCCGCCGCGATCCTGCCGATATCCGGCCACCGTAGGCAATGGCTTGCGGACGGTGAGCAATGGGTAGCTCGCCGTCCGGTCGTCTGGTAGCAGTCCAGACCGAGCCCAAGTCGTCGACGGCGCGCTCCGTTCCCGTGCGCCTCAAGGAGTTGTCTGCAAACCCTTGGGGCCCTACAGGGTCGAAGCCTCCTTCAGCTGAGGGTTGGTGCGAAAGTGTTACACTGGGGCTCTGGGAATAAGGCAAGGAAGGCACGGGGTAGGTTCTTTAGTCAGTAAGAGTCTGATACTGTTTCCCTATCCGCCCAAGAATGGGACTCGTCATTCGATGATTTTTACCTACCATAAAAAAAAAACATATATTTAGAACTAGCTTCTACCCGCAGTTTCGCTAACATGGAATGTTGGTAAAAATATGTCAAATAAAGATTTTTGATTTCGTTTTCTCGAATAGCCTTGTACCGAGATAGCTCCAGGTACAAGGCTATTCCTGTGTTGAATTGCATTAGATCGGCTTAGCAGCTAAAACGTATTTTCGCATTTGTAAAACTAGTAAATGTAGTGAATGAAGAAAATGGTTAGGTTCTTAGCGAGCCCGCTATATGTGGAAAATTACATAAAATTCTGATACGAAAAATTTAGTAACGGCATTTTGGATTCCAAGGATAGTATAACTAATGTTATGAAAGTGACAGTTTGTGTATATATTTGTTTGTTACTTCTTTACGTTTGATATGGCTGAACTAACTTTGATGAAACTTAGCATATGAATAGACCATGTCTTGGAATACTACATGGGTTACTTTTTTTTACCTCGGAAGTATGTTCTATTGGGATAATTATCCACAATCAAGTTTGCCATGGCGCTAGCAGCAGCGGTTTTATTTATTACTAGCTGCTGCCCGCGACGTTGTCTGCGTGAAGGCTCTATAGCACCAAAAATACCTAAGATGGCAGTGTCGCTATGGTTTTATAAGTAAACAACTTTTAAAATAGCATTGCATCAGCCTTATAAAGTTCCCGCTGCTGGGACACAGACCTCCTGTCTAGGAAAGGGAATGGGCCATAATCCACCACGCTGGCCCAGTGCGGTTTTGGTGGATGACACATGTCTTCGAAGTTTTGGTTCTAAGACATTCACAGTCACAGTTTCCTCATGATGATTTCCTTCATTGTTTTAAGAGCAGTGGTTATGAAATAAATTACACAAAGTAATGGCCTGTCTGGGTTTGTCAGAGCCTTTACCTCTCCGCCACCACACTACGATGTTAGTTATGCTGCCAGGAGTGAAAAGAGTCAGGACTGGTGACGCGGAAGCAAGTGACGTACAGTTGCCCGCGTAAGAAGCAACTCGTCCTGAAGTTGAAACCCGCTGTGACTCATTGTCTGCCCTTTCAACTTATTGATGGTCATTGCGAAGCAAACATTCACGGGGAACGCTGAACTGGAACGGGAAGTTATGACGTACAAATACTGCCTCGCCGACGCCACAACCCGTAAGAATTTTTGCCTCAATGGTGTGTCTGTGCAGCGAGATGACTTTAAGACGGGTCTTGTTATACAACTTTGGAGGAGATAGGTTCCGAAGATGCATAATCGGGACTCCAAATTTCAGCTTTCCCCTCAATCACCGAGAGAATGCATTCGTTAATTGCTGCAGCCTGATCATTTTTGGATGTCAAAATGGCCCGCCCACATACCAAAGAATTCTGCTGGTGCGGTAAACTGACGGACGGACGTCCCCGTACACACAGCGAATAAATTCTCTCTAAGCTGAATAACACTCTATCGAGAGACTCTGGAAGCACCTGTTGTCCACCTCACTCGCGGTGGGCTTCGACTCGCGGCGGACTTAGGCATAGGCTATGATCCGGAAGAGAGCGAAGAAGAGTGGCAGGCGGCTAAAATTCGATTGCGGACTCTATGTGTGGATAACTGCTGTCTATCTGCCTGAGCTCTAAGTCGCTGCAAACGCTCGACGCGCACGACTCTCTTTCGCGCAACTGAGAGGTCCTGACATTTTGTTTATGAAGACGTTGGGAACGCTCCAGCCTCGACTCTCGTGCACGTAACTCAGAGGTTCTCAGATTTTGTTGTGCAAGGCGTTGCGAACGTTCGACACTCAACTCTTGTACGCGTATCTGAGAGTTTCTATGACTTTGTTAAGCAAGTCGTTGTGAACGTTCAGGTGAAGATTCTCCCATATGACATATTTTTGCTGCCCGTGCTTGAGAACTATGTTTAGAAAGTCGAGACCTGGCTTTCTTAGGCATTTTCAAACGTTTAAAAAAATAATAATAGCGTGTAATATTCTAGCTCTGAAAAGAACTGTCGTTTAGCCCTGAAAAGAACTGTAGGTTAACCCTGAAAAGAACTGTTGGTTACCTCTTTAAAGAACTGTTGATTCGCTGTGAGAAGAACTGTAGTTTAGCTCTGAGAAGAACTTTTGCACAGGTGTAATTTTAAGAACGAAATCTAAAAAAAAATCGCACCAAAATTATTATACTTCGCGCACGACCGCTGCGTAGGGCCAGAGAGCCGACTTGCGGCTTACTGCTTACCTTACTCATAAATCTGACTTCCACTCCCGCAGTCGCACCCCCGCCTTGGTGACGCTCACTTCGCAACGGGCCGTGCTGCATAAATCGTAATATTTTAATTTCGTCATAACTTTAAAACCAAACGTTCAATTTTTATAATTCAAAAACCAAATATTATCTACATAAACTGTACTTAGTGATGAAATATTTTTTATTGATAAGGATACATAGCATGATTGAGTAAAATAAATGCGTTTAAATGTAGTCCAAAAAAAATTCAAGATTTTTAAATAATAAAATGGTTGTTTTGCCTCACTCGACATAGATAAGTATAGTGTGTTGCGGACTTTTTTGTAGATATTTATAAGATCTACAATTAATTAAAACATTTTATGGTTCTATCTTTCATAGTTTAGGTGGCGTACGCAAAATAAGTAACTTTTCTAATTGATTTTTTACACCTTGTGTTCGAAAATCCCAAATATTTTACGAAAATCTATTTTTTTCCAAAATAAAATTTAGCCAATGTTACTCGTAGATAATGTAGCTTTCGAATGGTAAAAGAGTTTTCAAATACGGTTCAGTAGTTTTTGAGCCTATTCATTACAACCAAACAAACAAAGTTTGCCTCTTTATAATAATCGTGTAGTGTAGATAAATATTATTTACACATAAGTATTACTTTATTGAACAAAATGTATATATTTCCACGTAACCACGTTAAATTCGACCAAGCACACAATAACTAACAGACAACGCAGGTAGGTAACTCCCGTTTCCATTTTTTAAACTTATTTAACATCGCATTTTTTTAATTTGTCTTCCTCAACTCTGCTCAAGATTTTGAGGGCTTTGTTGGAACTTGAATTTGTCAAAACGAAATGTACCATACAACTTGATGAATTTCTAAAAAGTGTTAACATGTAACTTGATTTGATTTTTATGTATTTTAATAGATGGCGTTGCTTCAAAATTGTGTTTTACATTCTTTAAACTATGTTTCTCTGCCCAAGTTACTTAAATAACGTAGTTTTTGCTTAGGCTTACTCAAAAACAACATTTAATTATGAGTTAGCTTACACGCTGTCACAGAATACGTAAGAAAAATAAAGATTCACTGCTCCTCCCCCGCAGATGATAGCGTGATAATTCATGCAAAATTTGAAGCAAATCCATGCAGTACTGTTTGAGTTCAGTTCGGACATACATACAGACAAACAGGTAAAAATTCTAAAAACTATATTTTTGGGTTCGGTATCGATTGTAAATCACGCCCCAAGTATTCTTTTTAAAAAATATTCAATGTACAGTTTTGACTTCTCTACGATTTTATTATATGTATAGATAATTCACAAACACAGACACATTAACTTTTAAGTAAAAATAAAACTTGTTCAAAACACAACAATTATAATTTCAAAACCACGCAGTGCACTGTCCGTACCAACATAGGAACTGTTTGACATATCTGTGGGCACACACAGCTAACTCGATCACTTTTCTCAGCGTTTTCATCTCACAGCATCCCTCGATGCACAAAGTGATCCATTCTACTTCCATCTGGAAGCATATTCTCAAGAGATTTTTGCACGAGATCTTACGCTTCAATAGATTTACATACAATAACAGGAATTACAGAAAACTGCTCTTCTGTCAATGCCTAGATAGTCTATCTCGATACACCACGTAAAGGTTTGATAAAGGAAAAACTGAAAAGCTTGTGTGATATAGTCTGTTGTGTTGTCGGTAGTGGTTAGCGCTCCTGACTGCAAAGTTAGAGGTCGCAAGTTCGAACCCACCTAAAACAAAAAATGTTTGTGTGAGGAACACGATCAATTAACGATCACATCATTAAGCATGTATCTAGAAATAAATAAATATGAGTTTGTGATATCACAGGCTCTGTTCAGTTTCGGACGGGATGGTTTTGTGTGAAAGTTGTGAAATACTATTATTCGTATATTAAAAATTATTATATGTCATTTTCACTGATCTCACATGTGATTTACATTTTATTTTAAAGACTTATTTATAACTTTCAGCCTCAATTTCTATTTCTGTCTCACAACTTCGGTTCTGGGAATTCGTTGAGAACTCGAAATTCAATAAAACTTCGTTCAATTCACGTACGTTTGATTTAACTCTTCCACAATGGGCGCCTTTGTGCACCTGGACATGCGGAAACCTTTTCAGAATATATTTATAAGTGCTGTGGAATTCCTGCTACTTTTATATTTCAGGAAAAATACCTTTTCCTGCATTTTCTGCTACTAAAACCTCAACACGGAAGAAAATCAAATTATTGCGAATACACATTAACATAGCTACGTAGATATTTATCTAGAACCAGATAGTGAGTAAGTAAAGCCTGTGACGTTACTCGACAGGATAAAACATAATAAGCATATGTTCCAGATTACAGCGCTGGAATTTCTTTAAGGAAAACTGGTATATAATAAGGTTGTAACCTGTCTAGTCTTTTTTATTACGGTATTAAAAATCTTTTTTATTTTGAACAATCCTGAATCACAATTTAGCAGCACCATGTTTGGCTAAAGTTAAACTTAAGCTCTCATAAATTTATGTTTATATCATTATTTTGTACTTGACCTATATATATGAAACGTATGTTTATTTTGCCGTGTTCGGTAAGGCTAAGTTCACATGAGCGTTCGAAGCCGCAAGCTGAAGTTGGCGTTCACGAGACGGTGCAAGATCTGACGCGCGGGTCGAGTCGCAGTTTGCGCGCGGTATCGCACGTCTTGTAGACGATAATCACTGTTTACTATAATCTTGTACCGCGCGATACTGCGCGATCGTATGAACGTAGCCTAAGTAACGCTCCAATCGACTCCTAGAACAGCTTCCGGACAGTATTACTTCTGCCGGGACATTTAGTATTTATAAAAGTTTGCATTCTAAATGTTTTTAGTAGTTACTTACTAATTAGTGTTAGCTAATTACTCATTTCATATTTATTTGAATATTCCAAGCTTCATGCATATTGATGCAAGACGACGGACGCCAAAATCTTTGCCTCATTTTAAGTAGGTACGCACTTGAAAGTTTATTCTAAAAAAAACTCTGCTTTAACCAAATGACATGGTCGGGCTGACTAGCTTGCGGTAAAGACGCAGGTCGATTTAAGCAATTAATAATGATTATGAACATAAGCAGGAACTGTTTGTACGTACTTCAATCATAATAACTTGAATAACCCATGTAAGTTTCTAACAGTATGCTGAACATTTTGCCACATCAACCACGGTCCCTCTGATCTTGCGAATACTTGTGGATAACGAATACTGTAGAATTATTAACCTTGTGGTCTGCGCTACCCTCAAGTACTCACTTGCTCTTAGTGGTATCTCGATTATCATAAGTAACACTGAATATATTACGCTAGAGGACGCAGAGCAGTTTGGTTTAGTTATACGTTGAATATGTTAGTGTTCTGCCTGAGATAGTTAGCTCAGGTAAGTGTAGTGCCTCGAGATAGGAATATGTGGTATTAGTACACGCTAACATCAGAGTATGACCACAATCATTTAATACACGAACGAGCTGCTATGCAGCTTCTCTGCTTGAAAGTAGGTTTGACTAACAGTCAGTCAGTTTATCTAATCCATCAGATAATTGCTTGTTAAAATGAAAATAAAAACTATTGTGAAAATGATCCCGTGGAATTAATTTACTTGCTTTCACAAAAAAAAAAATGACTCAGCCATACTGTAAATCAACACAATCATCTTCAGTTATCATATTTTCAGCCGAAAGACGTTGACTGTTGGACATAGGCCCCCAAGTATTACCATAACGAAAGGTTCAGTGCGTTTTGGATTTATCAAGTTCCGGAACTATCAATAGGCCGTCGGTCCACCTTGTGGAAATCCTTCCAACCTGGCCTGCCGGCGATTGTTTAGACTACATAGGTGATCTTGGTTCTCCTGTGAATATCTTCATTCCTGATGTAACCACGCAAGAAAACTGCGAGCATAGCCCTTTCCACTACCCGAATACAATTGTGTGACACAAACTGTCAGTTAATTTTCAATTCATCTGAGAATGCTTTTGAAAAATTATTACTGAAATACACAATAGTCTTCTGAGTGTTCATTTATCAAAATTATGAAGATCTGATTTCAACAGATCGATGAAGACCGTATTCACTGCGGATACGGTTCAAACTTCAATGGAACACCTCCACAAATAATGATTCCATAAATCAAGTGAAAATTAAATGTCTGGTGTGACAGATGTGTCACGCAGCTACCGTGACTCTGAAACTTAGCTAATATCAGACAAATGTATGATATTAGAGGAGGTAACAGACCTCATAAAGTTGTGAAGCCCAAATAAGTATAGAGCAGGGTAGACGTACTACAGGCCTACATATTTATTTGTGTTCCAGTTGGTTGAACGTTGCGGAATTTTGAAGACTAATCTTAGAGGGCATATTCTTAATTAAATTATCTAAATATTTGTATGTAGCTGGCTCGAGATTTCTCTAAAATTGTGCTGAATCTTGGCGTGATTTTTTTTTAATTTGAGTAAGAAAACTCTGTCTTAGTGAAATATTTATCACAAAAATATTCACAAGTTTAATTTTTTATGTTTCTAGTGTAACAGTTGCCAATAACTTGGCACCAAAATAATTTCACAATAAATATTTAAGCTGTATAATCTGTTGTTGCTTCATTATTAATTATTCTCAACAGAAACTCAAACATAAAGTTAATTTAACAAAAACCACTCTAAGTCGCAGTCGCATAATTAATTCCAGAACAATCTTTGCATCAATAATTTTCAAAGTTACTTAATAAGTAGCTATATAACGATAAGCCTCGATTTATAAAATAATTATATAACTGAAACAATAACAAAAAAATAGGTAAAATACCCAATTTAAGAAATCTACACTAATCTACACTTATCTTCTTCAGTAATATAATAAAGAGGTAAAGTTTGTTTTTTTGTTACGGCTGTAAAAGCATCGGTCGTTTGGTAAAATTACTAGCTTAAATATTTAACCCCAAATAGGAAAACTCGCTAAATGGTTAACAAGGCATTTCGATAGCGTTGGTAAGTAACAATACAATATCAAGTGTTCGTCCATCTCTCAGTGGTTTCTATCTCATGAATGAACAGGTAAAATGTTTATCAAGTGTGTTTTTTATTTTCGCAAATATCTACAAACAAAATTAATAATTTCAACACAAGAAACTAAAGTTTTGGTTTTTGCATTATTTGGAAAAAAGATGCATATATATCAAAACATTAAAATTTACATTTATTTGGAGCTAATGTTACCATGTTACGTGCAATGCACGTTAATAATACAGAAATAGTAGTCGAACATGATCGAGCTCATCAAAAATAATAAATAGGCCAGTCATTAAAGCCTCAAACCCGAAAGAAATTAGTAACACGGTGAAATTTTGAGGGGTTTTTAAGGAAGGTGAAATAACTAACCGAGTGATTTTGCAGCGCTTTGGGGTGTACGGAAAGGGTTGAAAAGGGGTGAAAATGGTTTTTTGTTAATAACATTGTTAAAAAAATTAGTAACACGCTGCAAATTTAGAATTAGGTTGTTCTTACCGTTTTGTAACGTGTATTAAATTTGCAGCGTTTTGCAATGTACGGAACATTGTTTATTATTAAAAAACATTAAAATTTGTTAATAACAAGGGTAAAAAAAATAGTAACACGCTGCAAATTTGGAATTAGGTTGTTCTTACCAATTCGTACCGTCTATTAATTTTGCAGCGTTTTGCAACATACGGAACATTGTTTATAACTAAAAAACAATGAAATTTTTGCAAACGTCAAGCGCCATTTACGCGAATGGCCGCTAAATGGTGCGCCTTTTTACGGGATAGTAATAAACAATGTTCCGCTTGTTGCAAAACACTGCAAATTTAATAGTTACTATAAAATGTTGTACACAAGGTAATTTTGAAATTACAGCGAGTTACTAATTTTTTTTACCCTTGTTATTAAAAAAATTCATTGTTTTTTAGTTATAAACAATGTTCCGTATGTTGCAAAACGCTGCAAAATTAATAGACGGTACGAATTGGTAAGAACAACCTAATTCCAAATTTGCAGCGTGTTACTATTTTTTTTACCCTTGTTATTAACAAATTTTAATGTTTTTTAATAATAAACAATGTTCCGTACATTGCAAAACGCTGCAAATTTAATACACGTTACAAAACGGTAAGAACAACCTAATTCTAAATTTGCAGCGTGTTACTAATTTTTTTAACAATGTTATTAACAAAAAACCATTTTCACCCCTTTTCAACCCTTTCCGTACACCCCAAAGCGCTGCAAAATCACTCGGTAAGTTATTTCACCTTCCTTAAAAACCCCTCAAAATTTCACCGTGTTACTAATTTCTTCCGGGTTTGAGGCTTTAATGACTGGCCTAAAAAAAAATGAAACAATTTCAAAGTACTATCATTTGCCAAGCGCTCTAATTAGTTCACACGATACAAAGACCTCTAAAAATACGGAACCGTTCGTGATTTGTGCCTATGCAAGCGTCTGACTCACACTCGGCATGTTTTTTAGGGTTCCGTAGCCAAAATGGCAAAAACGGAACCCTTATAGTTTCGTCATGTCCGTCTGTCCGTCTGTCCGTCTGTCCGTCTGTCCGTCTGTCACAGCCGATTTACTCGGAAACTATAAGTACTACAGTGATGAAATTTGATGGGAATATGTGTTGTATGAACCGCTACAAAATTATGACACTAAATAGTAAAAAAAAGAATTGGGGGTGGGGCCCCCCATACATGTAACTGAGGGATGAAAATTTTTTTTTCGATGTACATACCCGTGTGGGGTATCAATGGAAAGGTCTTTTAAAATGATATAAAGTTTTCTAAAAAACATTTTTCTTAAAGTGAACGGTTTTTGAGATATCAGCTCTCAAAGTCGTAAAAAGTATGTCCCCCCCCTCTATTTTTATAACTACGGGGTATAAAATTCTAAAAAAAATAGAGGTGATGCATGCTAATTAACTCTTTCAACGATTTTTGGTTTGATCAAAGTATCTCTTATAGTTTTTGAGATAGGTTGATTTAACTGTAATTTTGGTTAAGTTATTGTGCTTACACTGAAAACGATGGCTGAACCTATAAGTACAAGGCAAAATATCGGGAGAGTTTAGGCTCCATTCACCAGGTGTATAAATTGACATAATAAGTTTATTATATTTGCTGCTACGGAACCCTTTGTGCGCGAGCCCGACTCGCACTTGGCCGGTTTTTTCCTTTTTTCATAATAATCCAAAAACTTATTTTATATTTCTATAAAAGAACCTAGAAAGAAAAAGATATCTGAAGACATAAAGACATATACAAATAGTTTGACGAATCAAAGTTTATTAGTCGTAAATACTTGATATTGTTACCACAAATAAATACCGCCATCTGTTAGCCGTCAGAATAACTTAATGTTATTGAAGAACAATGAAAATTCATAAATTCGCGTCTTCATTGAAAATAATGAAGTGTTCACAGTCGTCTGTCGAGCAGTCGAGTCTGCCTCTTGTCTGTTATTAATGGAGCAGAGACGTCCTGAACCGTTATGTATAATAAAAATATCGTTGTAAAAACCTTCTTCTATAAATGCCTCGCGACAAAGGAATGACGATTTGTTGCTGTCGTTGTTGACAGGAGTCGCCTGTTTACTCGTTTCGGGTCTCGCTGTCACTTCGACAAGGGGACATTTTTTTCGTGCACAAGTTGGTGGGGTCAAAATAGTCTAAGTATTTTGTTCCAGTTAGTAAATACTAACTTGCTATCCAATAGTATATATTAGGACATGGTGTAGGCATGTCACTAATGCAATTGAAACCCGTTCGGTGGTCTGAGCGTGAAGAAATAACAAACATATATTCACAAACTGGCGAAATTACAGATAACTAGCTACCTATAAATTCTCTTAGAATTTAATTTTGAACTGTTTCTTTAAGTCTGTCTCATGTATTAAGCCACTGAAGCCCAGTGAAGTGCAATGCGCGGTCAAGTGTGGACGTGTTTGCACTGCTCGATATGAATTTTATATTCGCGTGTTGCACGGCAGTAGCCGTTGCTCGTTTTTCGTCGCTATGGGTCAACCACTCATAGCCAACGAGGTGTTGGCATTCATCAAGCATGCCATTGACTACATGGACGAGGTCAGCATCCTGCAGATCTGCAAGTCCAGTTTCAACGAGGAGGAGATAAGCAGTGCCAAGCTGCTGCTGTTCCAAGAGCTGGGCAACTTTTGACCAGATGCAATCCCGACGGAGGGATGGCGGCCAGAGAAGTGTGCAGGATATCATCACAATGATGAAGAGCACCGACCCGGATGACGTGCCTGCTTTCGTGGCGAAGGACCTGCATAAGCTGCCTCCCGTCACGTTCGACCACGTCGATGTCACCAGGTTGCTTAAGGACATAACAGCCCTAAAAGCAAGCTTGGCCGAGGTACAGTCCAAGCTGGAGGTGTCGAATACCACCGTAAGTGAACTGCGTGCCGAAGTAGAGCAACGCTGCTTCGGAACGTAGGGCGCCTAACAACTCCAGCGTGAACATTCGTCGCGAAGTGCGAAATGCATACATCGTCATTTTTGAGTCGGCGAGTTGCAGTGCGTCACCCGCTGCTGATAATGCTTGCGTTGCATCTTGCTCCGCCGCTGCCGTCGCTGTATCGTCACTGGTCGAAATGGTGACGCATGTAGGTACGTCGACCCCTAAACGTGCCTATTCCGCTGTTATTGCCGCAAACAAACCTGCTAAGTCGCAAACAGCGCGACAGGCAGCTAAAACTACAGGGGATAAGCAGAATGATGAGGATGGCTTTACAAAGGTAGAGAAGAAGAAGAGGAAGAAGCCTACTTGTCAGAACCAGTGCGGTACCGCGCTGGCAGGACCCAATATGCTGCTGCGCCCAGCAATACCAACGACGCAGCTGTATGTTTCGAGGTTACATCACACCACGAAGGTTGAGGATATAGTGGAGTATGTTCGAGTCAAGACCAGCTGGACTTTGAGAGTTGTGCAGTTGGAGCCGCGCCATAACACTAATTTCAAGTCGTTTGTGGTGCGGGCACCGAGTCAACATTTGGACACCTTCCTCAAAGGAGAGTTTTGGCCGAAAGGTGTCGTGTATAGACGATTTCGTGGTAGAATACCGACCCCGCAGCGGAGCACGACGCCGTCACTTCGTGTGCAATAGTTCAGTGAATAAGTTTGTTATATAAAATAATATGTATTAGTTTATGAGTATTTTTAAGATAATTTTATGTATTTTTCAATGGGCCTCCGATGCCTGAAAATAAAATGATTATTATATTATTATTCCGTTTATTTATACATTTTACATATTGATTACATTTTTAAATATTTATATAAAAAAAAATCATGACACACAAACATTTAAAAATATAAAAAATAGTAGCCCACCGGCATCGGGAACAGGGTCCAAGCTACCGGTGGTCAGGGCTCCTGAGAGAGGAACCTCCGGACAATACGCGCCGTGTCCAGGAGTACTGCCTTTTGAATCAGGCCCTTGATCCAGCTGCCTAACGAGAGCCTCCTCAGATGTTGGTCGAGGCTCTTGGCTATTAAGCCATTGGCCGTCACAACTATCGGCACAATGACTGCTGTGTCCACTTCCCACATGTCAACAACCTCGCGAGCCAAGTCAAGATATTTAGATTGTTTATCTTTCTCAGTCTCAGGCTACAAGGTTGTGTCTATGCAAATAATCTCCGTTAGCCAGATGAGAACATCCAGAAATAATATGTCGGATTGATTCCCCGGGCCGGTGGCATGCCCGACAGATGTCAACCGTACCGTCCTTCACAATGTATTTCCGGTAGTTGTTCGTCATCATAACTTCGTCCATTATCGCAAAGACAAAACCTTCGGTTTCCCCGAAAAGGTCACCAAAACGCAGCCAGGATACGGACGCTAAAAAGTCTACATCGGGCCCATGTAAGGCCCGGTAAAAACGCCCGTGAAGCTCCTTGCTCTGCCATACTTCCCTACGGTCATTAGTATCCAGTACCATAGGTTTGCGCCAGTTCTCGTTAGCCAAGGAGAGCGGAGTGAGGCCCTTGTCCACCGCTACCACATCACGATGCATACCCACGTCGGTTTCCAGGAAATATTCCCTGAGACTGCATACCTCGCGGTTGTGCAGGGTCTTAGCATTTAAGAAGCCACGACCTCCACACTTCCGCGGGATATACAGTCTCATCACCGATGATCGTGGGTGATGCATCCGGTTTGCGGTAAGCAGCGTGCGGACCCTTCTATCCAGGGCGTCAAGTTCTGTCTGAGTCCATTTGAGTATGCCGAAAGAGTACATCAACACCGGCATGACCCAGCCGTTGAAAGCGCGCACCTTGTTCCCGCCTGATAAAAGACTGTTGAGTACTTTGTTCAGGCGGCCGAAGAAGCGTTCCTTCAACGACTGTTTCACGTCATCAGTATTGATGCCTAACGCTTCCGACATACCCAAATACTTATAGGTTTCGGTTGGAGAAAGGGATCTCAGGTTTATGGAATCCGTGAGTTGCGTACCCACGGACTCCACAACCTCCCCTCGCTTTACATGCATGACTGCACATTTGTCCACACCAAACTCCATCCTGATGGCACTACTGAAGGTTTCAGTGACTTTCAGTAGCTCCATCAGCTGCAGATTGTTGGGGGCAAATAGCTTCAAGTCATCCATGTAAAGGAGGTGAGATATAACCTGACCACCTCTTTTCAACCGGTAGCCTAGACCTGAATTCTCCAGCAATGTGCTTAGAGGATTCAGGGCTAGACAAAACCACAGTGGACTCAGACTGTCGCCCTGGAATGTGCCACGCTCAATCCTTATTGGTTCGCTGTTCTCCAAAATCTGTCGACATCCTGGATAGTGAAGGACTGTCCTCCATTGCCTCATACATGACATCAAGAAGGTGCGCAGAGTTGCATCAATTTTATACAGCTCTAGCACCCTCATGAGCCACGTATGAGGAACAGAGTCATAGGCCTTCTTATAATCTATCCAACATGCCGACAGACTTTTTCGAGAACGTCGAACCTGTTGGCTAATGGCCATATCGATGAGGAGCAGCTCCTTAGTACCGCGGGACCCGTTCCTACATCCATTCTGAGAGGCAGACATGATAGAATTTGTCTCAATATGACTACTAATTTTAGCTCTCAGAATAGATGTAAGAACTTTATAGACCGTCGGTAAACAAGTGATCGGTCTATAATTTTTAGGTTCCGCAGTACTACCGGATTTGTGGAGCAGGTGGGTTATTCCTATCGTTAGGAACTGGGGTAGCGACCCTGACTCTAAGGCAGACTGAAATTGAGATGCCAAGCGAGCATGCGACCCTTTGAACCACTTTACCCAGAAATTTGTGCAGCCCATCCGGCCCTGGAGATTTCCAATTAGGCAACGGACGGACTGCACGGGCAACATCTTGGGGGCTGATGGTGATTGCCCCCATTTCTGGTAAAAGATCGCATGCACACTCAACCTCTCGAATCCAGTCACCCTCGATGTGACTGACAGGCGCCGACCAGATGCTGCGCCAAAATGAACTCATGGCGTCATCATCCGGCAGGCGAGTATCAGTCTCATCTTGGTCGGGTCGCTCCCAAGTCCTATAAACCCACCTTTCGTTGCTTCGGAATGAGCGATTCTGAGTATACCGCTCCACCCGCCGCTTGTACCGGCGTATACGGTTTGCCCATGCGCAGATCCTCTGCTTCAGGAAGTCGATACGCTCTGTGACGCGAGGCAGATAATCTCGAGGACTAATATCAATCCCCGTGAACGCCCGCCTCACAAAGCGCATCACCCTAGGGCGAGTGTTGCCCTCCCTGAAGCAGATAAGCTTGCCGATGAGTACTCTAGCCTCCCCAATCCGACGCTCTATCCTGCACTGCCAAGCTGGCACAGCTGGTCGTGTAACCCTGTCACAATTTGGAAATTTAACGTGAGCTACACGACATGCCGCTACAGCCGCACAGTACAAGATAGAGTGGGTATCAGTGAGGTCATCGCTGCTATCAAAAAAATTTGATAGCTGCGAATCTAGAGCACACACCAGCGCCCTATTTCTCTTGTGCATGGGCAAACGAGGTAAACGAGGTCTAAGCTCCGGCGGCGTGGAGCGGTACTCCCGAAATGCTTCCTCCAAAGCACTCCTCAATCGTTCATTACATTGGGTACTCACAGATATAGCTGCATCACCATCAGCATCACCGACGTGATCGGGTCGCGGTGAAACACTTGGTTGAAGTTGCACCGCGGCCGGTGGTGTAGCGGGTGAGACACGGCTACTCTGTGATTCCATGCGCAATCTATCAAGTACGGCGTCGTCCAACATATGATTACGCTGGATGACCCGCACCTGATCCGACAGTCGTTGGGCTGAAACGTTGACAGCTGGCTCAAGCACCTGAAACAGAGAGAGCATCCGACCATATTATTATTATTATTATATTAAGACTAATAATATAGGTACACCGTATAATTCATTTAATTCAGTAATCAAACGGTGTAAACCTACTTCATAATTTTAATAATACAAATAGCATAGTGATTCAGTGATGCTGCTTTTCTGCTAGCTATGGTTTTATTCCTTGAACGGATTACTTGTAACGTAACTAACACAATCCTTTGTTCAACATTGAATGAACCACACCTTGACTACATAAAAATATTAATTATTTTGTCATAGCTGCATTTGGGTTCGTTAGAAGCTATTTTAAGCGGCTTTGCAAGTCTTTGAGAAATGTTCACAAGTTTAGTTTCAACTACGTTCATGCTTTCGGTGGCTTTAAAAACTTCACAAAGCTTTTGAAACAAGTTGGCTCGTGCCCTGGGGAAACAAGTAAGAAGTGATTTCTTTGTTTTCAAAAATTATTTTGAAAATAAAAATACGAAACAAAAATTGTTCACATATCAAAGAATATTTTCACAAACTAAAAATAAAAAGTATTATTAAAAAGTATTTAGTACTAGTGTTGGCCCGCGAAAATTTGAAGCTAAGCTTTTGAAGAAAGCGAGATATAAAGGAGCCTATGTCTTTCTTAATCATATGAAAAAAAAATGGAAAAGGTTGTGCGAGTGAAAGTGATGAAGCAGAGAGGTCACGACCTTCGGCTAGGAGGAGGATATCTTTCCTTGCGATTCAAGCTTATTGCCCATAAATGTGGTCAAAATTGGTTCTGTAGTTTTCTCTTGTTAAAGCTAGGAACACTTTCATTTATTAAAAGAGTTCATTTTCCATGTTTCAGTGGATGGTAAAAGGGCTTTAAGCTACCTTGATAATATTCTTTGAGTTTTCCTAATAACAGATAGACAATAATACTAAAAAAAAAACATTTTTTAGGCTTATTATGTGTTTTATATTTTTCAAGCCTAGAAAATTGATGATGGAAATGATAATTTCACTCAGGCAAGTAGGTAATGGATGTGTAAGCAAAAATTATACAAGTTTTACAGAGATTAGATAAAATAAATTCAAAGAACCAAATCAAAACATTGAATATAACCATCTAACCTCGACTACCAGCCGCGGCAGGCGCGGGCTTGCGGATGACGAACAATCAAATGATTCCAAAGAGATGTCAGTAAACAGAATCTGAAGCCCGGCTCCCTCCGAGGTGATTATTAATGGAAATGGAAGAAAGTTTGAAGCCTGCGGTGACTTTTTGCTGCACATTGAATGCGGACATTAGCCGAGTATTCCTTTTGCAATCGGTTCACTTTTATTTCGAGTACTGACACAGTGGCGTAGCTACTCCCACAGGGGCCCCGTATCAAAAGTCCTTCGGGGGCCCCGTATAAAAAAAAAAACGTATTTTTATTACTGATGATTAGATGCCCTATGAGACGGTTGTGGATAACATGTTGCGAATTTTTTGCCTAGGTCGGGGCCCCTGTACCGCGGGGCCCAGTATAATTGATACGGCAGATACGGCGGTAGCTACGCCCCTGTACTGACATCAAAGTTATTACTTTTTTATTTGTTTGAAAATCTTTCCAAAACACTTTCAAACGAATACTACTACTTATGCAAATATACTCGTAAATATCTCTCCTGTCTTGGGTCGTTGTTTCATCACTTTCTCTTGCACGATATTCCTTCACCTACTTCTGTCTCTAGCAGTATGAAGAGCTTTGTGCACTATAGTATCATGAGTGGAGCACAATGGGCTGTGCGCACGAGATCTTTTGCCATCTGCTTTACTGGACACGACGGAATATCACATATTTTTAATTTATAGTTTTCTGCTTTTAGAACTTTCTGAAACAGAAATAAAAAATAAACATGTGTTACAGACTTCGGGTTCGTCATATACCAGCTCGACATGAAAACTCCTTAGTACATACTTTTGTCCTTAGTACATACTTTGTTACATTGTAACTTCTTGGTCTATTGACGCGAATAATAATTATAAATAAACGATTATATCGCCTTCCGCTTGTCAGCTTCCGGTACATCAAATAATTAGTAAAAGTTATTATATTGTGCATTATTCTTTGATATATATTATTGTTAATAATTAATATTTAAGGAGCCATTTTATTAGATTATTCAATTGTAAATTAATAGTAATGTATTCGTGTGTGTTACAAAAGCCGCTGTGTTGACAGTTTTCCTTTCATAAGTCTCTTTAGTTACGGTTGCTAAGCAAATAGTATGAGAAAATTACTCGCTGCTGTAATATTTGAATTATAATTATAAACTTGTTGAATGAGAAGTATCCTTGTTTTACTGTGACCATCCTGACGTAACAGTTGGTTCACACATGCGTCATTATTCATATTGTTTCATATTTTATATGAAACAAAATGACTAAGTAACTTCAATACCATTGTAAATCGCTATACACTGCACTTTCACCCGACCTCCCTCGTCTCACTTCACATTCATATTACAATTATTTTAATTAGTGGAGAGTTTCTTCAACGCAGCCTCTCCCGTGGTTCCGCATAATTTGTGAATATCATGAGAGATGCGCTGAATGAGATAAGGGAGCATAATGGTATACTTAAACGATTTTGTACAATTGTGTAATCACATGTCTTCCAATTTTTGGTTTTAAGAAATACTGGCTTTCTTACGATATTTTCCTTTACATTTTTGAGAGCAGTGGTGATAAAATAAATTACACCAAGTCATGCGCCTAGCCGTGTTTAAGCCCGTGACTTTCAACTTTTCCACATTTCTACCACTGCTCTCCTTAAACTAAGTGTACTCAAAAATATTTGTAATAGATATTGTGTACTTGGGGGCCCCAAGTCAATGTACAATGTGAGGTTACTATGAGGTGTGACTATGATGAGATCAAAAAAAGGTAAAGGTACAAGAAAGTTTCTAATGCGTTAGGTTGACAAAAGCAAATAACAATAGAACAACTTTATACTAAACTTCTTCAAATATACTGGAATTACATTTTTTTCAATCTTTTTGACTAAACTATCTCACTATTTTGCGTATTATGAAAGCCAAGTTATTGAACCGGGCACAATACTTTTTCAGAATAAATAATTAAAAGTTCCGCCATGCAAAAACTTCTTCGCACCAACTTTGTTGTGTAGATTGTTATGGCCGCCTCTTCGACCTAGATTTGCATAAAGTTCTCAATTAAAGGGAAAGTTGTTAAAACGTTGGATGTAATTATTTCCGCACTGTACAATAGAGCGAGTGCACAAACCGGTTCAAGTAACAGCGTTCATTAAAGTAGTTCTCACGGCACATCGTACAGAAACAAGTGTTTTGCAAGAGATCTAGTGAACGAGCACAATGGAGCCGTTGTTGAAGTTTGTCGTTCATTAACAAAACACTGAGAAGATGTTATGAAATAGTATAAAACAAAAGCATTTTCAGTGATTCGAATAATTTGCCTGCAGCAGTCTTTCCATTCGATTATAATAAAGTGTCTTCAACGTTAGAGTGCTAAGAGGTCGAGAGGCTCTTATTGAACATGTGCAATACACTATCAGTGATTGCATCACTGCTTGCTACGAGATGGAATCGCAGTCAAGCACTAGTTTATGTAATTTACAAAAAAAAAAAAACTTCATTCTGTGAGTGATAATGCATATAGAATAAAAGTGCTTTCTTGGACAAATGTAATGCAACTAATTTTCGTAAATTACACCAGCAAGGCTTCATGCGCACAGGGGTTTGATGCTAACTCCATAAATGTAATTTGCTCACCGTATTTAACTTAAAGCTAGTAAGTTCATCCTACCTTAATTAGGATTTTGAAAGAACATATTAAATTAATTTCTTCGGGTTTACCTACGTGAATACATAGAACAATAACAGTGAGAGACGATTGCACGATGTCGGGACGTCTCATCATACGTATGTAACACAAGAAACTGTGTGAATGATATGTCATTCACACATTTCTATCTATCAGCATATTATAGTATGCTATAATATGCTGATAGATGACAGTTAATATATCGATCTACTTCGATTAAAAAGTAAAAAAGTTTGTCGTTATTTTAGTATTCAATATTCAATAAAATCGGCCAAGTGCGTGTCGGGCCACGCTCAGTGTAGGGTTCCGTAGTTTCCCGTCCGTCACAAATTTATTTTATTTTAGTGTAAAAAAGTTGTTAAAATACATTGCCATACCGCCATGTTGTTTTCTCTTCACCTCCTTTAGTCGATTATTAGAAATTGCCTGCGGCATATGGAACGTTTTTGTATTTTTGAGTTGCATATAGTTTTAATAAACAAAATAATAAATTTTACAAACATTCTCCAACTTTCGGATTCTTGACATGACATAAGAATATAATATTAGTTTGAATTAAGGATTGTTGCTGTTGGATTGTTGTTGTTGTTGTTAAGGATTGTTGGTAGGTTTAATACTATACTGGAAAGTAAGTGTACTTCAGGATATACAAAATATCTTGTTTCTACTTAATTGGACTCAAATGAAATAGCAGAGTTTAATGAAGTAAAGCATCTCTTATACTAATTTTAAACTACTGCGAGAAAAATAAAAATAATATTGTTTTAAAATGAGAAATTTAATATCTATTTTCAGGAAAATTTGTGCTCTGCTGAGAGAGTGTTACATTAGAAAAAGAATTAAGGTTTAGTGCCCATAAGTAATTATCATTAGCATCCTAACTCTTGCTCTATCCGGACTGGATAGAGTAGAATATATATACGGTGATTACCACTTTGTACTGTGTAAACGGTGACGGCAAGCAACACACAGCAATCTATGTGTCGGTTTTGAACATCCGCCGTATGAATCTTGTTGTGTCCGAAAGTAAGTAACTTTACATTACTAGTTAAACCCGATTGTATGAATTGCATTTATTTGTGTGCGTGAAATATAAATTTGATTTTCAAATTTATATTTCACGCACGTAAACCGGTTTAATTTTGATGTATTTATTGTATCATACGGGTTTTGATTTATGATAGTTGTGATAGTGTGACGGGTGACAGGACAGAGTGGAAGAAAAATACATGTTGCGCCGACCCCAAGTAATATAGGATTAGGGTAGGATGATGATGACGGGTTTTGATTTATGTTAACGTAAAGAGAAATCAAATAATAGCGTGCAAATTATAGATAAATGCCAATATTTAGTAGTAATAATCTGTATAATATCCATTAACTATATACTATTTACACAGTTCGGCCACAGCGTAAAATAAACTATGTAATTTGTTACAATAATATATAATAGCAGTTGATGATTGTTAATTTTAATCGCAACTAGAGTAAAAACGTAATTTGCACGTTATATGTTTTGAATTCTAGTAAAACTAATTCATTCAATTAATGCAGTCAGCATTACATAGTGCACTTTTGTGTTCTCATTTTATTATTTTTGTATATATCAATACAAATATTATAACTACTACCTTTATCCTAATCCTAATGGGATAATTCTCATCCACAAGACTTGTTAAACAAAGGAGACTGAGCGAAAGTGGTCTATGAACCAATAGCAATACTGTTATGGTACTTATGTAGGGATACCTCAACTACACCCTTGTGTAAAAGTGCATCAAAATCTGACCCGGCAGTTTTGAGAAAAATAGTACTTTAGACCGGCCGCGTATTCTATGACGCGCAGTACAAATGCGAGCTCAGCTTACACTGGTGGTGTTAAACTTGATGTGCTCTTGACTGTACAAGTTGTCCTGATGTACATTGTATATCAGGGCAATGAAACCACTTTTTAATACATAATATATTTTTATTTATAGTTCGTCTATGATAATAGAATCTAAAAATCATTGCCATTTTGCGTACTTTATTCGGATTTTATTTTTGCATTTTTATGTTCTAGGTTCCTCATTTATTTGTAATTCATTACTTTGATTCTTCGTTGTTTTGTTCATTAAATAGATACAGATTAAAAAACAAAAAAAAATAAGGAAAATACCTAAAAATCAGAACAAAAAGTATCACAAACTGTTGTAAAATACGTGTATTCTAAAGTACTATTTTTCTCAAAACTGCCGGGTCAGATTTTGATGCACCTTTACACAAGGGTATAGTTGAGGTATCCCTACATAAGTACCATCACAGTGTCGCTATTGGTTCATAGACCACTTCCCATACAAATGTGCCCAGTCTCCTTTCAGCTTTGTTCGGATGTCTTTCTTGTGATTAAAATACATAACTTTTAAGTTATAAATTTAGTTTAGTTTTATAATATATTTTTTTTTATTATAAATAGTTACACCTAAAAATATGTAAATATCCTTAAGTTAATATGCACATTACTTCTCGAGATACATCTGTATAGAGTACCACAATATTGGGCAGTCTGCCCGATCGGCCTTAACGGTAAGAATGTTGTTGCTATTGTCACGGACACGACTTAGAAATGATACGGCCGTAGCATGGTATGACAGCCATCAAAACGCACATCAGTGAACATGCCAGATGCACCAGAATACCCCAGCAGCCGCAACAGTATCCTAAACGCGTTGTTATTGAACACGCAGAGCGTTGTTTATCGGAGCTGTATACAAATTTTATCTCACTAGAATAAATATGAAATGTGTTAAAACACTGATTAAGATTTGAAGATCGACATTTGTGTATTGGCAGATGTGATAATACGGTTCTGAAACACACACGTTGACAATTTATGGGCCACATGAATAGGCTTAAAGTCACCCCAAGAACAATGATAAACCCTGCCTTTATGAGTTTTCTTGCGAGATCGGATTAGAAGTAAACATAACCGCAGAAGAACCAAGGTTACGATCTTAGCCCGCAGAATTCCAAATTAAGTGGCTGTTTGCAGGGTTCTTACTGTTGGAACAGATGGTGGATGGGATCAAAAGGTTCTAGAAAGATACAGCGTTAGAAAGCCTCCCACGAGCAGGACAGACAACTTGATAAGGTTCGCGGGAATCTGACTTATGCGAGACGCACAAGACCTGTCAATGTGGTCACACTTGTGGGACGCCCAATGACCAGCTATGGGTTTCCTTCAGCTGAAATAATGATAATAATGACGAGTGGAATACGAATTTGTAAAGCGACTTCCCTTTTTGTTTGAGACTCTAACATCACAAAGAATAACAGAATCAACTGAATAATTCAACAGATTTTTTTCGAATGCCTAATGAAATTCCCCAACCTTGGTATTTATTTTGGACAATACACGTTCATTATTTGATTTTTTTTTTCATTCCTACATTTACTCGTATTATGGAATTGTGGATACATAAGACTTTGATGAAAAGAAAATTGGAATAGACTGTTTGAATTTTTCTTTGTTTAAAATTTTGTAGAGAAGTAATTTTGTATTTGATGTTTATTAGCACTGGAAGCTTATGTAAGCTTGTTACTTGTTCCATTTATTGAAATTAAATTTGGTTTTTGAGTTAGCAGAGAGAATGTTAAATTGTTGTTTGGTTGTTGAATTGTTGTTGAATTAGCGCTCCTCCTCTCTTCTACTTTTTATAATGTTGCTGTGCCCGACAGGGTCCATAATTGTTTCTATCTTTTATTATATATCACCTGACATGTACATTATGGATTGCAATAAAGATTTGAGATTGAGATTGAGATTGAGATGTTTCTTATAAATTCCAATTAAACTTTCAATATCCTATACTAACCTAATACGATGAAGGACATGGTAGAAATTGACAAACTGTGTTTTTTGATCACTTCTACTAAATACAAAACTCTCTAGTCATCAATCCGACTTTGTTTCTTATTTTCGTTTCAATAACAGTTGCTCATAAATTCGTTAACTGCTGCGTGTACTTTAACTGTTTTTTAAATTTTACAAACATGTATCAAGTGCCTCAGGTCTTGCGAAAAAAACACGCTATCTGTAAAAAATTATATCGTGTAGGGAAGTGTTTATGTACAGAATAAGCATTTTTGGAACAAAATGTGTTGATATTTGAATTTCTTTTGGGATTATATAATCGTTACATTTTTTTACTAGCCCATCCCGGCTTTAAACGGAAGCATCTTTCAAGGTTTTCCATTTGCAGTACAAATAATATTTACTTAGGTTACTATTCTTGTTAAGTTTCAAGTATTTGGCCCTCAAAAACACTTCAAACTGCTATTTTATGCGTTATTCGATAGCATTTCTATGGTTTTCTTTTATCACATTATATCTCACAGAGGTGTCGTAGAATTTCTCACAAGTGTCACTATTAAAGACATACAATGGCTAAGCGCCATTGTATGTCTTTAATATTATAGATTGTACTTCAGCTTCGAAAAATAATTTTTATTTGAGGAAACAGTAAGATGTCATGATGCGATCATGTGTTTAAAAAAAAACTTTTTATTTTATTTTATAAACATTACAATTATTTTAATAGATATGATAGATAGATAAAGACCCAAGGTTAAGGTTAGTATATATATGGCGGGAAATGCGTCGCGTGACCAGAACAGACAAATCTTATATATAAAATTTTCGTGTCACAGTTTTCGTTCCCATACTCCTCCGAAACGGCTACACCGTTTCTCATGAAATTTTGTGAGCGTATTGAGTGATAAATGATATTTATTTTATAAATAGGTTTTAAAAAAAAACACTTTTACACGTTTAGCGTTACACCGGGGCTCTGGGAATAAGGCAAGGAAGGCACGGGGTAGGTTCTTTAGTCAGTAAGAGTCTGACACTGTTTCCCGCTCCGCCCAAGAGTGGGATTCGTCATTCGATGATTTTTACCTACCATAAAAAAAAAACACGTCAATATTTTTTTCTTTTCGTCAGTTTAAGCTAGATGAGTCCGGTGTTTCCTAGCTGACTACCCTGAGAAGAAACACCGAAACAAACTCAGGGGTCTCTTTTAAAGTCCATACAGTAACCATGTATTGGTCAAATCATATGAGAACCGTGCAGATTAGTGTCTCAGGTGGTCTTTTGAAGAAAGAACCACCAGATTTGAGTAGACTTGTTCAGTCAGTGCAAGCATATGTCAGTATTCGTGTAGCTCAAACTTAGGACTACTAAGGAGCTCAACGACTTGACGATCAATACCAAAGAAAGGACATTTGTGTAGGCCGCATCAAATACTCAAATCTGTTAGACATCATATTAAAATTACGCAAAAAGAAAAGTAATCGACATAGTCCCCACATTCACAATAATAAAAAATACAAAAATGTAACACTGCAAAATAAATTATTGCAAGTCCAAAGTTAAAAATAAATAAATAAATAAAAATAAAATAAAACTACAATAATAGTGTTGGAGCAGGTCAATCCCAAGCCGTCTTGTCCTCAAGATACTCCTTGACAGTATAAAAGCCTTTTGGCAAAGTTTTCGCTTTACAAACAATTTAAATTTATTCAGGCTAAGTTCTTGAATGTTACTGGGAAGCTTATTATAAAAGTGTACACATTGGCATTTAAATGAGCCCCCAATTTTTTTGAGCCTGGTTGTAAGAACCACAAATTTATGTTTGTTCCTAGTATTAACGTTATGGATATCACTGTACTTTTTAATCATGTTTTTATTTTTATGCACATACAAAATATTATCAAAGATGTATTGACAAGGTAGAGTCAATATATTAATGTTTTTAAATTTATCTCTCAATGAGTATCTAGGACTTAATTTATAAATTGAACGAATAGCCCTTTTCTGTAATACAAAAATTGTGTGAATGTCGGTGGCATTTCCCCACAGTAGAATGCCGTAGGACATGACACTATGAAAATAGCTGAAATAAACTAAACGGGCTGTCTCTAAGTCAGTTAAATTACGAATTTTTCTGACAGCGTATGCTGCAGAGCTAAGCTAAGCTTTAGACAATTTATCAATGTGAGGACCCCACTGAAGCTTAGAATCTAGAGTAATACCCAAAAACACTATAGAGTAGGTCTGAGAATCGGCCAACATCTATTTTTTATCCCCCTAAATGTTAGGGTTAGTCCACCCGTGCGAAGCCGGGGCGGGTCGCTAGTATATAATAAATCATTCAACCTTTCACATTCAACAGATGATGCGTTAATGCGTCGAGAGTACATGGATGATACGCTCAACGCATTTTCCGTCAGATATGTACTGACACTTGAAAAGTAGTCTAATAACATATGAACCTTTAGTGCTGCAGATAATCTTATAAACAACAAAGAAGATGTCTGCTTAAGACCATACGATCAAAGTGTAAACTGCATCAAAGCGAGATTCAGACAGTGCCGCTTAGTGCTTGCTCATATAAAAGAGATTACTATCACCGAGGTGCTGCATGTGGAACGAGTCACATCTGCACATATATTGTCTGTTTATGGGCATTTTGTCGATTTCTTGAAATACGTGCAATACTTGGTAAATGTGTGACAAACAGAACGTTTGTTTGGTGACATTTTGTTAAAATAAGAGGCCGCTTTTATCGTTGTAAAAGCATGACGTATACAAACATACAACACAGCTGAGACTTTTGGTCCCTGTCAGAAAAACTTTGTGCAATCGATTGCTAAAGTTTACTGACATAACGTCTATATGCTATTAAAAATATTTATTACACCTAATATCCATCAACTATTAAAACATAACATATTTAGTCATATTTAAAAACAAAAAAAAAACTTTCTGATAACGTGATTTGTTTAAACCCTTTAAATGATTCTAACTGCTAATTCTCTACAAACAATTTGAACTTAGAATGTGTAAGTTTGTAATCATGAAGTTTTTTTCTCAGGACCGTGCAAAATGTCGCCTGGTCGCCGCCGTCGATCGCCTCCACAGGTAACTGCTGGAATACGATTACAATTTAACGGTTATGTTTTTTCCCTCAGTTAAATCTTCGAGGTTATTAGTTATTAAACGGTTGCGGGAATCTGATGAATGCGAGACGCACAGGACCAGTCGTTCTGGCAATGATTGGAAGAAGTTTATATCCTAACGTTAGTGGAAGTTTGACTGGACTTAGATGATGATGATGGTTAACTTGCGTATTTGTCGTTTGAGTTTAACGTTTGAAGATAGTTTTGTAAGAAAGCCTAACTACCAAAATAATTTTTTTTTGATAGACGTTTTTTTTTACACTATTTGTTAAACCATCCCGTGCAAAGCGTAATAGCTGCCGTTTAAAATTTTATCAAATTTTATTAATTTGAAATCAATTTTTAATTAACTTAATAGTTTGGCACCCTAAACAAACAACTACTTATTTAGGTTGCACGAGTCGAGTATCCATGGTTAGTTAATGGGTTACGGAATAGCTACACTGTAGCTACAGTGAAATTGTTAGAGCGTCATTAATTTACTCTCATTTTAATTCTGTGTAGCATGAAAAACATTTTACTAGCACATATACAGTGGGATTATTTACATATACAGAAAATTCCAACCCGTATGTGAATTGAAAAAACACAATAGATATAAACCACTTTTATTTTGTGGACACTACTGTCCACGTATGTGTGTTCTTATATAGACATGTTTTTGTCATTATACACTTTGTGTACACCAATTAACAGTTTACATACAAAACTACGACACTGTCGACGAAGCTGTAATGACATTGTTGTCATTACGGCTTCGTCGCTTGGCTGCGGCTTCATCGATATAATTTCATAGTAGGACAATAGGAGTTATATAAAATAAACTTCATTACGGACGTTTTTATTCAGTTGAAAGAGAAAACCACCTATTTTCTGATAGCACGGTTGACGTAATGCTCAAACACGTTGTCTTATAGGCGCGGTTGCGGGCGCGGTGGCTGGCGCGGTGGCGGGCGCGGTGGCGGTCGCGGTCTTAAAATATCAATCGTGGCGTAATATCCCAGTGTTCACGTATGAAAAGTGCGTGCGGTCTGAGTAAGTCTCCGCGCCTGCACCCGCCACTGCGCCCGCGCTTTCCAACGTGAACAACTACGCAGCGGTTCAAATATTTTGTGAGCCTACATATTGCAGTTCCGGGCATATTATTCAAATTATTATATTTGTAATCGCACCCACGTGAAGGACATAATTCCTAGTCTTTCTTGTCACACCTCAAATATAAAAAAAAAACTGATACCACTAAAAGTAAATACCTAAAGCGAATAAAACAATAACTTTTCATAATGGCCTCGTTTGTATGATATACGAAAACTTTTGGGGGTTCTCAGCTCTTTATTGCGTTTCTGCTAGACTGGTTATAAAGCACATTCATTTTAAAGTGATCCTTTCGTTATAGCTACTTACCGGCTCTATGGTTCAGAATAATATACGAATAAGTACTGTGAGGGTACTTTGTTCTGTAATGATTGTACTCGTATTATTTCGATTATGTCGATACGTATATTAGTTAATTACTTAAGCTTTACCTTAATATGAGGCCAAGGGTCTACTTCTAAAAGGAAGAGTCGGCCCTGGTATGGAAAGCAACGACGTAACAGGAGTGGGTGGGGCTGACTGAAAAGTCAGCAAAAGTTTGACAGACTACAATTTCCTCATTAAAAGAAATAGCTTTGAAGGTGATACAACTATAACAGGTCTGAATTGCCAACATAATCACACATCGTGGTGATATTCACATAATGATATCGTGACAGTCCGATCACCGCGTGCGCGTGCATGCCTGTGAGTGTTCGAAAAACCCTTCGACAAGTCTTCAATCTATTATTTTCAGTGCAAAGAGGCTAATTGGTGATCCATATTTGATTAAGTCCAATCTTAAAAGCCTTGACGATATTTTATAGATTGCTTTGGAGAGTTTGTGCAGAAATTGTATGACTTGATTCCACGATGTCATTTCTATTATCGAAAAACCCTATGCATTACGATCCATCCTTATATTGTTCAAACATCTACGGTCAGAACTTGGCATTTCGCTTCATCGTTTATACCACATGAGGGACTGGAACTTTGCCTGCTGCAGTCTTCCCAACATCCGATTATAATTTGAGTGTCTTCAAAGCATGAGTAAATGGGCTCTTAATAAACTAATACACCTCACCATCAACGATAGCATCACTGCTTACCGTCGTGTAGGATAGCAGTCAAGCATTAGTAAAAAATATATAAAAACAACCAAGTTATTTTCAAAATTCGTCAAAAAAATTACATTCTTGTCATCTTAAGTTGTATCTGAATGAAGCTTTATATGTCCATATTTCAATCTGTCGTTTACAAAAAAATATTCTACAACTTTTACAGAAAGCTGTCTAGTCCTGAACTAAGCAGTGCTTGTGCTATGTATTCTTGACAATGATCAACGCACTCGAATATTTTTAAATAAATAATATATAAATTAACACACTAAGAACAAATGAGCCCGCTCATCACACAATCATTTATCTTGGGTGAGAATCGAACCCTCAACTTCCGATACGAGTATAACAGTCAGAGCCACGAACCACTAGACCAACAGGCCAGTCACAATACTAATGTTGTGTGTGTTCTAAATATTTTTCTTTCGGTTTCAAACTAATAACAATAGTTTCGCAAGCAAAATTGTGTTAATTTTTTATGTAATTTTATTTAACGACACTTTAAAAGTTGGATTCTACATTAAAATAATGGCGTACAGAAAAGTAACAACTAAAAATGTACTATTATCAAACTTTCGAACATTCAGAATAATTAAACATTTCAGCTTTGGATAGCTTTGCACGTTCCGTTAGTAAGCTTTGTGAATTTAGTTTTGTTTCAATTATTGTTCGAATAGTTTCGTTATTACTCTACAACGACTGGCCGGAAATTGTTAAACTTACGTTAAATTTGTGTTGTGTAAAAATACGAGTATCGTATCTGCTCTAAAGTTTTATATGTCGTATAAAGCGTTTTTTTTGGATAAAGGTATTTGTTTACTTGATCCTTGAATAGAGGGCCTTGGTCCACAGCGTGCAGGAGTGGCAGTCGTTCGCTTATTTCTGCGAGACAGCAATGCTTGCAAAAGAGGAGGCCGACCGCGACAGGCAAAGGCAACGACGCTCTCCAGGCCGCCACAGCCACCGCAGGCGCGGGCATGCGGACGGTGAGCAATGGATAGCCCACCGTCCGGTTGTCTGGTAACAATCCGGACCGAGCCCAAGTCGTCGACGGCGCGCACAGTTCCCGCGCGCCTCAAGTAGTTGTTAGCAAACTGTAGGGACCCAGCAGTGTCGAAGCCTCCTGGGACAAAGGGTTGATGCGAAAGCGAATTATTACCGGGGCCCTGAGATCAAGACAAGGAAGAAACGGTTTTTTTTTTAAGACGGGGTACGTTGCTTAGTCAGTAAGAGTCTGATACTATTTCCCGCTCGGCCCAAGGGCGGGATTCGTCATTCGCTGATTTTTTACCTATTATTAAAAAAAAATAGGTAGTGGAATTCCGTGCCAAAGCCGTGTTTCCTGACATGTTACTTCTAGGCAGCGTGCTCCGATATACTGATCAAATGCTAGAATATTCATAAAAAAAAAAACTGGGTAAGTGCAAGTTCGACTCGCAAACTGAGGGCTCCGTACAAACTAATTTATTTAAAAATAGTTCAGTTCCCGAATCGAGCCACGAAGATTTTGCCGAATAGAAAAAGTTTTTTTTTTGTGAATTAATAAAACTGTTTTATTATATTATTTTTTTTTTATTAATTATTCCTATAATTGTGGCCTAAGAACTTGCTTTTTTTCACCTCTTCAAGGAACCGCAGGCCTGAGTATATGGGTTTGAATTTCAACTCGATACCTTCACGTATTCTTGAGATAAAGAGTTTTGACAGACAAATAGACGGATAACAATTAGTGATCCCTAAGGGGTCCCGAATTTTTCTTTCGATTGACGGAATCCTAAACACAAAAAATGAGGTAAATAACGAGGAGTTCTTAATACATTTAGATTAGTTGTCTGAATCCCGAGCTCGGTAACTAGGTATGTTCACTCAACCGTTAAGATCTTTTGTCCCTACAGAGTAATAAAATCTCGTTTGTTCTATAAATCAAGTTTTGCTGTTACCAAGATGTTAGGAAAACTGTCGCAGCGGTCAACATCTTGAGGATTAGACAAATACCTCCGACGATCACTGGAACTCCTTCGAGGGTTACGGACGAAGAGCTAATCTTTACAAATATGTTAAAGTTCACTAGTTCTGACCAATCTTGGTAACCCACTTACAAATCAGATAAAGGTTGCTTCACAGGATTGTCGGTTTTGCTGCTTTACAACATTTGAATGGGAAAATATATTTATAATTTCTAATGGGATGAATATGAGTCAGTCATGACGTTTCCACTTCTTGGACTGAGCCTTATTTCTAGTAGACGGAATAGGCCCTAATTCAGCACACGATTCTAGTATAAGTTGGCAAAAAGCATTTTGGTTATAAATTGTATAAAATAAAAAAACAGAGAAAGATTTAAGAACGAAAGTAGTTATTTGGGCAGCCTTTTTAGTTAGTCAGTGAAGCAGATTTATCAGCAATTGGTTTATAATTTATTGTGTAAAAACATATTGAACATATAAAAACATACTTAACAATTATAATAAGTATCTAAATTAAATAACACATTATTAAAGATAAAAAATTGCTGGTTTACCTGTGCGTGAGGTGTGCGTTACATTGTAGGCAGCTCAGTGGATATTCGTGTCGTAAGAAGCGCGTACTCTCTAAAGAGAGATTAGAAATCGTAGAGAGCCAAGCAGGACCGATGCCTCTAGCTAGGACCGAGGGGAATTTTCAAAAAGAAGACCCGTAGTACTAACACGCAAAGTGCAACTAAAAGACACAGATGTGGGTTTGGTCAGGAAAAGGCTGCCATCATCAGTAGGAAAGGCACCAGTGCATTGCACACCATAACATAAAAAAAAACGTAAACAGTAATTTATCTGAAGATGCATCTGCTTGACTGCCAGTCAATCCTTGGTCTTAGTCTCGACGTCGCTAACTAGAGTGAATACATTCTCAGCTGTATTTCTGCCGTGAATGTCTATGTAGTTTGCGCAAGTCACTCCACACTCCTGTGAAAAATGAGATAGTTATCATTAATATAATGACAAGGTTATCTACACTATAATATAATAAAGAGGTAAAGTTTGTTTTTTTGTTTTTTTGTTTGTAGGAGGTAATCTCTGGAACAAATGGTTCGATTGGAAAAATTGAAGCTATAATAGAAAGCTGCTTTACTCCTGAGTGACATAGGCTATAAATTATTTATATAACAGGGATATTAACCGAGCTATCACAACTTTTGTCTCACAAATTTTCCGCGGACGAAGTCGCGGGCAGAAGCTAGTCATTAATATAGACCGTACCTACCTAGTGCGTGGCAAGTCAATGTTAACAAAAACAGTAAAAGTAGGCTTTGTGTTCTATAGAAACGTCGTACTCCTGCTCGTACAACTCGTAGGTTGGCGAAAGCCAAAATAAGGCATGTTTTTGATTCACCAAGTTATGCCTGTATGTAAGAACTCCTCATACTTTTGTAATCATCTATGTATACGACAACTTACTTTACAAATAATAGTATAATAAGTAGGTGTAGACAGTTATAGAATTAGAACAGAAATAGAATAAATTCGAATATAATTTAAAAATTACGACATTAAAATGTTTAGATAAAAATGTACTCACAGGGCCAAAAAATGTTTGCATCCAGTTTTGATTCATGACGCATAAACTCTTATCGGCAACCAGGTTTTTTATGATTAACCTGGCACTAGTCTGAAAATAATTTGGGTAAAATCAATAAAACAATATTATAATCAACACGGCCCCATATGTTCACATAACATTTTGGGAACACATATTATACGCGCAGCGCATAGGCGACCATTACACGGTAAGTTTTGCTGTCAATTTTACCACAGTCATAACGTATCAAGAATGAAATTTGAATGACACACCGTCGCTTGAAAATCATTCATAATAAGTCATGATTGACGGATTTCATCATTCGTGATTGACCGTGTAATGTCCACCTAACAGCAAAAGAGAGAGTGAAAATTCCTAGGGGAGTATTATGTTTCCTACTAGCTATAACCCCTGGGTCTTTAAGTCAAGTGTGAATAGGTTATTTCAAAGCAAACAAGCACTGCTTCATCGTCGACCACATCTTCGCTTTCCATCAGATGAGATAGTTATTAAGAGCGAAAGTATCAGTAACAACGATTTTACCTGGACGCTTAACAATTTTATATTAAACAGTACTCTTGCAAAGTTATACCTTCACAGGGCTGCCCAACCCTTCAAGTCTGTCACACGGAAGCAGAGGCATGGTCGTGAACCGACAGTTGCTGTCTCTGACAGAGCTTAGTCGCAGCGGCATGCGGTCCGCGGGCTCTGGCGCGCTCGCCGGCGCGTACCGCACGTAAAGAGGTGCTGCCTGTACATTCAGAGCCATTTAATGTTATTATATTTTCTACTGATATCTATATCCTATAAAAAGTCAATTTCATACCTACTACAAAAGTCCAAAATAAACCTTAAAGAGACTCATAAGAACCTAAGAAGTCTGCTAAGTGACTTTATTGAGACGTTCACACCCACATGAATTGAATGGAGGAATAAGGAGTAATACTTTTACAAAATATCTAATACTCTTTAGGTAATATTAACTTCCAATTTAAGCCTTATAGCTAAATTATTATTATTATTATTATTGCTAGCCTGTGCTGTCCCACTGCTGGGCAAAGGCCTCCCTCCATTCCTTCCATTTATCTCGGTCGCTCGCCATTTCGTTCCAATTCCCAAGGAAGACATCCAGGTCATCCCGCCATCTCCTTCGTGGTCTACCGCGGCCCCGCGTCGCTGTGTCCGGGCACCAATCCTATGTTTTACGGGCCCACAGCTCGCTAGACATGCGGCAGACATGTCCTGCCCAGTCCCATTTAAGTTGGGCAGCCTTTTGAGCCACGTCGACGATTTGTGTTTTGGAGCGCAGTGTAGTGTTTCGAACGTGGTCTGTTAATTTAACACTTAATATGCTGCGCTCCATAGCACGCTGGCAGACCTTGAGCTTGGACTTTTGGATGTTAGTCAAAGACCAAGTTTGTGCACCATAGGTCAGAATAGGGAGAATAGCTAAATTATTTTTCTAAACATAAATTTATAAGCTCTTTACGTTTCAGGGTCGCGGTAACTCTTTCGAATAATCCCCCAGCCCAGCCACCTTCATGCCGGGAATTTGTAGTATAAATAGTACGGTTGTCTTGACAGACAAGTTACTTTTTTACAAATCAATTTAATTTAACCTTGGGATCTGCATAGTTCTCAGCTTGTAGTAGGAATTCGTCACCATATTTCATTTCATTCCCATGCTTGCTTTCACCCCAAGCACTGTAAGCAAATCAAATTTATTAATACGAAATTGATGTGTACTACTGCCGAGAACAGATCACTCCTCTCTTCTTTTTCACTTATTTCGGTCTGATATGAGTCTAACTCACCTAGCTGTCTTCTTCTGAGGCTAGTACAATGTGACTGGTTTCAAACGTAAACGAAATGCTTCGTAAAATATTTAAAACATTCTAAATCTCATTAAACTATAGATACTATGAGAACACATTGCAATAAAGTACTTTTAAGCAAAGTTTTTCATCAGATGTCCCTGATAAAGTAAATTTTGTAGGTACCACCAAAAACAAATAATATTAAAAAAAAAAACACCAAAAACAAGTTATATAAACTAATGGGAATAACAACTTTACTGTCAAAGAAAAAACAGATGCCAAACTCTTTTGACAATCCTGATATATTTTTAAATATAAGGGACCAAAAGTATTTCCAAATGATTCGAGTAACACACGGATTCTGCTACCCAGTTCTGTTGGGTTGAACTTGGCGTGACACGTTTCAGCGTATCTAAATTTTAAATAACACCAAATATAGCCATTCAACACCTCAGTCCTGTCATAATGACTTATTGTCGGAAAATAATTACCTGTCCAAAAGTGTGTATATGACGGTTTAAATTGATTAAAATCAAAAGGAGTCAGAAAAAGCAAACCTGACAATAAGGAATGTGTTTCGACAGCATGGCGTGGTAATGGGTGACAGCGTCATGAGACAACCGTCGCATATATTCTGCATGTAGTCCACCTGCCGCTCTCGCACGAGAATAGACATAGCCAGGCCGTATTTCTGCTTGCCACCCGCCATCTTCGGTTTCGCTAAATTGACATCATGATCAGTTCAAGCAACGTGTCACGTAAGAAATACGACTTGAACATAGTTTCGAAGTAATCCGATGCGGTTTACGCGAATACGACGCGATGCGGCGGCATTGTTCTGTGTGCGCGAAATCGCCGCAATTTATTTAAAACCGACAACAAAATTGCAAGCTAAAATATCAAACCAGCTAGTCACGTCTACTTTGCTTCGCTGCACTCTCGACTCCCCCCCCAATTGAGGTAAGTCACGTAGGCAATAGAGAGATTATCAATATTGTTGGTTCCATTCACGCAACTTTGCTTCGCAACCGCGTTAAGCATTGAAAATAAATCAGAATGCAAAAAAAAACCAGTGAAATATCTACCTGGCATATCAGACGCAACTACTTGTACGTTGAATCCATATAACACGTAAGTTCCACTTATCGCCAATGATTTCTAGAATAAAAATAATAGTTTCTTAGAATAGTAATGAGAACTTAAGTTTGTTACATAATCATTTTGTTAAATATAGTTCTTATTGATTAATGAATTTAATTGAGCACACATTGAAATAGTATAACGTCGATTCCGCGATTGGAAATATCATTTACGCTTTGATAAAAATATGTTTACTAAAACCATTAACTTTTTCCATCCATACTTTTTGAGTCTACACTAAGTACACAAAATGATATAAAATAAAAGAAGCAGCCGAGATGTTAATATTGAGATGAATGTGCGGTAGTTTGAAAGCGGTGCTAGCAATGGCTGAAAAGTTGAAATGGAATCATTTGTCTTGGTATAGTCGTGTGACGAGGCGGGATGGAACACTAGTTAAGAGTCATGAGTATACATATTTATGAATAGATGAAAGGGAGATGGAGTCCATAGAATTAATGGAAGAATTGTTTGAAGAATGACACAAAAAAAGGAAGGTAGTGATTGATAGCTTGACGGGTGATAGGACAAAATGCAAGACACAAACGTATTGTGCCTACCCCAAGTAACATGGGACAAGGGCAGGGAGATGATGATGAACACAACATAAGATGTATACAACACATGGCCTATGTTGTGACAATAACAAGTCTCTGCACAGTATGTAGGACAAAAAGTTATACTGATCCTTAATACTTTTATTTCATTCAAATTAATGTTTTGTTCTTCATCATGAGTTTTTTTAATATGCTAATTTCTAACTCAATGGATAAGAACGTTTATAACGGAACCTCACAAGCATACATTACCTCTTTCAATAAATTGGAGAATAAAGTTCTGGACTTCTGGAGTAACAGTTCCCGTCTTTCACGTTTCCTTAAAAATACTTTGAACTCGTACTGTAACAAAACGAGCAGGTCACTCTAATGTATTAGTACGACTTGGTGTGTTCCTACTAGTATCTGCCGTTTAGATAGCTACCAAATTTTCCTTTGTAAGAAAATGCTTCGACCATGTCCATTATTACCACCTTCGCAAAGTATAGGTAATATTGAACCTAGAAGACTACATTCCTAGATCCCTCTGATATCTATAGCAGTTACCTACAAAAGGTAACTGTTGAATGTCGTACCAATTGTATTAGAAGTTACCTCATTTTTAAGTCTTTCCTCGGACCAGTTACCAACGAGAACTGAATTATTGTATGTCATTATACTACTATTTCAGAAAAAAATATATAATTCATAAAATAATTTCAATATTTTTAATATATTAATGAGATCCAAAGCCTTTGGAAACTTACGTCAAAATTTTGTGTCACGTTTATTTTTTAAATTAAATGGTATCAATGTAGCTGTGTAATGAACATTTTAAATTATGGAATTAGTAGGTAGCATAGGTACCAAATTTAAGTTGAATGTTGACGTTCACTTTATGTATAACAATCATACTTATTTGTACGTTAATGCCAAAGCACCACCTAAACAATTAGAACCATAATAAATATTTACATTATAACTGGTTAAGCTTCAATTTAAGAATGCCTTGTTATATTAAGTCCGCTTATGTACAACTTCAATTAATTAAAGTTTCAACCTTTATTCATAAACTAGAAAACTAAGAATAACATCAAAATTCATTCAAATGCAGTAACGGTAAAATTCATTGTTCTTAATCATTCTGTCAATTACTCAGTCAAGATCATCAGTTCAGACAGCCAAGATTCAATGTGTTTCACGCTCTGATTTGTAGTATTATTTCGTAGTCAGAGGTAAACAGTAGAAGTCAGTGGTTTCACGTCGTGATGATAACCAAAGGAAAATTATGAAATGAGGAAGTCCTCTTTCCGAGGGTTTCGATCACTACATTCGTTGACTGTTAGGTGGTATGAAGTTTGCCGGTTCAGCTAGTAAATAATAAACACAGTTTTACAGAACGCATTTCGGAGAGTGTGCGCGGGAATTTCGTGACTTAATTCCACCATCTCATTTCCACCATTGAGCAGCGAGTATGCACCCCTACGTTGTCAACAACGTAAGGGTCTTCTACGGTCCGGACCATTAATTTCTTTCTTTACAGAAATGTGGTAAACAGTTTAATAAAAAAAAGCCACGGTTACGTTGAAACTAGGCATTAATAAAGGGATATCGTCCTACGGCAAAATTAGCATATCAAAAGCTGCGTTGCCTAGTCTCGGAACAAAGCGGAAAAGAGCGAGAAAATGGTGACGCAACACTGTGACGTCAAAAGCGGTGGTTCAAGAAGTTCTTTAAAGAACGGAATACAAGTCATTTACTGCGACAGCGACTGCGGACACAGAACGCTAGAGATTTAAATCTTTTAACACAATTAGACTCAAGAGATTTACTGTTTTGCTGAGATTCATTGTTTTTGTTCCACTGGATTTTGTTGTCTGTTTTAGCTAGCAAATTTAATTTGACTATTTTCAGAATTTTGAAAGAAAAAGAGACAACTTTACAATATTAAAACTATTCGTTTTTTTTAGTATAAAATAAAGTGTTTTCTAATGCGCGCGCATTATAAATTTGGCGGCTACAAGATTACGGCATTTAATAAAAACAGTGAGGTACTTAATATCAATGGTAATCAAGAAGAAGTTTAGCAATGCTTAAAACACATTCTCATTCCGGATCGAATTATGTTAATTTAGAATCCATTAAATGCCAGTGGTAAGTGCCGACTGTTCCTTTGAAACTTCATCAACGAGAACTTTTTCAACTGAGTACTTCTGGTAACTTGACGTTGTGTTTGATGACGAAGCTTAACAAATAACAACACATGGATTTAGCTTCAATAGTTACATCGGAAATAGTTTTTGGTAAATGTTTATGTTTTTTTTTCTGCAAATGAAAAGCAGAAATTTAAACATGCAAAAAGAACCAAAAATGTTTTTAGTTCGAAAAATAAAATCCTATTTTCCTGTTATACATTAGAGAATTCTTGTGAATGTTTTTTCACAACTGAATTTGCGGATTGTCGACACGATTGTGATTATTTTCCTTGCGCTATAATATTAACACAAGATCGTTTTCCCCAATGTGCAGTAAAACTGTTTAAAATTCATGAAGTTGGGAGAAAGTTACAATTTCTAAAGCTGTGCTATTAAAATAAATATCTTCACTTTGCTGTTTGACCTACTAGTTTGAAGTTTTCAGTAATCGAGCTGCAACAGACACACAAATAAACATACACACAAATGATCTTAAAAAGAAGTTTACATTGGTGTGTGCGAAACCATAAAAAGATAAAGGTAAGTAGACCACGTAAACTATTATCTTGTACTATAAATAAATTACAAATACATTTAATTATATCTTCTACCACATCGAAACAATCCGCTAATTTTATTTAATACAGTCATAGATGTAATTATTATATTCCCTTCAATCGATCTATATCGATCAGTGCTTGAAAACCATCCTGGACACGAGACGACATATATTTAAAATAAAAATACCTACATTAAAATATATTTTTACTCTAAATAGTAACCCAAGGTTATTGATATTCGTTTTTCAAAATTACACTACATACCTAACGCATATCTCACATTATGACCTTTACAAAAACATCATTTAGAGGAAATAGTGTTTTTTGTAAAGGTGATATGGGACGATCGTATTCCTGAAGTTAATAAAATAATAAAGACTGTCGCAATTAGTTTTACAAAACTACCCTCATTTTTGGGTGGTTTTAAGGGGTGTTAAAGTTTATTTTGAAAACAGTATCTTGAGCGAAATAGCTGTAAAAGTACTAGTTCATGTACATAACTATAGTATCGCTAATTATTGTATTATCATAGCAGCGTACCTCGATTAGGTGCAGGATGCATGTGGCTGATGTTGCAACTCTCTACAGACATTAATATGCAGCAGCAATCACGGTTAACATCAGATTAATTTTGCTCTTGGCGCGGTTGTGCTACGGGTTCGTAATGAAATCTAGGAGCTATTTAATAATAATTTACTATTATTCCACAACATCCACTCATGCAAACTAGCAGAGCTTGCGCTATAAGTATCTAGACAACTGATAAACTCACTAATACATTTCGAGATACATTACGCGCAAAAACAGAACAAATGATTGTGCTTATCACACAAACATTTGTTTTGGGCGAGGACTTACGACCTTTTACCATAAGTTAACTAGTCTACGTATTACGTTATTAACAGACATGATCAACATTTTTCTCAAAAAGAAAAAAACTGAGCGTTTTTATTTTTAATTAGAATTGAGCATTCCAATGTTTTGTTCTTTCCTATATAATTATTATCTTTTAACATCGACTCCACCTCGACTGATCATAATTTGATTAGTCAAGGTGGAGTCGATGTTAACAGCTACTTACTATTACAACTTTTTATTTATTGAAATTAGTCAAAGGATGTTTTCAGTTATCAGGGCGACAGAATCCAGTGCAGACCAAAACTTATGGCCATGGCGTAATTATGTTCAGAGTACAGGGAATTCGAGGTCAAGACAATTATGTATGGAATAGAATAAGAAATAAATTGTACTGTACACCAAAATAGTAACAAAACCTATTTGGATACAATGGAGCTCTATTGCTGATAGTGTTATCTACTAAACAACCTATTGACTACAATAACTTGAAATAAAATTGGAGGTAAAATTGCGGTTTACTAATTAATTAAATATTACTTAAATATGTATAGGTAGATAGAAATCTATATTTAAAGCCATATAAAAACAATATATAGATAAGTGCGTGAGTTGGAACTTGGAATGCTTAATAACGATTTATAATAAAAAAGGTTTACGAGGTTTCTTGATGCAAGCTAAATATTCAGCAGGTTGCCCTGTCTTCTTGTGAATCGGAACTTCATCTGAAGAACTTTCGATGTAAAGTTTTATATGCAATTTACATACTCTTGAGTTGGATTGAACCCCCAAGTGTCACTCTTCTATTTATTATGTTCCGGGTTAATGCTTTCACCCGGCCACATAAAATGCAAAAAATATTCGCTTATATTTTTTCAAAGCGGGCTATGGCTTTTCCTGTTAACGTACATATCGTTTTTTTTCCTTTTGTGTGCCATATAAAACCCAGCGCAGTAATCCTACCGTCGGATGCTCATTGTGGCACATCCCGTCGAGCGACGTCATCCGCCACAGTCATGCACTAGCTTGAGAGTAAAATTTTCAGTAAGTGTAATATTTTTACATATTTCAAGAGATAGAAGCAATCTACGCATAGTGACCAAGATCATCAGCAAAACACTGTTCATTTAATAAAGTCTTCTATACAATTATATAAACGTTACGAATAGTCTCTTGTGCAGGACATGGAAACGGAGGCAGTGATCGCATACGTATTCTATGAAAGCACGGGTATCACTGATAGCTTAGATTATCGAATGCCTCCATAGACTTGAATAAAACGTGCAGTAGCTTCTGATGTTCTATAAGTGCCTATATCCACGTGAAATAAAAAACAAAAAAAAAGATGCAGACCAACACTTTGCGTATCAAGAAGCACCGATACGTAACAATAAAATACTCATGTGTTACCTGTTCATAGGCACACGTAATTTCTCTTTGCCTGGTCTTATCCCATTTTATTTGGGTAAAAATGACAATTAGCGCCGATCCTTGTCATTTTCTGCCAAACATTTCGGTTCTGGGTCATCGAGTCATTCATTTGATCTTTTACTTTAAGGTCATTGCTAATTTCAGACATCGCAGTTAGAAGAGGTCTGCCACGCTTTATGGACCATATTCGTGTGTAGGACTAGCCTAGTCATAATTATGTTATTCAGATCTTTTCAATATATGTTTATACCATATGAATTGGATTGTTACCGGACGCTCGGATGTTAAATTATCCATTAAAAAGTTTTTTAGGCCTACGGTAGAGTCAAATTTAATATGACTATATTAGCCTCAAACAATGTTTAGTTTATTTATGAGTTTTTAAAATTGGCAGCTTTTTGATGCCCGATTTTGACCGGTTTTCATGCTAAAAGTAGACTTAAAAAAAAAAATTAATAATTCTTAATTTAGAAATCGTTGGCATAATCGCATGAAGTTGATCTCATAGTCGACTGTAATAACCTCAGCAAACATCAACAAAGAACTAAAACCAAACCTTTAACTTCAGAGTTTTTAACTAATAACAAAATCTTTTCGAAATAATAATATAATTCTATAATAAGATCAAGTTCAAATTTAGGCCAATTGTTAGGTAACTTTGATTTCTAACAGTTCATACTTAGCCGATCTTAATGAAAAGATAGGCTGAAATGAACGTGCAATGGCGAGGGTCAGTGATAAGGATTAAAAGATTCTATTAGACCAAAAACGTGGTGGACATTTATCACGGAGAAGGTAAATAAAGTACCGCAAGTAGCGTTCGTATATATACAATAAAAATATATACAATAAAGTATTGAACTGAACCTAAAATAAAGTCTCATTTTAGGTTATGTCCAATACTTTATTGTCAATCAAATTATTGCTTTTGGTAAGAACTCGTTTTACAAGCAAGCTGTAATCCGAAACGTACTTATAAATGGACGGTTTTTAAGCAGATTTTTTGATCAATCGATATAGAATACTTGGAGTGATCCGGTAATATCTCCAATGTATAATTTTATAAATCAAAGAATTTTCGTGAATTTAGTGTCAGTGTAACAAAATTGTCAAATATATGAATACTAAGTGTTAGTCTTTTTTTTCAGCTTCAGAATGATAATTTGCCAACCTTCGTCTGGCAGCCGCGTCCGCTGTCCCGCCGCCAAAGGTACGGTTAAGAGATGTCAGCAAAAGTCAATGTGGACCAGTAGAGCTGATGCCTACTAGGGCTACAGATAAGTTTGAAAGAGTTACTATAGCTTTAGAGCGCAAAAGGCAATTGATGTAAAAAGGTGCATTCACTATCTGTCTCAAGTCACGTCACGCCCGCTATAGAGTGGAAACCCAAGAGCGAGAAAAATCACTAAAAGCGTTCCCATCTCAAAATATTATACTCTAATCACTTTACTCGTATGATCAATTTGTGCAGTTTATTTATAGCTAAAGTAAGTAAAAAGTACATTTGTGTAAAACGTGCTGGTCCAATGGCACGCACAAAGTTTAAAAATTGACAAACTGCAAAATACTTCATAGAATAAATTATTTAAATCTCTGTGCGTTGTGAATGCAGTCCCAGTAAGCTTTTCCTTTACAGCACTTGGACCACTATCTGTGACGTCACAGAGTTGCATCATCGTTTTTCCGCACTCTTTTCCTTTGTCCCAAGATCTAGCTGGAAGGCACGACAGACAGACGCTCCTTTTATTAAGATGCTTTCATCCGCGAAACTAAAAAATAATTGTTTTTTTTACTCTATTATATTTTGTTTGAAGTAGGTACTTCGTTGTGTCAGAACTAAGTTCTCGGAAATATGCTTATGAAAACTATCGACATAAATTTAAGTAATTAATTGTTAAATTAACCTGTAACTATGAATAAGAAAAAAGAGAGAATTATAAAACTTCATTAAATTCAATAAACTCTTAATTGTTTTCCTTTTTTTCTCAAAATTATTTTTAGCGTACTTCATGGCGGTTCACTTTAACAGACTATTTTACCCATTTTTGTATTTGTTGAGTGTAACGTCCTTGGAAAGAGTCCGTTTCTTCCAATAAGTTGTCTAGTGGAAGCGATTAGAGCAGAGAAGAAAGCCCGACAGTACTGTTATCAAATGCACTTGCAAAATTGCATTTGATAACAGTACTGTCGGTAATTTAAATTAGACAAATTACTTAATTATAAATTATCTTATAACAAAGTATTGTATTTGTGCGAAACTTCAGCTGACTCTTAACAAAACTAAAAGTCATAAAATGAAACTTACTTAAACTCCCAATGACAACGAGTTTTGTCCTGAACCCTAATAATATCCACTAATAATTGAGACTGCAAGGAAAACGTCTTCTTTAGCAAGTTGATTTATGTGGGAGACAAACTTTAGAACAGAGATAAAACTGATTTTCAGTTGCGATTTATCAAGAAGAGATTAAAGAGCTTTTGACACATTCGACCAAATGAATATTGATTAATCGCATTATTCTTTAAAAGAGTAAGGTTTAAAAAAGAATGAAAAGCGATAACATTTTTTCTAATTATTTAGTAAAAAAAACATAAAAGTCTAAATTAATGATATATTATGCTTAATAGATTAGGTAAGATGGTTACTCTGGCATAGAATAAGAGTAAAAAAAAAATATACATTATTGAGCAGTTGACGACTTTTATTAATAAAATTGCAAGTAATAAATATGTGTTTAATAATTACAAGCTTATACAGCTAATAAGTGACGACATTCTCACATTGACGCATTCACAAGCACTGAATGTGTCACAACGTTCAAAGTGGCCTAAAGTTTTAACATACATATTTTCTTCTAAGCTTTTACGTAGTACAGTAAGTGTTTGTATTTGTAATATATTAACATGAATAGCCCACACACAGATAACAGAATGGGGCACTTGTTTAGAAGTAATCAAGTAAAGGGTCCGCTCAATATCGTAGTAATCAGGTGCAATCACGTAAATGGATCAATGTGGTAAGCTCTTTACTTTCACGATATTTTTGAGCCTTAAAACTTTTTGTTCAGGTTACTTCATCAGCGGTTTATTATTATTATTTATAACTTATTTTCCCGATATTACCCATTGGTAATATCGGGAAAATAAGTTATAAATAATACTAGGAGTAGACACAATTTTCGTGTGATTCATTAATCACACGAAAATTGTGTCTACTCCTAGTAACTTTAGTTAAGGATTTATAAATACTCGCACATATTTAATTCATCTAAAAATAAATGATGCAGCCATCAATATAACCACAACTATCGCAGATAACGACCGTCTTAAGTCTCTCTTAATCTGTTCCGTGAGACAACTTATTCAATAATTAATGATAGTTTATAATGACTATAATATAGTTGACAATGACTAAATTCAGTTTGGCTTACGATTTAATCTAAATCGATGCCTCCCACGTAAGTTGTTGTAACCCACAAAATGGCGATTTTGGGTTTTTTATGTAAAAGTGTCTAATTTTATGAATACTATCCTACAAAAAAACAAAAAGTCAAAAAACCTATTATTTAAGGTACTTTTGAAACGTATAATGTTGTATGTTTCGAACGATTCCGGCGTAGACTGTAGTATTTATTACTTGCAATGGTTTACAACGGGGAAAAGCGCACGCGCGCCTGTTATATGTGACATATATCACAGATTACGCTGGAATTTGCTGCCGGTCGCACCTCTCATGCAATTTTTATGTCGTTAATTTAATATTCTAGTAATTACTATTCCGTTCAATCTTATGTTTAACTGACATGATAACCATTTAAAATGTGGTATTGATCCTATACAACAATTTACGTTGTTAATTTTAAAAATATTTAATGTTAAGTGATATATACAACATTTTACGTCGATGCTAGATATGTAAAAGTAAGTTATAACATGATGTAAGTATCATATATGATCAAAATCGGCTCTTGAACTCCCGTGTATAATAACGTAAGTAATAGTTACAACATTTTACAAGGACCTCATGTCGCGGTAAACAGTTGTAACAACTAAATTCAAGAAACCGTTAAAATGATAAAGTAATGACATGTAGTATGCGATAACATATTAAAAACTATAATCTCATACCGAATTTCAAAAAGATTCTTTGAAAAATGTGGCTTGTATCGCAAAAAGTATCTTTAAAACGCTCTCCTGTAAAATTACATTTTTGGGGTTACAACAACTTACGTGGGAGGCATCGAAATGTTGCTCTTATAATTTATTATAATTATCTTTTAGAAATGTATTTGGTAAATTGCAATTTGTTGTTTGTGTTTAAATATAACCTACAATTTATTCATCTTCAACACATTACAGACATAGTATCATTAAACCGAGTGTCACCATCAGCAGCATAGCATCATACTTATAATGTACCCACTGCCAGGACTCAGGTATGCTCTCTAGGAGAGAGTGGATTGATCACACCATTGTGTTGATTGAATCGGGGACTCTGTGGAGAATACGATGGAGATCTTTAAATGGGATTTCATCTGATGGTTCCTTCCTCTTTAGGGTGAAGCAAGAGGGCATGACAATCTTTTACCAACAAACCACACCCATTTTCCTCTTTTGCCTTTGTTTTCCCAGACTATGCTTGGGGCATGGCTCCAAGACTTATAAGTCAAAGTTCCTAAAGATTTTTTTGTTACTACAAAAAATTGTACCTACGGTGTAAGTTATTTATTAAACATAGCATCCAAAAATAAATGTGCTTTTATAACCAGTCTAGCAGAAACGCGGTTAAGTGCTGAAAAAGCCCAAAAAGTCTTCGTATATCATACAAACGAGGCTATTGTATAAAAATTTATTGTAATTTCCGAAACATTTATTTTTTCTGATGCCTTTGGTAAAATAGCAGTCTCACATAACGCTAGGGTTGACTCGCTAGGGTCATTGAAAATAAAATACAAGACACAGCTAAAGAAAAATATATGAGAAACAATATAAAATGAAAATTGTTGACGAAGGTACTTGAGTCGTCAAATAAAGTTTGGCGATAAAAGTGTTTGGCTTGTGTTTTACAGTTTCAGACGAGGTCTTGTTTGTTTTTAGAATAAAATAGAACTTTATTGTACAACAAAAACAATAACATAATCTAAAGGTACATTAATAAAGGTAACGGGTTTTTATTAATAAAATAATTTTATTTATATTACGGAATTAATATTTGCAAACCACTACTTTTAAAATGATAAAAATATCTCATAAAATTAACGTGTCCTAGAACCAATTCGAAGATATGTTTGATGACATCAACATGCCCGCACTGAGCCTACATTGTGTAATATGGTCCATTTTCTCTATCAGATAGCACTCCTGAGTTCCAACGTTGGAAATATTGTAAGATTATTTGTATTTTAAAGTATGAGTACACCAAACTAACACTACAGATCATTCGTGTCAAGAACTATTGACGAAGTCAGTCAGGGGCGAAAAAAAAAACTTGATGATTTCCTACGTAAAGTTCATCCTCAAGTCCTGAAGATTCGAAAAAATCAGCTATAAGTATATTCTAATATATACAAGTATTGCAGCGGCCCTACCATCAGTTAGGATTTGTTAGCTGCTGAGAAACAAAATTAAGATATTATTAAAGAACACAAGATAAGCTACTACTTTGTGGAATCCATTGAAATTCGTAATGAGTCGGAAGATAACGAAGTTTTTATGGTTTTGTTGAAATGAAAACCTTGTTGAAGAAAATATTAGCCAAATGAAGAGTGAAAATAACAGGAGCAGTTTGCAGGAGGCTTTCGACGCTGTAAGAAAAATGTAGAGCAGTATTTAACATTGTCTTGGTTCTTTTTTAGATCTTCAGATAATACAAGTAAAACATAAATTTCTTTTTTTTTTAAAACCAGAAGTGTTACTTTTGATTTATTTTTCTTAAATCAAATATTGTATATATACAGTTAAAATATGATAATACAGTTTATACGATAGTAAAGTCTGTAAGTATACAATATTTTTTTAAAGGCTACAAAAGGTTTTAGAACCATTTTCACCCATAATTTCCATAATCGCAGCAATTAACCAAGTTGACGGAAAAGACCTTTGCAAACAACGTGTTCGACGATCCTGTTTCATAAACTTATAAAATTAATTTTACGTTCAAGCTATAAAGTTTATTGGATGTTTTTGCAGAAAGTACGCTTCGCTTCGTTCTTTGAATTGGTTTAGGATTTTAGACACTTTGTTTTGTTTCTTACATTATTTATGTGATACTAAAAGTCTGATAGCGACTAAAGCGTGCAGAGGGTTTCAAACGAATTTATTTTTTTATAACATGATGATAATAAAAAATAAAAAAAACGTAAAACAGTACACTCTCAATTTGTCATCGTTAATTTTATTGGTGTGATTAAATCTTATCAATCTTTCAAATTCGAGACAGTTACAATTAATAGAATATTTACCTCGAAGCCGTTCCTTAAATTGATTCAGTTAAAACAAAATCACTGTATTTCATTACGATCACGTTTCCGATGTAATCGCTTCCTTAGTAAATTAAAATTATTAAATGAATTGAAATGGAAGTTCATAAAGTATATAAAAAGGTTTTTTACATACTTTATGGCCATTTTTAGAGTCGGGAAATTATTCAATGATAAAATAATAATTAAAGAACTTTATAGATACCGTGCTATGGTTATTTACATACATCTCCATCTTTGCGACCGATACAAAGAACGTTTATGTACTGACTTAGGTCTGTACATAAACGCCTTGCTACATAATATCTCTTTTTATGAACACGTAAAGTATCTTCTCCTTATGAGATCGGACATAGGTACTAGTTACATGTCAGATACCTACGTGGCAGTTTATCACACGCAGCCATTTACAACTACTGAATGTTATTTATGAGCCACTAGTATTGGAAAAGAGGCAGACAATGCATGAAATCGTTAAAATGAGTGCGATTTTAGTAAAATTAAGCTAAAATTTTATTGTAATGTTGATTACTTCAGCGAAGTTAGCCGAGAAGGTTGACTTGTCACTTGATACACTTGCGGCCAAATACTACAAAGTCATTAAAATGAGTACCCACATATATCCATGTTCTAATGGTAAACAAACAAACTATTTATTACGAAGACATGAAGACAAAAAACCAAATTAAAAAATTAATTTTTCATTACTCATACTCTGAAAGTAGGTGTAAAGTTGCCTGCGGACAGGGTTGGAAGAAGTACTTTTACTCCCTAGGGAGTTTTACTTTACAACTGACAGTTGTTTTTTTTAATATTTAGACAGCAAATATTTAAAAAAAGACTAGTTCTATTTTGACATTTCTATTAAACCGTGACCCGAATTTTTATACTGCCAGTAGGTACAATTAAAATGACATAGAGATAGAAATAATTTAAGAATACTTTTTTTAATGACTTTATTTTAATTTACTTTCAACTATTTCATTAAAAATAATATTATATTTGAGAAAAATGTTGACCTGACCAATTTTTACAATGATAAAATGAAAAATATTGACTGACTAGCCAGACGACTACTAAAAAAAAAAACTGGCGGGTAAAGTCTCTCTATAATCTGTGGCCGATTTGGTCTTGATTTTTTTTTTCGAGGTGTAGAGTTTTGTTTACATTTTGCTAAATCTCTGTTATCACTGTTATAAGAAATTTGTATAAACACGATAAGTTCATCAGCTTCAGTTATATTTAACGCAAGATTCTTTGAGGAGAAAACCGCTTACCGCCTAAATCAAAAGAAATATACCTACCTAAAAACATACGAAGACATTTGACGACGTTTCAGGTTTCTATTATTATTTTTATTTTCCTCGTATTCGTAAGTTTAGTCCCTCGAACTATTAGCGACCTCGCTATCGCTCGGTCGCCAAGAAATTTCTCGGGACTAAATAACTATCTTTCATCCCTCGTATAACAATGTACTATTATTAACATCGACAGAGTGACAATTTATTACAAAATGTATTTTATTGAAGTATGTGGATATTTTATGATTTATTTCAACTGAAATAAAGCGTGACACTTCGTTAATGAACATCAAATATAAAATTGCCTCTCCTTCATTTTCAGTTCAAAATAAAACTCGAACTGCCCGCTTTAATTTCCTTTTCATATAATTCAGCGTGTCTACAATTCAATAACTGAAATGTCAGAATAAAAAGGATCCATCTCCAATTTCATTTTTTTACTTAAAGCGTTCGGATGGATGACGTGATTGGACAAAAGCGTTTTTGTTCAAATTAACGTGTATTGTCTACAATAAACCCGATTGGATGAACTCCATTGCTGAAATCGAAAAAGCTGTTAAATTATTTAGCACGTTTTTTCTTTATGACATAATAATTTGGTTAATTTATTATTTTACGACTGCCAAAGAAGGAGTATTGTTTTGTTTTCAGGGTCATTTATGTATGTATATAGGTACGTTTCTTTATACCGCCACAACTTCTCAATTACTGAACTAATTAACATATTTTATATGATATCGTTAGAATCCTTGCATTGTCTAGAGTACCCTAGGCTATTGAAAGCGATGGAAATGCCCTTTGATGGGTATAATTCATAAAAAATATAAACCTAATTTTTTATTTGTCTATTTATGTAATTATCGTCTAGAATTTGATAAATATAAAAACACGACAACCCTGTCAAAAACAAAAACTAAACCGCCACCAAACTTCGGGCTGCAACAGAGTAATTTCCAATCGATAAACCCGATAGCATATTTTAACTGATTCCAGGAGCATGTGGCTCATCAATGCAAGACCGCGAGGCCGATCAGACTCACAAGACTTTCAAATCAGCCGATGAACCATAGCACGTTTATTATTCCATTTCAATTGTTAACACAGCATTCACGTAGATAGCGATTACTCCGGCTTATCTTAGTCCAGCTGCTTTATTACGGACCGGTGCGGGGTTTGTAAACGATGAGGTCACTTAAGTGGTTTACACGACAACAGAAATGTTAAGTTAATGATAATAATAATTCATCATCAATGACCAAAGTAAAAATATTAACAGTAATTGCTTATTTTTTACTATTTTTGAACTAAAATTAAGAAAAAAGTTGATATTAAATTTATAACTAGTAACTAGCGGTGAACAACAATTATTTAATTGACACGTAGCTGTCACAACCTGCCACTCGTTTCATTGGGTATTCAATTGTCAATTCCGATTGACAACAGGATTTCAATTTTCGAGTGGAATAACGAATCCAATAAATAATGTATCAAATGTAGAACTAATAAAAAAGCAAAACCAGACCAATTATATCAAATCTTTTATAAAAGGGAATATGCATGCAGAAATATGAGAATAATAACAGTAAAAACATTGTCAAAATTATTAGAAAAGCAAATGAGATACGATAGTTTAAAATAATACTCGTAGTATATTATGATACAAGTATGCTATGTAGAAGGTTTCCTACGTGGCGGTATCCCAGTACCCGAGCCGTGATGAGGGTGTTAAGAGAGCCTAGAGCGGTAACCTGTTATTACTATGTGTGTCTTACTTCGTTTTTCAGTACTTTTGAGAAGAAAAATAATTTGACTATGACACACGCCTAAACGGTAATCTCCTACATTATACATATGTATCATAATGTAATATTGTCTCTTTTTTCAACACGTTTTTGTATGATGGTTGTATGGGCGTGATGAACTTTGTTATCAAAGATTACGTTGGTCTTCTCTTTCTTTATTGCAGCTTTGAAGCTTTATTTAAGTTGACTGTGATAAAGATGAAGATTTTAAAAATACTTCCACTAATTTATCATCATCTTCTCTCATCATCATTCCTTCCGTCCCAGCCCATGGGACTGACGCAACACATGTTTTCTTCCAACCGGCTTTAACACTCGTCTTGCAATTGCTGTTTTTTCTTTCACATCACACCTTACACAATCCATCCATTTTTTTGCTGTAATCTTACTCTATATTTATACTCATAACCCTATTATCAACAAACGTTCCATCCCTTCTGTTGACCATTCTAAGACAGCCGTATTGTCTATTAAAGCTAAAAAAACAAAACTAACCTTCCAAATAAAAAAGAATGTTACCTCTTATATATTGCAGTAAGTAAAGAAATTACATAGTTATGCAAACCACACCACTCGGTGCCCCCGCAGGATATTCCGAAACTTTATTTCATGATTATTTTTCTTTTTTATTCTGTGAAATCCTTTTTCCAAAAATGTTTCAAGTCTAACATTATTTCATCATTTTAGAATTTGGAGTGCCTTCATGTAAAAATAGTGAACGGTATTATATTACTGGCTGCTCCCCAGACTATCGCTACATTTGCCAGCTCATCGCCGAGGGACGCGGATGACGAGGGTACTTTCACATAAATATGTTTCTTATTGTTTGACATTCAGCAATAAAACATTGTTTTATCAAACAGGGTCGTGACAGAATAAAAACACTTACCTGTATTAACGGAACATGTGTTTCTAAAAAACTTACGTAGCTATAACACCATTTTATTATTTCTGTAGATTTTATTTAGTATGTTACTGTCTTATATCTTTTTAGGTGGGAAGTCATTCAATACCTTCTCCCGGCGAAGTAAGAGGACGTGTCAGGCTTTTACAGACTCCAACCCACTTGTATGTTCCTTCTTTGCCTTCGAAGACCCTTTTTTACTTTCAAAAGCAAACCTATGGCCTCAACAGGTCAGAGCCTCGGAAGTCAGCAAAATCGAAGGAGTCCATCAGGATTCCGGCACTGCTGGACTGAACCAACGATTTTGTTGACATCTTTCTGAAGCGCGAGTGTAACGCTACGCGCAGTCGATGACAAGGGCGCGATCCAGTCATTAGCCAGCCAGACGGTGCTACTGCTACTCATTTCTATTTAATTTCTCGTCATCTGCAAGGGCTTGCGGTGGTGTATGTAAATGTCTGAATTAGTGTATTATTTTTTACAAAAATAATATTATTTATTTTTAAATAAACTCCAGTTCTATTTCCTACAATATTAACCTCACATAGTTTTGTATTAAACAGAGTTCACATACGATAACTGACTCGAAATAAAGTACCATCGGGTAATACGGGTTTAAATCATTTAAACAATATTAGGACAAAGTTTGATTAAGTAATGTAAGTTACTAACTTAGCAGAGGACAAGTTACATGAAGCATGTGGAACATATATCCTCACTGAAATTTATTCGAGTTAACAAATGTCGTTCGTTCCTTCATTATACTCAATCCCAGAACGACTATAACGTCAAAACTTACTAAATCCCCTTCAAGATGGATTGTTCTTAATCAAATAAACTTTTCAAAAGCACAAACATATTTGTGTTCAGGAAACATGTTAAGGCATGGATTAAAAAAATGTAAGTATGCCAGTTAATAATATCCGAATATTTTTTTCTCAGGCCATGTTTTTTTGACCAAAAAATCACCTGTGTCCTTCAGTTACCCTTTTCATTCTAGATTCACCATTATTTTTCTAACGATCCCATAACCCTAGCAAATATCGACTCTAATAAGCCCCTTCAGTTTAGTTGACATATCTTTGAAGCGCTTGTACAACTAAGCGTCATCGCTCAGGACTAATTCTTACAGCACTGACCGACGACGACTCGTTGCTTGTCATCTGCAAGCCCTCGCAAGTGCAGGTCAGAATTCACCTTGCGATTCTCAACGCCCTTTCCTTCTACGGTGGCTGAGACGTCCGTTACTTCACGATTGCAGCATTTCTACTATACAGGAGGAAGCACCAGTTTCTCATTTCTTAGCTAGCCTAGAGGATGTCCTGAATCAGGGGCGGGCGCAAGAGGTCGCTGCTGCCAATCACCTTGTCAAGTTCATAACGGTGCTTCACCCAAGCGCGACTTACGTCCTCCGGGTACATACCGGCCGTGTTTGTAGCCGACTACGGCTTCAACAGTCAAACATGTAGCGTAGACAGTATTTTCGTAACTTAGGTCATAAAAAGAGATATTCCACATTCAAACGCTTCAATAGTTTATCTCTATCTGTCTACATTGAATACATTTCAACCGAACACGCCATTGACATCACAGATATGTCAATCAGTAATTGACATAGACTTGGTCGGATGATTGATCTCATTGATCCATGTGCTCGTACATCATTCAATAGGTACATTCGTCAGTAATTGTCTATTCAAAGGTACGGATTAAATTGAATACAAAATGGTCTAAATCCGTACTGCTCCGGTACAGACTCACAATAATTTTAACTCTAAATAGTTTTTCTGAGATAAAGAGTGATCCACAATTTTCTATACGTATCTGCAATCCACAAAGACGTTTTTGGAACAGACCGATTCATTAGCAAAATGATTTTGTATTTTTAGCTGCTGGCTGGCCGACTGAGTTTGTTTTTCGTGATAATCATATTTTAATCAATCTAAAAATCTTTTTTTTATTGTCATTAGTCTGGTCTCATAAATTATAAAAGTAGTTTTCAAACGAAGTCTTAAACGTCCCGACGAAATATCAATACATAATACAAAAACGAAAGTTGCTATCTACGTGTTAAATTCTTTTAACGTTCATAATTATATTTATTTATTTAATCTTCATGTACAGTACTGGTACATAGGCGGACTTAATGCAACAAGGCATTCTCTACCAGTCAACCTTTGTGTTAAAAAAGACAACATTGTGGTTGGTGTGCACTCTAAATAAATAACATTTTTGACAACGACAAAAAAGACACTATCTGAATGATTGAATTCCTTAAATTTTTATAATTATTTTTCCCAATAGTCTTAAATTAGCAGTGTCTATGTGTGTGTTTGTGTTAATCCGGTCCGTTGTCTAGTCGTGTGCATAATAACCGGCTAGTCTCCGGCGAATGTTCCTCACCGGCTGCTACTAGTTATTTAAATTTAACAGAGAGATGGTAAAATGTACAATAGAATAAACTTTATTATACGTGGAAATAACAATGTATATCTTTTTGTATTTATTAGATGAGAAGCTGCATATTATACAACTGTAGATATTTTATTAAACTAATTGTACAAAATCCTAAAATTGCATAAACATAAATGTATGAAAAAAGTTTTTTGGTGTGATTGAGCTTCTAATTTTACTTAATTTTATAGCATTTCCATAGGATTTTTTAAAAATGTAATACGAAATTTTGTGTGTTTATATATTAGCAAATGTATTTCTACAAAATCGAACAGTTTATTAATCCCAAAATACATGAAATTGAAGACAATTAAACGACACAGGTAAATGTTGGGACCTCTGATACTTGCGCTTTCAATCATTTTCGTCATATTTAATATCCAGCATACAGCTCGGTTTGAGTGAACAATGCAACCGAGCTCGCCTGCAGCAATCACCGCGCGTCGTTTGTTGCAGTAACAATAGCACGAACTGTGAGTTATGTAGCACACACTGTATTGCCGCCAAACATACACATGGGCTGGCTATTCACTACAGTAGACAACAGCAACAAGTTTGGTATTCTCGTAAAAATCCATCATGTCATTTGATAAAAAATTGATAAAGTATGTTTCTGTTTGAAAAGTTGCTACTTCTTGAATAAATTAAAAATTGGAACGGAACTTTTATGAAATTATTTTGTTAATTAAGTCAACGAAAACTTAATCTTATTTGGTGAAACAGGCCCTTGTTCTAATGCTTACCTATATAATGAAATTTGTGTTCTACCAATAACATATAAAGCTCATTTTACTTTGAGAGTACAAATGAGGCCTTAATTGAAATCTAGACTAGGCCAGCTGAACAATCGATTGCTCTGATGACAGCTATTGAAAAGGTAGGCTTTACACTGCCGCTTTATTGATGAATGGTATCAAGCAACAGTCAGAATTAAATATCTTTGGACTACTGACGAACTAGTTGCGAATCTTTATCCGTTGCTTCAACCAAACTTATTAGTTTCAATTATATAATAAGTGTTACGGTTTTTATAATAATTATTGTTCAATTTCGGAGATCTAATCTGTTTTGAAACTTAAGTGTTAAATAGCTTAAGATATAAATCGTTATTATCGGAAAAGATTTGATGGAATTATAGTTAAGTTGTTAAAATAGTTTTTAATTTATGATGTATTGTCAAAGATTCATCGAAATCGGTCCAACCATTTAGACGGTGTTGAGAAACAAAACGTTCAGAGGAATATTAAATAAAGATATTCTATATAATAGAGTTCGGTTTGATGGTGATTTTTTTTATTTCCATCAGTGATTATGTTCAAATTTATAGAATTTTATGGAGCTAATGATGTCACTGGCTGCAATTAATAAAAGTATAGTATATATATGTCGTTTTTTTATGTACCTATTTTATTTCTTTAACTTTGTCATATACACAGTCATTCTTAACTCTCTAAACCGTAACATTTAGGATGCTTGATGTTAATTGCGGATTCTACTCACTGCACAGAGCGGCTTTTCGGATAGGTTAACATTGTTAACACCTCTACGGTCTGGACTAGCATTTCGCTTCGTCGTTTATACCACGTACTTACGTCGAAAGACTGTATCGATTTTCCTGCAGCGATCTGCAAGCCGATTTCAATGTTGGTGTCTTAAAGGCTAGAGTAATAAGATTCTTTATAAATTAGAGCGCTTCACACTCTACAACTGTATCACTGCTTACCATTGCGGATTGCAGCCAATCACTAGTTTGCAATCTCTAAAGTTTATAGATGATTTTATACTGAACTATATACACAAAATGTGCGTAAATTCAATCATCACTCTTACAATCAATATCTTGTGGATTATATGTAGGCACACAGTTCAACACACCTACAACAACATTATTCGACTAATTTTCATTAGATTTAACATTACCTACTTAGATCATTTACTAAGTGTGAAAAGCACCTACAAAATCGTAATGTAGTGTTGATCAGATTGGGCAATATGATGAATCCGAAACATAACATGGTTTGTATTCTAAAGTCCTGATAGTTAAATAATATTTTGACCTCTATTGTTCAAGACATAGTGATTGTTATTGCTTTATTCGTGAATCGTATGCTTCGTACACTTGCTGAACACTGCCAAATAGCGTTTTACTCAAACATTGACTGCGGCGTGAGCTTGTGCCTTATGCCTTGAATATTTATCCGACGCTCGGAATCGTAAATTGATGAAAAGGTTTCGAACAATTTAAAAGCTTTCAAGTTGTTAGTAGTTTTCAAGAAGAGGTTTTATTCAGAGTGATGGATGAGAAGGTCTAAGTAGAGAAAGTAATACGGGCAGGTTTTAATTTTGTATCGAGATAAAAAAAAATATATATTTGCTATAACTTTTTTCGAAATCATAACTAATGGTACATTGAGGATTCCAGGATTATCCTACTACATACTCATCCGTACGTCGCGTAGTCGGTAACAAGCCACGGACAAACTATTCGAGCTGTATTGTTGCACAAGAAACAGTAATAACGTAACGTTCCTAGGTATGACATGTGGGTTCTATCGCAAGTATATCGTTAATAAATGTGTGTTTCGTCCGTTAATCAGTCAGACAGTGGTCAGACCGTCGCGTGTGTGTAGTAACTGTACTCAATAATATAAGATTCTCATGAAATGAAATGAGTTTACCAATCTAATAATATTTACTTTGGAACTGTCTCACATGAAATTTTAAACTACAAATTATAGCGATTTTGATTTCAACGTACATTTTAAGTACTTGATGTTTATATTCTAAAACATTGTACTACATTTATCTCGCCTCTATTAATTTACTTAAAATCACAAATCAAGATAATTTGAAAAATTTTCTAGGTACCCTACTCTTTAGAAAAACGTGACAATTTTGTCTTTCAGTCGTTGTCTCTATTGTCTGTCTCTTTAGTGTCTCTTTCACATTGCATTTCTGCCTGCAGTCACAAAAAATTTCTGTGATTTTGTAAACACGCAAAATCACAGAAATTTTTATAATGGATTATAATGATCGCAGTAAACGTTTGTTATTTTTTAACTTTTTAAATGAATAAATAACAATAATTATTTAAATTAAATAGCGTTAATAAAATTAAGTTGTCGGTTGGGAAATTGGAAAAAGTCGATTAATGATAATACTGGTGGACTGACATGATACGATATATACCCTCGTCATGGAGCGCGTTTTATTAATTGACCGGAAAGCTCACCATTGTACGACTGACAGATACAATAGTAGAAATGAATGAGGTTATCCTCACGCGGTAAAGGAGACTGGGCACATTTGTATGGGAAGTGGTCTATGAACCAATAGCGACACTGTGATGGTACTTATGTAGGGATACCGCAACTACACCCTTGTGTAAAGGTACATCAAAATCTGACCCGGCAGTTTTGAGAAAAATAGTACTTTAGAATACACGTATTTTACAACAGTTTGTGATACTTTTTGTTCTGATTTTTAGGTATTTTCCTTATTTTTTTTTTTGTTTTTTAATCTATATCTATTTAATGAACAAAACAACGAAGAATCAAAGTAATGAATTACAAATAAATGAGGAACCTAGAACATAAAAATACAAAAATAAAATCCGAATAAAGTACGCAAAATGGCAATGATTTTTAGATTCTATTATCATAGACAAACTATAAATAAAAATATATTATGTATTAAAAAGTCGTTTCAGTCTCCTTTGATTAGATTACTAGTTAGAACGGAAAAGAAATGCGTGTGGTGTTAACCTAATTGTGGGCATTCTTTTAATATATGGGAATAATCTACACTAATATAATAAAGAAGTTTGTTTTTTTGTTTTTATGTTTTTTTGTTTGTAGGGGGTAATCTCTGGAACTACTGGTCCGATTGAAATAATTTTAGCAATAATAGAAAGCTGCTTTACTCCTGAGTGACATAGGCTATATTTTATGTACGCGGGCGAAGCCGCTGACAAAAGCTAGTATATCAATATAATAATATGTAACGTAGGTTATGCCTAAATTAATATGGATTGTATTAATTTAGGCGTAACACTAATATAATAAAGAAGTAAAGTTTGTTTTTTTGTTTTTATGTTTTTTTGTTTGTAGGGGGTAATCTCTGGAACTACTGGTCCGATTGAAATAATTTTAGCAATAATAGAAAGCTGCTTTACTCCTGAGTGACATAGGCTATATTTTATGTACGCGGGCGAAGCCGCTGACAAAAGCTAGTATATCAATATAATAATATGTAACGTAGGTTATGCCTAAATTAATATGGATTGTATTAATTTAGGCGTAAACTACTTTTTATACTTTTCTCACAGTAAAAAAGTGAATGAGGAAAAAGATACTTATTTTCTGTAGACTCGCCATAGAATGTGTAGCAGTTTCTTTTAGAGCAATTTAAAATCCACACTGTGATCGCGTCGCGTGGTAGTGGTCTGAGATATAGGACTTTTACTGACTAAAACTTACTCCTATGTTCCTTGTTTGCCTTGCGTTCCAGGACCAGGGTTTCTGATGCGCCCCTACGGTTTGAGGATGACAAACTACCCGTTGCTCATCTAACACAAGCTCACACTTATTGTTGACTGGAAATCTAAATTGGGATTCCGGTGGCGGTGGCCACCTGGTGGTGGCACAGTCACCGATCGCTCTCACAAGGACCCATTAAAAATGCTATTGAAGTTTTAAAACCTTTTTCCTAAATGGACAGTGTATCAAGTTACATTATACAATTCAGCTCTAAAAAGCCTCTCACCTCACTAACTATGCTGTTAAAAAAAAAGCCACTGACTGTTAAATTGACCACGCCATTACATCAAAGTTAACAGGTACTACTTTCAGTGTTCACTTTTCTGAGAGGGACAAGACATAAGAAAAGCACTCTATCTTGAGTGAACTATGCTTTTCGCTGCCAATGTCTAATAGATGTACCTGTTGATGTTGTATTAAGGGATTTACTTTTCACAACATTGGCTAACTAACTTATTTTATTTGTTCATTTGATGGTGATGCATATCTGCAAACGAAATTTTTCTCTGAGACAATCTATAAGTTGGTGGCGTTAATTTTTTCATTTCACTAAGTGGAACATTTAACATCTAAGTCCTATAGTAGACCAGTAGGTCTGCGGCATAAACAAGTAAAAAAGAATCACCAATTTATTTATCAACTAGCGACCCGCCCCAGCTTCGCACGGGTGCAAAGGTGATATATTTTATATATAAACCTTCTTCTTGAATCACTTTATTTATTAAAAAAAAACCACATCAAAATCCATTGCGTACTTTTAAAGATCTAAGCATACATAGGATCTAAGCAACTTGGTTTTATACTATGTAATGATAATGATAATGTTATAGTTTTCTGTTATTGGTTGTATTTTGTGGTCAACATTTGATTACAATGAATATTAGGAGTATTAAATCTGATCAACATTGTCTATTTATGTATTTGAACAATACAGAAATATAATATCACTAGCTGTGCCCGCGACTTCGTCCGCGTGGAAGAGTTATTTTGGGCATCATATTTATTTTTGCAAACAACCTCCTCAGCTTTATAAATTATAGCTGTTACCCACGACTTTGCCCGTATCAATTTCTGTTATTATTTTAGACAATTTAGTTTTTAAAAAAAACATAATTATCTAAAAGTACTTCATAGAGCTACACCCCAACTTGGGCACGCCATAATCTCGGCGGTAAGTCCCCTCTTTGAGGCATGATGTCTATCACGGCATCCTCACCTTCCGCATGACGTAGGTTCTCACCGGACATGGGAAGTTCAGGAGATTCCTGCGCGCCGGATTCGTGCGGAAGAGACGCCCGGTGTCGCCACTGTATGGTCAGCCTGGAGGATACGGTGGAGCACACGGTGGAGGTGTGCCCCGCTGGAGAAGAGCATCGCCGTATCCTCGTGGGGGTGATCAGCGGCGGCGAAGAAGAATGGCAAGCGGTCGCCTCCTTCTGCAAGGCAGTAATGCTCGTAAAGGAGGAGGCCGACCGCATAAGGCAAAGGCAACAGCGCTGGCTTGTGGACGGTGAGCAATGGGTAGCTCGCCGTCCGGTTGTCTGGTAACAGTCCAGACCGAGACCAAGTCGTCGACGGCGTGCACTGCTCCCGCGCGCCTCAAGGTGTTGTCAGCAAACTGTGGGGCCCTTCAGGGGCGAAGCCTCCTGCAATTGAGGGTTGGTGCGAAAGCGTTATACCGGGGCTCTGGGAATAAGGCAAGGGAGGAACGGGGTAGGTTGTATAGTCAGTAAGAGTCTGACACTGTTTCCCGCTCCGCCCAAGAGCAGGATTCGTCATTGGATGATTTTTACCTACCATAAAAAAACCCATCCGCGCCGCCCGCAAGCAACCCCTCTCCTCGCTCGCCGGCCAGGCGCAGCGTCAAGTTTTGCACATCATGCATAGCGTGTGAATTTTATATCGGAGTTTAGAAGCGTGTGAATTTTAAAATTGTAATATCTTCTAAGATGTTCATTGAAATTAAATGATGTCAAAGACAATTTTGTTTACAATTACAAACTCTTAATCAACAACACATTTATTTGGATAAAGATTATATTATTATGTTGATAGAACTCTAACAAATAATCGGTAAAAATTGACTAAATTTGATTCGCATAAAAACGGTTCTAGTAAGTTAACCTTAAAAGATAGACATATACTGTCGCGGACATATTTTTAGATCATTTTAAGAGGAATAATTCTTTCGTACATATTTTTTTGGTATCTTAAACCGTTTTGGCAGCGCACGCAACGGAAGCCCTCAAAGATGAATAATTCTCCCCGTTTTTTCCACATTTTCCGTTGTTTCTTCGCTTCTATTAGTTACAGCGTGATGTTATATAGCCTAAAGCCTTCCTAAATAAATGATCTATTCAACACAAAAAGATTTTTTCAATTCGAACCAGTAGTTCCTGAGATTAGCGCGTTCAAACAAACAAACAAACAAACAAACAAACTCTTCAGCTTTATAATATTAGTATAGATAAATAGGCGGGTGTATTATAATATCTACACACATATTTAACACTTCTAATTGCACTAATCTATATGAATATACATTTAATTATACTAAAAATAACCTAAATAAACTAAAAATACGATAATATTTACAAATGATTTATTGGGCATCAAAAAATTCATCCAGGTGGGTGTTAGGTTCTAAGATTAACGCTAAAAGCAATATGAAAACGATTAAAGCTTGTATCCACAGCCTGCTTATGTTCAAACTGGGTTGTCAAAGTACTTATTTCTTTATAATCCCTTAGGCTTAGTTGCCGTAAAGGCTCAGTAAGACTGATGCCGACTAGAGCTGTGACAAAATTGTAAAAAGTAACCATGTCTCGAAACACAAAGTGTAACTGCAAGATACAGGCGGATTTTAATCATTAAAAATTTTATAGTTACACCTTCCTTAATGCGGAAGAAATTGTGTAATAATTTTCTGCTTCTCAAAAAGGCAGCTCTTACATTTGTGATGATAAAACAATGATTTGGATTCAATGAGACATTACATAATGTGCCCTAATACAATCATAGTCCATTCATCCTACTTATCATAAACAAACGCAAAAAGCCATAATTTTGTCACATCTGTAACACATCGCTATGCATAATTCTGCTCCCCTCAGGTACATAACTTGTTTGTAGGAAGTCGTAAGTCACCGGCGGGACTCTCTGCCTTCACGCCTTTAAAATTTACTTCGTGACAAAGTTACTTTGTTTTTAGTATATTAACCCATTTTTTGGTACACTTTACGCAACTTTGATGGAATATGCAGAAAGCAAATCATCTTAATAATTTAAAAAGCTTTAATAATTTAAAAAGGCCTTTAGTAAATTACATGACAGCCATTCTTTGGACTTCTTCAAAAGCATTTTCTTTCACAATGACATAGTACTTACATATTATATGTGGTATAAATATGTATTTATGTACCTATATTTATGTGTTAATAACATATTCGTATTATTTGCAATTCTAAAAATGTGCACTAGAACCTCTATTGTAATCTTTGTCACTCACTCAACATTTTACTGAAAGAAAACTCAGCTCGCCTATGTACACGAACTCTGATTTATAAAAAAATAACTTTAAAAATCATAAAACGGCGGTAAATATTTTTATCTGTTTTCATAATGCGCGCGCATCTAATTTTTTTTTACTTTTAGGTCTGGATATGTAGCCGTTTGAGCCTAGTCTATTTGTTTTCTTGCGTGAAAAGTTTTTATGATAATTTCATTCGGTGTGACAATATTGTATTGTTCGTATGTAATATTTTATAGTGTTTTTGTAGTATTTGATTTTATTTAATTAATACAGCCAATGAAATTCACTCGAAAAAATCACGCCGAAAACCGCGGGAATCTTAAAATGGCGGCCGTAGACCACAAAGAAAAGGCATTTTTATATGATCAAGGATTTGGCATTGAATTTTTTTTTTTTATAAAAATCGTTTTTACAAATTAAAATGGGATGTTAGCGTTCGTCTCATGAATACTACTAATTCTATACGCGTATTCGTCATTATGCGCTTGCGGTTATGAGGTCCCTTTAAAAGAGAGCCGCTTATCTTATCTATTCAAGCCCCGTAGATAAAAGGTTTATTTAAACATTTACTAATACATAAATTTTGCTATATTTGATATGCTTTGGTTTTTAAATGGCTCATTAAAATGGAAGCAAACTGTAAATACATGCCTAAAAAGATCGGAGAAGAGTCACCTATAGAAAAAAAATAGATTAAATTTATTCTGTTCCACCATAAGTAGATTTTTTTTATTTCAGATATTTTACATACTAAAGCTTAGTTCCGTAAAGAGAAGATGTTTACAAATATGTAGACACATCTTTCTGTATACCATCTAGATGCCATAAAAATGGCTGTTCCGTGTGGTATTACACGCACCATTACAAACAATCGTTCAACCATGCCTTAAACATCACACAACGTATGCCAAACTTTTTTTCACTAATTACAGAGAAGTAATACAGTTTATAGGTAACATGAATTTAGAAAGGTGGTTACTACTTATATAGTAATGTAACGTATAAAATAAGGTCTTACTCCAAAACGCTGAACAACAAACTCCCCAGACACAGATATTCTCGAAATAACATGTTAAAATTCACACGAGAAGTTGGATGAAACAGTTTCAAATAAGCAATTTTCTGATAGCATAGTATCGTGAGTCTCTAAGGGTAAACAGTAGTTTAGCTACAAACTTTTACCTAAATTATTTACTAATTATCCAAAAATACTCGCGGTGAGGTTTTTTTAAGTGGTAAATAATAAATACTCGGCGGAGCGGTATCCGCTCGCGCGTACCGCGCAGACTGTAAATTTTTCTGACGACTGAATTTTACAGAGTAAAACTACACCTATGTTTTATTCTCATCAACAAAAATTATATTTTCCTGAAACACCCAAGACAGTAAATTGCGTGCCTGATAGTGGGTTTTGAGTAAGTTTATTGAAAATACCTATTGTATTTTTCGTAGTAATAGGAAGGTTTTACATACAATGTTTTTATTGAAGAAAAGCAGATTTTTTTCCTAGAATTCCAGCACATAAATCTTCATCTGCTACATGCGGTTGCCATGACGTACTCTTGCAAAGACAGTGACGTCATTTTTTTATCATATAATGTTTACGTGTTTGCATAGATAGACCGATGCGCTACCAGTATTGAGCGTCGATTTCTGTTATATTTTCATACTATTTGGAAAAGTAATCCCTAAAAAAAACAATGAAGGAAAGAATTTATGATGCTTGTAACTTAATTTTCTGGTCGGAGTACAAGGGTTTACTGTATTTCAGTTGTAGAAGTAGTCCAGGTGCTAAATTATGAGTATTAATACCAAATTAAATGTAATAAAAAAACACAGCCAGTTCCCAAGTGTCGCCATAATGACTTGTCCTGTGCGTCTCGCATCCATCGGATTCTCGCAAACCTTTCCAGCTAATCGGCCTACCTGAGTAATAAATTAATAGTAAATATGACACAAAAGTATGATGAATCTCAGCCAAGTTAATCAGTCAGAAAAGACCAGCAAAATAATATGAGGCCTATTTTATCTCCTTTCTCACTACTCATTCATGCGCTGAGTCTAAAATGTTCTTGTAATAATTAACTAAATGAGCTCACCTTTTGTATATTACTCCGGCCGTTTGCCCACATACCTAAAGCCTCATAATTAAAGACAATGTTTGCGCACACCACACGTTACCTAACTCTACTGAATATTGTATGTTTTGAGTGTTTAGCGAATTATTCCTCATTTACTAACCTCAGGGCAAAGTTGTACATATGTATATGTATGCCTCGTGAAGTTGTTCTAACAACGTTAGTCAGCATTCAGTATTAACAAGAGAACTTAACTGGAGTTCCTTCCGTTCGTGCGTAATTATAATCCAACGTAAATGTAAGAAGCAGTCCCTTATAAATGAAGTACCATTTTAGATAATAACGTGAAACTGAGTAAAACTTATTAGTTATCCTAATTAGTTCGGATAACTTGAAAAAAAAATAAGTTAATTTTGTAAAACAGTTCAAGATTCGGTCAAAAAAGGTCGTGACATGAACAAGAAATGAGGTTCCAGTACAATCACATAAAAAAAAAACTAGCTGGATAGAAAGAAATACGAAAAGCGTGCGTTCGTTTTTTAAATTTATAAAATCAATATTTTGTTTAGTTGTGGTGTGGTGACTTCGATGTTTAATTGTTTGTTGAAAAATTTTAATTTATTGTGTGTTAATGTTTTAATATGATTGTAGAAAGTTCAGTGATATAGTTTTCAAATGATGCCGGTAAACCGATTTTTTTTTTTAAATATGGAAGCGTCTGTTGACAAAGGTAATTCTATCAATTTTCTTATGATTTTGTGTGATCATTTCATAATGTAATGGCCGATGTGGGCAGCCATTATTATAATGTTTACGTAAGCCTTTTATTCTACACTTTTGTTTCATTTCGAATAATAAGACTTTCGTCTGGCAGCTAGCCAATTTACGGATTTGTCGAAACTATTTGTTGTAGTAAATTAATTGAAGTGATAATTTAAGAGGCTCTTAGGGCGCGTTTAAATGAAATGGAAATAGGTAGCGATACGCCGCGGCCGCGTCCTTTTTATATTTTTATAGCAATTTAAATTTTATTGACTGGCCTATGATGTAAAAATTTTATACGCATAAAAACCATGCGGCGACCGTACATAAGTACAATAATATACAACATACAACCATGCGGCCGCTGTGTTCTGATGTTTGCATCATCTAACTGAGCCCTTACAAAACTGCAAAATGTACCCAATCAATTAATAGCGTAGTAAGTCAATATCACCCTGGCCTTTTCCTTACCTAGCGTGGAGTTAGCTTCCTATCGAACCGGATGCGGCTTCGTACTAGACCTAGTGAGATTGAGACCCTGAAATCAGTTATAAACTTCGTCACATAACTTGGACGTATCATATCGCGCTACACGATACTCCTTAGACAGATTGACGGTCAAACTTTCTGTAGCGACTATTAAAGATCTTCTTAACAAAGACCAACAGTTTTACGTGCTTGCCGAGGCACGCGGTGTCAGTAATGTTCTAGAAATCTAGATGAACTTAGAAAAGTAAATATGAAACGAAAAAATCACATTTCACATTTGCACACACTTGAGAGCTCATAAATATCACAACATATTCGTTTATAAAACTCATTCACCGCAATAAGAGACTTTTATTGCTCTAAAATAAAATGCTAGAATATCAACAAAACCTTTTTGCAATTTAAATATAAATCTCACTCGTGGGAGAAATACGGTAGAACATAAAGTGAAACGTTGCCGCAAGAAACTTTATCTAGTTTGTTATTCTGTTTAAGTGTTGACTCATTTTACTTCATTAACGAGCTTCCATCTTGAAGGAGAAGAAAATCCTTTGTTTTATTTTTTTACATATTTGCGAAGTTATTGTGTGTGGCATATTTTTCTTCTGAAAATCTGTTACTGTGCAATGAAAGTCGATTGCCAATTTGGTTCAACTTATTTGCCCCTAAATGTCGCCTTCTGGTGGCTTAAATTCTAGTGTAGGTACAACATGACCGTCAGATCTTATTACATAGATTATAACAGTTTTTAACAGCAATAACAACTGCAAATTGCATTTATTTGTTTAAACCATTTATTTAGCCTAACTTCAGACACGCCAAGATCCGACGGCCGTACTGTACTACACAGTATAAAAAACCCTACTTTCACAATTGAATGGCGTCGCGGGATTTTTTTGCACCCGTTATTTACAAAACTTATAGCTTGTTCCAAAATATGTTTCTATCGCAGGGAGTTCTACCGCTCATGTTTCGAGGGTTACTCTGGAAGGGGTTGCAGAAAGGGCCAGCCGTGCTCGAGGAACTCCTATAGTTGTAAGGACGGTGGCACCTGCAGGTAAGTGAATCTATTACCTCCTGTTTCTTTTTGTTTTCTATCATATTTTTATTTTATTAGATTACGGCAAAACTATGAAAAAAAATTATTGCGGCGCATAACTATATTTGTAACTAGCTTTTGTCAGCGGCTTCGCCCGCGCACATAAAATATAGCCTATGTCACTCAGGAGTAAAGCAGCTTTCTATTGTTGCCAAAATTTCTCCAATCGGACCAGTAGTTCCAGAGATTACCTCTTACAAACAAAAAAACAAACTTTACCTCTTTATTATATTAGTGTAGATTACGTAGGGTTTACTGTGATGTTTAAGCTACGAAACCAATTTTTAGGTGAATGAGGTATCAATCGACGTATTATTATCTGTCGGTCTGGGTGACATAGATACACAAAAATAAAGTGGCAGATGTTATTATTATTATAGCTAGCCTATGCTGTCCCACTGCTGGGCAAAGGCCTCCCTCCATTCCTTCCAGTTATCTCGATTACCCGCTTTATCATTCAAACTCCCAAGGAAGACATCCAGGTCGTCCCGTCATCTCCTTCGTGGTCTGTAACGGCCCCGCGTCGCTGTGTCCGGGCACCAATTCTGTGTTTTACGGGCGCACAACTCGCTAAACATGCGGCAGACATGTCTTGCCCAGTCCCATTTAAGTTAAAACCAGAAAAAAATAAGAAATAGAAAGTTCAGATCACAAAAATATAAATTAGTTCAATGTTGCAACTAATAATTACGCTCCTAAAAAACAACTCAATTCAACATTTCTTACTACTACTATTTTGATATTTAAAAATATCCTAGTTTTGGTTCGGTGCCGAGTTTTGTTAATAATAACGGTAAACAAAAAGGTTTTTGAAGTTGCGAAACAAAATAAAAAAGGTTCAAGACACATTTTCTAAAACACAGTCACATCTGTACGTAAGTTTCCCATTTAACTTTTGAAAAATTTCCCGTTTTACCGTCATATTACCTCCATGTCGTCGGTTATATGTGCTGGAACTAAAAGGGTTTGTATTGATGTTCTTAAATTTTGGACTTACTTCTCTTTACGAAAATGTCTGTTATTTTGTAAATCTTGTAGCAGATTTACAAAACGTCAGTTTCTTCATAATACCTACTCTTAGCCTTTTCCAAACTAACTTGGTGTTCGCTTCCAGTGTAATCCAATGCGCACGGGCATCCAGCTGCATCCAATGAAGCAGCTGGATGCCCGTGTTTAACATGGCAACCTCCACAATCATGACACTTCTTATAGAGACTGATGATTTATTAGGTTTTCTATCTGACCTACTAACTTAATACTCTAATTCTCATGACCATACCGACACCATCAATCTTTTTGCGGTCAAATCAACTAACCAGCAATGATGAGCGCTTCAGTGAGTTGGGGAAATCTCAGCTTGATTAATTCTTTAGTAGCCCGCAGTTAACGATAAAAAATGGCTCAAGCTCAATTCCCGAAACTCTTTCCTGTTTCTCTTATGAAACGTTCAGGGAATTGCAAACATTATATTTGAACAAATTATATCTGCTCTATTTGTTCATACTGACGTCACTTTATTGAAATCGATCACTTGCTTTGAACTCGGAATCTGCAGTTAGGTAAACTAAAACTCCGAATATATGTAGACAACAGACCTCTAAAATTAATTAAGTTTTGCTTCGTTTATGGTCAATAAGCCATTAAACCGTACAGTTGAATGTTAAAATAAAATTCAAAAGTAAACAATATTAAATCTTAATTTTTAAGCAGAGAAAATAAAGTCTCAAGTTCAGCCGTTCAGACAACGACCGGCCACCGTAGGCGCAGGCTTGCGGACGGCGATCAATAGATAGATCGCCGTCTTATGCTTCCCAGAAAGAATAAAATGCAATTGGAAATGAAAAAGCTTAACTTTGAACTTCAATTATAGAAATTTGATATTTTTTCACACAGTTACCGTTTGCAATATACTACACTAAAAGTTAAGTTAATATTACGCCTTATTTAAGTTTAAATTTTAATCGGAACTTTATTTCGATCCCTTAAAGAATTATTTTCGCTAAAAAAAGAACCATAGTAAAAACGTTTTCACCGTCCGTCTCTCTGTCACCAGACTGAATCTCATGAACTTCATAGCTAGACATTTAAAATTTTCACACGTGATTTTTTTCTGTTGCTGCTATAATAACAAATAATAAAACCAGAATAAAATAATATTTATTTATTCCCATACAACAAACGTGACTCGGTATTAATATGGCATTTTTATGGTTTATTTTTTTTTTAAACTGTAACCATCAGCAGATTTAAAATATTTTAAGAAATATAGTTTTAAGTGTGCTGCAGACATTGATAGCGTCGTCGGGCTGCAGTTTCATTCCAACAAAACATAATTTGTTGCTAAAAATAATAACTGTTATTAAACTGAAGTAAATTTTGAGTTTCCAGTTAGTTGAGTGCGAAGTTATACGACATTTATTTTGAAATATGAAACAATATTAAACAGTGATAATTTTTATATAACAAAGTTTTGGAATAGCTAATAAAACGTAGATGAAGAATAAGTGCTTTTTTAAAACAGATTTGTTATAAATAGGCTGATAGTTTGTATCAAAGTTTAAGGATAGGTAATTTTGAGCTAAATAAGTTACTACGTTAAATTATGCACTAATTTCAATATCTTAATTCATTCAAATTGATTATTTTTACTTGTAAAATATTCCATCGCCAGATCTTGACGTACTTTTCGTAATTTTGACGTAATTTCATATCCCTACCAAATATCTCTACCTACATAATATAATTTTATTGTTTTTTTTACATCACTTTTCATCGATAAAAGTAATAAGACCGGAAGGAACAATGAAATTTGCTTTCTTTTTCTTTCGCTTTCATTGTAATAGTTTTTCTAATATGTTAATAGAAAACAGAGCTTTCACGCAAAACAGACTCATCTCTCACCAGCCATCTCAGCTAACTGGCTCTTCTCACTCATAACTACCGAATTATTCCGGTTCTTGCACAATTAATAGTCCAATTTTATGTAATTTACTAGCTGTGCCCGCGACTTCGTCCGCGTGGAATAGTTATTTTGGGCATCATATTTATTTTTGAAAACAACCTCAGCTTTATAAATTATAGCTGGTACCCACGACTTTGCCCGTATCAATTTCTGTTATTAATTTAGACAATTTAGTTTTTAGGTAAAAGAACATAATTATCTAAAAGTACTTCATAGAGCTACACCCCCCACTTGGGCACGCCATAATCTCGGCGGTAAGTCCCCTCTTTGAGGCGTGGTGGATAGACATCACGCAGGACATGACGCAGGTTCTCAACGGACATGGGAAGTCCAGGAGATTCCTGCGCCGCATTCGTGCGGAAGAGACGCCCGGGTATCGCCACTGTGTGGCCAGCACTGAGGACTCGGTGGAGCACACGGTGGAGGTGTGCCCCGCTTGACAAGAGCAACGCCGTTTCCTCGTGGGGGTGATCGGCGGCGGCGACCTCTCGCGCTGGGCCTTGGTTCAGGCCATGGTCCGCAGCGAAGAAGAACGGCGAGCGGTCGCCTCCTCCTGCGAAGCAGTAATGCTCGTAAAGGAGGAGGCCGACCGCATAAGGCAAGGGCAAAAGCGCCCTCACCGTAGCCGTCGCCGCCGTGATCCCGCCGATATCCGGCCGCCGTAAACGCTGGCTTGCGGATGGTGAGCAATGGGTAGCTCGCCGTCCGGTTGTCTGGTAACAGTCCAGATCAAGACCAAGTCGTCGACGGCGTGCATTGCTCCCGCGCGCCTCAAGGTGTTGTCAGCAAACTGTGGGGCTTTTCAGGGTCGAAGCCTCCTGCAGCCGAGGGTTGGTGCGAAAGCGTTATACCGGGGCTCTGGGAATAAGGCAAGGGAAGAACGGGGTAGGTTGTTTAGTCAGTAAGAGTCTAACACTGTTTCCCGCTCCGCCCAAGAGCGGGATTCGTCATTGGATGATTTTTACCAACCATAAAAAAACCTCTCCGCGCCGCCCGCAAGCAACCCGCTCCCTCGCCCGCCAGCCAGGCGCAGCGTCAAGTTTTGCACATCATGCGGCGCGTGTGAATTTTATATCGGAGTTATTTTAAAATTGTAATATCTTCTAAGATGTTCATTGATAATAAGTAATGTCAAAGACAATTTTGTTCACAATTACATACTCTTAATCAACAACACATTTATTTGGATAAAGATTAATATTATTATGTTGATACAACTCATTGGTTGCATGCATTAATTTCGGCCAAATTTGATTCCCATAAAAACGGTTCTAGTGAGTTAATCTTAAAAGATAGACATATACTGTCGCAGACATTTTTTTAGATCATTTTAAGAGGAATAATTCTTTCATACATATTTTTTTGGTAACTTCTACCGTTTTCGCAGCGCACGTAACGGAAGCCCTCAAAGATGAATATTTTCTCCCGTTTTTTCCACATTTTCCGTTGTTTCTTCGCTCCTATAAGTTACAGCGTGATGTTATATAGCCTAAAGCCTTCCTCGATAAATGATCTATTTAACACAAAAAGAATTTTTCAATTCGAACCAGTAGTTCCTGAGATTAGCGCGTTCAAACAAACAAACAAACAAACTCTTCAGCTTTATAATATTAGTATAGATTTTTCTTTTCTTCCAATTTGAAAACTTTATCTAGCGGGCAGTTAAAGCCGTTTAATCTTCGATTAAACCTTATTTTCATCAAATGATGCGAGCCGCAATTTGTTCGTAAACTTCTGAATAACATAATATTTAATTTTAGGAGATGGTCGTTCTGAGGAATCAGTTACTGGTATATGAGTATAAATATAAATTAACGAATCACTTGACTCTAAATTATATTGTTCATAATGATCTCTATTGTATTTCAAATTTCGTATTAGTACAATTGATTTTACTGGCTTACAAAACAAATTAGTGTACTAGAAACTCGTCAGTTTCTAGTATACTACGTCGATACGTAGCCGATTGTATGATTCCCTAGCAAACCAAGGCCGATTCGTAGCACAGCGTAGCGGTTCATCGTACGTAGTATCCGATAGCATACAAATTGATTACTAGGAGCTTCCTTTATACAGTAAACCAATTTCAAATCAGAGGAAACACCAACGCAACGTCATCAGGTTATTGCTACTTTGAATTACAGTATCCTGGTACAAACAAGTAACCTGATACATTTTGTAAACTGGATCAACAAACAATTCCTCTGAATTCTCTCTAGACACTTTCATAGTACGAAATTATTCGTACACGAGGAAGGCAGGTATTATAATAAAGGCAGCAATGGGTACATAAGGGACTAAAATACAAACGATAAACGATAAATCATCAAAAGGCAGAAATAGGACGTGATTCCATTTCCTTTTATTGCACTTGACATCATGAATCTCCGCATCACCCAAAGGTTGACTGGTATAAAATGCCTTAGGCGTTAAGTCCGCCTTTATACTATTATGTGCGTGAAGTGTTAAATAAATAAATGAATAAAAATAGGCTTTCCCGTAACCTTTTAAAGATCGAATTAATCAACGCTGTGATTGATTTGTAGGTTTTTACGTTCTTACTACATAGAAATACTAGTATAAAGTTGTTGCTGTTTCAAAATTTGATATGCTAATAAACAAATGGTAATAGCAAGCACAACTGAGAGTTAGTGGTACAACCAAAACGTTGGAGTATCTCACGTCTTCATTTAATTATAAGATTTAGAAAGATCGTGGAATAAAGTTTCTGAATTTCCTCTCCGGCCCCGCATGTAGATGGCATTTTTGTGAAATTTTGCAATGCAACTTGTTTATCTTATTAAATAGAGGGTGCTGCTAGTAGCCGAAAACAGTTATAGCAAATTAATATCTTGGTTTGTCTGTTTAGTTAGCTATGAAGTTTTATGTTTAATAGATTTTCACTTTTCTATACTAAGTCAATTAAGTTAGATATTTAAAACAAAACTTTAGATATGAGGCAGAGGTTAAAAAGGAAGAGATTCTAAAAAAATAACTCGTGTTATTACGGAATATGAGTTCGAAGTAGAAACAATTTCTTTCAAACCGTACGTAATATGCACAGGACCGGTCATTATGGCGACACTTGAGGAACATCTATGTCCAACAGTAAAAAATTAGATTAAATTAAATCGAAATCTTATTTCAGTAAAATAAAATACAACAATATTATAGAAAAATAAATAAATGGAATACAAAATCAAGCATAAAGTGTTTTGTTTACAAAGTTATGTAAAATTGCGAGTCGTTCTAAAGTTATTTCATTTTATTGATTAGTATCTGCTTTTTATCTGAACGTACCTAATATCTATTTCGTCCCTTAATTTTTCATATTTTTTCATGTCACGTTGTTTATGTCACATTATGAGTTTTATTTTATTCTCATAACAAAAACCGAAAATGCTGTATCAACAAGAAATACCATTTAGTACAAAAGGTTTTCCTTATTATTCATGTTCTCTTCAGTTACATGGAATTGTGTCTATTCTACTCTTATGATAATACAAGACGTTGAATTATAACAAAACATACGTAAGTAGGTAATAACGTAAAACGAGCTTGTTTAATGGAAAATTTGTACTAAAACGCTAATTACATTATAATGAAGGGAAAAATCTGGAATAACTACCTACCCATAAAGTTATTTATATTTTATTTATTGACAACAAACAGTCACATGATAAGATAACAATACAAACGACAATAATTGACTGGTAGCAATATTACAGCCCACTGCATCCGCAAATAATAATCAAACCGTGTGCCACTGAATGAGCATTATTATTTTAAATATTAATAACAAATTACAATGTAACCAGCTTTTTCTTTTTTTTCACGTGGAAAAAATCAAATTACTGTGTGGAGTGCGGGTTGATTTATACTATCTCAGCATTTTTGATTTTATGACATGCCGGTTTCTTCACGTTTTCCCTCACCAGCTATAAATAACAACACGTATACGTCAGGGCTATATATTATCACCACTGCTATAATTTGTTGTTTTGTAAGCAATAAATAAATCGATTTCGTAACTTGATAAAAAAAAACTTTCATTTGTTAAAAACAAATTAGTGTAAGTTAATGCTTACAACTAACAAACGCGTAGCATCCATAGACGCGCTTTCTCCATTATACAGCTTACATACAAAAACTATGGCACTCTGTCGACAAGGCGGCAACGATACGACAGGACGAATTTGCCACTTTTGTGTGAAATGAATTCAGGTTTGATTTTGCGTACATACGACACAGCGCATTTTTATTTGTTGTTTTTTAATCACTTTATTTTTGACCACTTTACCACTGATTGCTATAATCAACAGTGTTAACTAGCAGAAACTGGTGAGGTAAAGAATCTCGCTGAAGACGAGAAAATCGATTCACCGTCTTGAATCCCGAATATAACAGCAAAACATTGAAGAAGTAAATAAAAACACTATTTCCTCTTCTATAATTTCCTGTAAAAAGCCTAAAATGATTCAGAAATATATGTTGAAGACTATATTAATATTAAAAACCGCCTCTGAGACTGCTTGAGATCATCGCTCGTAGCTACAGGAAGAATCTAATAAAAAAGCGATCATTTCTTTTGAAAAAGGTAATGGGGAAAGGACAGAGACTAAAATGAAGTCATTTATTAGATGACCCTTGCCTTACTTTAACTGTCTACTTCGTGATTAATGTTCAGTTCATTCGTCTTTCTAAAGTCGTCCAATTCAAATCATTGACCCTCGTCATTGTTTTAGTGTTAAGTTTAGCTCACTTCCTGCCCATTTTGAAACTTTTAGGTAATTATTAATTTTTGATGAAGGTTTGAATTGAATCCAATTACTTTAAAACCGCAGAACCTAATTTTTAAATTAAAAACATCATTTGCACAGAGTTCATCTGTTCAGAAGAGATAGAAAAGTGCGCAGTCTGTGAAACACGTTCGTAATATATTACAGTGTAGCGTTGACTCCAGTGCTGCGGTGAACGTAAAGTATTTTTAACTAATGTGACAGACGGAAAATTCAATTTTTTACGTTACGTTAAAAGAATCTTGATCGTATTCAGAAAATAAACTTGGTAGGTACAGGTGTTACAGGTCAAACCCGATTTTAGGATGACCTACTTTTACCTAGGTCGAACCTGAGATATTATTAGTCTAAGAGAAAGTGAAAGAAGCTCGGAAATTTTAGGCTACTTCGACATGGACAGGTTAGGTTAGGTTAGGTTATTTTTAGAGTCCCATGCCTTAAAAGGTAAAACACAGAACCCTTATAGGATCATATTGTTGTCCGTCCTTGTAGCTGTCTGGGTCTCGGGTACGAGTGGAGGTATCGAGTTGAAATTTATTCAATCATAATTGTAAGTGATGTTTAATGCAAAAGTAATGCGAAAAAATGTTGGATTGCCTGAACTGATTTTAATCTTTTTGTATTTTTATTTGAAAGAAAATATGCTCAGGATAATAAAATATGGAAAAAGTAAAAAAATGCATGTACCTACGGTTAAATTACAAAATTATTTCAAAACGTTTTTTTTTTAATTTTTCAAAAGCTGTTCATCCTATCAAGTTCAAAATAATTTTCTTAGAAAGTTTACTTAAAGTTAAGATTTTTTCATATTTAGTAGAAATAAAAAAAAAATCTTTTCGCACTTTACGTGTAGGGGAGGTACCTACCTACCCTAATAAAACATTTTTTACAACTTTTTGTTTGTGTAGTTTATCAGCGTGGTTGATATACATATTGATACCTACTGGATTTCAGCTTTCTAGTGTTAACGGTCGCTAAAATTATCCGCGGACGGAGAGACAGAAGGGTTCATTGTTGATTACAGAACGCTAAAAATAAGTGAATTTTGTAAAATAACTGTCGAGTTTACGATTTGGTCGAAAAAGGTCGTCACATGAACAGAAATGAGGTTTTAGTACAACCGATTCAACAACCGTTCAAAAAATTGGCTGGATAGAAAGGAATACGAAAAGCGTGCGTTCGTTTTTTAAATATAAAAAAACAATATTTCGTTTAGTTGTGGTGTGGTCACTTCGATGTTTAATTGTTTTGATAAATTATAATTTATTGTGTGTTGATGTTTTATTATAATTGTTAAAAGTGCAGTGATATAGTTTTCCAATGATAAACCGAATTTTTGAATAAAATAATGGAAGCGTCCGTTGACAGAGGTAATTTCCTATCAATTTTCTTATGATTTTGTGTTCATGTTTTCAAGACATCTGAGACTTGTGTGATGTTTTCTTGTATGTGATGTAACGATGATCGACATTGCCATTGTTACAATTTTTACGCAAGCCTGTTATTCTGAACTTTTGTTACTTTTTCGGATGACAAGACTTTCGTCTAGCACCTAGCCAATCTACTGTTTGTTGTAGTAGTATTGATTGCAGTGATATACAATTTGGAAGGCTCTTAGGGCGCGTTAAAAATTTGAAATTAAAATATATAACCTCCGCGGCCGCGTACTTCCTTTATTTTTATTACAATTTAAACTTTATTGGCTGGTTCATAACGTATTAATTCTAAAAACATAAAAAAACTATGCGGCGGACGCGCAGCGGCCATAAAGCGGCCGCACATACAACATACAACCATTTCGCAGTCTAACTGAGGCCCTTACAGGCTCAGTTAAGCTGCGAAATGTACCCAATCATTTAATAGCGTCGTAAGTCAATATCTCCGTAACCTTTTCTCAACCTAATGTGAGATTAGCTTTTAATCTAACGGGATGCGGCTGCCTACCTAACCTCCACAACCCAGTTAATAGTACACGGCAAATAAATTGAACCTTTTGTTATGATTACGCGCAGCCACCCAGTTCGATTGAGATCCTAAAAGAGCTTGAATGCACAGTAACCATCTGTTTTACCGCGTATCATATTGGGCTACACCATCGCTCCACGATAGGTACTCCTTGGACAGACTGACGGTTAAACTTTCTGTAACGACTATCAAAGGTCTACATAACAGAGACCATCACTTTGTACACGATGACAGTAAAGTTCTAGATAAATTTAGGAAAGTAAATATGAAATTAAAAAAACACATTTCACATTTGCTCACCCTTGAGAATGTTTAAATATTGTTACACTTGTTTATAAAACTCATTCACCGCAATAACAGACTTTTATTGCTATGAAATAAAATGCAAGAATATCAACGCAACCTTTTTGCAATTTAAATATAAATCTCACTCGTGGGAGAAATACGGTAGAACATAAAGTGAAACGTTGCCGCAAGAAACTTTATCTAGTTTGTTATTCTGTTTAAGTGTTGACACATTTTACATCATTAACGAGTTTCCATCTTGAAGGAGAAGAAAAAAAAATTGTTTTATTTATTTTTTGCATATTTACGAAGTAATTTGGTTCAACTTATTTGCCGCTAAGTGGCGCAGTCTGGCGGCGTGAATTTTTCTGAATACCCTCATTGTGTATGAATTCTAGTGTAGGTAAAAAAACTTGTTTTCAAAATTAAATGCCGTCGCGATTTTTTGCACAGGTACGTTGTTTACGAAACTTATAGCTCACTCTACAATATGTTCCGCATCGCAGGACAGCAGAGCAGAGTTTTACGCTTCATGTTTGGAGGGTTACTCTGAAAGGCGTTGCAGAAAGGGTCCGCAGCGCTGTGCCCGAGTACATCCAGTACTTATAATAATGGCGGCACCTGCAGGTAAGTGAATTTATTAACTCTTATTTCCTCTTGTTTTATTTTATCTTTTTTTGTTACGTTACGGCAAAAGCTAAGAAAAAATGTGAATTTACGTTGGTGTTAATGGTGAGTTGAATGAAGTCATTCACCCAAAAAATGGCAATTGATACTTATCAATTGACATATTATTATGGTCTGGGTGACATAGATACACAACAATATAAATAACTACAATGTTGCAATTAATCACGCTTCGAAAAACAAAATTACAATTCAACTTTTACGACTACTACTTTTAAAGCCTGTTGAAATCTAATAATTAGTTTATATCACTGTCGAGTTTTGTTTGAATCGTTCGAAGTACAATGCTTCCAATTACTACGACGACAGTAAAAACTGTAAACCAAAAGGATTTTGAAGTTGTAAAACAAAATAAAAAATGTACAAAACGCATTTTCTGAGACTAAGTCACATCTGTACGTAAGTTTTCCATTTAGCTTTTGAAACAATTGCCGTTTTTCCGTCATGTTACCTCGATGTCGTCGGTTTTATGTTCTGGAACAAAAAGGGTTTGAAATAAAGTTCTGAAATTACTTCTTTTAACGACAGACTTTTTGTAAATGTTGCAGTAGAATTACAAAACGTCTGTTACTTCATAATATACTTAGCCTTTTCCCAACTAGCTTGGTGTCAGCTTCCAGTCTAATTGGATGAAGCTGGATGCTCGTGTTTAACATGGCAACCTCCACAAACATAACACTTCTTGGAGATACTCATGATTAATCAGACTTTATTTCTGACGTACTAACGTAATCCTCTAATTCTCATGACTATACCGACACCATCAATCTTTTTGCGGTCAAATCAACTAACCAGCAATCATGAGCACTTCAGGGAGTTGGGGAAATCTCAGCTTGATTAATTCTTTAGTAGCCAGCAGTTAACGATAAAAAATGGCGCGAGCGAGATTCCTGAAACTCTTTTCTGTTCACTTGGGACTTGCAAACATTATAATTATTTGAACAAATTATATCTGCTCTATTATATTTCTATCTCTATAACTGTGCTATGACTATGAAAACTATCAAAATTTGTATTACTTGATTCTTTGAGAAGGTGTTTCATTCGTCTCGCCTAGATTTTTGTCATTTTAATTTGCATATCAGTCCCCCAATCTTAGTGATCGCGATGCATCAAAGGCACTTATTTGCACCTAGTACTCTTACGACACAAAATAAATAGGTAAGAAAGCTAGGTCAGATGAACAAGACGTTCATTCATTTACTATTACTTACTTCAAGAATGTATGAATTCACGCCATAACGTACTTCGTCAGAAAAATAGGTTTTACTTTTACATGAAATTACCGATACCTTTTAGTTCCCCAATCAATTGCAGCTGTTTAGCTATCATACACTTTCCTATAACTTCTCAATTTCAGAGAAAAATATATTTGATTGTTTAAATTAGAACACGGGCAAAGCAAAGCTTCCTAATTTATGCCATTTAAGATATTGATTCTGAATTTCCAAGAACTTATATCTAAATTATTTAGTAAAGTTCAATGAACACCTACGGGAGAATCCCATAGAAAATAGTAAGCTTAGAAGACCAACAGCTAAAAATATACATTTATTATTTGGTTTAACCCCCAGGGAAATGTTGTAGCCGAATATAAATAACCCTTTTCGATGTAAACGGCCTCTCCTCACAAGGTCTTTGTGGAATATGGTTGTGTAAAGGTTAACCATGAAACACTCTTTGCCTCAGAAAAGCTGTCTGGAATTTTAGTTACTGTGAGACTAGACAGGAATACGATGAGTTTATTATGTTTTTATTCAACTAAAAGTTTTAGTTTGGATCTTTCATTAAACGATTACTGATAAAAGTGGTATCGGTCGTTGTGTATGGAGATCAATGAGATCAATTATCCGATCAAATTGACTGGGTTAATGGTATGTTCCGTTCTCATGTCATCATCATCATGTTAGCCGAACGACGCCCACAGCTGCGCACAGGCCTCCCCCAAGGATCTCCATAACGTTCGATCCTGTGCTGTCCGCATCCAGCGACTTCCCGCGACCTTCACCAGATCGTCGGTCCATTTTGTAGGGGGCCTACCCACGGAGCGTCGTCCGGTACGCGGTTGCCATTCGAGAACCTTCCCACCCCAACGGCCATCGGTTCTCCGCGCTGTGTCCCGCCCACTTCCACTTCAACGATGCAATCCTTAAAGGACTACAGTTTCTACGTTTCTTCTTTTAGAAATTCTCTGTTACCTTACTGAACCCCAGCCCTGCTTGGCCCCATGGTTTTGCTGACATCTCTTTGAGGTGTTCAGGACTCGGGTTCAATTTGGACGGTCACAGGACGTCCGGGCGGCAATCCAATAATCTACGTCTGCATACTTGCACCTACTGTGGCCGATAGTCTAGGTTCTAAACTTAGACCTGATGCGTGAGTTCGCCGCCGACAATCGCCTCTTCGAGAATATGATAGCCTTTCACTTAAGTTGAACACATCTTCACCGGTTTGTTTTTTATAATGCGGATGAAACCGATGGCAGCCACTAGTATTAAAACAGTGTTCAAAGGCTCTGATACATCAGCAAAAATAAATTCGTCTTGAAATGGGGTTTGGCAACTTTAAGTGTAATAATCCTTCTGAGTTTGAACGTAAGAACGAACGGAAACGAAATTTGTGAACTAAACTTCAGAGTTTCAGTCAGTATACGTTCCAAATGTAATATGTTTAATGTACTACTCTACTAAGTTACTAACTTATACAGCTTATACAAACTTGGCCCTGATAATGTTGGAAGTACTTCAGGTTGTATTATTGTATCAAAAATTTATTTCGAAATACATTATTACGTGAATACAGATTTCGTGATTTATCACAGAACTGTTTTAGAGGAACATTTAAAGAAAAATCATTTTAGTACCTTACACCTATCAGAAAAGCATAATTATAGCTACAATTACTTAAAAGTAATCAAAAATTATGCTTATAAGTTATGTGGATAACTATTGTCGTCGTTGGATTTTATTTTTAGTGTGCAGTAAAGAATTTATCTATTTGATGCCAAATTTCGTAAAAATCATGTAAGAGACAAAAGTTTTACTTTTATTGATAGGCTTTTCGCTAGAATTTTAGACATAGAGTCAATAAATGCACTGTTTTTTTTTTTGTTGTGCTATGCATTTGTACTACTACGTAAAGATACTAATACAAAGTTAAACGTTTCAGAATATGACAGACACATAAACAATTATTGGTGATGCAAGCACAACTAAGAGTTAGTGGTACAACCAAAACGTTAGAGCACCTCACATCTTCATTTAATTATAACATTTAGAAATACCGTGGAATAAAGTTTTTGAATTTCCTCTGCTGCTGTCGTGTCGCCGCGTGTAGATAGCACGTTTGTGAAATTGTGTAACTTAAAATAGTTTATTTCAAATAGATAGTCTATTTGAATTACAAGCACTTTTGAAATGTCAATATTGAAACGAATTTAAGTTAATGACAAAATATAAACTTCTTTAATCTTATTAGATAGCTGCCAATGGCCGGAATCAGCTATAGCAAATTAAAATTGTTTGTAGTGTGCCTGTTTAGTTAAGTAAGTAAAGTTCCATGTTTAATCGATTTTCGACTTTACTATACTTACTAGGTGAATCAATTAAATTAGATATTTAAAACAAAACTTTATAATAGGTACGTGAAGTACGAGTTGGTATGTTCTGCATTTCTAAAAAAAAACTCTTGTTATTACAGACTATGAGAAATGTTTCAAACACTAGATAATATAAAACGTTTGCATTTGTCTAACGAAGAAGTAGATTTACGAATCGATATATTATATAAAAGTAGCATTTTTCGTTATCACTTTATAACTCAAAAACGGGTTCACCCATCCATACCAAATTTTCAGAGTCTAATTGAACTATTTAGGAGATGGTTTATGTGAACTTTGCACAAACTCGGTCGAGTGGTTCTACATTTATCACATTTTTCTGTTCCCGGCAACAGAAAAATGTGATAAATGTGCGATGCCGATGCCGCGAGCAAAAGCTAGTATAATATGAAATTAAGGTAATAAATTGTACATAAATTGATTTCCATTCTTTTAATAAGTTTTTATTATTATAAAGGTTTGAGTTGAATCCGATTGATTTAAAACCGTTGATAAATTCCACAATAAACCTCAACTTATTTCAGTGTGCAATTTTTAAATTAAAAACATCATTTGTACTCAGTTCAGGCAGAAGAGATAGAAAAGTGTGCAGTCAGTGAAAAATGTTCGTAATATATTACAGTGTAGCGTTGACTCTAGTGCTGCGTTGAACGCAAATTATTTTCAACTAATGTGACAGACGCAAAATTCAATTTAAACTTTACAGATTATGGTGTTAATATTCTTTGTCGTATTACTATGAAGCAAACCAATGATGTACTGTACGGGTTGTAAGAAGTTAACTCCGTACACTGAGTTGTCGTGAAGGTTTTTAGGTTTGGTTAGTATAGAGAAACACTTTTCCACTAAAATACACAAGTTGAGTATATTTTTGTAAAAGTAAATTACAACAGTGGAAGGCGATTATTTCTCTTAGTTGTTGATAGCTACCGAGTTATAAGTTCACTATATTGTAATTCGTCCGTCATGTCATTTTATTATGTAACAGCATAAGGCGCATCGTTGGCCGAAAGTAGGTTGACGAGTAAGCAAGAAAAATGTACGGCAATGAGACCGTACATGTACGTAGGCCATGTTCTTTTCCTGAGCTTTAATGCCTTCTAAAATGAACCTTTGAACGAGAATACTGCAACACTTCAAAGGATTTTTCCCATCGTTATTTTACCTACTTGTAGAGGAAAATGTCAAAGATCTTCACAGCATGTCGGCGTATCTAACGCTTTCACGTATCTTTGAAAATATCATCTGCAGTGAGAACGAGAGTAAAATGTAAATGTGGTAGTGCGTCACATTACTGTGACGTCATCCTGCATTTGATTTAGCATTTTGGTTGCATTTCTCAATTTTTTATTGCGTACCGTAATGTATACATAGTTGGTATTTAAATATAGACCCTGCCCTGTCACAATTATGGACCCTGTCGGGCACAGCATAAATAATTTAGGTAATCTGTACTAATATTATAAAGCTGAAGAGTTTGTTTGTTTGTTTGTTTGTTTGAACGCGCTAATCTCAGGAACTACTGGTTCGAATTGAAAAATTCTTTTTGTGTTAAATAGATCATTTATCGAGAAAGGCTTTAGGCTATATAACATCACGCTGTGACTTATAGGAGCGAAGAAACAATGGAAAATGTGAAAAAAACGGGGAAAAATATTCATCTTTGAGGGCTTCCGTTGCGTGCGCTGCGAAAACGGTAGAAGATACTAAAAAAATATGTATGAAAGAATTATTTCTCTTAGAATGATCTAAAAAAATGTCCGCCACAGTATATGTCTATCTTTTAAGATTAACTCACTACAACCGTTTTTATGGGAATCAAATTTGGCCGAAATTAATGCATTATTACCAATTATTTGTTAGAGTTGTATCAAAATGTAATATTAAACTTTATCCAAATAAATGTGTTGTTGATTAAGAGTATGTAATCGTGAACAAAATTAATTGTCTTTGTAATCACTTATTTTCAATGAACGTCTTAGAAGATATTACAATTTTAAAATACTCCGATATAAAATTCACACGCGCCGCATGATGTGCAAAATATGACGCTGTGCTGGCTGGGGTTGCTTGCGGGCGGCGCGGAGGGTTTTTTTTATGGTAGGTAATAATCATCCAATGACGAATCCCGCTCTTGGGCGGAGCGGGAAACAGTGTCAGACTCTTACTGACTAAACAACCTACCCCGTTCCTCCCTTGCCTTATTCCCAGAGCCCCGGTATAACGCTTTCGCACCAACCCTCGGCTGCAGAAGGTTTCGACCCTGAAGAGCCCCACAGTTTGCTGACAACACCCTGAGGTGCACGGGAGCAGTGCAGGCCGTCGACGACTTGGTCTCGGTCTGGACTGTTACCAGACAATCGGACGGCGAGCTACCCATTGCTAACCATCCGCAAGCCAGCGTCTACGGTGGATCGACTTCCAGTCTAACTAGATTTGGCTGATTTCCCGAGTTTTATATAGAGCGACTGCAAATCAGACCTCCGTAACCCAATGGGCAAAACGATACTGCTTTGATATGGCTTTGATAGACTCATAGTCAGTCTTTCTAGCATTTGAATACAGATCGACTGTTAAAGAGCTACAAATAATAACCAGTACAATGGTTCTCGTGCTTTCAGTAACAAATAAACTTAGAATAGTTCTCATAAAATATGAATTCACAATTCGTAATTGCCCAGTTTAGTTTGCCTAAACCGGCAAACTAAACTACTGTTTTTATGGAATTGATTTCTGAAATAAAAGGATTAGTATTAAAACCCACAACGCTATTCATGGGAAGCGAATATCTTGACCGTTAGGCTATCAATATTTTCAATTTGTTCTAGTGTAGATCAATACATCAATGTATAATACTGTAATATTATTAACCCTTTAACCCTAGGCGCTTAATAATACGAGGCAAAGTAAGGCAAGCAACTTAATCGCATATAAAAATTTTGCTACTTCGGGGAATGGTGAGATACGGCATTGGTTTTGACCCAATCTGAAACAGGAGTGGTTTTGTCTGAACTGGTCACGTCTAGTAAAGACCTACGTCAGATGAAAAGCGAGGATGCTGTATCGCCTCTCCAATCACTTCTCAAAGACGGAAGTTACCGCTGCGGTCGTAACGCGCCAATCAGTTACTTGCTTTGAAGGCCATTTTTGTTCCATGTAAGTCATACAAATGAAAGGTAAAATCGTTCTTTGGTAATTCATTATATTTAACGTAGCAACCTAATAAATTAAAGTAAGATGGTGTCGGAGAACTTCGGATTTTAATTAAGACACCTCAAAGAGAATAGTTACCAACAGACACCTGACTTAGTTCTGAGTGTTGTTAATTATTGTGTCTGTAATTAAATGCTTAGTCGCTATTTTTGGTTTTGATTGTATTCCAAAAGTTCATCTTGTGCATTTATTATCTATGATAGTCTAAAAATTTATGTGTGAAGTTATTAACCTAAAACTGTAGATACATATTTACAGAAATACATGCTTTGTGCAGCTTTAGCGACCACAAGGGTATTTTGCGACAAATAAATCGAAAAGATAAGACACACCTAAATGAGTAAATAAGCAATTCTTAATGGTTTGAGTACTATGTTTACCGAAGTTCATTTAGATCTAATAAAGTTTCAATACATTAAATGCAATGAAACTTCATTAGGTGTATCTAATATTTGTGCTTGCAAATCAAACCACTTTATTGAAGAGTTTTTCGAAGAGTGGTACTTTTCCGCTTCGCCCAAGGGCAGGATTCGTCATTGGATAACATTCCCACCATATAAAAATCTTGCTTACTATCTACGTACAGCATCCACACTGCTTCCCTCTACAAACCCATCCTCAAAAACCCTAAAAACCTTTGCTAAACTGCCATACCCAATTGATGACTTGTCTAAAAGTTTTAGTTACGTGTGTGATTTAGACAGGCTCTTTTACTCAGCTATATCAAATATTCAAATCTTTAAGAGTAAAAAGTAGATCGTTTGTTGGCTGTCACTAACAAACTGTGTACTTTTTATCTCTACTTTCCATACGTTTGAGTTGTCAGCAACTGAAGCCTTCTGGGGCCAAGGATTGATGCGAAAGCGGAACACCAGGGCACTAGAACTAAGGCAGGAAGGGAAGGTGGGTCATTTAGTCAGTAGAAATCTGACACAGTCTCCCGCTCTGCCCAAGAGCGGGATTCGTCATTCGATGATTTTTCCCACCATAAAAATAAACTTTCCATACGTTTATCTAAAGTATTTGAATGTAAAAATTATAATACTATAATAGTGATATAATCTTTTACATATAAATAAGTTACTGTTGATTTTTCTTTAAAAAAAAATAGGTTTATTTCTCAAATAAAAATCTCAGCCCGGTGTCACCTCCTCCTAGAGCCGAGGGTTGGTGCGAAAGCGCTACACCGGGGCTCTGGGAATAAGGAAAGGGAGGAACGGGGTAGGTTCTTTAGTCAGTAAGAGTCTGACACTGTTTCCCCCTCCGCCCAAGAGCCGGACTCGTCATTGGATGATTTTTACCTACCATAAAAAAATATCAGCCCGGCGTCACCTTCACACGTGATCTGCGCCTATTATTCTTGCTATCGGGCTCCAGGTTGATTACCATTCAGTCGATGAGCTGTGCATGCTGGAACTCACTGCCATGATCGATCTTCTTTTAGTTGATAGTTACATGACCAATTAAAATTTATTGTGGAGCAGAAAGAGAGAGAGGTAGGGATAAGAACATTTATATTAAACCTAAATATTATAAAGGAATCAAAAAAAGAGTTTAAGGTACGAATTCCTACTAACAACAAAACTGTTTGCGGTTGTGACTAACGAACATCGATATAACGCCACACACGCTCGGCGCTCACTCGTGACGACTTTATAGCCCGGACCTAGTAAATATATAGCCAGTTACACGATTTATCGCCGGGTGGGTTGATTAGGTCCAGCTTATTTCAGTTTCATTAATGACTGCAGATGGCTTTTAGCTTTAATACTAAACATTCTTGAAGTATAAGGACTTATCTTCTTGTGATCGGTAAAAATTTGGATGTAACTATCAAATGAAAATTAACATCTCATAAAAAGATCTAGATTTAGCGATAGCTATAATACAGAGGACATAAACAAGTTTACGAGGTACAAAATAAGAAAATTATTGATATTAATGAATTATATAGAAAATATCTTAAAGAAGACATCGTTGCCCACAAACTTTTCAAATAGTTTAATTATTAAGCATAATTCAAACTTACATTTATACGATAAGCATAATATAATGATCACCCGTAAGATGCGATAACTTTACAGCGCTGGTTTCTGTTCTAATAATGTCAGTTTTCTCAATTATGTTGAAAATGTAAAAAAAAATGGGAAATTATAAGTCTAGCCACAAAATTATTTATTGGACACTAGATTAAACTTCTAATTTTATAACTAAGCAACGGGAAAATAACATAGCCTCTAATAAACTAATTCGACTTTTTTACACCGCCAACTAAATATGCTATAGAAAGCGTCAAGTAAAGATCATCAATTATTGTGACTTGTCCTTCTCATTTATACATTGCCACCTAATTTACTAACTCGGCCACGGATTTTACATCTCGTCACTATTTTACGTTTTATAGCTTCAAAACACTGTCCTCAAAAAAATATAATTCAAGCTTCGACAGAAAGCATCATTTATTATATCTTGGCATGTAATATAATACATCATATTCTTTTATCGCTAAAACTGATACCAAAATTAGAGTCTTACATTCAACATCAGCCAGCACCACGTATTTAATTCCAGGCAACAACTCATTCAATTTTAATCAAGCTGACAAGAAATTCAGGAGTTTTGAAGAATACAAAAAAGTGTATTTTTCAGCTTGGAGCGTAATACCACCGAACAATTAGACCGAGTGGTTTACTGGTTGCTGTGATTGTCCAGACTTTTGTCGCAAGTACAGCTACAGAGGTAATCGGCGGCGACGACCTCTCGCGCCGGGCCTTGGTTCAGGCCATGGTCCGCAGCGAAGAGGAATGGCAGGCGGACGCCTCCTTCTGCGAAGCAGTAATGCTCGTAAAGGAGGAGGCCGAACGCATTAGGCAAAGGCAACAGCACCCTCGCCGTAGCCGACGCTGCCGCGATCCCTCCGATATCCGGCCACCGTAGATACTGGCTCGAGGACGATGAGCAATGGGTAGCTCGCCGTCCGGTCATCTGGTAACTGTCCAGGCCTAGTCCAAGTCGTCAACGGCGCGCACTGTTCCTGCGTGCTTCAAGGAGTTGTCAGCAAACTGTAGGGGCCCTTCAGGGTCGAAGCCTCCTGGAGCCTAGGTTTGGTGCGAAAGTGTTACCGGGGCTCTGGGAATAAGGCAAGGAAGGAACGGGGTAGGTTGTTTAGTCAGTAAGAGTCTGACACTGTTTCCCGCTCCGCCCAAGAACGGGATTCGTCATTGGATGATTTTTACCTACCATAAAAAAACCATTAGAGGCAAAGTCACAACCACTGGGATTAAAAAGAAAGCGTGGATAGCCAACTGAAGCGCGAGCTGCATTAATTAACCAATAATGGTTTTATTTTCTTTTTCGTCTAGGAAGGTGCCTACATTCTCTTTACGTTTCTATTATTTACTATACGTAAAATGACGATAATTCAATAAAAAAAATTAATTTTTCAAAAATAAAGTAAATTATTTTGTCTCTCCTTAATAGCTTCTGGTAATATTAGTGGCCAATAGTATATATTTGATGTCATTTTTAGCAAACTTTTGACGATCAATTAATATGGGATGAGTTACATTTTAGACGTACTGAGTTAAAAAATTAGAAGCTAAATAAATATTTTTTTTGATGTCATTTAACAGTATTTTAGAAGTTTACTGTTACAATGCTTGTTACAAATTTAGATGCTAAAAAATAACTATCGTGCTGAGCTGTATTTAGAGTGGTTCACATAGAAGATAAATAGTGGTTATGATAGTATTATTTAGATGCTCGTTAATTGTGGCTGACTTAGTAATTTAGAAGGCAACCTACATTTTTGGGGGCGAATTATGATATTAAAAAGAAGCCTGTTTAAATAGCACCCAAAAAAAATTGCTTTCACTGAAAATAATGAAGAGTTCATTCACTGTCGTCCGTTTTCCGTTTCCCAGTTAGTTATTTTTTAAAGGGTTCCGTAGTCAACTAGGAACTCTTATAGTTTCGCCATATTCTTTCTGTCCATCCGCAGATAATCTTGGTGACTGTTAGCACTAGGGAGCTAAAATTTGGTACAAAGTGGTAAAATTAAAAGTGGAAAAATATTCAACTCTAACGTGTGATATATTGTTGAATAGGTTTTAAAAATGATAAAGAGTTTACTAAAAGCATTTTTCGTAATGTTAATTTCGAAAATAATCGCTCCAAAAGTTTTTAAAATGTTTACCCACTTCAACTTTTGAACCATATGTTTATAAATAAATCGCAAAAGTAGAACTTTATAAAGACTTTCTAAGAAAATTATTTTGAACTTGATATGATGAGCAGATTTTTAAAGTTGTACTGAATGGTTTCTAAAATAAGTTTTTAATTTAACCATACCTGCAAGCATTTTTTTTTAAATTAATTTACATATTTTATTGTACTGAACGTATCTTCTTTCAAATAAAAAAAGATTTATTAAAATCGGTTCACTCAACCCACAATTATCACGGAAAACCCACACATACACGACCCTTCTAGTTACTTTGGGCTACGTTAAGGTTCAGGTACATTGTGAGAATTTTGTGACTGAAGGGAAACTATGGAACCCTACACTGAGCCCGACACGCTATTGGCCTTTTTTAGGGTTCCAAACCTCAAAAGGAAAAAACGGACACCTTAAAGGATTACTTTGTTGTCCGTCTGTCTGTCTGTCGAGATCCTTTAGCTCGAGAATGCGTTGAGGTATCAAGTTGAAATTTAAATCGTTCTATGGTCTCTTTAAACTGTGAAAAAATTAAATTTCTAATTTGGCTAAAAAATTATGTCGCGATAAACGCATATTTCGACAGTCTAAAGAGAATCAAAATTCAAAAGGTAGGGACTTTCCTTAATTTCAGGATCACCTAGATCCAGATTAACCTATGATCCTGAAATTTGGCATGAAGCAAGGTCTCATAGCTGTACATTTGTGATTACATCACAAGAAAAAAAATGTGGTTCTAAAAAAATTACGCGACTCAACTCGCGAATTGAACAGTTTTCATAGATTTTAGGTTTTCGGTGGTAAGCTTGTATGAAACCCTCAGAGCGCGAGTCCGACTTGCACTTGCCTTCTTTTTCCTAAATTGTTAAGCATAATAAAAGAGCATTGCAAATGCCTTCTTTCAAGATTGTGTCGCTACAAACGAATGACAATTTGTACCCGTCGTTGGCAGGAGTTGAGTTTTTGCCCGTTTCAGCTTGTTACCCTCAGTGTCACTCTAAAAAAGGGACATAATTTAGCTGTGCGTAAATTGCCGCCATTTAACTGAACAAACCTTTTGTGGTGTTAGTTGATTAGATGACCGTGCAGTTACATTTTTTTTTTTGGTGGTGAATGATCTAATGACCCCTTGAGGGCGTATCAAATGCTCAATAAAAATACCACCTTTGTTTTATAAGTTGCCCTTTGCTTTCTAAAATCACTGGTTAGGAAAACCACAAGAAGGCGGTCCCTTCTAGAAGACAACTCCATCAGGCTTCTGCCCAGCTAAGCCCCCACGATTTTGTTGATGTCTCTTAAAAGACGAGCGTGGACTACTACGCACCTTCGATGACTTGGACTCGGTCCGGGCGGTTATTGGATAGATGAACGGCGAGCTACTTATGACTGGTCATCCGGCAATTAGACTGATTTGGAATTTTAAAACTTATAATTTTTAACTATTTTTTTTTTGCAATCGATGTTTAATATAACCAGTAAAAGCCTTAAATCACACATCCTGCACATCCCTGGTGCGCAGGGTTCGGGCTAGCGCCAACAGCATCTTGAGGGTATTCGCGCACAAGTTCGATTGTCAAATACGTACGTAAATGTTGCTGTATGGTTCATTTGCTGAGCAATCGGAATCTGTAATTAGATGTTTCGTGTTTTTGTTTAATTTGTGTATAATTTTCCTATTTATAACCACTTTTAGAGCATACTCGACGTTCAGTAAGGCCGAGTATGCTCTAAAAGTGGTTATGAATTGGTTAAATACCAACCTATTGACCCTCAACCTTAGTAAAACAAGGTATATAACTTTCACACCAGGCTCTCTAAGTCAACCGACATATTCCCTTAAAATCAAAGCACACACCTGCAACTCGTACAATTCTAACAACTGCAACTGTTTGTTTATTGATCGGACTGACACTCTTAAATATCTCGGAGTAATAATTGATAACCACCTGAAATGGAAAGAGCAGATCAACTCCTTAGTGACTCGCGTTCGACGATTAATTTATGTCTTTAAAAAGCTTAGGTCGGTTGCTGACTTCAAATGTCTCATGACAGTTTACCTTGCACTCGCTCAATCAGTTTTGGGGTATTGCGTGATCTCATGGGGAGGAGCGCATAAAACTGCTATGCTCCGATTAGAAAGGGCACAGAGGGCTGTATTAAAGGTTCTCTGTAGGAAACTTATCCGACCCTACCTCAAACCTGTACCGGGATTGTAATGTGCTTACGGTTAGGCAAATATTCATTCTGCAGACTGTATTGAGGAAACATAATCTAGAGCCTTATGATCCCAGTTTTAGTGCTGCCAGACGCCTCGCAGACAGATTCTGCAAAATAGTACCCTGTAAAGTGGTATTAGTAAAACGGCATTTCACATTCATCAGCTCTAAGATTTACAACAAAATAAACAAACTTATTAATATTTATCACCTAATACGAAATGACCTTAGAAATAATTTGACAGATTGGTTAAAAACACTATCGTACAGTGATACTGAGAAAATTGTAGAACCATAGCAAGAATTAATACATACACACATACACTCACCTACACAAACCCACAACATATTACACACTACATACTACACATATACCGTTATGTCTGGGACGTTGTTTTTCTTACATAAGATGGGCGTTGACAGTTGCTACACAGTTTAAAACTTTTGCAGCTGTCATCGTTATATGTCATTATTGTCAACTGTTTTGTGTTCCAAATAAATATTTTTGATTTTTTTTTTTGAATTTGTAATGTAATTTTTTTGTGTGTTATGATCGTAGATAGTCGAAAAAAATGTATTATTACTATTATTAAATATCATACAAAAAGGAGTGTAAAAACATAATAATACATACTGCCAATTATTTTTAACCAGCCGGTAGATTGAATAAGTGCCGACCCAATTAATTATCAAGTGACAGCTCAGATCAGTAACAAGAGATACGACAACATAACACAAGTAATCCAATAATATTTTACTATTTGGCTTCTCATCTTTTCTCCCGCATCGTATCACCGCTTACCACCGGTTGAAAATGTAGAATAGAATAGAATATTGATTTATTTGCTTAGAAAGCAGGTAATTACAAACATGGTGTAGTAACAACTTGAATCTTTCCACGTGAACTTAAAGACCTGTTTTAAGAATTAAAAAATAGTAATACATTTATTTCAGACTAAAACAATATCCTAAATGGATATTAATATACATCTCAATTTAAAAACTTTGTTAATAAGGCAGCATAAATTCACATAAGGTACATTTATATTATTATATTCAATAACTAATAATAATGTAAGTAATATGTATGTATTTAAAAATATATAAGTATGTTTATCAGTTGTCTAGTACCCACAACACAAGCTCTGCTTAGCTTGGGACTAGATGGCGTTGTTTGTTGGTTGTGAACATATTACATTACTAGCTGTGCCCGCGACTTCGTCCGCGTGGAATAGTTATTTTGGGCATCATATTTATTTTTGCAAACAACCTCCTCAGCTTTATAAATTATAGCTGTTACCCACGACTTTGCCCGTGTCAATTTCTGTTATTATTTTAGACAATTTAGTTTTTAAAAGAACATAATTATCTAAAAGTACTTCATAGAGCTTCACCCCTACTTGGGCACGCCATAATCTCGGCGGTAAATCCCCTCTTTGAGGCGTGATGTCTATCACGGCATCCTCACCTTCCGCATGACGCAGGTTCTCACCGGACATGGAAAGTTCAGGAGATTCCTGCGCGCCGGATTCGTGCGGAAGAGACGCCCGGGTGTCGCCACTGTATGGTCAGCCCGGAGGATACGGTGGAGCACACGGTGGAGGTGTGCCCCGCTTGAGAAGAGCATCGCCGTGTCCTCGTGGGGGTGATCAGCGGCGGCGACCTTTCGCGCCGGGCCTTGGTTCAGGCCATAGTTCGCAGCGAAGAAGAATGGCAAGCAGTCGCCTCCTTCTGCAAAGCAGTAATGCTCGTAAAGGAGGAGGCCGACCGCATAAGGCAAAGGCAACAGCGCCCTCGCCGTAGCCGTCACCGCCGCGATCCCGCCGATATCCGGTCTCCGTAGACGCTGGCTTGTGGACGGTGAGCAATGGGTAGCTCGCCGTCCGGTTGTCTGGTAACAGTCCAGACCGAGACCAAGTCGTCGACGGCGTGCACTGCTCCCGTGCGCCTCAAGGTGTTTTCAGCAAACTGTGGGGCCCTTCAGGGGCAAAGCCTCCTGCAACTGAGGGTTGGTGCGAAAGCGTTATACCGGGGCAATAAGGCAAGGGAGGAACGGGGTAGGTTGTTTAGTCAGTAACAGTCTAACACTGTTTCCCGCTCCGCCCAAGAGCGGGATTCGTCATTGGATGATTTTTACCTACCATAAAAAAAAACCCATCCGCGCCGCCCGCAAGCAACTCCTCTCCTCGCCCGCCGGCCAGGCGCAGCGTCAAGTTTTACACATCATGCATCGCGTGTGAATTTTATATCGGAGTTATTTTAAAATTGTACTATCTTCTAAGATGTTCATTGAAATTAAATGATGTCAAAGACAATTTTGTTTACAATTACATACTCTTAATCAACAACACATTTTATAAAGATTATATTATTATGTTGATACAACTCTAACTAATAATCGGTAAAAATTGGCTAAATTAGATTCATTTAATCTTAAAAGATAGACATATAGGTACTGTCGCGGACATTTTTTTAGATCATTTTAAGAGGAATAATTCTTTCATACATATTTTTTTGGTATCTTAAACCGTTTTGGCAGCGCACGCAACGGAGGCCCTCAAAGATGAATAATTTTCCCCGTTTTTTTCCACAGTTTTCCGTTGTTTCTTCGCTTCTATTAGTCGCAGCGTGATTATATAGCCTAAAGCTTTCCTCAGTAAATGATCTATTCAACGCAAAAATAATTTTTCAATTCGAACCAGTAGTTCCTGAGATTAGCGCGTTCAAACAAACAAACAAACAAACTCTTAGCTTTATAATATTAGTATAGATTTTATAAAGCGATTTGAACTAAAAACTAATACTCCTAGCTGGACAGTTCTGTAAAAAATCTTCATCTTACATGCAGCCGAATAAACCTCCCCAGAACTGCCTACCTGTCTTTCTATGATCATCTTTAGGATTTCGTACCTTTGAATCCTATGCATCAAAGATGGTATTTTTTATGCAATGTGGCCTTTTCTTAGAACTCTTTTGAGTTACTGTAGAACTATCTAGTTCCTGTGCGCTACAGCATACAACATATCTATGTTGTATGCTGTAACGCATAGGCCTTTTATCTGGAAATTAAAATAGTGGGTCACCTCCTTTGAAACCTTTTTGCGGTTGTTGACGTGAAAGCCCTCGTTTATAACAAGGCTTTATCAATAAAGTCAACGTGTTCCAGGAATTTTAAAACTGAGCTAGTAGTTATTAGGTTGTGTAAAATAGAATCATAAAGTAGCTGCTTTCGGCATCGACAATCACGCTACATCCCTGCCAGCCATTGTTGTCTTAAAGGGGATCTAGTTTTTAGGTCATATGGGTGGGTATGGGGCCCCATTACGACCTTCGGGGCCCAAGTCAACCTCCCCTGCAAGTTGGGGCACCTGCCGATCAGCGGATGAGGCTCTGGCGCTGGCTTTCCCTCTTAGGGTTGGGAGGTCGGACGGCAGTCGCTCCCGTAAAGGCCACAAATAGCCAATAAACATGGACGGTTTAAGAAAGTTTGTTGCCACGGATAGGGCGCCGCCGCAAAACGGCGCGCAGGAGATTCGCCCGACTCCTGTGGCAAGTGGGCGAGGGCTACCGTGTCTGGGGCGAACACGGATAAAGACGCGAGCCCCAACCCGGAAACTCCGCTTCGCCAGCCTGAACATTGGCACGCTGACCGGACGCGCGAGGGAGTTAGCCGATGTACTTCTCAGGCGAAGGGTGGCCGTGGCATTCCTGCAGGAGACTCGGTGGAAAGGCCGCAGGTCCCGGCTCATCGGGAATGGCTACAAATTAATCTACACGGGTGCAGCCGGTGGGGAGAACGGGGTGGCCGTTGTACTCTCCGAGGAGTTTCAAGACGCAGTCCTGGAGGTGAAACGCTACAGCGACCGGCTTATGGTCGTAGGTGTGCTTATCGACGGGGTTATAACCCACTTGATAAGTGCCTACGCGCCTCAGGTCGGTTGCAGCGACGCTGAAAAGGCTGCGTTCTGGGATCAACTCGGTGGGGTGCTTCGTGGCATCCCGCTGTCACAGGGAATCGTTTTGGGTGGTGATCTGAACGGTCATGTGGGTGACAGGTGCAAGGAGTTTGAGCATGTTCACGGTGGCTTTGGATACGGTAGCCGTAACGCTGAAGGGGAGAATATCCTCCAAACGTGTGCGGCTGCCGGCCTTGCCATCGTGAACACGTATTTCAAAAAGAAATCCGAACACCTGATTACCTACAGGAGCGGGGGGTACGCTACCCAAATCGATTTCTTACTCACACGGAGGCACCTTATCAGTAGGGTGGCCAACTGCAAGGTCATACCCGGCGAGAGTCTCACTGCACAACACCGTCTCCTTGTCATGGACTTGCGCGTCAAACCTAGGGTCAAGTTTGATGAGCGCCAACAACGCCGAATACGGTGGTGGCGACTGGATGCAGCCACGTCCCAGTCGTTCGCGTCGGCCATCGGCGGTAAGTGCGATGGTACCGATGGCGAACCTGTGCAAAGCCACTGGGACAGGATTCAGGCTGCCATCACCGAGGCGGCAAAGTCGGTGCTCGGCTTGTCCAGGGGCGGCCGCAAGTGTGACAAGGAAACTTGGTGGTGGGATGACACAGTCCAGAGGGAGATCAGAGAGAAGAAAGCTCTCTTCAAAACGTGGCAAGCTTCCAAGTCTCCCGAAGACCGCGACGCATACAGAGCTGCAAAACGTGCCGCCAAGAGGGCCGTAGCCAGAGCCAGACGAGACCACTTACAGCCACTTTATGATAAGTTGGAATCGTCTGAGGGGCAGAAGCTCATTTATAAGTTGGCACGTTCCAGGGTCAAAGCGGCACTGGATATCACTAAGTGCCGCTGTGTAAGAGACCCTGACGGCAATCTGTTATGCGAGGACCTCGCGGTGAAGGAGAGATGGCGCTCGTACTTCCACGAGCTGCTGAACAAGCAGCACAAAGAGGTGCTGTCTCCGGTTCTCCCTCCAAATCAGGGACTTGTGCCCCTGGTTACGCCTGAAGAAGTGCATGTGGCTCTTCGCCGCATGAAGAACCGGAAAGCTGTCGGTGCCGATGGAGTCCCCATTGAAGCCTGGAAGGCGATGGGTCCACGTGGTGTGGGCATCTTAACCCACCTATTTAACCGCATGCTCCTCACCGGAAAGATCCCGAGTCAATGGAGACTGAGTATTATCACTCCAGTCTTCAAAGGCAAGGGATCAGTGCAGGAGTGTGGGGACTACCGGGGGATTAAGGTTATGTCCCACACCATGAAGCTCTTCGAGCGGGTGATTGACTCTCGGATTCGACAGGAGTGCACCGTCTCGGGGTGTCAATATGGGTTTCGACCAGGCCATGGCGCCATGGATCCCATCTTTGCCCTAAGGGTTACCATGGAGGGATACAGATCAAAGAATACGCCTCTGCACCTCCTGTTCCTTGACATGCAGAAGGCCTTCGACTGTGTCCCCCGTGAGGTGATCTGGTGGGCGCTGAGATCCAAAGGAGTGCCCGAGACCTATGTTGACATCATCCGAGATATGTACCGAGACTCCGGTTCTGTGGTTCGGACCGCTGTTGGCGATACGAAACCCTTCCCCATCACCGTCGGAGTTCACCAGGGTTCTGTCCTTAGTCCGTTTCTGTTCAGTGTGGTGCTGGACGTCCTGTCCTCCAACATCAGGGACTTACACGAGCAGCCGCCATGGCTGCTCATGTATGCAGACGACATCGCGCTGGCGGACTCGGACAGTGGGCGCTTGGTTCGACGTGTGACAGCGTGGAAGGAATCGCTGGAAAACGGCGGTCTGAAAATTAATGCGGCGAAGACCGAGTACTTGGCCTGTAACACAACAAACGCTGCTCCTGTTCGCATTGGCGAAGACACAGTCGAGCGCACGGAACAGGTCAGGTACTTGGGATCGGTGCTCCACGAGTCCGGGGACGTCGATTGCGACGTCGAGTCACGTATCTCGGCGGCCTGGGCGAAATGGCGTGAGGTGGCGGGGGTTATCTGTGACCCCAAAATGCCGGTTAGGCTCAAAGGACAGGTCTATAAGACCATCATTAGGCCTGTCCTTTTGTATGGCAGTGAAGCGTGGCCTGTACTTGAGCGGCACAAGCAGAGCCTGCGTGTCACGGAAATGAATATGCTGCGCTGGATGTCGGGAGTGTCGCGGAAAGACCGCATTAAAAACTCCCGCATCCGGGGCAGCCTTCAGGTCCGTGACATAGCGGATAAATTGCAGGAGGGTCGCCTACGCTGGTATGGCCACGTTTTACGAAAACCGGCAGACTACGTGGGTAACAGATGCCTCGCCATGCCACCTCCGCCGGGACCCGGAAAACGAGGAAGGCCTAAGAGGCGTTGGATCGACGTCGTAAGAGACGATATGCGTGTCAATGGGCTTACGGCAAAGGACGCGAAAGACCGAGCGAAGTGGAGGAGTTTGAGTTGGAAAGCGGACCCCGGGCACCGAGGTGAAAGCCAAGGAAGCAACCGGGACTGACGCTGAGATGATGATGATGATGAAGTTTTTAGGTCATATATCAATGTCACATACTCCAGCACGTGTCAACTTTGTATCATACAAGACGACTCAAACTTAAAATCATAACCCTTCGTTTTTTAGGCAGCCGTGTAAAAAAGAACAACAACAGAACTAATAACAAATACAAGTAACGTTCAAAGCAAGTGAACGAAACTAATATTGGGGTGCACTAATTTGATTGCTGCAGTCGAGTAGAATAGAACAAATAAACTCTGAACACCTTGAGTGATCTCGTGGGAACTGGTATTTGGTTAACGTAAATAGCGACGCGAAGAGGTGAGCTACGGCGAACGTAGCAACTAAATAATTGGTGCTGATGAAAACAGGCGTGGCTTGGTATAATTTATGAAAGGCTCAATGTTATAAACAAGTTTGAGTTAAAAACATTACTAGTCACTATCAAAATATTCCGTCACTCAAGAATAATATAACTTGATACTGGTGAAAGAATTTTCTAACCTATAGTGGACTCTTAAAGCTTATTGCTATGAGCTTTATGAGAAAAATACTGAGAAGTAAACTACTAAAAAGCTGTAAATAAGCTATCCATTTCAATTCAATCTCACTGTTTAAAGTGTTCTGAAAGCCTAGTTATTAAAACTAGCACAAAACATTTTCTAAATGAATAATTAAAAGTTCGGCCATACAAAAACTTCGTTGCACAAACTTTGTAGTGCATTTCGTAATGGCCGCCACCTCACTGTATATTTTCATAAAGTTCTCGAAGCGACGGAAAGAAAAAAGAGAAGAAAAAGCAAAAAAATATTTCTTAGAATAACTCCGCGCTACCTAATAAATGTAAAGTACAAATAGGTTCCAGGAACAACATTTAACAGACTTGTTCTCACGGCACATTGTAAAGAGAAGAAAGTTTTATAAGAGACAAACTGAACAATTACGATGCAGTCGTTGCTGAAGTTGCTCGACCATTAACAACACTCTGAGGAGACATTAAGGTCAAGCAATAAACAAAAGCGTTTTCACTCCTTGGCTGACATAATTACAATTTAATTGTGAGAAACTAAAGTTATTGTAGTGCTTTATAAAGACGTATATACACTCTTCTTTTTTTGTCCAAGCGATATCACTTTAGAATACGCTCCCTCCGAATATCAGGATGGCGACCAGCCGATTGTCTTTTAAGGTGAAGGCACTACATTCGCAGTTGAAGTTGGAAGTTGGTGGATTTATCTCAGCACTGATTGATTGGATTTGTTTTCACAATGACCTTGCTTATTTATATGTATGTATTTAAATATGTATTTACTATTATATTTTGTTTTTCTAAATGTCTATCTTTTAAGTTGCACCTACCGTGTTATGTTTCTGCACCACCCTAAGGTAGACTGGTAGAAAATGCCTAAGGCATTAAGTTCGCCTTTGTACAGTGTTATGTGCATAAAGTTTTAATAAATAAATAAATATTGTATACGTCTTTATATAATTATATAACTTGAAGAATACTGTAGTGACGTAATATTTTACTAATGTAAGGGCCGTTTCAGCGTTGTACGGCGCGCTGGTTAGGAGTCAGTTAGAGAGTAATGTAGCAGTGTGGGCTCCTCACGAGGCGAAATATACTCTCATGTTGGAGCGCATACAAAATAAATATACGCGATTCCTGTACCTAAAACTATATGGGGTATATCCTCTCTACCCCTTGATGTATCCAACCTTGTTTGTTTTAGGCATGGTGGGATATAACAAGTTGGAAACGAGAAGGAATCTTCCTCTGGCATCTTATATCCTTGGAGTATTCCGGGGTAACACAAACAATCCAGGTGTGTTGCAAGAGATAAGCTTGTGTGTTCCCGATGGCTACGTGCAACGTCGTAGGCGGCCTCAATTGTTCGCATTGCCGCGCGGTCGCACCAAGCTGGTGGCCAATGCCCCATTCTCGAGGACACTGCGCACACTAAACCTAGTTGCAGATAAAATAGATTTGTTCTCATGTTTACTGAGCGAGTTCGCAAGAGTCTCATTACACGTTTTGTGTTATCATGGAGATTCAAATGGTGTTTAGAATAAAAAATTATAATTAATGATAATAATGAATTAATATCTATCTATCTTTAATGAATTTTATAATAATGATTGTGTGTATTTTTTGCGTTATTGTTTCTTTTTTATATTTATTTAATTCGAATTGTATTGTTATTTGTATGGCAATTGAATTTTATTATTTGAATGATTTTTTTTTAAATGAATGAATGAATGAATTAATTATTTGAATTAATAGAATTTTATAGAAATTGTAGTTTATAATATCTGTCTACATCTATCGCATTGGGCTTCTGTAATGGTAGATGTATGTAAGTGTGAATAAATAATTAAAAATAAATAAATAAATAAATCTGAAATAGACTGTGTGATCCCAATTATTAATAACTGCAAAATGAAAAACGCGCTTTAAAAAACAGCAATTTTTTTTAATTAAAAATTAAGAACATCAACACGTTGGATAAAATCTGATATATCTTTATGTTTAACGTCCCAATTTACTTATTTGTATACGAGTATAGTCCAATTAGAATATACATCACAAATATTGCATATCCACACTTTCAGTACGAACCTAACTTTATAGAGATGACGAAGGTGTATACTCACGGTTAATCTTTCGGATTAACGGGAACATAAACACATACGGCATCCATCGAGAGGGGACAGCGGAGGGTGCTCAAGCCGTCAACCGTCGTCATACACCTGACATATTATGTAAAGTGTGTGGACCCGTGTACTCGATGTGAGTGTGCTAATACGAGAAAAGTTAACTATTTGACCTAACCCAACCTGATATAGAGCATACGTCTACTCATGATAAAGAAACTGATGTTGCAGAGTGGAAATCAGAGATTTTTGCCTCTCTCATGCGTACCGATTAAATTTTACAAAGAAGATAATTGATGTAATATTCCTCACATTCAGATAAAGTATTTTTCTGGCCCGAAGAACTAACGCAGCTTAACTATCCAAAATGTAGCTATAATTTATCTCAAAAAATATCAAGTAATTTTAATGAAACATTAAAACCACAATTTTTTTTTACATTTTATTAACTTATTATAGCGTCAAAGAACAAGACAGTAATGTAGGAACAACTTGTTATTTAAAATAGCGACCAAATATTTTAAATGACATTTTTTATTACAAATTCTATATAAATACAAAAACATCCTATCTGACGAGCAAAATTTCTGAAATTGAATGCCACCGTCGTATCTTGTCGCTTCAATGTTTGAGAAAATATTTAACAAAAATGAAAAGCTAACAAACGGGTCACAAAGAGAAATTTATTACAGCTTGTAGAAGGTAACAGGTTAAAATATTCATCAAAACTAATAAGATACCTACTCAGTCAATAACAATTTTTAGTAAGACGGCCTAGACGAGAAATGTTGTCCAAAAAATATATTAGTAGGTAATCATGCTAATTGGTCACAAAAGTATGTATATTTATTACTCAAGGAAATGGATTCAGACTAATCACACGGGTAGATCATGTCTTTGAAAATCGTACACGTAAGCGTATTCATTTTCTACTGTGTCATGAGCGAAGCCATTGGCAGCAATTAGCACCTAATAAATTTTTACAAACAGGATTGGCAGTCCAGCAACTGAAATTGTTTCAATTGTTTTTGTCATATTCACGTCACGTCTGCAGAGAGATGGTGAGCCTTACAATCCCGCGTAATTACGGACTGTTAAATAAATGCTACCACTACAAGGTAATAATAATTATTATTATTATTTATTACGGAAAAGTTGCATATGTTACAATTTAAATTAAAAAACAATCATAAAAAATTAAAATAAAAGTAAATGATAAAATAAATAAAGTAAATAATAATGCAATCTAGTCCATAAAAACCAGTATCGTGTTTTGACGAGCAATAAATATACTTTATACTAAATGCTCAATTTTTAGATTTTCGAGGATATCCACATAGATTTATGTGAAGTTATGATTACTTACTGTTAAGATCAATAAGAATACTGAACGATAGAACAGTTCCTCGCAGTAAGTTAGGGATATTGATATGTATTATATGTATAAACTAGCTTTTGTCAGCGGCTTCGCCCGCGTACATAAAATATAGCCTATGTCACTCAAACGTTACCTCTTTATTATATTCATTCATTCGGCCGGTGAACGTCGTTTAGAGTGGACGTGTGTCAGTTATCGCAAGTGATTCTGCTATATAAATTCTGTGATTGGTTGTAATTAGTAATAACCAAATCCTTGTCACTCCTTAAGTGTTCTTACGTGTCGTGGACTCCCACTGGGCGGTTCTAGAAAGGGACACCAACAATTGTGCAAGTGCTACTTTAAATAACTTCCTAAAAGTGATTGTGATTCGCTGGAATCGAACCTGGGACGCCTTACTTCGGTACTTCTTGCCTTGCCGACTCGCCACCGTGCTCGTAGCAGCGGGCCTCGAAATAGCGGTGCGGTATGCGCGGCTGACGTCAGAGCTACGTCTACATGCGCTACGAGTGCTACGAGACTACGAATCGCCTACGAACACTGTATCGGCTACGCTCACGTCCGATGGATATAGCTGCAAGTATTGAATAACACGGGTTGTTTACGTTGCTAATGTACAGTATTATTCTCGTACAACAATTACAATAGAAAGTATACCAGTGTCTGACAAGTAATTGTTGATTTCTATTAATTTAACCATCAAAAATGTCTAAAGTACGCCACACACCACCTAAGGCGACTAAATCTCATTCATCAAACTTAACCCAGATTCAATCTGAACCTGATATTAACAATGCAGTTACGATGAGCGACTACGTGAACACGAATAGAAACAAACGTTTTCGCCCGGGGAACTCGCCAGGAAGCGCGCCTGCTTTAGTTTCGCTAGACCTGGAGTATGAGCAGGACCCAGTCATCTCAAAATGCCTAACAGAACAGACCGTGCTTATCAACAGACTATTGGCAGATATGGGGGAAATTAAGTCCCAAAATTCTGAAATTAAGGCGTCAAATATTGAAATACGCAAGTCAAACGAAAGGATGGAAGAATCAATGTCGTTTATTAACAAACAATTTGAAGACATGAAAAGGGAAGTGGAGGATTTGAGGAAAGAACGACTACTTCAAAAGCACTATATAGAAAGCCTGGAAAAGAAGATACTTGACTTACAACACAAGTCACGCTCGTCCGGGATTGAAATTCGTAACATCCCGCAGGAACACACTGAAACTACTTCAAGCCTCATTAAAACAGTTTCCAAAATCTGCGGTACCGTGGGCGTCTCGGTCCAAGAATCGAGCATACGGGATGTATATCGGCTACCTGGAAAGCCATCCAGTTCGACTACCTCACGACCGATAATTGCAGAGTTTTCGTCAGTACAAACAAAGCAGACTTTAATGACGGCAATACGGGACTATAATAAGGGGAAAGGAAAGGATAAGAAATTAAACACCACCTCCATTGGTTTATCCGGGGACCCTAAACCGGTTTACATTGCGGAACAATTGCCTGCCTCTACTAAAAGGTTATTCTATCAGGCTCGAGAATTTGCCAAAAATAATAGATATAAGTTCTGCTGGATCTCAAATAGTAATATCTTTATACGAAAAATGGAAGGTGACAAGCAAGTTTTAATTCATTCAGAAAAGTGTCTACTTGATCTTGAGCCCCAAAATACTATCTGACTAGTTCCACGTACTTTAATTTTTTCTTGCATAGTTACTGTTATTTTTAACTTTTTTAGTTCTACTGTAATTTCACAACATATACACGTATTTTGCAATCCACTCATAACACACACAAACCAAAACACAGTCACAAAAATTCCGTACACAAATACTTTCATACACATCCTAAACTACTTATTTAAATATATAATTATGAGATATTCTGTTCATACTGTAAGCTATGTACTCGACACAAACCGAAACACAGTCACAATAATACCATACACAAACACTTTCATACACATACTACAATACTTATTCGTATATATTATTATAAGATATTCTGTTCATACTTTATGCTATGTACTTGATACAAACCGAAACACTGTCACAATAATACCTTACTCAAAAACTTTCATACACATCCAACAATATTTATTTATATATATTATTATGAGATATACGGTTCTTATTTTAAGCAATGTACTCGTAATTCCTAATTTTTCTGTGCCATTTTTTAGTTATTATTTAAATTACAAATGGATTCAATAATAAACATTAATGATGAGTTGGACAGTCTTGGGCTGGGCAATTCCTTTGCTTGTAAGCCACAGGATTGTGCAAGTTATTTTGTTACTTCTGATAATAATATTAATGTACTACACATGAATATTCGTAGCGTTGGGAAAAATTTTGATCAGTTACAGGCGCTAATATGCCTAACAAATATCAATATAGATGTCATTGTTTTGACCGAGTGTTGGCTTAGTAAAATTAACAATCCTCCAGTGCTAAATGGTTACTTGGCGCACTCGACGAAATTAACGTCCAATCAAAATGAAGGTGTAATTGTCTACTCTAAGTCGAGCCTCAATGCCACAATTTGGGAACCTTGTCTAACTAACTCTAACGCTCTGGTCTGTCAAGTGGATTCCAAGTTTGCATTTGTTGCTATCTACCGCTCTCCATCCTATAATACCGCTGCTCATATAGAAAACTTTCTATCAAGCCTGAATAATGTATTAGAGGGTCTCTCTTCATATCCAAACATTGCACTAATCGGTGATTTGAATATTGATATAAAACCTGGAAATAGTAACCCTCATAGCTTGGATTATCTGATTCTGAACGCTGCCCATGGCCTAATACCAACTCATTTGTTGCCGACTAGACTAGAAAATTGTTTAGATCACGTTCTTTTAAAGTCAAAGCTACCAAATAGCACATTTGTACTCGAATCTTATATTACAGACCATAAACCTGTATTATTGACGATAACAGATGCCAAAAAAACCCAAAATTCATTATTATTTAAATCACGTCCTAATTTAGATGCAATTAAGTTAGAACTCGGAAAGATTAATTTCGCCGATGTTTATAACATTCAAGACACAAATGAATTGGTAAACACCTTTATATCACTAGTAAATGCAGTAATAATAAACAATACGTCTAAAACTATAATTCCAAGGAGAAAAAGAATTTTGAAACCGTGGATTACCCCCGGGTTGTTAAAATGTATTCAAAACAGGGACCAAATGCATACGAAATTAAAGAAATCACCTAATAATACAATATTAAAAATAACTTACACACGTTATAGAAATTTCTGCAATGATTTGCTTCGTAAACTCAAACTTACTTATGAAAAATGCGAACTTCAAAAGGCCCAAGGCAAACCAAAAGAACTATGGAAAACCATACAAGACATAACAAATACATGCAAGCAACGCACCAGTCCTGACCAGCTGTTAAAAATAAACGATAATCCCCAATCCTCGGTTAATCAGGTATGTTCATTTTTTAGCAACATTGGAAAACAGTTGGCGGATGATTTAATAAAATTAAATAGACAAGCAGCGACACCCTTAAACAGCGATTCAAGTGGAAGTTTAACCCCTGCTGATTCTCTAGTCTTGCTAGAAGTCAATGAAACTGAAGTTGACTCAATCATTTCACAATTACGTAGTGACTGTGCTGTGGGCTGGGATGGAATATCCCCATTATTGTTAAAGACATGTCGACAGGAGCTGGTGCCTCCTCTGACCTTTATTTGTAATCGCTGCATTGAGACACGTACTTTCCCTGATGCATTGAAAAGGGCTATTATTCTTCCAATATACAAATCCGGGAACAGAGACTGTGTCAACAACTACCGGCCAATCTCAATCTTGCCATCTATCTCAAAAATATTTGAGAAGATACTCAACAAGCAACTCAAAAGCTTCCTGATCAAACATAGCATCATCGCGGAAAACCAGTATGGATTTAAAACTGGCATATCCACTGAGGATGCTGTGTTAGACCTTACACAATTCGTGGCAAAGGAACTCGATGGTGGGTCTAAATGTTTAGGCATATTTATAGACCTTTCAAAGGCCTTCGACACAGTTTCTGTTCCCAAACTCATTGCAAAGATGGAGCTTGTGGGTGTGCGTGGCGCAGCGCTGGATATCTTTAAAGACTATCTTAATAATCGGACCCAGCAAGTTAAGATAGGTGATTATCTCAGTGCTGAGCAAACTGTGACCTATGGCACAGTAGAAGTAAACGAACAGTAGGGAAACTGCCTATAAACGCTCGGAAACGGGACACTCACACAAACATACGCATCTACGAGACCGATAAGCTATTCTCGCAGTGCTCATAGTAGTGCGTGTCGCGTCAAGACGAGTGGTCACGTTTGAGTTTACTTTGAGTAATCTTTAGAAAAATGCCCGGAACGTATTGCGTAGTATGATTTATTAGTGTAGATATATCTACACTAATATAATAAAGAGGTAAAGTTTGTTTTTTTGTTTTTATGTTTTTTTGTTTGTAGGGGGTAATCTCTGGAACTACTGGTCCGATTGCAAAAATTTTAGCAACAATAGAAAGCTGCTTTACTCCTGAGTGTCATAGGCTATATTTTATGTACGCGGGCGAAGCCGTGGGCAAAAGCTAGTAATATAATAAAGAGGTAAAGTTTGTTTTTTTGTTTGTAGGGGGTAATCTCTGGAACTAATGGTTGGATTGGAAAAATTGAAGCTATAATAGAAAGCTGCTTTACTCCTGAGTGACATAGGCTATAAATTATTTATATAACATGGATATTAACCGAGCTATCACAACTTTTGTCTTACAAAATTTTCCGCGGACGAAGTCGCGGGCAGAAGCTAGTTATAATATAAAATAAATAACTCCTACAAAACTAAAGACTATCATTATGAACTTGTCTGTTGTTCTAATATCAAAAACATTAAGTAATAGTGACAACCCTATTGCTTTTATGGAGTGTAGGTATTTATTTTATAAACAAGGCCTAGTTTCTTTACTGTTCGATATTTATTCTGTGCCTATGGCGTGCCTCAGGGAAGCATATTGGGGCCTACTATGTTCCTGATTTATATGAATGACCTCTGCAGATTGATTCTCCCTAACTGCAAAATATACGCGTATGCCGATGATACTGCAATCGTCATTCATGGACCTACTTGGGATGTGGTTAAAACTATTGCAGAAAACGCTCTAGGTCGAATCTTGGGCTGGTTTCATGATAGCCTACTAACTCTCAACTTGGATAAGACCTGTTTCATCACCTTCTCAATTCGACGAAATACCATGCCCCCAAAAGAATATAAAATAATTGCTCACTCATGCCAGACCTCATCATACATATGTGCTTGCCCGACACTGGTCAGATGCGACAGTGTTAAATACCTTGGCTTGCATATCGATGAATGCCTGAGATGGGACAAACAGCTCGATGTGATAACCTCTAGAATATTGCGGCTCATTTATGTGTTCAAATTGCTAAGAGATTGCGCCGACAAGGTGACACTGAGGATGGTCTATTTTGCACTGTGTCAGTCCATAATTGGTTATTGCATCCCTGTGTGGGGTAGTGCATCAAAAACCAGCATGTTGAGAGCTGAGAGAGCCCAAAGAGCTGTATTAAAGGTTATGTATAGAAAACCATACCGATATCCAACGAAACAACTCTATGAGGACTGTGAGGTTCTGTCTGTTAGACAACTGTTCATTCTGCAGTCGGCCCTCAGGACTCATAGATCCATGCCCAAATCAAACCCAAAAAAACGCACAAATATTCCGTCAGGTGTTATACACAAAACCTCTTTTGCCAAACATCAGTTTTACGTCCTAAGCAAATATTTATATAAAAATTTACACAAGCAACTAAACATCTTGGACTTAAATAAATACACGCTAAAGAAAAATATAATTCAATGGCTATCACAACAAGATTATATAACAACAGAGAATCTCCTAACTTACGTCTCATAATTCTCATAACTTTTTAGTTATAGTGAATTATGATGATGAGTAAGAACTCATACTCAAAAATTACATCTCCCACTGTATATCCAATTACTTATATTACACATCACTCAAATAACCACACTCACACCTACACACACTCCACACATACACCCTCACACCCCACATACATATATCCAAACACCTATAAACATACATTTCATACACACGTACGTGGAATTGCTTTTTGTTTTATTAAATTTTTCTTTTCTTTTTTAATATTTATTTCTGTACAATTAGTATACTTACCTAATCATTGACACTGTTTTCACATGTATTTGACTATTTAATATATATATTTTTTTTTTTTATATAACACTAATAAAATTCATTGGCTGAACCCTATCTTTTAAGATACAGGCTAGTCCTAGTTTAAAAGATAGAGTCTATTATTGCATCATATTGTAATTAATAATTTCCGAACATTGTATACAGTGCAAAGTGCTATGTTCTTATGAAATAAATACTTATTATTATTATTATTATATTAGTGTACCTAGATTACGTAAACAATAAATATTTTGGTTCAATTAAGATCTGTCGTTATATATAACGTTTACAGACTTCACAATTTGCTACATATTATTACACAATCGCGGATCACGTGGCACACTAATGGGATATCAAAGAGGACACTTGAGTGACACCGTTTCAGGCTTATAGTAATGTGTTTGCCAGCCTTATAGGTGCCGTGCTGAAGTGGGGTACCTAACTGAATGACAGCAAGTCGCAAAATAGTCGATAAGTGCTTTAAAAATACAAAATTTTAATAACTAAAAGCCTGCATTGAGAATATTACTGAGTCATAATTTCCTACAGAGCCTTTTCATTTCTTATAAACACTCCTAGACGGCACAGTAACATTAACTTTATCTTGGTCTTACTCAAGCTTTTTGTCTGAAACCCTGACAAGCTTGAATACTTAAATTAAAATATTACAGTGCTTGGCACTAATTACGTCTTCTGCTTTGCTTTCCCTTATTCTGAAGTTTTAGGTTAACATTATAAAAGAAGCAATTTTAAGAGACATTTGCCGTGCAGGTTTTTAATTGTAGTTTACATAACACTCTCTATCTTACCAAAAACAATCCCTTAATGTATAGTATTTACATTTGATTAGTATGTGTCTGTCATTCAAGGGCTTAAGGGCTCATGTAAGGGCGTTTACACATAAGACGATAACGGGCAAAAGGAAAAAGAAAAATTTGGAGGAAAAAACACTACCATACAGTAGAGTACAGCACGAAAAGTTTTAATTGGTATCTAAGCAGTGGTTCAAAGTCTTTAGATAGGTTTTTAAAAGCGAATATTTGTGCTAAGCGTTACTGACTTTAGTGCACAGTAAAGGAAGTTAGGAGCGCCTCTAAGGCATCTTAATTGTGCGCTTAGTTTCAACTGTCCAACTGTGACACGATGAGTACCTCCTTCCACAAAGTTGGAAGTTTATATGGTGCAATTTAATAACAACGTTCTATCCTTATTAACTTAGTTATAGATTTTATCAAGTATTTTATATTTCAAATAATAATTTATGAAACAAGAAAAGTATAAAAAAAACATTAAATTAAAATATCGTAAATAAAATGCAAATATAAAAATAATGAGGATTTTTTTACAGATATAAATCAGTGCTTAACTGCGATCTCAGTTGATGGTTAGCGTTGTTGCAATCGTTGATGGTGAGGTGCACTAGTTAATTAAGAGCGGCCAACCCGACGTACATTTTCATACAACCGCTCTTACGTGATTATGATGTTATTACATATCTTTCTTCAAATATTTTGGACACACTGATATCTTGTTGATATTATCTAGGCTATAGAAATCAAAACATAAATTTGTGTAAGAGTAATCTAGTAAAGACCTCTGAAAACCTGCTATTTTACGTAAACTTTGACTCTACATAATGTACTCCTATATTAAAAATTAAAAAAGTCGGTACTTCTATAGAAGCCTAGCGCATTTAGTCGAGATTCTAAAAGTTGTAATTTAAAAAAAATCCTTAAGGTTTTAATAAAAACCTTAAATAGTTTTGTGAAATATTCGAATAAATCGTAGAATTACTGAATGCCAACAGAGTTTTCAGGTGTTATCTTTTTTTTCGCATTACTATTGCATCAAACATCTCATTGGCTTGCTTTTGACGCAACAAGCTTTTAAACCATGCTCCACATGAGTTGGGAATGCAAACCTTAAGAGCCTATTCACTTTAGTTTTGAAGACACCTAAATTACAATCGGACAGGAAGACCGCTTGCAGGCAAATTGTTTCAATACTTCGATGTACGCGGTACAAACGACTAATAGTATAAAACCTACCTATACTAACTATTATTATTTTACTACTAGCTACCTATTATTATGTTATCACTAACTTAAACAAAGATTATCTTACTAAAAACGAACTAAAATTAATCTAATAAATAGAATGGCTTCTGAGTTTTTAAGATGATAAGACTAACTGAAATGAAAAGAAAAAAAAATCCTTTATCAATAAAAACGAAAAGGACTGACAGCTTTCAAATAACGCGAGTACTTTTATAGCGATTCGATAAATGCCTCACCTTTAGAGATTTACCGGAGGATACGCAATGAATCGCTTGCCAAAAATTATTCGGTTTATCGAAAACGAAGATCTTCGCACTTTGCTTTGATTTATTTTTGCTCCTCTGACTTCGAGCAAAATTGAATTTGCATATTTTCAAAAAGCAAATGTAAAATTAAGGATTTATTTGCCACTTTCAACCGACTGGGTGCAAATATTATTATACAGGTTTTCTTTCAAGTTGAATGTTTTCCATTTTAGATGTAACATTTCTCGTTGGAAAAGCTGCGCGATATTTTCTCGTCCGACTATATATGTTACCGGCCAAACCCGATTTCAGGACAAACTAGTTTGGTCTAGGCTAAACTAGTTCTTCCTATTCGCGATAGGATAAACTAGTTTAGCCTAGTCCAAACTAATTTGTCCTAAGCCCGATAGGATAAACCAGTTTAGGCTAGGCCAAACTAGTTCGTCCTGATATAAATACGCACACTCTAGGATAAACTGGTATGGACTAGTCTCAACATTCTAATATATCTAGAAAGTCAAAATAAATAGATAAATTACTGAATAAAATACTCCGTAACTGTAAAAATAATCAATTTTATTAAACTATAATGATTCGTTGTTAAACAATAATAAATTTCAAATGTCCATCGTGTTGTGTCTGAAAATCGATCAGATCTACTTGGCATGTACTATAAATTTTCGAATGAAGAATGGACTTAGAGACTAATCCTCTCTTCTTCTTTGTTTTCTTTTGCTGACAGCCACTACACATAGATAAATACAAGCTTATCATTTTTTTTGTGATGTTGGTATATTTTTTTTTGATATTTCGGCTAACATCATGTCACGACCACCGTGGCCATCATAAAGTTCATCGGATGGAAGATAGTTTTTTATATTACTTTTTTTTGTAAGGGTGACACTTAAAAGAAATATGTGTATCCTGCCCGTCCTACCCTACGGTGTTCAAAGTTGGTCACTAACTTACTGAACAACAAAAATCCCAAACTGAAGATCTGTCAAAGGGCAATAGAGCGTAGCATAATAGGTGTTAAGCGAACAGATCGCCTAAGGAACACCACGCTGCGCTCCATAACCCAAATAACAGATGTCGGAGACAGAAAAGCCAGGCTAAAGTGGGAGTTGGCTGGCCACGTCGCACGAATGCATCCATACCAGTTTATCCTAGAGTGTGCGCATTTATATCAGGACTAACTAGTTTGGCCTAGCCTAAACTGGTTTATCCTATCGGGCTTAGGACAAATTAGTTTAGACTAGGCTAAACTAGTTTATCCTATCGCTAATAGGAAGAACTAGTTTAGCTAGTTTAGCCAAACTAGTTTGTCCTGAAATCGGGTTTGGCCGGTAACATATATATATATAACACTTATAGGGTCTCAAGACTAAAGTCTGAGTCTTTCTATAACCAAAAATAGTCTTATCAGAAAGCTTAAAATCACCCAAAGGACTAAAGCTCGGAGTTTCCTGGCGTGATCTTATCAGAAATGATGATATCAAAAGTTTAGGTTTTTATATAGGTACATGCATTCCCAATAGGTATTCCTAACTGTTTTTGCTTATTTTGCAACTTTTTCCTGAATAAACTAACATAATAAACTAAAAATGTTCATTTTAATAATTTCTTATTATTTATGATCGGTCAGTTATCTTTTAATTAGTTTTGGTGCCATATTATATTTTAAATTATGTTTTTGATACCATTTGATAAAAACAGTAGTGTTTGATACACATTCTTAGGTAATAAAACATTCTTGTTTTCTAATGGGCCCAGCGGACATCAGACCTACTGGACTCTCATGGTTTTGCTGATATCTCTTTGACATTTTCCTGCGGCATAGTAATATTTTCGTAAAAGAAATATGCAAAAGAACCTTATGTTACTAAATGGTTACCGACTTCACCATTATATAGAATAAAAGAAAGTTGCTTACCGCTGTATTGTTAGATCTTTAAAAGTACACAACGGATTGTGTATAATACATGCATAATGTATCCAATATTAGTACCCGTGCAAGGCTAGGGCGTGTCACTAGTTGGTTATAATGGTTATACGCTTCTGGACACATCTATTGGCCCACCTTAGAGTTTAGGTTTCGATGGCCCCTACCGAAATATGATTGCTAGATTGAACAAAAACTGTTGATGCAGTTTTAAACCTGTTACATTTTACCATTTTTTTTTTGTATTGATTATAGGTTCGCGCTTGACCGCTATCTCACCTGATGAAAAGCGACGATGCGGTCGACCATCTTTTTCGAACGTATTGTTTTAAATTTGAATTCAGAATACCATACTACATGGGGCTACGCCTAACAAATCGGATATGCGCCTTGTTAAAGGCAATTGATTTTTGAATAAAAAACATGTTTTATCAAATAAAGGTTTAATTTAATAACGCATGTTGCTCGCCATGGGCATCTACCACAGCTCTCATACGATTAGGCATAGAGTTTATCAACCGCTCTATGAAATCATCTCCCATTCCTCTTCTATGGCAGTTTTCAACTCCTGAATCGTCTGGGCAACTGGCTGGCAAGTCCATAACTGTGATGTTCCTTGACGATACCGGCCGCATGGGCTTTTGCATTATCATGCATAAAAAGGAAATTTGGGCCCACATACTCCGCGTATGGTATCACGTGAGGTTCTAAGCACTCACGAATGTACCTTTCAGCATTTAATGTTGGCAGCCGGTGGTCCTGTAACAACCTCAAGTTGAGTTTTGCCGCTCGCGGATATACCGCCCCAGACAGTCCATGAGCCGCCACCATAAGCAACCGTCTCTTCAAAGCAGCATTGTGCGAAACGCTCTCCCTTACGTCGGTAGACCTTCTTCTTTCCATCATTGACATGTAACACAATTTTAGACTCATAAGAAAAGAGTACACGGCTCCAATCTTGCTGTGTCCAATTTAAATGACTGCGTGCGAAATGAAGGTGCGCTGTTCGGTGGGCTCGCGTTAGTGTGGGCCCATTAGCTGGCTTGTGTGGTACCATATCGCGTTCTTTTAACCTTCTCCGAACAGTTCGAGTGCTCACAGATACTCCGTGGAAGTCGCGAAGTTGGTTTTGTATCTCAATGTAGGTAAGGTGCCGATTTCTCAAGTTGGTCGTCACGATGAATCGATCCTGCCTTTCAGTTGTGACTCGAGATCGTGGCCTTCCTTGGCGACGAACATAGCCGCCAGTCTCTACGTACCTCCGATAAACATTTCAGACCGCAGATCGACTTAAATTAAGTTGAGCACTCACGTTTCTTTGGCTGTGTCCGGCCTGAATAAGTGACACAGCTTGGGCGCCGACTTCTGGTAAAGTATCCATATATTATTGATAGAACCTCAAGTAATGTTTGTTGCAAAATGAGTAATGTCTGTTTCTACCCGTGAGAACCTGTAATTGGCTCAATGGTTCCTATACAACTGTTATTGTTTAGTTATAGCTGTTGGTTCTCCTTCAAATAAATAAATAAAAACCAAAGATATCAATCACTTTTTCAAGAATTAAATCCAAGTAAACCAATAAAACCAAGTTTTCTTAGTATTCGATTGTTTGACACCAACAAACAGGCTCCAAATTGGCTTTTGTTTCTTTAAAATTCTATGTTCGAAAATAAAAAAAAGACTATTGAATGAAATTGTGAATGTGTCAGGTTCAAAACTGCATAAAAACTTTTTGCTCGACCTAACGAAACTGAAAATACAAGGTGGGCCAATAGATGTGTCCAGAAGTGTATAAGAGCCAAAAAAGCTGCTGGGAAATTGCAATGTCATATGCAATGTCACTAGTTGGACGCACGCCAAGCATTTCGACTTATATCGAGGATCGGACAAGGACTAACTCAACTGCAAAATTATTACGTTTTTTCAGCAATGATATCGAAGTGGTTTAAGTTACGAAGTAGGAAATTTGGGAAAAACTTATTCCTTACTATCTTTTGTCAGCGGCTTCGCCCGCGTACATAAAATATATAGCCTATGTCACTCAGGAGTAAAGTAGCTATTTTATTCTATTATTGCTAAAATTTCTCCAGTCGGACCAGTAGTTCCAGAGATTACCTCCTACAAACAAAAAAACAAACTTTACCTCCTTATTATATTAGTGTAGATTGAAATGGTTCTACCAAGTACGGACCGTTGCTTTCTTACAGCTTACAACGGAGATTTAACTTCGTGATGTCTCTCTAAATTCTTGAATTAAAAAAATGTAATTGGACAGAAAACGCTCTTCTTTGCTCGTACGTAAGTGTTAATTGGTAGCTTTAATCTTGCTACCGATTTTTTCGAATTCTTGAAAAGTTTTTCGACTTACTTGATTACATACACATTTTATTAAAATTCGCTATGGTTTTCGTTACAAGGCCTACCTTATAAGCTACTATCATTTGGATTTGTATTATACCTGATTCGTTTTGGAAGAAGATCCTGATAAGTTTTGGCTCTATCTTGTTAATTTTCGTTAGTCATTACTGTAGTGTATGGTGGGTTGGACACAGTGTCTCGAATATACAGTGCTAAGGCCTATAGGCTTATTTACCTGGACAGTACTTAATACGAGTACATACATTTCAGTTACTTAAGAAAAGACAATGTTTTATTTCTAAGTTTTTAACGATTCTGTGTAGTATAAATATAAAATAATTATAAAATTATATTCCTTTTTTAAATTATGTAGCAAAAGATAGTTTGTATCTATCGATTTTATACCTAAATTTTCAACAATTAATTGTATCGGTATTTAGAATCAGTCCCAATAACTGTTGTAAAAAAAGTAAATATGTAAAAGTTTAAACTGTTTTGGAAACCGTAGGGACTCGGCAAAAGTGTCGAAGCCCTGGATCTCTTTTTGAGAGTGGACTGTTTAGTCAGTAAGAGTCTGAAACTATTTCCCGCTCCGTCCAAGAGCGGGATTCGTTATTGAATGATTTTTGCCCACCACAAAAAAAACTGTTTTGGAAATAATAAATAATTTTTTTAAGCTTTACCTGAAATCTTGAATCTAATTCTTTTTAGGGATCCGTAATCAACAAGGAACCATTATACTTTCACCATGGTTGTCTGTCTGTCTGTCCGTCCGCGGATAATCTCAGTGATCGTTAGCACCAGAAAGTTGAAATTTGGTATCAATATGTATATCAACCATGCCGACAAAGTGCACAAACAAAAAGTGGTAAAAATATATTATTAGGGTACCTACCTCCCCTACACGTAAAGTTGAAAGTGAGTTTTCTTTTCTACCATAACTTGTGACGTATTGTTGGATAGGTATTTCAAATTGATTAAGGGTCCAGTACAATAATTTTCTGATAATGTTAATATTTTCAGAAACAATTGCTCCAAAAGTAAAAAGATTATTACCCCTCTAACTTTTGAACCATAAATTTAGAAAATATGAAAAAAAACTCAAAAGTAGAACTTTAAGTAAACTAAAACTAAAGAACTTGATACGATAATTTAACCGTACATGCAAGCATTTTTATATATATACATACATATTTCATTATCCTGAGTGTATCTTCTTTCAAATAAAAATATAAAAATAAAGAATAAAATCGGTTCACGCAATCCAAAATGACCATCGGGGGTGGGTTATTAATTTTTACATGGGCTACTGGGTTCTGTTACATTGTGAGAAATTTGTGACGGACGGGAAACTACGGAACCCTACACTGAGCGTGGCCCGACACGCTGTTGGCCAATTTATTTATAAGAAGGAAGTACTAGTCATAGTTTCCTACTCGTAAAAAGTATTCAAATCGGATGCGAAGAGGTCGAATCAAAAATGTAACGCATTCTTCCTTTGTAAAGTTTTTTAAGCTGAGCAGATTCAGATGAGCTCTAAGAGGCTACAGATGGAGTTTCAGCGGCACATGTGAATAATATAATGCGTGCTCTAGGCGACGCTCTCAAGTGTCACACATCATGAATAATTATTATCATCGTTTTTAAAACTTAGATGAATTATAAAATGCTTTGAATCCTAACTTCTAGTTTGACATGCGAAAAGAGGCCAATGATTGCACAGTTTCGTTGAGATATTATATTTTAATAGGTTTCTTTAGCATTTTGAGTATCGAGACTATGGATTCTAATATATGATTATTACAATTTATTATTATTGATGACTTATGCGAACCATTTCTTGTCCATCAACCTGTACAGACAGCGTCATAAACTGGCTATCTAGTTTTCCTTAGAAAAATACCATTGTATTTTAACGTGAGAGGCGAATCTGATAATTACAGCTTTCTGTAGCAATGTAGCAGAGGACAAAACTAAAACATTGGAAACGCAATGGGAGTGTGGTGCTTTTTTTTGAGGTTGCCTTTCAGTCTAACTAGATGCGTCTGAATTCTCGTATTTTACATGGAATGACTGCCTATCAAACCTCCACATCCCAGTTATTGAGAGACGTGATAATGTTTAGATAGTCTTATAGACTCTCTGGCGTTTGACTACCTGTCAATCTACGAATCACAACCAAATCCGACGTCTTTAATTGCTTTCAGAAATACAGAGAGTATAATATTTAAAGTACGTAATTATCCCCATAATCTACTATATCTATGTGGAAACTGTAACAATTGAAACTGTACCTGTAAAATTTGTGGTGGAAAAATAAACATTGTTTTTTTAATTATTTTAAAGGACTTTTGCATAATGTTTACTAAACCGCCAGTTGGGTACTAGCTATGTGAATACTAGTTCCGTTTTGTTGATTGTCTCATACAGGAGAATTTATAATAGGGCTATAAAATGAGATGAAGTGCTAATTAACTGACACAGTACACATTACACACTGCACTCTTCCCGCACATGACGTCACATACATTATATGAACTCCGTCTATGAAAATATATTTTGCTATTTCATGATTATCTTCGAATTATGTAACAGTAGCTTCTAATAAATCGTGTTCTGACAGAATAATTACTTACTTGTGTAGCTGCTATACCGCAGTGTGGGATACTCGAGAGACCTTTTTGTATAAAAAATAACGCTTACAATAAACTTGTTATTTTCTCACAGAAGCTAATAATGATTCATGATCGCTCCACTAGCATCGAGAGTTTGTTTTACTAAAAAGGTTTTTTGTTGTTGTTTTTTTTTTGTACTTGCAATAAACTAGTGCTTGTCTGCGATTTGCTTGTTTGAACAACAACAAACAAAACTTGGAAAAATATTTTTTAGAATTTGTGTTCCGGTATATTGGACAGACATCTATGACGACACATTACTATTATACTATAAAATTTTGTACTTTTTTGAATTTCTGGAAAATCACAAATACAAAAGAGAACACCATGAAAAATGTATATATTAAAATTGACTGTATTAACAAGCGCTGGCTAAAGACAAAAATATCATATAAATTAGTTCGATAAAAAAAAACACAAATCTGCAAGTGAAGTGCACCGAAGTACGCGGTACATAATCTAAAATTGTTTTTACTGACTGCTTTTGCAATTGTCTCTTAAAAAATCGCATCAATTAAAAAAATAAATGCGCTTAAGGTAGAGTTATTCTGAAAAACCTTTCATCAACGTAGAGGTTTGAACTTGATGCCTCAATAAGGAGCGAGGCCGTGACCTCATTACACAGTTTCAACATTTTTCTTAACTATGTTAGAATTAACCTTCAACGTTACGAGATGCGGCTACATAACTGAGTTTTTTGAAGTTGATATTCAAATATATCCCTAAGGGCTAATAGCTATGTAGATTTAAAAGTTTTAGCCAAAGTAATGCCATGCTTATTTCTTTTGACCTTCCTATCTATGTGTGTGTTGTGTGGTGACAATACTGGCCATGGTATAACTTATGTTTTATACCTACTTGAGTATGGTAAACACAAATATTAGGCATGGAAAAATACGTGTGCGTTTTCGCGTGAAATGGAGCTGGGTTAAGTTAAGCGTAGATAGGGCGGACCAGATTTGAGCTACTACTCTCCGCTTCGTGCTCTCAGCTCGCTACCCGACGACTCTATTCTGTCCGTCTCGAGGCCGCGTGTCATTGGTTTTATTTCAAATTCCGCTGAGCTCCATTCCACCACTTCGTCTTCTTATATGCAATAGAAATTTAGAAATTCTGATCATTATTATTAGCCAATTTACGGTCCACTTATTTCCACTCCACCCACCCAGCTCGTGAAAAAGTCTCGTGATTTTTCCCACCATAAAAAAGCTAGTGATAAAGTCTTGGTCTAGTATTCAAGTAAGGTTAGTGCCCCAGAGTAGATAATGCTCTTAGTGTCCTTAATAATGTATCATAAAGCAACATACTACTAAAATGATGGGAAATCATGTAATAAAAGAGGTACTCTCTGGAGAGTACACAGAACTTTGTACGTGTTTAAAGAGAGAACATTTGAAATATTAAAACAACAAGTAACGAACCGACGGGTTGGACTGACAAGTTATCAGCCTCTCGAGCTATTTTAGTGCTTATGTTAATTTTGTAAATTATGCAGTTTACATGAAAACTAACACCTGAATCGTTGCTACACCGTAACCGCCTAAGCGGCTTTACGTGAGATATCAGTGACGTGTTGAACATAATGAGCTAGGCAGTTGAAAGTTTGTCATGCTTACTTAAATGTCTTACTAATGTGGTGGCGCGTGTGTAAGGTCTACCTTACCACCTTCGGTTCCCTTCGAAATGGTTGACCTAAGTCATGCTGATATATGCGTCACGTTCATACACGCTGTTTTTATGACTGGTCATCTAGTGGCTGTCAGTTTATTTTAATTTATATGTACATTTATTTTAAAATAAGCCACCTGCTTGACACTTGACTTTTGAGTTTCGACACGCTGCTGTAGCATAAACAGAAATTAGGTAAGTCACAACTAGAGGCAGCAATGTTTTAACTTTATACTAAACAAGCTACAATTATAAGAAAATATGTGATCGACGATGATACATGCTTGAAAGTAACCTATTCACTCTTAATGATAAAAATCAAGTAGTATCTATTAGAAAACCCAGATTCCGGCATGGAACCCCACTGGATGTAGATTAAAGTGAGTTGTTCATTTATCCGTAGTATTTGATCGCAAGAAAGGGCTTATAAGATCTGTGGAAAAATTAAATAAAGAACGTTCTTGTACCAGTTCATTATTATAAGTGCATTTCTAAATGAATCATATGTTTGTAACACATTTACTGATTTATCATTTTTAGATCGGAGAAAAGGATGTCGTTCAATTATTATTTCGACATCATATATTCTTTATAAATAATAAAATTATTTTTCATTATTTTAGCCAAAAAGACATTCATTTCATTCTGCTCATGTATGCAGACGACATCGCGCTGGCGGACTCGGACAGTGGGCGCTTGGTTCGACGTGTGGCAGCGTGGAAGGAATCGCTGGAAAACGGCGGTCTGAAAATTAATGCGGCGAAAACCGAGTACTTGGCCTGTAACACAATTAACGCTGCTCCTGTTCGCATTGGCGAAGACACAGTTGAGCGCACGGAACAGGTCAGGTACTTGGGATCGGTGCTCCACGAGTCCGGGGACGTCGATTGCGACGTCGAGTCACGTATCTCGGCGGCCTGGGCGAAATGGCGTGAGGTGGCGGGGGTTATCTGTGACCCCAAAATGCCGGTTAGGCTCAAGGGACAGGTCTATAAGACCATCATTAGGCCTGTCCTTTTGTATGGCAGTGAAGCGTGGCCTGTACTTGAGCGACATAAGCAAAGCCTGCGTGTCACGGAAATGAATATGCTGCGCTGGATATCTGGAGTTTCGCGGAAAGACCGCATTAAGAACTCCCGCATCCGGGGCAGCCTTCAGGTCCGTGACATAGCAGATAAACTGCAGGAGGGTCGCTTACGCTGGTATGGCCACGTTTTACGAAAACCGGCAGTCTACGTGGGTAACAGATGCCTCGCCATGCCGCCTCCGCCGGGACCCGGAAAACGAGGTAGGCCTAAGAGGCGTTGGATCGACGTCGTAAGGGACGATATGCGTGCTAATGGGCTTAAGGCAGAGGACGTAAAAGACCGAGCGAAGTGGAGACGACTAGTCAGGAAAGCGGACCCCGGGCACCGAGGTGAAAGCCAAGATAGCAACCGGGACTTACGCTAGGCTGATGATGATGAAAGGGCTTATAAGATCTGTGGAAAAATTAAATAAAGAACGTTCTTGTACCAGTTCATTATTATAAGTGCATTTCTAAATGAATCATATGTTTGTAACACATTTACTGATTTATCATTTTTAGATCGGAGAAAAGGATGTCGTTCAATTATTATTTCGACATCATATATTCTTTATAAATAATAAAATTATTTTTCATTATTTTAGCCAAAAAGACATTCATTTCTATGGTTGGCGTTGAGTTGCAATAGTGGCTCCCTCTATATCGCCATAAGCATAAGTGGTATGCCACGACATAGTTTACCTATGCACCAAGTTACATCGAAATCCGTTGAAACGTAAGAGCTTAAAGAAGGAAGAAGCTTACACATCAATATGTATAAAAATCAATCATCATCATCATCATCAGCCTTTTAATGTTCCCACTGCAGGGACACAGGCCTCTTCTCTCTAGGAGAGGGAATGGGCCATAATCCACTACGCGGGCCCAGTGCTGATTGGTGGATGTTACATGTCTTCGAATTTTTGGTTCTAGGACATGCCGGTTTCCTCACGATGTTTTCCTTCACCGTTTTGAGAGCATTGGTGATGAAATAAATTACACAAAGTAATGCGCCTGGCTGGGTTCGAACCCGCGACCTACGACTCGTAAGTCGGGGCAGTTACCACTCGGCCACCACTGCTCTCAATCTGGTCTCAAAAATTAATGATAAATTATATTTATTTTGTAAATAGGTACACAACATAACATGTATTTTTTTTTTCGTCAGTTTAAACTAGATGAGCCCGGTGTTTGCTCACTACCCTGACAAGAAACATCGAAACGAACTCAGGGGTCAAAGTCTCTTTTAAAGTCTATACAGTAAACATGTAATGGTCAAATCATATAAGACCTATGTAGATTAGTGTCTCATGGTCTTTTAAAGAAAAAACCACACGAGTAGACTTGTCCAGTCAGTGCAAGCATTTGTCAGTATTCATGAAGCTCAAACTTGGACTACTAAGAAGCTCAACGACTTGACAATCAATGCAAAAGAAAGGACATTTGTGTAGGCCGCATTAAATACTCAAGTCTGTCAGATATCATATTAAAATTACAGAAAAAGAAAAGCCAATGCCACTTTTCGTTGTTGTTTTATATCTCAAGAATGGGCTCACCTATCCAAATCAAATATTTGGGCTTTTTTTGAACTATTTAGTAGATGGTTTATGTGAAGTTAGCACAAAATCGGTCAAGCGATGCCTCATTTATCACATTTTTCTTAGCCGGAAGCGAAGCCGCGGGCAAAAGCTAGTAATTAATACATACAATCGCAAACTTTGTGTGATTATCTTTTTTATTTTATTTTTTCCTTTGACAAAATCATTGTACTGAATTAAATAGAAGTTCGTATTACTTGAAAAAGGGATGATTTAGCAGAGATCCACTACATTGCAATTGTTAATTTCACAATAGAATACGTTATTCTGAATACAAGCTATTTGTATGTATGAGCAATTTAACCATCTGATTGATTGCTTGTCACGTTCCGAGTGTATATATGATCTATTTTGTTTGATTTGAGAAATTGTCTCTGAGATGTACTTTGTATTGTTTGAAGAATTGTCTCTCTATGATGTAATTGTACCTGGTTATTTTGATGTTGAATAATATGAATGTGAAACTGTTTTATAGCTGTAATTTATAAGTAAAACATCAATACATAACTAAAGCAAAATACGAACGAGAATACTAGTAGTTAAAAAGTTTTGAGAAAAAAAAAAAATATAAAATTATCGAAGCAAATAAAGTTGTTATTCTCGTCAAACCCGATGATATTTTTAATTTGTAACGTTATTTTACCATTTTTTTAGCAAAAAATGTTAAAATAACGTTTTTGTTCAATTTATTACAAAAAACATAAAAAAAAATACATTTTAAAACATTAAGAAAAAGCCGACAAAAAATTCCACCACTGGGTAGTCTAGAATCATGTACTGGATCCATGGTATTCTTTTGTGGTACGATGTCAATAAACTTGAACTTAAAATTGTCTAATGTTTTTTATATGGTAGTTACAAATCATCCAATGACGAATCCCGCTCTTGGGTGGAGCGGGAAACAGTGTCAGACTCTTACTGATTAAACAATCTACCCCGTTCCTCCCTTGCCTTTTTCCCAGAGCCCCGGTAACACTTTCGCACCAACCCTCGGCTCCAGAAGGCTTCGACCCTGAAGGTTTGCCAGTTTGCTGACAGCTCCTTGAGGCGCGCGGGAACAATGCGCGCCATTGACGACTTGGGCTCGATCTGGACAGTTACAAGACGACCAGACGGCGAACTACCTATTGCTCACCGTCCGCGAGTCAGTGTCTACGGTGGCCGGATATCGGCGGGATCGCGGCTGCTACGGCTACGGCGAGGGCGCTGTTGCCTTTGCCTTATGCGGTATACTGCTTCGCAGAAGGAGGCGACCGCCTGCCATTCCTCTTCGCTGCGGACCATGGCCTGAACCAAGGCCCGGCGCGAGAGGTCACCGCCACCGATCACCCTAACGAGGACAAAAGATGGAGATGCTCTTCCCAAGCGGGGCACACCGGTGTGGTGTACCTCACCATGTCCGGTGAGAACCTGCGTCATGCAGAAGGTGAGGACGTCGTCAGGTCTATCCAGCCACGCCTCAAAGAGGGGACTTATCGCCGAGATTATGGCGTGTCCAAAAGTGTCTAATACTGCATCAGAAAAGTACTAACATAAAACGAAGACGTCATTATGGCAGATAAAATCTTCGAGCAGGCTGCCAGTAGCCGATATTGCAGCATGATTCATTAAGATATGTGAGGTATATAGCTCAGTTTATGATGGGATAAACAGTAAGTCCATTGGGATGACTGAACAATCGAAGCCTCGAATGACCTCAATTGAAAGGGTAGGGTTTACACCGCCGCGCATTGCACCAGTGATAAATTTTTAAAGCCCGAATAATATTTTTTATAGCATCTACGTATCTTACATATTTATTGTAAACGTTTGTTATGTTTATTTTAACATTCTTTTTTGCAATTCTAGAGACTAAATCCCATTTACTTATTTTTATTATTGACCCTCATCTCCCATATTCCGTAATTCGTGGAGAAGAGAAAAACTCTTTGTTGTTATGATAATATTTTAATAGAAAAGCTACAAACTACAAATACGCAAAGCATTGATTAATAATTTTAATGCTCTGACCATCAATATAAATGTACGGCGTGGCCACAAATTGCATGATTCAATTAAGCTGCTGCCTGTAATGTGATCAATCAATGCCGCAAATAGAGGTTCAAATTTACAATGTTGTAAAAGTTTAAAAGCAAGCAAGAAGAAAATATTTAAATATTTTTTTGCCATAGTTTTTGAAATATATCTTCTTTACAACAAACATAATATGTTAGGAAGCAGTATCGTGTCAGTAAAAGTCTGCCACTTCCTCTTGTAAATGGAAGGACTTATTATATGATTTTACACTTATATACCAACTATTTGAAAACTTACATAACTATGACACTTTATAACACACACTCCTACAAAAATGCAATACAATCTTAAAAATGTATAGCGCCAAAAATTTCGAAGATTGGATGTGTTCCTAAAATTCTGACGGTCTTCTCTGTAACCGCAGCAGAATGAGCTATGAAAACGGATTGTGGCGAGAGTATCGAAACATATAACGTTCCACACTGAAGGCAACCATCTCCATAGAAACAAAGACTTAAAACAAACCTAGAATAAGATGTAATGATATGGCAACCAAGTGTTGCAAAGTTTTTCAACTAATTCTGAACTATACTAACTTCTTCTATCGTAAATTAGTTTTCTCAACATGACTTACTTACCTTCTCTAGCCACAACAAGATTAGTACTAATACATAATTGCTTGTTACTGTTACCGTGTGTACCTACACCAGAGGATAAACTGACTCTACTCCCAATATTTACTTTAATTAACAGTTTACTAGCAAGCTACTGTTTATTAGTTTAGCATACACAGTTCAGTTTCAGACATAAATTAGTAACAAGATATAACTTTACAAAAAATTATATTCCATATTTAGGTTTTGTTAGATAGCTAACTTTTTGTTAGCTATCTAACAAAAAGTTAATTAAAACAACAAATTCCATTACAGTTTCAAAATATCTGTTTCTGATTACATCCTCCATTGACAAACCGTTGCAAGCGTAAAAAAAATGTTGAAAACATTGAAAACATTTTTTTTTACACTGAAACGGTTTTGAATACTAATTCTGAAATATAGGGATTTATAATTACACTTTTTTTTAACATAATTTTGCTTTTTTTCACGGTCATAGATAAAGGGACGCGGAATAAATTATCATCATCATCAGCCTTTTTAATGTGCCGCTTAGGCCACAGGCCTCCTCTGTAGGAGAGAGATTAAATATAAGTAAAGAAATAATGAAAGAGTGGGTGGAAAAAGAGGAACTTTATTCGTTTGCATTATGGTTGGAAGTGGTCTCGCTTGTTATAAGTTAGATAACTGTTTCATGTTGTAACAGTGACTTTTCTGAAGAATTCTAAAAAAAATATTTATATTTTTGATATTCGGGAAACTTTCTAAAGAAAATATTTAACGATTTCTTACAAATCATTTGGATCTAATGTTTTTCTAAACTCTCATAATGTAATTTAAAAACTTGTCAAAGGTGGCACAAAAACAAGCCAAAACTATGTCTGGGTAGATGTATCAAATTGGCATAACAAATTAACGACAAATCGACATCTGCCAAATGAGATAAATACAGTTCATACTCTATTCACTCAAAAAAACCACAACACTACACTGGTGCTTCATTTCCGAGAGTCACTGCCGCCCGGCATTTTGCTCGCCACACTATATACATACAAAGACGCGCATACTGTTGTACGCGGTAGTCATAATTTGCGGAATGTGAAACTGAAATAGTACATTGTTATACGAGGGATGAAAGTAAGTTATTTAGTCCCGAGAAATTTCTTTGGCGACCGAGCGAGAGCGAGGTCGCTAATAGTTCGAGGGACTAAATAACTCTTGAACCCGAGGTAAACCCTGTGCTTTTCATTACGAATACGAGGAAAATAAAAATAATAAAACCTGAGTCGTCGTCAAAGGTCTTCGTATGTTTTTAGGTAGATATATTTCTTTTGATTTAGGCGGTAAGGTTTTCTCCTCTTCAGAATCTGGCGTTAAATTTATAACTGAAGCTGATGAACTTATCGTGTTAATAAAAATTTCTTGTAACAGAGATTTAGCAAAATGTAAACAAAACTTTAGACCTCGAAAAAAAAAAACAAGGAAGATCAAATCGGCCACAGATAATAGAGAGACTACCATTTACCCGCCAATTTTTTTTTAGTGATCGGCTCCCTGGCTTTTCAGTCAATATTTTTCATTTTGTCATTGTAAAAATGGGTCAGGTCAACATTTTTCTCAAATATATATTAGTTTTAATGAAATAGTTGAAAGTAAATTAAAATAAAGTCATTAAAAAAAAGTATTCTTAAATTATTTCTATTTTTATGTTATTTCAATTGTACTTGCAGTATATAAATTCGGGTCACGGTTCAATAGAAATGTCAAAATAGAACTAGTTTTTTTTTAATATTTGCTGTCTAAATATTAAAAAAACAACTGTCAGTTGTAAAGTAAAACTCCCTGGGGAGTAAAAGTACTTCTTCCAACCCTGTCCGCAGGCATCTTTACACCTACTTTCAGAGTATGAGTAATGAAAATGTTATTTAATGCAATTGTTATTTTATGGCACTTCATGAACATGTGCAAAGCTTTTTTAAATATACTTATTTACTAATTTTATAAAATATTTCAAAGATATACATATTCATACATATAAACAGTGACGTTTATAATTATGCATATATAATTATGGTTAAACCAAATAATAAATAATATAATTTAGTAGGCCTAAGAATAATCGCGTAAGCTATTTTTTAAGCCCATACCTCCATCCCCCCTTTTTCTTTGATAATAATTTATACGGCAGAACAAGAAGAGTTTGTCGAGTCACCTACTGATTAAAAAAAAACATATTTTATCATATATCGCGAAAACTGTGCTTATGTTATCATATAGTTTATGGTTTCAGGTAGCACAAAATCTCTAAAACATTGTTGAAATACATTTTTTTTATCGAATCTTCGATTCGTTAACAGAATATACTTTATGTTGATTCATTTGCCACTTCATCAATTCTTTCTCTGTCAAGTACTAAAAATTCATCAACCTCTTGATGTTAATCTCCTAACAGCGTCTAACTGTTTACAGATACTATAATAACTTTTTTTTTGGTTATAAGAAGAGAATTTTCCTAAATAAAACCTATTCGTGTTTCAGTATCGTAATAGTACGCCCGAACATCGCTGACATCCGACTAATTTAAAATATTGTAGCTTGCTTAGCTGACTTAATATCTTTAATTTATAATATATATATATATATGTCGTCTCGTGTCCAGGATGGTTTTCGAGCTCTGATCTATCAGATCCATCATGTGGGTCTGTGTGGGTTTTTTTTTTTTTTTTTTTTTTTTTTTTTTTTTTTTTTTTTTTTATGGTAGGTAAAAATCATCCAATGACGAGTCCCGCTCTTGGGCGGAGCGGAAAACAAGTGTCAGACTCTTACTGACTAAACAACCTACCCCGTTCCTACATCGCCATACATACCAGGGCCAGAGCCTTCCTTTTCAGACACAAACCCGTGGCCCCGATTGGCTTCGACCCTTCTGCAGGGTCCCTACGATTGCTGACAACTCCTTGAGGCGCGCGGGAACAGTGCGCGCCGTAGACGACTGGGCTGGGTCCGGACGATTACCAGACGACCGGACGGCGAGCTACCCAATGCTCACCATCCGCAAGCCCGCGCCTGCGGTGACCGGAAGTCAGGATCGGAATCGCGGCGGCGTCTGGGGCGCAAACGCCGTTGCCTTATGCGGTCCGCCTCCTCCTTTGCTAGCATTACTGCTTCGCAGAAGGAGGCGACCGCCTGCCACTCCTCCTCACTCCGAACCATGGCTTCTACCAAGGCCCGGCGCGAGAGATCGCCGCCACCGATCGCTCCCACGAGGACACAGCGATGCTCTGCCCAAGCGGGGCACACCTCAACCGTGTGCTCCACCTTGTCCTCCGGGCGGTTGGGTCTGTGTGGGTATCGTGAAATGAATAACAACGGCTAGGAGTTGAATTGGTTTACTTCTCAATACATTTCGGTACAGTGCACTGTTGTCACTTTACAAATTACAACAAAACGGACAGTTTCAGAACGTTTTGACTCTGTGACGGCCTGGCTAAGAGTCCGCTTCCCGCTTTTATTTAGTTCTTCTGATTGCCACTAGATGGCGTGCCTTGTCTTGTTGTCAACAAATCGACATATATATATATATATCAAAGAATTGGTATCAAAAACAGCTATATCCATTACAATCAGATTCAAATACAGCTAAATCCTTTTGTTGGTATCAAATACAACTAAGTGATTTTAAAATTATCACGTAAAAGTTTTAATTTGGATTGGTTTATGGGTGTGTCTTGTTCAGTGGTACCAACATTCCTAATACTTTTTACACGTGTTTCTACAGTAAAAATAAAATAAGACGTTTTTTCTGCTTTATGAAAAAAATGCCTAGGTGGATATAGCTGCCTTTGATTCTGTACCCCTCTCGTATTTAGTTCTTCTAGTTGCCACTAGATGGCGTGCCTTGTCTTGTTGTCAACAAATCGAAGCCGTCTCCGACATATATATATATGTCGGCTCGTGTCCAGGATGGTGTTCGAGCTCTGGTCTATCAGATCTATCATGTGGGTCTATGTGGGTATCGTGCAATGAATAACAACGGGTAGGAGTTGAATCGGTTTACTTCTCAATACATTTCGGTACAGTGCACTGTTATCACTTTACAAATTACAACAAAACAGACAGTTTCAGTACGTCTTGACTCTGCGACAGCCTGGCTGAGAGTGTGTCCGCTCCCAGGGCGGGTTTCCCCCTCCGCAAGCTTGCAGCAAAGCGCAAACGTCACCGACTCTGTCAAGCGCGCCATCTTTATTTAGTTCTTCTAGTTGCCACTAGATGGCGTGCCTTGTCTTGTTGTCAACAAATCGATGCCGTTTCCGACACGGCCATCCTGCAAGACACACGTCCTCGTGTGTTAGTCGTCATCGCCACCTCAGCTGGAAGATGTCCACTGATGAAATATTCGAACTAGTCATCCATCGCTCATATAGCTCGGTCACTCCTGACAAACACTAGGAATCACTCTTGCATCGCGAGTGCATTCCCAAACACGCGAGTTTGAGTTTACGTGTCACTCACACAAAATTAACAATTCACATCTTGACTATGACCGACCATTTACAGGCCACACAAATGTCTGCTTCGTGCGGGAATCGAACTCGCAATACGAAGTCAATCGCTCAATGTGACAACAAAACTTTACTCAACAAACCAAATCAAAATTTTGGGTAATAGAAATTGTCATCCAGTCATGTACCAACGTTCATTGTTCTCATCTTAAAGCCTTAGGAACTCCCCACAAGTAAACCACTAACGCCACGGCACTCATTGCCGAACAGCAATCACAATTGCTGTCCCACATGTGCATCCACCACCTGTGGATCACATTGGGTAGGCCAGTCACTTCCGTCAAACCTTAACGCGCATCGCTTACCTGCGTGTTCCCCACAACATAGGCTACCACTACTATCACCATGTACTTCGGCTGGTACATGACTTTCTGGCTTCTTTCTTAACCTGTCGTGATACCTTCACAGTACACACAACTAATCCAAAACACTAATCATTAAGCTGTACATTACGACCTCTGGCTACTCATAGCCCAGTAACCTCTAGTCACTTTTCCATACCTGCGCATCCCTCCGGGATCGCCAAGTCTCAAACGACTTAATGGTTTCCTATAATATGACCACTAGCTATTGTTTTCTATTAAGATACGCCTACAAATCAAAGGTCCGATCATATTGTAAACTTAATTATCTCATTATCTCAACTACTTTATTGTACGTCTATTTTATAAACTCTGATTTTACTCCTACCTTCTACTTCAAACGCGTTTTTTTTTATTGTCTTTTTTTTTATTTTGTTCGTGGGTATTTTGGTTTTCTCTCCTCGTACACTTTTAATAGGGTACTACACGGTATTTATTGCGTAATGCATATTCTCTCACGACATTTAAATCAATTCATGAAACATTCCGACCAAATCCAGTATGCAATGCTCTGTTTGGTACCCAACCTCGGCAATCGAACGGGACCTCCCTCCGGTACCCGATCTCTACACACACATTGCCTCCATCCGGCAATCCAACGGGACCTCCCTCCGGTACCCGTCCTCAACACACACATTGCCTCCATCCGGCAATCCAACGGGACCTCCCTCCGGTACCCGTCCTCAACACACACATTGCCTCCATTTAGCACCTTTAGCGATTACTTACATTGCCATGCTGGCGTTGGTCACAGAGCTCAAGTAAAACTCAGGCTCGCAGCCACAAACAACATTGGAATGCACATAATCTGAGTCACTTGCATACTACATTTGAATCTTTGTTCATCACCTAAGGTCTAACACTTTCATCGTCAGCCGGTCTTATCTCATTAGTTTGGTCAGAGTCATGGTCAGAGTCGGTATTAGAGTCCTTGTCGCCAAAATTGTCGCTGTCAGGCATTTTCCGAAGACGGTCGCACCATAATTCATTTACCCGCTTACGAATTATTTTAAACGCGTTTGTATCATACCGATAGTAAAATAGTCCAATTATTAACGAAACGACAAAGAAATAATCTAGGTCACGTCGGTCTCAACAACGTCAACATTATTTCGGAGAATTGTCACCGTCATAAAAAGATCGAAACGGATATTATCGGATCTACTGAGGGTACTTTGTAATTACAATTATTTAAGCCATGAACCTAAGCTATTTTCAAAAAATGCGTCACGGTCACTAATTCAACTGAACCTTTGCAACAATATTTCACGGCCTAAGATTTAATTTCGCAAATAATGTTGGCTCACGTAATAAAATCGCGATTTAGCCCCTATTATCAATTTCAACCACACAAGTAATGATCTGTACCGAGTACCGTCATATGTCACCTACACTTGTCAATGTAACCTTTTACTTTAAATCTACCCCAAAATTTACTGACAACCTACACTGTCTTCCGCTCCGCCCAAGAGCGGGTTTCGTCATTAGATGGTTTTCACCCACCATAAACTCAGCTTCAGAATAAAAATGGAATGAGAATACCTGACCTTTTTCTGATGAAAGATCGGCAACCACGACGTCAACCCATCGCTCGCTGTCACAACGGCACCGTCACGGTTACCACCGCGCCTCTTCTTTCAGGGGTCCAGATCTCCATCAAGAACTCTGCTCTCCAATGCCGATCCAGCCCAATCTTGCCACCTTTTTGCCGGGGGTCTTGAGGCCTGGATATTCTTGTTTTCAGCTTGCCTTTGTCCAATTTTCTCATTTGCTCTTATCTCTCCGGGTCGAATTTGGGTAGATTCACAATCTGGGTAGAACGTTGTAGTTTGCGCTCTGGGGGCACAACGTCACCATGGTCCAACATTTGTTGCTCAGGATTAGGGAAAAACCCCAGTAAAAACCTAATCAAACCATTCAAGTCCATGCTTCGATCCGAGTCTTCATTTTCGAATTTTGAATAATAACCGCCAACTGTCTTTGTTCTCGCCGTTTTCTTCAGTGTTGCGTGATTATTGCTCACATAGCTTTTCGATTCATTTGCACGATTGAATCCCAATTCTGATGTCGGCTCGTGTCCAGGATGGTGTTCGAGCTCTGGTCTATCAGATCTATCATGTGGGTCTATGTGGGTATCGTGCAATGAATAACAACGGGTAGGAGTTGAATCGGTTTACTTCTCAATACATTTCGGTACAGTGCACTGTTATCACTTTACAAATTACAACAAAACAGACAGTTTCAGTACGTCTTGACTCTGCGACAGCCTGGCTGAGAGTGTGTCCGCTCCCAGGGCGGGTTTCCCCCTCCGCAAGCTTGCAGCAAAGCGCAAACGTCACCGACTCTGTCAAGCGCGCCATCTTTATTTAGTTCTTCTAGTTGCCACTAGATGGCGTGCCTTGTCTTGTTGTCAACAAATCGATGCCGTTTCCGACATATATATAATAATTATATATATATATATGTCGGAGACGGCTTCGATTTCAACAAATCGAAGCCGTCTCCGACTAGAAGCAACTAGAAGAACTAAATAAAGATGGCGCGCCTGACAGAGTCGGTGACGTATCCACTTTGCTACGAGCTTGTGGCGGGGTGAACCAACCCGCCCTGGGAGCGGACACACTCTCAGCCAGCCCGTCGCAGAGTCAAGACGTTCTGAAACTGTCCGTTCTGTTGTAATTTGTAAAGTGATAACAGTGCACTGTACCGAAATGTATTGAGAAGTAAACCGATTCAACTCCTACCCGTTGTTATTCATTGCACGATACCCACATATGCCCACATGATAGATCTGATAGACCGGAGCTCGAACACCATCCTGGACACGAGAGCCGACATATATATATATATATAAAGCTACTAAAAATCAAGATGGCGCAAGGATGTCGATACAGTCGGCCGAAGAATCGCTAAACTTAAAAAAATCCTGTTAAAGCAGGCGGCCAACTATGTATTTACTTGATCTTTAATCCATCTAAGCGATCTTAACTGCTTTACTGGTCTGAAAAAAGTATGTGTTTTTTTAGTAATACTGAAGTTTTCCAAAGCCCGTTTGAAAATAAAAGAATTATTTTTTAGAAATAAGAATAACCTACATAGTATTTTAGGACAAATTAAAATTAAGGAGTGGAATTCTTTGCCGGAGTCGGTGTTTCCTGATAGCTACAATCCGGGTTTATTTAAGTCAAGAGTGAATAGGTTACTTCTAGGTAAGCGCGCTCCATCGTCGACCGCATCGTCGCTTTCCATCAGGTGAGATAGCGGTCAAGCGCGAACCTATAATCAATAAAAAAAAAAAATTAACGCTAATTTATTGTTGGCAACGTAATCCTTGGTTTACTTATGCTAGCAGAATTAGTTAAAAAATATATTACGAAATAGATTCTGGCTCATTTTACGTTTACAAAACGAAAGCTAAGTTTCCATAGCCAGCCACTTCATGAATTTTAAATGAGACACCCACAACAAAAGTAAATCGTGGAGAATGGCCTCCACCCTGTAATTATTTATACCAAGTGTTAATCGAAAGGCTCTAGCGTACAACAAAGCCTCCCCAAAGCGTTTTTCTCTGCCTACTCACGCTTTGTTTACTAGCACTAGATTTACTGCGATCTTTGTCTCTCGTCTCCAAAAATCTATTTTCTTATTCAGTAGATAATCGGTTGTGAGTCGATCCTTGTTTTCATTTGGTGTAGTCTACTCGATGATATTGTACTGATAAATTAAATCCTGAACGGCTATTTGTTTCTTGTCGTCGTGACATAACACTTAAGACCACATCAATTTTGTTTAGTCTGTAAATTGTGAGCTTCTGAGTAGTGCACTAACTTTGATTTTATTGAATGAAACGTGTTTACGACTGGTTTGTAGAATTAATATTGTACTAGCGTCAAGGGTGGATCCAGCTTTGGCACCAGGAGGGGGTCACATAGTCGTGGTCGGGTCAAAAACTTATAATTTAATTTTGATAAAAAGCATGTAAAAAGTAGGTAGGTATTTTATTAATGTACGTATGTACTGTATTAATAGTACATTGTTATACGAGGGATGACAGTTAGTAATTAACTCTTTAATGCGAGGTAAACACTGTGCTTTTCATTACGAATACGAGGAAAATAAAAATAATAATAAAAACCTGAGTCGTCGTCAAATGTCTTCGTATGTTTTTAGGTAGGCATATTTCTTTTGATTTAGGCGGTAAGCGGTTTTCTCCTCAAAGAATCTTGCGTTAAATTTATAACTGAAGCTTGAACTTAGCTTAGCTGCGAAGAATGAACTTATCACGTTAATACAAATTTCTTATAACAGAGATTTAGCAAAATGTAAACAAAACTCTTCACCTCGAAAAAAAATCAAGAAAGACCAAATCGGCCACAGATTATAGAGAGACTTTACCCGCCATTTTTTTTTTTTTAGTCGTCGTCTGGCTATTTTTTTTTTTAATTTTGTCATTGTAACTAGTAAAAATGCGTCAGGTCAACATTTTTCTGAAGTTGAAAGTAAATTAAAATAAAGTCATTAAAAAAAAGTATTCTTAAATTATTTCTATCTCTATGTCATTTTAATTGTACTGGCCAGTATATAAATTCGGGTCACGGTTCAATAGAAATGTCAAAATAGAACTAGTTTTTTTTAATATTTGCTGTCTAAATATTAAAAAAATTACTATCAGTTGTAAAGTAAAACTCCCTAGGGAGTAAAAGTACTTCTTCCAACCCTGTCCGCAGGTAACTTTACACCTACTTTCAGAGTATGAGTAATGAAAAAATATTTATTCTTTATTGTACACTTGAAAAACTTAACACATAATAACTTGTATATATACACGTACATAATGCCATCTTCTCTTGAAGACATCCAGAGAAGCACTATCACGCACAGAATGAGGCAGCCTATTTATATTCCATAACCGTGGTGAATGATTTGTCATAACAGCTAGAGGTATGTCCTATCCAGGACCCGATTTAGCTATTTAGCCGCTCCGGACAAAGATAATTTTCGCCGCCCTTTACCACCTGTTCCACATGAGGTCTGTTGGGGCGGCGCGGTCGAGGTGTGGGTGTAGACGTCAAACCAGATGTACCGGTGGTTCGAGAACGTCACCACCCGTCCATGACGCGTCAGTCGACAGCACGCGGTGACAAAGTGGGGCTGGAAAAACGTTATATCACCACGGACTCGCCCTGCATCCACACACACGTGGAGATAGAACCCCAGTTTCGGACGACCAGGCCTGTCTCCAGAATCCAGTCCTCCAACATCGACCTTGCTGGTTCCTAAACCCAGCCCAAGTCTTTGGCATTGAGTTCCCCGCAAACGACTACGGGGAATGAATCAAATCCCACGACGAAGACATCCCTCCCTAAGGGAGTCGTGGAGATCAGCGAGAGATCTGTTTGGAGACAGATAAACGCCTACCACTGCAAAGTCTCCGACCAATGCTGCCACGTAACCCCATTCCCTCTTGATGGCCTTGAGAGACGAGATACCGGCGGCGGCCGACGAAATTACTGTCACCGAGCCACTCAAGACCTGCACCCAGTCAGCTATTAAGATCCTGAGCCGTTGATTTGGAGGGGGTGGGTCTTCGGACTTTACCCTTGGCCTTGGCGGAAGGATCGTAGGACCTGCTCACAGTGTGTTGGTCATCCTGTTTGCCTGCTGCCGTACATGTGTAGCAGTGCATCGTAGCACAGCATTCTGCAGCCTCGTGCCCAGGTTTACAACACTGATAGAGTGATGGCAGTGGTTACTGCGATCCATTTTGCACACTGCAGTGCAATAGGCCCCCATTCAGCAGCGGTAGCACCGCAGAGGTCTGGGCTCCGGCAGTTTCCTTGCGTGAAGACCCAGCTCAAATAAGCCTTCGGCCCTCCCAAGCGATGGTCTTGGCTGCCGACACGGGACAGCTAACCGTCAAGGCTCGCATGTCCATGCTTAAGCCAAAACGCAAATTATTGATGTGGCTCAGAAGTCTGCTTAGCTTAAGGTAGGATGTAGTTACATAAAATTAGTATAGAGCCAAATCTATATATCTTCTATCTATACTTATAATAATCTGTAAAGAGGTAAATATTTTCCAAAATAACTATTAGCGGTGATTAGTGATCGATACTGATGCCAAAAATGCAATCAGTAAAATGTTTTCTGTCTGTATGTTCGTTATTGAAACAAAAACTACAGAACGGATTTTAACGAAACTTGGTACAATTATTTTTCATACTCCTGGGCAGGTTATTGTATACTTTTCATCATACTACGATCAATAGGAGCAGAGAGCAGTGAAGGGAAATGTTGGGAAAACGGGAGAAGTTACTCCATTTTTTAAGATTCCGTCGCGTGTGCAGCCTTGATGGCTACACAGAAATCATGTATGACGGAAAATTTTTCCATAAAATTACATTAAAATTCCCCACAACAGCATATGTCTATCTTTTATGGTTGACTCACAATAACACGTGTAACTCCGGAAAGCTTAGCAGTTCCGAGCTTTCTGATTAAATTTGTCTACTCTTACGTTTGTAACACTCACACTCATCCCTAATTTTAAAAAAAAGTTAACATTATTACCTATTCAATAAATAAAGAATCATATAAATCGGTTTAGAAAAACCAAAGTTATACATGAAATACGCTTATATTATAGTCCACTGCAAATAGCATTGAAAGTGATAAAAAGTGGTACAAAATAGTAGTAGAAGAAACCCATTGAAAAATCACCTAATTTTGTGAAAAAAAAAGTAATTTTAAAAAAAGATAAAAATTAAATTAAAAAACTCGGTTTTTTGAACTTGTCACGTAGATTTGAGGTTATGTGAAAAAGTGTAAATACAAAAGTGATCTTGAAAATCTTTTTATGACCTACAAGTTTGCCATTAGATTTTTTTCCATAGTACCAGTAGTTTTGCCGGAAATCAAATAAACCATTTTTTACCCTTAAAACCGCACACCCATCCACTTCCGGACCTCAGATCGACCGTAATTTATTTTTCCTTATGTTTTGTTATATTATCTTCCTTTTCCAATGGGTTTCATCCTACTACTATTTTATTCCCTTTCAAAAGCTATCTGTACTGGTCTAATAAGCCATCGCGCGTGAATACGGAATCATGCTATAAGGATTATTTTTAAGGGGGTTAACCGACTTTCACGCGGGCGAAGCCGCTAGCAGAAAATAGTATATAAATAAAATCATTATGTTCAATTAGCGGTTCATCTAAGTCCTGGTCCTGGAACCAGCCCAGGGGGGGGGGTCATGACCCCCATGACCCCCCCCTGGATCCGCGGTTGACTAGCGTCGATCGCCGTAGCTGTTCGTAGAAAGTCGTGTCGTAGCTGTTCGTAGCGCATCGTAGCTGGTCGTGGTGCTCCCGACTGCATACAAATCGATTTCAATGAACTTAGTAAACGAATTTCTAATCTGTTGAATTCCTGACATTAAAAACATTTTGCTTTTTCAATTTCAATATCCTGAAGCTAACTTGTGTCATAAACCTTATCTGCTAACTATTACTACTATTTTTACTCCCCAACCACCGAGGTCCTAAACCCTAACCACCGAGGTCTTGTTCATAAAAGAGAAATCCGTGATTCTAAAACGCAAAAGGCAGATGAAATTATTATTAAAAAAACAAAATACCCGACTGCACACTAAAAAAAGAGTAAAACAAGCCCCACAATACAAATTTACTGAATATAATTTATAAATGTTGATGGAAAGCATCGCAGGCGGGGACCAACAGAGGCTTATTTATAGTCATTTCTGTTGTGCACCATTTAGCAGAATTTTCGTTGGTGGCGGTCAAGGTGGTCCCCGCCTGCGATGCTTTCCATCAACATTTATAAATTATATTCAGTAAATTTGTATTGTGGGGCTTGTTTTACTCTTTTTTTAGTGTGCAGTCGGGTATTTTGTTTTTTTAATAATAATTTTTTTATTTATAACTTTTTAGCTGTTTTTATTTAACGAAAATGTTGTAGATGTAGAAGACTATGTATATGTAAGTACCATTTTAAATACTACATATTTTTTTAAAGGGAAATTTAGAAAAAATATTATTATGTCTTTATCCCGTGTGGGACTTTTAGAATAAAATGTATCCTATGACACTCCCGTAATCAAGACAAATCTAACGTTACCTCATACATCAAAATCCATCAAGCCGTTTAGGCTACAGGAGGTCACAAAGGAAAAGACATACATACATACTTACATACACTCGAAAAACATTACCCTCCTTCTTTGGCAGTCGGGTAAAAAAGGAATATAAGTGAAGTGAGTGAGTGAGTTTGGAATATAGATGTGGTTTTAGTGAATAAACATCTGACACATCATTCCGCTCCCCCTTAGAGCGAGAGAAGTCAATAAATGATAATTATTTTGTTTTAATAATTTTCACGTTTTTTTCCAATATCAAAGTAGTATGCAATCTGTTTGTACAGGTAAATATGTTCCGACACAACCTTGTTGAAACAATTTGTGATGTTGTAAAATGTCAAACAATAAATAACATGTTTACATAGAATTATCCTCGTCATAGGCGTCCCTCGTCAATGAGCTGACATATGGAGCGATAGTCTTGGGACCAGTCAATAATAACTGCCGTTAGCGTCTAATATTTGTTGAACTTAAACAATGAAATTGTAATGCTAAGAAATTAGACGTTTATTATTCTCAATTGATTTACTAAATCTCTTACTGAGAAATAAAAATAAACTGAAATCGCTTTAATTAAGCCGATTAAGTCGATAAGTACAAAAAAATTAAGTTGATTACCTTAGGAAGTTAGTAGATAAAGTAAGAAAAACAAATGTTAAAATCAATATGCGCATCGCCAGCGGGTTACCGTGCGTGAACGATACGATTTTTTTCCACTGAGGCCATTCTAAAATAAAATATAATTTCAGAATATTCTCGGCTCTTTTTATACATGAATCTTTTTTCACACTAGCGGAGTACTTATTTTTTATTCATAAATTATTCTGATTGATGGTAAAACCGTAATAATAGCGTCCATATACACGCCACTTTACCTGTTCTCCAAGGAAAAAGGTTTACCATGTTTACAGGTTTTTTCGCACCCTCTCAGAGATTGAATTAATCGACTATAATCGAATAAACCTACTATAATTTCTGGTAAATCCCAGGATGATTTTCGAAAACAAATAGTATTACGTAAATGTATTGAAACTTTCGATTCAGAACAAGGTATAAAACGCCTTGTACCCGTTTTTTACCTTGAAGTGTGGTTAAAAAAATAGTTTTCTATAAATAATATCTTTCAAACTTGCTTTATTCACTGAAACTGGAATGTTACATTAAAATCATATTGCAATTGCATTAATTCATTGGAAACCTTTGTATTGTTTATTCAAAACTCATGAATACGTTGATTTAAAATAACTAAATAATTGAAGTTTTTAAGAATAATTGAAATTGAAGTTTATGTACCTAGTTATTCACTAATTTTACCACTTATTTTATTTTTATTTATTTATTTTTATTTTATTATAAAGGTACTCCAACGACTTATTCACTAAATATAAATATAATATAATAAATAATATTTTATCATTTGCTCCTTTCACAAACAGTGACTTATTTTGTGTCTTAAAATTAAAAACTTATTTTTTTTGATGAGACAACAAGACTTTAACTGCGTTAAGTTTCATTTTATTGTAATATGCCATCTGATTTTCACGGGCGGTCCTTGCCCAGTCAACTGACGAAGGTCTCAGCTGCTTGACCTCTGTCATATGAAGCTATAGAAATCTGCAAAGGATAGCTAAGTAATAAAATTCATCTCGTTTGGATACAAGAATTCGGTGGAAAAATCTTTATTGAACCCATTTCAGATCAATTTAATTTGCAAGACGTTGTAGCTGTCTGTTTTCAAGAGTCCTTTTTAGAGACAAAAAAAAAAAGACATCGCTGCAGGGAAAAAATAATTGGGTTTCATGTTATTTTTATTTTTGTATTATTTGAATGTGAGATTCGGAAACCTCAATCTTATATTTTTGTTTGCCGCAAATTTCACAGAATCCTCCAAGAGCCAGCGATAAATAAAATATTCAGCTGGTTCCTGAATACACAATACCCGTGAGATCAAGTGAGAGCTCGCAGTAGCTCATATTCAGAGCCGTGAACTAACAGAACAAAAAGTGGCTAAACCTGGAAAACTGTGTTCAGCGTCGGTTGTACTTGACTCTATTGTGTCTAGGCTCTGTGTCCGATGTTTGCTAATTCTTTTGGTCTTGGGAAATGAGAAAGTTTGTAAATCGCTTCTGGATTTTATTTTAAGGGTTACTATTTCAGATACGAGGATCAAAACTCTCATCTTTTTCGTAATTTAACATCCGAAAAAAACGACAGCAAAAATACAATAATAACATTAAAAAATAGAACAGTTTTGATTATTTCAAAATTTTGAAAAACAAATACTGTCTCAAAATCACATGCCCCGAACAAGGCATCGGCCCTCACTGGCGCCATTAATTTTGCTGATATTTCTGTATGAAAAGTGTATATTTCCACTTCCACCACAGTAAAAAATTATTTTCTCTTACTAACATTGTACCAACTTTCTGTAAATGGCCGTTTTACAACGCGTTTACTCATCATCATCATCAGCCTTTTTAATATTCCCACTGCAGGGACACAGGCCTCCTCTCTCTAGGAGAGGGAATGGGCCATAATCCACCACGCAGGCCCAGTGCGGATTGGTGAATGTCACATGTCTTCCAATTTTTGGTTCAAGGACATGCCGGTTTCCACACGATGTTTTCCTTTACCATTTTGAGAGCAGTGGTGATGAAATAAATTACCCAAAGTAATGCGCCTGGCTGGGTTTGAAACCGCGACCTACTACTCGTAAGTCGGGACCACTCGGCCACCACTGCTCTGCTCGTTTACTCATGTGCTATGATAAATGACCCATTTGCACGTTTCTTTAGTTTGACGATATAGTGTGTCAGTACAAGTAAGGGCGCCTTCAAATTAGCCGCAACGTGCCTCGTGACAGCAATAGCCAAAACGCCGCCTTTCTGTTTGTCTGTCAAGATCGTTTATCACGTCAACGCGTGGAAGTTTCAAGTTGAAATTTAAACCAAAGTCTATGGAATCTTGAAGCTGTGAAAAAATCAAGTAAAAAAAAAAAGAGTTATGGCCATTTATGTCTCAATGAATCAAAATACACGAGTACTTCCCGTTGACCTAGAATCTTGAAAATGGGCATGAACCAAATAAAAATAAATCCGAAAACTGAAAATTTATGATCACATCATAAAGAAGTGCTTTTTTTCAATCCGGAAAAATCGTCCGAAACTCAATTCGGGAATTGAATTATTCACATAACTGGATGGTTCGGAACGCTTAGTGTGCAAGTCCGACTCGCACCTGCCCAGTTTTTTCTATTTAAAAAAACTTTACACGATGAAGCAACAAGTGAAGAACAAGTGAAGAAGTTTTCGTGAAAAACTTTTTACTGTGGTCAAATCTGCTTTATATTTGTCATGACATACTGAAATACTTGTAACCAGATTAACACTTGTTTTTTTTTTTTTCTACACAGAAAAAAAATTGCGTTCTAAGTAAGTTTTTAAACTCATTTCCTGAGTCTATTAAACTCTTACAGTTCTGCAACAGCTTTGTTTATAAAGTTCTAATTTTATTGTTCTCACAAAAGCTCGCTTGTTTTAAACAAAGCAACGTAGGGACAGGAGAAGTTTACAACGGAAGAGTTCTGTGCAGACGTAATTACCCAAGCGGTTGACGTTTATTGATAAATCTAGCTTCTGCCAGTGGCTTTACCTACGCAAAAGTAAGTTTAGCCATACAATCGCCCTTATTCATCTCATGACGGAGTAAATTTTGAAAAACCCTTTCTTAGTGCTCGCCTAAGTCGTAAACTGCGGAAAATGTCACTCTTCTAGTCTAAGTTCATCTATTAGGTAAAGGCTATAAATTATACAGATTGCTTAACGAGGCTACAAATGGTGCAAAACGTTAATTTTGTTTTATGAGTGAATGTGCAGAACTTTCGTTAAAATCTAATGATTGTAAACTGACTTTTTACCTTTTTTTCAACATTTGCTGTCCACTATGCCTGAGATATAAGGGAAATTCTTACGGTCATAATTTCATTAGACTTCCAACCATGTGCGTCATGCCGCCATGTTTTTAATAGCGTTGCGTAGCTGTACAACTCAGTGAGCTCCTCCCCTATTTCAGCTGCACTTGATACGGAGCGAATTTTAGTTTCATGTGTAGAAAACCTAAAAGACCGTGAAAATGCATGAATATTTATGTTTAAAGTTGCCTTATTTATTTTAATGTTAAAGTGGTAATTAGTGTAAAAGTTTTGCAGCGACTATGTTTTAAATTTATTATAAAAAGTTGGTCCTAAATGACTTTGTAATTGAAATATTTCAACGTTTAAATTATATATTAATATAGTTTCTAAAGTGCCAAGAAACATTAAAATATTTAAACATTTTAACAAAATTATACGCAAGCAAAAGTAAAATTTTGTAAAGCTTTTCTTTTTTAAACGGATTTTAAATCCATCTCCTCTGTGACCGGTGAGCAATAGGTAGCTCGCCGTCCGGTCGTCTGGTAACTGTCCAGACCGAGTCCAAGTCGTCAACGGTGTGCACCGTTCCCGCGCGCCTCAAGGAGTTGTCAGCAAACTGCCCTTCAGGGTCGAAGCCTCCTCCAGGAGGCTCGAGAGTCAGAGTCAAGGTAACAGTTTGCACCACCCTAGGCTCCAGCCTAGGGTGGTGCAAACTGTTACCTCGACTCTAGGAATAAGGCAAGGAAGGTACGGGGTAGGTTTTTTAGTCAGTAAGAGTCTGACACTGGTCTCCCGCTCCGCCCAAGAGCGGGTTTCGTCATTCGATGATTTTCACCTACCATAAAAAAAAAAATAATAATAATAAAAAATCTCCTCTGTGACACTCTCGAATAATAAAATTAAAAAAAATTATATATTTGTTTTATTGAATAGAACTGTTTCTGTAATGAGGTTACATATCCAATTGTTTTATTTAAAAAAAATAGTTTAACGAAGCGCAACATATTTCCTTTTGTTTTCCATCTGAAATAAAAAAAGTAAATATTTTACTAACATATGAAAAAAGAATTATTCATTTTTTATTGTCCTTTTTCTCAATTTGCTTTTGTAAGACAAGTTTCAGACACTGATTTCATCACTACGTTTTCTTCTACTCTAGAGTACCCACACTAGAGTTTCGGTTTCCTAGGGTAAAATGTGGGGTCATGTCAGACTTTTACGAACTAACACAAGACAGTGAGTAATGATTTTCTACCTAAAAAAAGAAAATATTTTGATTGAAGACCGTTTCTCACTAAAATGCGCCACCGTTACATGGTGGATGTCCCACATATACGTACAAAACGTTTTGGGAGCACATTCATTATGCGTACAGCCAAGGAGTGGAATTCTTTGCCGGAGTCGGTGTTTCCTGATAGCTATAATCCGGGTATCTTTAAGTCAAGAGTGAATAGGTTACTTCTAGGTAAGCGCGCTCCATCGTCGACCGCATCGTCGCTTTCCATCAGGTGAGATAGCGGTCAAGCGCGAACCTATAATCAATAAAAAAAATGCAATTAAAATCTTTATACATTTTTAAATTACAATTTTAGTATTCATTAGCGACTTAATCCAATAAATAGCTATTATTATTACTTTAGTAGAAAAAAGAAAATCAAAAGAAGACTAAGAGTAAAATGAAGTCGTTTCTGGGAGTATTTTTACAGTTCGTGATTAATGTTCGCCTCGTTCGTCTTATTAAAATCCTTTAATCCTAATTATTGACCCTCGTTTTTCCTTCGAGGTGTTAACTTTAATAAACCGATTCAGCCCATCATTTGTAAAGATTATAAACTTTTTAGGAAGCTCCAATTTACAAAGAGAGGTCTTTCGTATAAAATTAATTGGACAACTGACAAAGTTCAGAAATCCATGGAGCAACATTAATGTAGTTTATACATAAGTGACAAAAACAGTTTAGTAAAAGTTATTCTTTGCCTTCATAATACATCATTTGATAAAAAATAATTTTATTGATCTAAGTAGAGATAGATTCTCGTGGTAATTGTTACTCTTAAGAGAGCTTAACTATGATGTTGTTAACTGTTTCGCAAATGTACTGTAGAATTGTTCGAAAGATTTGCCGTGGCCCACAGAGGGAACACAGAGAGGAACTGAAATGACACACTTGAGTTTTATTAATTAAAAATTAAACACTCCCTCTCGCTTCAGATAGATCGGATCGCGCCTCCAAAATAAGGTTATAAAAGTTACAAAATGGTTTTAAACACATATTTTTTTGGTTTAATCACTAAATTACGTTAATACAATAAGGTTTTAATGTTTTCCATTACAAAAGTTCCACAGTAACACAATTTATGCTTTTAGATTTGTCTATTTGCTATTGTTATGCTTGATTTTGACTAAAAAGAAAAAATCACATGATCTTTCGATTGTATAAGATTGAATTAACATCGCCCTCTGGTTTCGCCCTAATGCAAAAACTTCTCCTAGTTCTTGAATGATTCTCAACAACTAAAATCCTTCTCCCGAACTCCATTTTTGCCGACTATTCAAGTGGTTTAATAGAACTTATTATGTAACATAATGTATACTAATTATAAAAGTACTTTTTACTTTTAGATAAATCATCATCTTCCTGCCCTTGTCCCGTTTTATTTGGGGTCGGCGCAATATGTCTTTTTCTTCCACTCTGTTCTGTCACCCGTCTCACTATCACTAACTCCTCTTTCTTTCATATCCCTTCTCATACAATCCATCCATATTTTCTTTGGTCTCCCTCTCCCTCTCCATCCATCCACATGTATACTCATGGCTTTTTTTGTAACAGGCGTTTCGTCCCGCCTTTTTACATGGCCATACCAAGACAGACGGTTCCCTTTCAACTTTTCAGTCACTGGCGCCACTTTCAAACTTCCTCTAATATACTCATTTCTCACTTTATCCATTCTCGTCACACCACACATCCATCTCAACATTCTCATCTCTGCTACATGCAATCTCTTTTCATCCGTCTTTTTCATAGCCCAACATTCTGACCCATAAAGTAGGACAGGCCTTATCACAGACTTGTAGATTTTACCCTTCAACTTGAGGGGCATCCGTGGGTCGCAAGTTGTTCCAGTGACCTGTCGCCATTTCATCCATCTTGAGTTGATCCGATGTGCCACGTCTCGGTCTACCTCACCATTCCCTTGGATAAGCGACCCAAGGTACCTAAAGTCAGAACAGATTGGTATGGGCGTTCCTGCGAGAGTTATGGGCACAGGACTAGAGAGACCGCCAAAATCGCAGAACAGGTACTCGGTTTTAGTTCTGCTCAATTTTAGGCCAACACTCTCCAGTCTTTGCCACCATACCTCCAATCTGCTCTAGACCTCTGGGGCACTCTCGGCAACCAGCACAATATCATCGGCAAACAGCATACACCAGGGTGCCTCTTCCTGAATGTCCGACGTCAGAGCGTCCATTATTATCAGGAAGAGGTAAGGGCTAAGAGCCGACCCTTGGTGTAAACCGACAGCCACATTGAAGTTGTTAGTGGTGCCTGCTGCAGACCGGACTTGTGTACTGCAGCGAGTATACATCGCTCGGATCAACTGCACATACTTCCCAGGCACACCTTTCTCCTTAAGGGCCCACCACAGAACCTCACGAGGTACCCGGTCGTATGCCTTTTCGAGGTCAACGAATACCATGTGCAAGTTTTTATGTGCACCTTTGTATTTTTCGCACAACTGGCGTATAGCAAATATGGCATCCGTTGTACCACGACCAGGCATAAAACTGAATTGGGTCTGTGAAATTTCACTCTCTTCTCTCAGCCGACGTTCAATAACTTTCTCCCATACTTTCATGGTATGCGACATTAGCTTTATTCCTCTATAATTGTTGCACTCAAGCACATCACCTTTGTTTTTAAAGATGGGCACCAAGGAACTGTTGCACCATTCATCAGGTATAGCTTCTTCCTGCAACAGCTTATTGAAGAATAAAGCTAACCACACCCATCCATCCACTCTCAATAACTTCCACACCTCAACTGGTATTCCATCCGGGCCAATCGCTTTACCATTTTTCATTTCATTCACTGCTTCCCTGACTTCCTCCATACTAACCATTCTCACTAACCCCACATTCACTGGTTTATTCTCTAAAACCCCACTCCAATTATTTTCCTCATTCATAAGTCTTTCAAAATATTCCTTCCACCTTTCTTTGATTTTTTCATCATCAGATAGAACCATTCCCCTTTCATCTCTTACACATCTTACCTGGCAAACATCCCTCGCCTTTCTTTCTCTCATTCTAGAGAGCTGGTACAGCTCTTTCTGGCCAACAGGACTGTCTAATGTATCATACAGTTTGTCCTGGGCTTTTGCTTTTGCTATTGCCACGGCTCTCTTGGCCTTTTTCTTTAAAGCATCATACTCACTCTTTCTTTCAGCTTTCAAACTAACATTATCTGTTTGTACACACTGCCATTCCTTGAATTTTTTCTTCTTTTCTTTCAATACATTCTGAACTCCTGTCGACCACCACCATGTATCTCTGCCCTTCGTTATCGTCTCGTCTCTCCCAAAATATCTTTCGCTGCTTGCATTATACACCCAGCCATCTCATTCCAGCTTTCATTTATACTTTGATCATTCATGTCTCCCATCTCTATCATTCTGTCCACCACTCGCTCTCTGAACTTCTTCGCGCAGTCATTCCTCTCTAACCTGTGCCATTTTATTCTAGGGGGCGGGCGCTCTTTGTTTTTCCTACAATGAATTTGAACCACTTTTACTTTTAGATAAATGTACTGGATTAAAAATAATTTAGACACTAATTCGTTGAAACATTTACTTTATGAATGAAATTTCATTGAACCTGGTTAACATTACTAGGTACAAGGAGCTGCAAAAGTGCCTGGGTACCTTAGTACCTATATTCCTTTGCACGTTAGAAAAGCACCGAAGAGCTCAAGTTTTCTAATATTAAACTAGATGGCGTTGGTTTCTTCACAGCTAAGTGGCGACCTGACGCAATCTCACAAAGCATAAACTTGACGTTTAATTTGACAAAAAATAGACACACATGAGTCATTATTGCCGTCAAAAACTGATTGTAGTTCAGAATTTCGTTTCAAAAATTAGTTTCATGATGGCCTAATGGTTTAGCAGTGCCGCTGTGTGAATCAGTGAGCCCGAGTTCAAACCACACTGATAACGACTTTTTGTGAGTTTTGTTATGAATAACAAACAAAAGAAAGCCGTAGAAATATTGAATCAAAATTAACAAAGAAAAGTAATTATTTGTAATGTATAATTCAAGTTGGTACTATACAGAGAGAACAAGCAGATAAACTGGCCCACCAAAATAAAAAGGCACTATTTAAAAAAAATATATTTCTTACAGTTTATTATTAAAATTTATCCGTCAGTTTATTGATCATCAAATAACATTATATATAATTTATTATATTTATTTAAATAATAACAATAGTTATTTTAATTATCATTATATTTATAGAGGCCATAGCTTAAATATTCGTTTCCATAATTGGAAAGAGGATTGAAGCTTCGACCTTAACAAAACAAAATAAGAAACTAAATAATTTTATCACAAAGGTCAAAAGGATTAAAAGAAAAACAAATATCAAATGTTTAGTGAGCGACATAAAAAAATATATGTTGTGTTTTACTTGAAGTGTTCATAACTTATATATTTAATGATGGGTATCTGGTTAAACACATATAATAAGCTACAGAGAATAAGTACTCAGTAAATAATATTAAGTTAGTAAATCGTATAATCACCATTTTGGTCAGTGACAGATTGTATTCGGAAAGGCATTGAATCATTTAAATTTATATACAAGAACTACAAATACTGTTTTATACTTATAAACAATGAACCACAAACGCATCTGGAGCACGCCTATTTTGTCTTTCATCATAAAGAATACGACGGACAGTGTCAACGCTTGTGTTGAATAAACCATTTTCTTGGCAGAAATCCATTTTATTCGTACTCCTTTAGCATGATTTGTTACTGCAACATGTTAATTAGTTCTTTGATTTTGATTCAAAGAACTCTCTTCTTCAAATCGTCGTATCCTTGGCACTCATACAGCTACTGTTTGTCTCTGCAACAATAAAAACAGAAATATATAATAGGCAATAATAAATTATAGGAGTTTTTTTTTTATTAAATATAACAAATAAATTTCTGAGCATTTCTGAGACGTTTTCTCCTTGTTACTCTTGTCACTATATATTTATTGTGAATTCATACTCATTATTAAAATAAGTTTATAAAATAACCTGAATAAAAATAAAATCTAACAAAAAGAACTCGAAGGAGTTAATCGAAATTAACTTAGCAAAAAATCCATTGTTCTTAGTCACAAGTCTTAGATCTAAGTAGGTATTATTGAAACTACCCACTAATTAATTATTATTCATAAATTCATATTAAACTACCCTCTCAAGTTTGAAAACTAACACATAGATAATCAGATATTTGTAAAATGATACTCAATTTTAATATGTATACTAATATAATAAAGAGGTAAAGTTTGTTTTTTTGTTTGTAGGAGGTATTCTCTGAAACTAATGGTTAGATTGGAAAAATTTAAGCTATAATAGAAAGTTGCTTTACTCCTGAGTGACATAGGCTATAAATTATTTATATAACATGGATATAAACCGAACTATCACAACTTTTGTCTAACAAATTTTCCGCGGACGAAGTCGCGGGCAGAAGCTAGTTTTTAATATATTAATTTCTTTTAAAAATAAATTATAAATTATTTCAATCTTTGTAGAAACAAAAAGAAACTATAAAAAGAAGTATTAACAAAGCAATTAAGACACAGCAACGCCTCTAGTAACAATAAATTGTAATGTTATCGATAACAATATGTTAATCTGATTTTACGCTAGATGGCCTCATTTCGCGCTTCACGCGATTTTTATTCTGAACTATCCAACCACTATCGCTGCTGATAGTACAATAGAAGTTGTACGCTTGTTAACAATTTTCAACCACCTCAAGGGATTAAGCGAGATCAACTGTTAATTATGTACACATCAATGTTCTTGGGTTCACAACAAACAGACGAGTAGGTAATCATATTTGTATTTGCTATTAATGTTTATTGTTCTCTGTAACACCAAAATCAACTAGATTATGCTTAGATTTAGAATAAGATCAAAGCAACAATTATTACGTAATCGTTATATTTATGTGCACTATGAACAAGTCTAGTTTGCTCACAACTATAAATCAATTGATTTAGGCTCGTGTATAAAGTTTTGAGGACAATTAACTTTATTTGGTATAGTTTCGTGGGTAAAATTAACACAGACACGATTTTAAACGAAAAAAAAAACAGATTGCCAATCAAGTACTAGGTACTTGATTGGCAATCTCTAACTAGAAAGCCAATGATTTAAGCTCATTTTTGTGCCCTAAAGATCTTATGGCCAGTTTGTGAAAAACTCTGCTCAAGACCAACGACGTTTTTAGCAACGATGTGAATGTGTGTTATTATAAATTTATTTTATTTTAAAATGGTAAGTAAAAATATTATATTAAACGTACAGCTGAGTGAAAATACAGATTTTAATCAACAGCTGAAGTCTATCGAAAATAATGTACTTAATAAACTTTCACTGAATATTAAATACGGTCAGAGTGCGCATTTTGAGCGTATTTTATATTCAATATTATTTAGTATTCAATATTATTAGTGGCTACTATTGTAGTGGAGATATAGAGTTTTATACTCAATGTGGGTTAGTAGTATATTATTATAATATGTTATATGCTGATAAAAGAGAAGAATAAATGCTCAAAGAAATGTGTACCGAGATAATATTTGTTTGAGTAGTTAATGAGTGCACACTAATGAAATGACAGAGAAAGTCGGCGCTAGTCTATACTTATTTAAATTAATAATTGGAATTCGCTATTTCATTTGCAGCAAATTTATGCAACATTCTACTAAATAGTAAAAAGGATACCACCAACATTTTAGAATTTCAGCACGCAGTTAAAAGGACTTCAAATATGTTAGGGTCTCTGTGGGTTTTGTGGCCAACAAAAGCCTGCATGTGGGTAAAAAGGCACTTTCAACTTTTAGAAAAGTAAAATGGAGAAGTTACTCGACCTATTTTCGTAGTAGGTTCTATTTTGGGTTTATGCAGTTCACATGATGAATTTTGACCCTCGACGTGACCTTTTCAACATCTAAAAAATTAAATTACTACTATTTAATAATACTATATATAATAGTTATTTATTATTCACTCAGAGAACCACACAATAGTCCAAGTATATTCTCTTGGTGCAAAGGGTTGATGCGGAAGCGTAACACCAGGGCTCTGGGACTAAGGCAAGGAAGGAACGGGGTAGGTCGTTTAGTCAGTAAGAGTCTAACACTTGTTCCCGCTCCACCCAAGGGCGGGATTCGTCATTGGATGATTTTTACCTATCATAAAAAAAAGACACAGAAACAAACAGAAACACAACAGAAACTAATTTCTGTATATAATAGCTAATATGAAAATATTACGAAGCGCGAGTCTTGAACAAAGTTAGTTTTAATTTTAGAGTCGGTCAGTTATTATAAACTAAAGTATAAATCACCATTTTCGCAGGCATTTCATCTTAGGTTGTTACGAAACTTTTCACATTTGATACTTAATAAAATAAGTTATGATATGAAAACAAAATAATTTTACAACAAATAATGAGCACCACCAATCCGCACTGGGCCCGCCTCCACCAATCCGCACTGGGCCCGCGTGGTGGATTATGGCCCGTTCCCTCTACTAGAGAGGAGGCCTGTGTCCCAGCAGTGGGAACATTAAAAGGCTGATGATGATGAATGAGTACCGAATATAAATCTAAACATGTATTCTACATTTTTTGAACAAATTTCATGTGACTGCAGGTCAAAAAACTAGCCTGCCGCTAGTCATCTGAAATCCATAATGGTTACGTGGTGTTTCTCATATTCGGGTTTCAGTTTTATCTCAAACGTAACTTTGTGTTACCTAAGGAAGTTTATGTATCTAATTAATGGTTGTTTTGTACTTTCGCATTGAAGGTGTTCCTTTGCTTCAATGTTCTAAAAGTTAGAATAAGGTAGGTATATTTTGTTATACCTTACACCTTTTTGAACTTAGGAAAGGAATTCCGCCTTTACAGTAAATTGTTAGATTAATTATTTCTTACGAGAAGCTAATAAATCAGGGCATGCTGTCTGAGGCTGTCAACAAGTTACCTTAAGTTTTCTCTCTATTTTATAAAATATTGTAACTTTATTAAAGAGACTTACAACTTTGGCGAAACTCATTGACAGCCAAAACTTTATTGTTTCAAACTACTATGCGAGCTACTTATAAATATTTACATGAAGTATAAATATTTATCATCATTTATGACTTAAACTGATTTGATTCTGATTTATTTCATGCAACATGTACTTAATCAAGTAAATAGGTAAAATTTATTAGTTGATATATGAATATTCAACCAATTAGTTCTTCCTATTTAAACATTATTAATGTTTAATGCGTACTGATTAATTTGTGCTTACGAATAATAATATAACTAGTTAACTACTTCATCATCGTAACGATCCATCGAAAAAATTGAAGGAGGCCTTTGTCCAGCAGTTGGACAGTGTGGGCTAGAAAAATAAAAAAATAAAATCAACGTCAACTAACCTGTAGAATTACACTTTAGCGCCAAAATGACGACACTAGTATTTTCAGTGTTAATATAGAAATTTACAGAGACAGTTTTTACTTTTATCCTGCTTTTTGTGTAGGTGAAATATGTTTGAATGGCACATTGCATCAGGTACTACTACTCTTTTGGATTTTCATATTCTGTAGTTTTTTTCGCTACATAGACGTCTAAGTAACTAACTCGCATCTTTACACTTCGCAATTTTGAAGGTAAAATAACCTTCAAAATTTTCATCCTAGTCATTTTATAAGCAATATTTTTAACACGTGAATAATTGTTATAAGAAACGTAGACAAATAAACTGTCTGGCTTAAATTTGATTGGACTGATTACATCTGCCCTATCAGTTGGGAAAATACTTTATCTTCTATTATGTTGTGAGATATAAATTCTAAAAAAAAATTGAGTACAGCTTCAACAAGGTGATTTTTTTAAAGACCCAGTAAATACGCCACTTAAAACACTGTAGGAACCTATACTTAAAACTCTTGGACGATCAAAGAAAAATAAAAGCTATTACAGAACAAAGTACGTACTCCATTACTGCGTCTCCGTACTTCCTTAACCGTAAAGTACCTAGTAGACATTACAAAAGAATCACCTAAGCTATGTGTTTTTATAACCAGACTAGCAAAACGGCTGTAAAGTTCTGAGCACACGAAAGTATTCGTCTATGATACGAACGAGGTCATTATAACAAATTAATGTCTTATTGGAGAATTTATTTTTATTGATTAACTTAAAAAAATTAAGACCTTGTTTCGTTATGATTGTATAATATATAAAAAATCCTCCCGTTATTGAATAGTTACCAACTTTCTTTATATTTAAAAGACAAAGTTGTGATTCACTCACTGGCTCATTGACACCCAACCCAATCCCTCCTAGAATGCTGAAACTCAACTCCCAAGGGAATGGAGACGGGCACAGAACACGGGCATCGAAACTTTGTATGCATAATATAGTTTACACGAGCTCAGTCGATGACTGAACCTAGAACAAATATATTACATAATTATATTGACAAAGCAAGGTATAGAAATCCAAATCTTGTTTGAAAAACAAATACACAGCGCTGTTTGAAACTTTTTCGCGGCATCATGACGTGTTGGCACGCCACAACCGCTGCAGTGGTATAAACAATCATACCTCTATGAGTCCTCTGATAAGTTACCAGCCCAAGTTAATGGCACGACGTGATCTACATCCGTCGCAAAGAGATTTTAGCAAAACTAAAGGGGCCCAGTAGGGATGCGAAATAGTTACCGTAGCTAGAACGTAAAGGGAACATGAAATAAAAAATTTGGTTGGTTTTAGTTATTAAAAATCTTGCACGTTCCTTATTCCACCTTATCTGAAGCAAAAGTAAAATAATGTAAATACTTTATACAAGTCGTAAACAAGAAGACAGTCATAAACATAAACCACACACTAGTGGTCCTCCCACAAAGTAGTGGAATTCACAATTTATCAAAGTTTTAATAGTTGACCACTGCAAAGCGAATTCCTAGATGACCCTAAAGTTTAAAACAGATATAACAGCTCGTGCAGGCCGCAGAGTTGTCCCCTAATCCTAAATATTTGTATTCCGAACTACTAGTTTCATTCAGTTATTTATGAGAATCTTCAATACAATAAGTGAGCAATAGTGAGATTAAAAGATATACATAATTTATCATATCTTAATTAGCCTTTTAATGTCCATCTCACTAGGAGATGGAATGGGCCGTAAACCATCGTGTGAGCAGTCACATATCTTCGAATTTTTGGTTCTAGAACATACCTGTTTCTTTACGATGTTTGACTTTCTCCATTTTAAGAGTAGTAAACTAGGCTAGGCTCCAAAAAATGATACTTTCTTACTTAATAAATTGATTACCCTTAAAACCCCAACGAATTAGTACATTGAAGGTTGGATTGAAACGAAAAACTGTTGAAAAAAATATACTAAAATAAAAATACACACACAGAAAGTTTTAGTGTTAGTGAATGTGGAGCTTCGGTATACCTATAATGTCTTTAGTATTTTTTTACATGGTAGCGCTTCCTGCTGGATTTCCGTATGTACCCGTAACAAGCACTTATTTATCATTGTTGCCGCTACACACGTCTTGTTCCAATTCATTATTTACGAGACTTCTAGTTTTTGTAGTGAGCTGAACATCTTGTGAAGGTACTAAGGGGCTCGGATTTATTGTTACTCGTAAATCAACAACAATGGCACGAAAACATTTTTTTCCTCAAATCCTTCGCAATAGTGATTTGTATAGTTCTAGTAACATTTTATATAAATGCTAGCTTCTAGCAGCGGATTCGTCCGCGTGAAAATGAAAAATAGTATTTTCTATACAAATTTCGGATCCCCGTTTCAACCCCTTAGGAAGTGAATTGGTATATCAGTCAGACAGTCTTTCCTTTTATTTAGATAAATGGTTTTTTAATTCTTTATTATATACAAAAATTTTACATGCCTAGAAACAATAATTTGATAATTCATGAACAAAAGCGAGTTTAACTCTGCAATAAGTTTTTTCCTAGAAGTGACAGAGAGAGAGAGATTACATAGAAGGGTAAAATCCAGTATACAATCTGAACTAAACATTAACTTACTATTCATGAAACAATAAAATCTAAAACACGAAACATCATTCAAATAAACAATTGGATTGTGTTTGAAACATGTTTAATTATACGAAGGTACACACCAAACTCTTGTATACATACATTATAGATCTGAGAACAAAATGCTGTGCCTCTTATAAAATCATCATCATCATCATCAGCCTTTCAATGTTCCCACTGCTGGGACACAGGCCTCCTCACTAGGAGAGGGAATGGGCCATAATCCACCACGCGGGCCCAGTGCGGATTTGTGGATGTCACATGTCTTCGAATTTTTGGTTCTATGACATGCCGGTTTCCTCACGATGTTTTCCTTCACCGTTTTGAGAGCAGTGGTGATGAAATAAATTACACAAAGTAATGCGCCTGGCTGGATTCGAACCCGCGACCTACAACTCGTAAGTCGGGGCCGCTACCACTCGGCCACCACTGCTCGCTCTTATAAAATAAGCTACTATAATATTATTTATCTGAAAAAGTAATTAACTGTATGGTAGAAAAAATCATTTAATGACTTATCCCACCCTTGGGCGGAGCGGGAAACAGTGTCAGACTCTTACTGACTAAACGACCCACCACGTTCTTTATTAGCCTTCATACAGGGGTTGGACCTTCCTTTCAGAAACCGAACCCCCCGCCCCACAGTTCAAATGGTTCCATACCTAATTTCACGTCTATAGACGACTCCTAAAGGTGGCAGATGTTTAAACAGCAGTCACGGATTTCAGGACACTACGGCTTGTATTGTTTGTATTTATTCACCAGGATCCTTACAATAATTTAAAAAACTTCTGTTACACATCGCGTATAAATATTAAATCAATTGTATGGGTTGCTCTTTACCTATATGGGTCAGGCGGATCGCTCATAGAACACATAAAGTTTACGATTATTGGAGTGGCTCCAGCAGACTCCCGGCGGCTGCCAAAGCCTACATGTTCCGCTCTTCATAAAACTGTCGGAGCGATTCAAAAACATTTTGAGGCGGAGACTAACACAGACTTATAGTCAGAGCTGTTTCACGTACGGGATGACTAAAATAGAAAAAGGCTCTACACTCTTTCTGCAATATATCTTTAGATGATTTAGAACTAATTGTTCATCATAAATAAGGCATTAATACTAAATTTGGATTTTCATATTTTCGAGATGCTCTACCAATTTGGTAATATTTAAAAGGTAAACAGATAAACAGATTTATTGATAAAATAATTAATTTATAAAAAAAAAGAATAGTTTTATAAATGTAAGTGTTAGTAATACATAAATAAGCCTTTTCCTTAATATATCAAGCATATTGTCTACTGACACGTGCGAGAAACCGTTGGTAGATGATAGTGTAATAATTTTATCTCCAAGCAAATTGGTTTATTTTGTAGAATTGTACTTTTCTGTTTTGGTTCTTTTGTTGAATGTTTACATAAATATTGTGTATTGTCTCTTACTTACCCGAAAAAATAAAAAAAGGAAAGTATTAATTTGAAACAATAAATTTTTAAACCGTTCGTTAGTTCTTTAGTTTACTTAGTATCTTTGTACCTTTTTATAATTAATTAATTAATTTGCTAATATCACTCTAAATGAACATTATTTTCTATACACGTTATGTCATCATAAATATAACAGGAAAATAATATGAGAATACTGACTCAAAACCACTTTAAACCTTAGTTACAATTATAGGAGACTTGTCTCCCGACATGACGCGCAGAACTATCAAATTAGTGTTCAATGTGTCTCACGTCACATGCGTCGCAAAATTTTGGGATATAAGTTGCGGGCACTGATATGTTGAGGAGCGTTTTATCTTCTAATGTACCTGAATTCTACTTTTGTTAGAAGTACTTCTAAAAACAAAACATAGTAATAATTTTATGGGTGTACTACGCCAAATCGAATAACAAATAGTCGAATATCAATTGATCGACCACTATAAATCGAACGTCTAAATACTCGAACGTTCATAATATCGAATTGTTATTAAATCGAACACTCAATACATCGCACACTTAATACATCGAGTGTTCAAAATATCGAATGTTTGTTTGATCGAGCGTTCAACGCATCATCTTTTGCCTCTTTTTTGTGGAGTAGGTCTTCCCAATCCCGCGTTTACCTTATCAATTCTCCTATTTGTTATAGTTTGCTCCTTAACTAAAAATTCACACTTCACAACAGTAGGGAATAATAAATAATTTTTGCACTTGCTTATTTACCCCAAGAAAAATACCAGATGCTTTCAATAAATTGAGATTGCAGAGTCCCTACTGTTTGTGCTATCATAGAATTTTTAGTTAAGGAGCAAACTATAACAAATAGGAGAATTGATAAGGTAAACGCGGGATTGGGAAGACCTACTCCACAAAAAAGAGGCAAAAGATGATGCGTTGAACGCTCGATCAAACAAACATTCGATATTTTGAACACTCGATGTATTATGTGTGCGATGTATTGAATGTTCGATTTAATAACAATTCGATATTATGAACGTTCGAGTATTTAGACGTTCGATTTATAGTGGTCGATCAATTGATATTCGACTATTTGTTATTCGATTTGGCGTAGTACACCCTAATTTTATTGGATCGCTCTTTACCGAAACCACTATTTGTATTATATTACTCTCTTTACCGAAACCACTATTTCTATTATATAACTTTCTTAAGTCAATAAAGATCCTTTCAATACATATTAAAATGTACCTCCTTCGTATGTATACCCTTCTGAAGAAGTAATGAAAACGTTAACGAAATATCAAATAAACCATAAATATACACGAGTTACACTCACGTATAGTCCTTTGGAGGAAAATAAATCCGTTCTGGGAATATCTCTGTTGATATAGCAAAGGAAAAAGAATATTGAAAATTTAAATATTGACCATTAATTTGACCACTGATTATAGTAAAGCACAATAATATTTTGGCGTACACAAAAATATACATTTCAAACTTAAACCATTTATTACAAATTATAAAGACTCTTCAATTTTCAAGGTCGTTCGATCACAGTAAAGATTAACACACTTGCACGTTCTGAAGCATCGTCCGGTCCATGGCCCTTTATGGGGCACCAGTGTGGGCGACGACGCTGCGTAAACGCCCGGCGGCCCAGCTGAACGCCTGCCAGAGGGTCATGGCCATCCGGATGGTGCGGGGATACCGCACGGTGTCCCGCGAGGCGGCGAGCCTCCTTGCTGGCCTACCACCATGGGATTTGGAGGCAACAGTCCTTGCACGCATGCACGACCAGCGCGTGGAGATGCAACGCCGGGGCGAAGATCCGCTGCCCGAACATGTCGAGGCGTGGCGGAAGGAGCTTCGGCGGGATCTCATGGTGAAGTGGAAACAGCGACTGTCGCAACCCAGCGCTGGGCACACCGTAATCTCAGCGGTAGTGCCCCTCTTTGAGGCGTGGCTGGATAGACCTCACGGCGTCCTCACCTTCCGCATGACGCAGGTTAATCTCACCGGACATGGGAAGTTCGGGAGATTCCTGCACCGGATTCGTGCGGAAGAGACGTACGGGTGTCGCCACTGTGAGGCGAGCCCGGAGGACACGGTGGAGCACACGGTGGAGGTGTGCCCTGCTTGGGAAGAGCATCGCCGTGTCCTCGTGGGGGTGATCGGCGGCGGCGACCTCTCGCGCCGGGCCCTGGTTCAGGCCATGGTCCGCAGCGAAGAGGAATGGCAGGCGGTCGCCTCCTTCTGCGAAGCAGTAATGCTCGTAAAGGAGGAGGCCGACCGCATAAGGCAAAGGCAACGGCGTACTCGCCGTAGCCGTCGCCGCCGCGATCCTGCCGATATCCGGCCACCGTAGACACTGGCTCGCGGACGGTGAGCAATGGGTAGCTCGCCGTCCGGTCGTCTGGTAAGACTGAGCCCAAGTCGTCTATGGCGCGCACCGTTCCCGCGCGCCTCAAGGAGTTGTCAGCAAACTGCAAGGGCCCTTCAGGGTCGAAGCCTCCTGGAGCCTAGAGGGTGGTGGAAAACTGTTACCTCGACTCCAGGAATAAGGCAAGGAAGGTACGGGGTAGGTTTTTTAGTCAGTAAGAGTCTGACACTGGTCTCCCGCTCCGCCCAAGAGCGGGTTTCGTCATTGGATGATTTTCACCTACCATAAAAAAAAAAAAAAAAAAAAAAAACGTTCTGAAGCATAGATCTCTTTGTAGAAGAACATTTAAGAAACTCCATTTACTTAATTTAAAGTAAAAATAAGATAATCTCGAAGTAACAACATATTACAAACCTCATGCTTAATAAATATACTAAATATATATATATAATAAATAAATTACGTTAGAGTGAATTCTTTATGAGGTAATTTTTCATTTTCGGATAACCAACCTGTCTTACCTATTTGATAAATAACATTGTGATATTAAATTCTCATTAAAAATGAACAGAACAGATTTAATTATGAAAGTGCCTACATTTTTTACCAGAATCTACCAATATGGTTACAGGAATACCTACTTTAGACGAAAATAATGCTGTTTCTGAAAGCTAAGCTAAATAAGAGTATTATTCATAGATATAGGAGTGGTTACGCAATCTTCGTCTTACCCGAAACATCTGAGGCTCGGTTAACGTATCCAAGTAAATATAAATATAGACGTTATTTTTTTTTCGGTGGGAAAAATCATCGAATGACGAATGCCGCCCCTGGGCGGAGCGGGGAACAATTCAGACTTTTACTGACTAAACGACCCACTGTACCTTCCTGCCTTAGTTCCGGGGCCCCGGTGTTCCGCTTTCGCATCAATCCTTGGCCCCATAAGCCTTCGACCCTCTGTTGCTGACAACTCCTTGAGGCGCGCGGGAACAGTGCGCGCCGTCGATGGCTTTGATGGTTACCGGATGGGCAAACAGCGAGCTACCCATTGTTCGCCGTCTGCAAGCCCGCGCCTACATCACAGACTTTTTAATTTTCCCACTGCAGGGACACAGGCCTCCTCTCTAAGAGAGGGGAATGGGCCGTAATCCACCACGCGGGCCCAGTACGTGTTGGTGGATGTCACATGTCTTCGAATTTTTGGTTCTAGGACATGCCGGTTTCCTCACGATGTTTTCCTTCACCGTTTTGAGAGTAGTGGTGATGAAATAAATTACACAAAGTAATGCGCCTGACTGGGTTTGAACACGCGACCTTCAACACGTAAGTCAGGGCCGTTACCACTCGGCCACATAGGCCATAAGAAAAAACATAGGTGTGGTACTATCCAGTAAAAGTATAACCCGCCCTCATATTCTGCCAAAGAGCGAAAAGTCTTTTGATGATTTGCCACCTAAAGAAATCTTGCCTCGTATAAATAAGTGGTAGAAAGTCACACGTTACTCTAAAACTGTTCTACAATTATAAGAAGTTAACTGGCATTAACAAGTAAATGTTACCAAAGTGAAGAAAAGTTATCGTTTATAACTGACGGAAAACTGTTCGCATTCTTATTGAAGCGAACAGTTTTTTGGTGTAGAAATAATGAAGTGTTCAGTGTCGTCTGTCGCTCAGTCGAGTCTGTCTCTGGCTGTTATTAATGGAGCAGAGACGTGCTGAACCGTTATGGATAATACAAAGAATATTGGCAGAGCATTTACAAAAAGCAAAAACGATTTGTAAAAAATTGCCTTTTGGCTCGTGTTGAGTACGTTCTAACACCAAAGTGAGAGCAGTGGTAGTCAAGTGGTAACGGCCCCGACATACACATTGTAGGTCGTGGGTTCAAACCCAGCTAGGCCGCATTACTTTTTGTAATTGGTTTCATCTCCACTGCTCCCGAAACGGTGAAGAAAAATATCATGAGTTATGTCCTAAAACCAAAAATTCGAATACATGTGACATCCTCCAATCTGCACTGGGCTTGTGTGGATTATGGCCCATTCCCTCTTCTAGAGGGGAGGCCTGTGTCCTAGCAGTGGGAACAAGAAAAAAGCTGATAAGATACTACTTGTACGAAATATAAAGATGACACTTATTAAATTCAAGATTTTAATTAATTATATTCACTTTTAGAACTCCACGAGTCTTTGAAAAATCTGTGCAAGTCTGATTTTTACCGTGTGTATTCTTTCAGTGGGATATACAAGACTTTACAAAGCCTTTGTTACCAGTTAGTATAGTGGCTGTTATAGTATATACGGACACTTATAAAACTGCAGAAACTGGTGCACGGTTCCATTGGTCGTTTCTTATAAGGAAGAGCCGGAAAGAAAATCCAGTCACTTAAAAAAATATTCATCTTACAATTTTTCCAACTGACAATATTATATTGAAACATGTGAACCTATGTCCTCTTCTGGGAATAAAGTACGTTATACTTTGTCGGTGGCGATACGCTCCGTGCATTTTATACAAAGTTCTCGTAACGGTCAACATACGCAAAATCGCTTGTAAAGACCTGTATTTACAAGCGATTTTGCCTTTAGCTGTTGAGCTTTATTTTGCGTACGTTGACCGTTACGAGAACTTCATACAGGTTCAGGTTACAGGTTCATACAGGTATGAAATGTAACTGGTTTCTTAGAAATTCAATAGCACGAGGAAATATAATTATCTCCAATATACAAAACTTTCGGGCAACGACCCAATTTCAGAACTACTTTCGTAAAACTATGTAAAGCTGGAATAAAAAGAACAGAGGAATTCCGATGTAGGTCACAAAAAGCGAACATTAAAAACAAATGTTAAACAAATACTAACATTCCGTTACTACACTGAAATGCAAACTGAACATTTTTCACAGAGGCACAAAAAAAGAAACAATTTTTTTGTTTTTTAAGAAAGTAGCGACCACGTACCGGAAGACCACTCATTATGGCGACATTTGGTGGAGGCCTGTATGCAATAGGGGACATCTTTCAGCTGTTAATGATAGTGAGCATGATGATCCATTCACAGGTTTATATTATAATCACTGGAGAAAATATTCGAAGCATAACAGTGTTCAAATAAAATCTTATAACCAAACGTCAACTGTAATCATAAGTACAAAGAATGAAAATGGAAAGGGGTCCCGAATATTGAGTTCAGGATGCGAAAGGACATTGACCGGTTCTGGCCATATGCTGCCCATACATGGGAGTGCTTCCAAATGATTACTGCCATTAGCATACAATTTGACCGCATCGTCGCTTTCCAGCAGGTGAGATAGCGGTCAAGCGCAAATCAATAAAAAAAAACACAAATTAAAAAATAAATCGGTTCCAGGGTTTTTATTAGTTTTGTTTTTAAAATGGCAATGCTGTAAGGTGGGATGGAGCTGTGCAAGAATTTCAAAATAAAATTTAGCCTGAAATAAAGCTAACAGTGCTGTAGAGTAACAAATAAATACAGCTTTAGCTAAACCTTCTAAAAACAGAAAATCACATTTTTTTTTAACCCAACAACTGTGTTTTACTTACTAACTGTCACTATTCAACGTGTCATAAAAACGTAAGTTATTGAAAGTAGCACAAGACTTTTCAGAATCAATAATTACAAGTTTTGCAAAACTTCGTCGGACTAACTTTGTTGTGCATTTCGTTATAGCCGACACTTCAACATAGATTTACATAAAGTGTTAATTGGGGTGTGAAGGAAAAGTTGCAAACATGCAATAAAATATATTTTCTATAACAACACTGCAATGTCTTGCAGGGTGAGTATACAGATAGGCCAGAAGTAGCGTTCAGTAGAATTGTTCTCACGGCACATTATCGGAAAATAAGTGCTTTGTAAGAGTTCAAGTGAAGGACCACAATGCAGCCGTTGTTGAAGTGTGTCGTTCATTACCAAAACTCTGAGGAGATAACTCTGATACAGGAGTAGCGCTAAAAAAAAGCGTTTTAACTGTTCGTTGATACTATTACACCTTTCTTGTGTGTAGGTTTTTTAATATTACGTTCGGTGAAATTTCATAAACAATTTATTAATTACTTTAAGATATTATGCACGTAAAATAAATGGAAAATAGAAATGATGGTTTTGTATCATGAATCACACTAATAAGGAGCGATTTTTGACTGAGTGTATTTTTATTTCTTACTTCTTCACGCTCAACTGGCTGAACGGATTACAAAGACACTTGGTACACGGGTCGAGCATGGTCTCGGGATAGTACATGGGATACCTTTTTCTTATCCTGTTGGTATGTTCCCTGGTCTTAATTTTTTACTATAACATGTGTGAAACCGCTGGCAGCTGCTAGTAATTTACAAATACAGACATGTATGTGAACGGTACTTAACCTAAAGCTGAAAAATTCAACCTACGTTCCTATGTATTCACATATCAACCGTGTTAACATAAAGTAAAACATCAAGAGAGGAAAGCAGGATGGGTGAACCGTTCGTCATACGCCAAATTCACGTAGACTGTAGGTAAGTAACTGCGTAAAAGTCATAAATGTTTTAATAGGCGACAAGACTGACAAGTTAATAACTTTAATAAGAACATTGACAATGACGTACGAAACAGTCAAGCATGCGAGCGAGAAAGAGGGATGGAGCTATACAGTTTACACTCTATATAGCTTCTTTACAAACCTAGCATAGCATAGCATCAGCCTTATAATGTTTCCACTGCTGGGAATCTGCCTCCTCTCTAGGAAAGGATATGCGGGTTGGTGGATATCACATTCTTCGTATTTTTATTCTAGGACATGCCGGTTTCCTCACGATGTTTTCCTTCTACGTTTTGAGAACAGTGATGATCAAAAAAATTACACAAAGTAATGCGCCTGGCTGGGCCTGGTTTTTATAATGCGCTGCTTCATAATATTTAAATTTTACCTCAAGAAATAACTGTTTTCATTGATATGAAAATATTGGTTCGTTGAAATTATTAACACAGACTCGTAATTATTATATAACGATATATATATATATGTAAATTCAGTGGAGCGAATGTACACCTATCGTCTCATAAACAATGCCAGGTTTGTTGATTACAAACAACCACAATCTAAGGGTCTCTAGTTTGTGGTTACTGGATACAATTGGGATGGAATAGTATCAGACCCGTATTGGGAAAATAGATAATAAACTTATCTTCAATAGGTCTGTTTACTGATAAACTGTTTGATATCAAGAAGATCCGCATAAGTGTGGGACGGTAACAATTTCGTGAATATGGCTTATAAATGACGACATTTTGCTGATACTTGATGATCTTAAAACAAACTAAGTTTGTTATACGTACGACTGTGCATTACAGTTTAAAACCAATCTTTATGTGTACCTACGGATTCAGCAAAAAATAGTCTAAAATATTACTCTAAGAAGAAACGTTGACGTAGATAAACCTCACAGTTGACCCAGCATGATAAACAGACTGTCCTGTGCGTCTCGCATCACCTGAAGGAACATACTGTGGTTTTAGTCAGTAAAAGTCTGACACCCCCTCTTGCTCCGCCTTAGACAAGGCATTACATAATTTTCCAATTTAAATAAGAGTACATCGAATCAAAAATATTCTGTCATACCTAGATAGTTTCCCTGACACAATTACCCTTGTAACCCGTTAAACTCTTGAGCCCCAAGCGAACGCCTATTGTTTTCAACCCACGCCTATTGTCTTTCTATTATGTATCTAATTACGGTATTCAAAAGGTTAATAAGACCGCGGCCACTCATTACACATAGTAGTGTTTGGACTTGTTGGAATTGTTCACGTGAAGATGACTATCACTGATAATTAAATTTCAATAACTGCAAGGCACATGACATGAAGGTAGCGAGAATTCGTTGGATTTTGTTTGACGAAATGATCAAGATGATGATGAAAGGGAACGTCATAATTATGGCGGTAAGTCCCCTCTCTGAGGTGTAAGTTCGGGAAGAGCCTGCATTGGATTCGTGCGGAAGAAACGCCCGGGTGTCGCAACTGTGTGGACCGCCAAAAGGACACGGTGGAGCACACAGTAGAAGTGTGTCCCGCTTGAGAGGAGCATCGCCGTGTTCTCGTGGGGTCGATTGGTGGCGACTATCTCTCGCGCCGGGTCTCGGTAGAGGCTACGGTTTGGAGTGCAGAGAGGTGGGAGGCGGTCGCATCCTTATGCAAAGCAGTAATGCTAGCAAAGGAGGAGACTGACCGCATAAAGCAACGACGCCTACACCCCAGACATCGCCAGGATTCCGAACACGATTTCCAACCAAATGTAGGAGCGGGTTTGCGACCGTGAGTCTGGTAACTGTACGGACCAAGACCAGGGCCTCTTTCTAAAATAAAGGCTTGGGCCCAGTGTGAAAGGCAAAAAAAGGAACGGCGTTGGGTGTTTAGTTAGTAAGAATCTAAGACTCAAGAACAGGATTCGTCATTGGATGATTTTTGACCACCATAAAATTAAAAACCTATTGCCAACAGTATCCTCAAATCACTATTGTGTTCGGTACTTAACATATTTCTTCTGTTCCTTGCTGTTTGTTTCCAAACCGATATTTAATCTTTCGACTCCAGCTTCTGGCATTTCATTAAACATTTTTTAGTAAAACGAATACGTAGGCCACTAATTGTTCTGATTGTTCTCTTCAGTTTCTTTGACTAGTCGAGCGTGTATTAAAGTCGATGATAGTCATAATCTTCTTGACTTTCATTAGCCAATCGAGTACGAATCAAACTGAGACGACGATTACAACTCTCTTGACTTTCCTTAGTCGACTTACGTACTTCTTGGAGAGTGTGCGCAGGAATTGCATGATTTGATTCCGCCATCCCAATTTCACCTTCGGACATCCAAATATCCCATTCAAATATCCACCCTTACGTTGTTGAGACACTTGCAGCCCGGACTAAGCGTTTTGCCTCGTCATTTATACCGCGTAACTCTGCCGAGTCATTAGGAGAAGAAGAAACAAGAATTTTGGATGGAAAATCGGCACGAATAAGGTAGATTGCTACACCACCACCTCTCCTACCGATCCGATCATTCCGAAGAAGAACGAAACCAGGGAGAGAGTAGGTGGTAGAGAGAAGTTCTGGTTTGAGCCAAGTCTCGGAAATCAGGATAGAGCATGCACGTTGTTCTTAAAAAAAGTATTATACAGTTCGCTATGGTGACTTGGAATACTCTGAGCATTAATATGGCAAACATTAAATAGTCGGCAAGAATTTGGATCGAACCTTTGGCGCAATTGATCGCCAAGGGTGTCCGTCAGAGAGTTAAAACTATCATGCGAAGAAGAGGAGGTAGATGAATCATTGGCGGAGAAAAAAGATTCATTATCAGATGACATTAAAATAAATAATTAGACATAAAAATACCAAAAAAATAAATATATATATATACACACCCAAGCTGAGTACGGAGTTAGCATTTCTGCACCACCCGCCAGCTAACAATCACAATTTACTAAAATTACTAATATGATAAAAAAATATGTAATTCCGATGCGAGGATTTAATAAAATTATATATCGTACGGACATTTCGGAACGCACCTTATATTATGAACGTATCCGATTACTTATGAATTGACATTTGACATTAATGCAAACAAATGATGGTGATAGAAATTATAGAAAAAAGACAAGTGATGATTTTAACAAACTAGTTAGACTACGGAAAATAAGCTTTTTGAAGGTAAACACAGTAAAGTAGTGCAACAAAAACAACAAGGGTCGAAATGGAAATTTGAAAAACAAGTGAAGAAGCAAGGAAATACAGTGAAAGTGATAGTAATCAAGTTAAAAACAGTAACTGAAACTAATGTTATGGTGAGTAAAACCTTACTGTGTGTATTTATGTAAACAAGTCAAAGCGATAAAATGAAAATACCGTATCTAACGTTTCTTGCTTTGCAGGTCTTGCGCCTTCGGATACTTGGTCAGCAATGGAGTTAGTTCGTCGAGAACAGTGATCTTGTGTTTACATCCGTCGGGGGCCTTCACCACAACTACACCGTCCTGCGTCCAACAAGATCGCATCCCAAAATGAAGCCGCGCTTTACCAAAGATGCTCTGCCGGGTCCTTGTCAAGAACTCCTTGACTGAGATCGACGTACCCTTTAAGTTTTTCTTGGCTCTCCAGATCGCAGATTTGTCGTCATATGTTGAGAATCTCACCAGAATAGGCCTATGGTGATCCTTACTGGTTGCACCGAGTCGATGACAGATCTTAACAGAAGATGCAGTGACTGATTTGGGAGCCAACATCTTGTTAACGACACCCAGGATGACTTCACTGCTAACCTCGCCATCAACTTCAGGAATGCCTTGGAAGATCAAAGCCTTGCGCCGATGTCTGGTCTCCATCCCATCGATCTGCCTAGCACACTCGCCAATCTGACTTCGGAGCAGGCTTAGCATTTTAAACATCAGTTCCCTGAACGTGCGGAACTCATCGGCAACTCTTGCGACCGTGTCCTTGGCAGGTCCGGCATTCAGGATCTGAGCTTCAAGTTCCGCCATCTTCCGAATGAAGCAGTCCTCAAGGCTCTTCTGTGCAGAAACAATCTCCTCAAGTTGAGACATTGCGATTATTGCTTCGTGATTTTGAAGAAAATATTGATGATGTAGAGAATAAGCTGGCAGGTGGTGTACAATTTGCAAGACTTACATAAATGTGCTGCAAACGTGAGTACTTGTTCAGTGATGAGTACACAACGAGAACGTGTTTAAATTATTATAAAATATTGTTTATTTATATTTTAAATATAATATTTATTTAGGAGCTCTTTTATCCTTTATTATACACCTACCCTCCTCCAATTCAATACTACTTTTAACTTCATCGAGTGGTTCTGTTACCAAGTTAAACTCGTCTTTAGATATTCCCTCAGTGAGCTATAAAACATAATCTAATACAATAATAAGTAACAAAACACAGCATCGCCTTTTCAAATTGAATTTCAAGGGTATTTAATTACATTATAGTGACCCAAATCTTATTGAATCATTCGGAGGTTGCCCGGGAAGGAATTCCATTTACTCACCCTCTGTTGATTACCGAAGCTCCAGTAACAGACAGCGATCAATGGGTATTAATTTACAAATACCGACCCGTGTCGGCTAATAGTGCATGTTACATGTTGGGATTTTAGGTTTATTTTAAGTTAGTAAATTTAATTTTTTATATGGTTTACGGGCTTTATAATACTGCTCTGTATATTCTTTTTGCTACTCATTATCATAATCATTTCAGCTGAAAGGCGTCCATTATTGGACACAGGTCCAAATGTTGCCATAACGATCGATTTTGCATCCATTGGGTTCCCTCGACATTTTGCTGTTCAGGTTTAGAAAACGCAAAAAATTAATTTAATTGTGTACGAAGTCTTTGAAACCCAGGGAAAATAAAATAGGAAGAATAAAAAAGTAATAGTATTGTTATGTAGTAAAATATTGAAAGTCTCTATATGTCAATATATTTTACTTCCGACCATTGCAGCATAAAAAGTGCTGCTTTATAATTTAACACCGAAACTTTAACCGAACACACTGAAAGCTGAACTAGTCTAGTCCTCGTAAGTTTGAATAAATGTTTGTCAATTAAACAAAAATTGGCAGTTTTGCAAAATTATTCATCGGTAACGTCGATGAGGAAAGATGGTGGACACATTGAAAGTCTTGTAGTGACCGGTAAAGTGGATGGTAAAAGGCCTCCTGGGCGCAGCCCACTAATACGTTGCTTCGATCAGATCCGCACCGCATCTTTTCTCGACGGTATACAATGCCCTACACACCAACAGAAACAAAAGGAAAAGGGTTGTGCAATGGAAAGTGATGAAGCAGGGAGGTCAAGACCCTCAGCATTGAGGAATACGACGCATAGAAGAGTGTCGATGAGTTCTTAACTAATGGACGCGCATATAACATATCCATTCCATACCAAACATGAGGAAGCGAGGGATACCGGAATATGTTATACGGGTCATCGCGTTATAACATCGTCACTCATATTTCCAGGTGATTTATAAAGGTACTCACAGGAAGGCCAATTATGTTTGTTAAAGGTTATATTAATTCGCGACAGCATGGGCAGCAGTTATATTTTAGTATTTAGTCTGTTTTAATATAGATTTATCTTATTGATATATATTATTTAATGCAAAATTGCGGGTACAGCATAACTTTTGCAATATCTATCTTATTTATTACTTAGCTAGCTAATAACGATATAGTTTTGAGAAAATCCAAGATAGATCTATTAGCTTGAATGTTATGTGTTCACTAAATCTCTTGTGTCTCATGAACGCTCGACTGAGTGCTGTCGTAACCGTAACATTTAGGATGGTTTATGTTAATTGCCTATTCCGTTTAGGCAATGCGGCCTTCCGAGACCATGTTCATAGCGATGGAAGGAGGGCCGGTACTGTGCCTTTTTCAATGGCTTTTTATACAACAGTCAAATTTTTTTGCTGTGAGAAGGAATGTATATGAAAATATTAAATCAAAAGTATAATTTTACGTCATAACTTATTTTTTTTATTCTAGGAATTATAATCATGCTTGCCTGTAAAAGTGACAAAAAAAATAATCAATGGAAATAGATATTATCCCCTTCATAATAAAAAAAGTGTTTCTATAAATTGCTTTGTACCTCTGAAGTACACTTTTGTGGTTTGTGGTCAAAGAAATTAAAACGAATTTGTATTCTGCTCTAAGAACTGTATCGCGACAAGACTAAATCAGTAATTTATTTTACTTTTTAAATTTTCTCTTTGTGTTACAGATATTAATTTTCATCAAACAAAATAAAGAATACAGGAACAAAAAAAGTTCCTTTGTTGTCAAATACAGCCTGTGCAACAGATACAAGAGAATTAAATTAGGTTGCTGCTGTAGACAATTATTTTGCCTGAAATAGAATCGGTTTTTTATTTAATCGGAAATTATAACAACTTCACTATTTTATACAGTTTTCCGCTGATTGTGGCAAATAATTTATTTACCCTATCATATAATTTTTCACTCTCTAGGCGGAGTAAGGAGTTCCAGATTTTCACTGGTATCTTTTAAAGTTTGTTATAACCAACAAATTCCATTATTATTTCCAAACATTGTCAATTTATAATGCATCCTCCGTTGATTTAGAGAAATCCATTCACGCTGAAATGTGCCTTAATACTAATTTTGATAAACTTTCAATCAACATTCTGTCTCAGAGTCTCAAGATGTTAAATTACACAAAACTAAATTGAACTACTTTCCTTTTACTTTCCGTACGTTTACAACAGACAGAATAAATAAATAAAGAATTATTCAGGGAGTGGAGGATAGCTTTAGGATAACTTTAATCAGTTGTTTGTATCGAATTAGAGCAAATGACTCGTCGTCGACGTCTTCTAAGTGTTTATCAAAGTTTGTGGTGGAGAAAATTGAGCAGGGGGCTGTCATTTTTGGACAGAATAAGTCTGCTTTGACTGATGGAACAGTGTACATGTCAGTGAACACTGAACCAATCCGTGAATTTGTAATTGACTGTTAATTGAATAATATATTGTTAGGAGTCTCAAGATAAGGATGTCACCGAGCCTATATAAAGCGGCAACTTAAGCAAATAAGGTCACTTTCTGGTCAAACACCGTCGTCGCGTGTTGAAGCTCAGCCGGATTGCGTAACTGTATTTTAAGATTTGTTCCACTGTATGTTTTATGTTAATTAGGTTATTAGGGTATTAGTTATAAGTGAAGTGATTTGTTTTGTGAGGGTTGGCCTGGTATGTAATTATTTTGTTAAAGATTAATTGTAAATACGTTGATTGTTGCTTTTTTTAAATAAATATTCCACAAGCTTTTAAAAATACCTATGTATAAAATTGTTTTGAAAAAATTAACAAGATATGTATTTGTCTAAATCTTGAAGTGTTTGACTTCATCACAGGATTATGCTGAGCTTTACGGAAGATGCATGATAAACAAAAGAACAGAAACAGTTTGCATTTTAGTAAGTTAGCTATAAGAAAATATGAAAAGTGGACTGTATTGCTATCTATTGCCGAACTAATGTAGAACTCTATTAAAAAGTTTATTTTAAATAGGAATAAACTTAGTAAAGACCTGCAAACAGCAGACTAAATTATTATTACTAATTATAAAGGTCTCACATCTATCGGGTTCCAGTGACCCTCACCAGGTCGTCGGTCCACGTTGTAGAAAACCTAACGCTGCATTTTCCAGTACTTAGTCCTTGTTCGATAGGGCACCTATGGCACAGTATCATCTTCAATGTAATTGGGTATCTTATTGTATTAAAAATATCTTGTTACATCTTCTTTATATTTTTAGTTTCCTACCTGCTTAGTATACAACTGCAGAGCGCCATTAGAAACGAACGTTAATATTTCGATTACAGAATTTTGTTTGGGTAAGCGTTTAAAGTAAATATTATTTTCTAAGGAAGTTTGGATAAACATGAGAAAATTACGCGTAGATACGCAGTTTCGGCACGATATCGTGCGATCTTAAGTTAAAATTAACAATATTAGCATTCTAACTTAAGTTAAACCACTTTGTCCCATTTCCTTTGCAAAGCGCATTTTAAAGAATTTTAGTTTATCCAACCTGGAGCTTCAAGCTAACTCCGGACCAAATTTTATGAAATCAGTTCAGTGGTTTGACTGTGAAAGCGTGTGAAAAGATTGACCAAAAAGGAGTGTTATGTTTTTTTTTGTACCCACTTGGTACTTTAGTAACTAAAAGAAAAACTGGACTAATCTGAATCGCAATTTGAATTGATACGCGAATGCCGAGAGCATAAACGAAACTCCCTTTTGAATAGATAGTATATAAAATTCCTATGGCATTCAGTCCGCTTTTGTACTTATTATGTTCATATAGTTTTTATAAAATAAATAAATATTACGGATGCATTCTCAATGCCGACATTTCAGGGTTATGAAAATTGAACTCTACTTACAACAAACTAGTAATAATGCACGATTTGATTCCGCCATCACTTTTCTAATCGAATCACCCGATTTACAGCGAGTGTTCGCCCTTACGTTATTAGGTAGGCTGTTAAAGTGCTATCCACCATAAATGATTATACCAGTGCTTAAGTCCTTAGTGTCTGAACACATGCAATTATTTTCACAGGAACACACACAATTTATTTTCCGTGCACTAGCTTCTGACGTTTTATAAGTGCCCATGTAGGCCTATATGAAATAAAAACCATTTTGATTTTTTTTTTTTTTTTTTGACAGGAAAAATAAGGATCTATTATAGAGGTAGCGATGTATATGCTTAGTTTAGACTACCGTGGCGCTACGTGTAGACTAAAAGCTGAAGTATACCAGGTTATGAGCCTCGACTGACTTTGTAAATATGAACAGTATAATTACTTTACCAAACACGGGATTTATAATGAGGCTCGTAGTGGATGATCATGAAATCAGAGCGAGTACTGAACTCGACCTACATTAACTGTTTGTTTGACAAACAGTTGTAATTTTTGTATGAACTGCGAAATTGACCGAAAGAGTTACTGTAACCTTAGAACGCAAAAGGTATCTAAAGGAAAAAAGTAGGTTAGTCAGTTAGTATGACTCGAGCTTTGATGGGAGTAGTTATTTGACGCTTTGCCACCTGATAAGATAATGCAGAAGTGCTTGTTTTTTGTTACCTTATACTTAGTTCATTAAACCCCGAGAGGACACCGGGGTCCGCACACCTATTGTCTTTTAATTGGATCTGTAATTATGGTTTTCGAAAGGGTAACTCGCTTTTCTGGAAGATTTCCACATTATTCTACGAACTTGTCTTTTAACACTTGACCCTCGTAAATTGACAGTTTGGAAGAAGTTACGAGGGTAACTTAACGGTCGGTTTCTGAAACAGTTAATTCTGGTTAGTTAAATTTCCTAAGACGACTTTGAGGCACAGTTAACCATTCGGTAAAAAGTTTTTGTGACCGCAACGACACTTTTCATTTTATCACTTTAGTATGGTCATAAAGCGTCCTTTGGTAATAAACTTTGCTTTAGTACCATAATACCCACGTAACGTTTTACTTGGTGACTATAAACAGGCTGGGAGTATTACATTCATTAATATTTATTTAAAAATATGAAAAGGAATAAAAAGTGTAATATTATTTTGGTGAATGAACGAGGATGAACCCATTCTTGAGCGCAGCAGGAGAGTCTGTCAGACTTTTACTGACAAAAACCTATTCCCTTTCATACCAGCGCCGTGTTTTCCTTTCAGAAGTAAATCCTTGGCCCCAGTAGAATTAAATGATGCCGGATCCTTATGACTGACTTGCTGACATCTTCTTGTCTCTTCATCTACAATTTTATACTATAATTAGTAACATCTCCTAAAACGAAACGGGTCTCAACTTCGCGTAACCACAGCATTGACATTAAAACGACCCTTAAAATTAACTAGGTTTTTTTATAGCTAACTATAATAAACGATATTCAGATTTTTTAAACTAAGCTTATTCAAGTTACCCGGAATAAGTTTGTTGATGATGCGTATTACCGTTTTTTTAATGATAATTGTATGACTGTTTTGTACGAAGATTATATTTTAACCCTGTAACTCATAACCACCATTGCAAATATTTGATCAGAAATTCTCAAATTAGACCCATGTTCATATCATTAATACAATATTATGATAGGTAACTATATTCCTACAGTAACTTCATGAATTTGAAATAAGAAATAAATTCAGCCGAAAAATAAATTTTGGGGTCAGAACAATGGAACAAAATTAATCTTATTGCGTAATACTTACTGTCAAGTGTTAATCGAAATTTTCTCACGCACAACAACGTCTCCTCTTACCTTATTAACACGGTGCCGTCCCTCACTGAATTAATAGTCCAATTACTGCGCTCTTTTCTTTTGCTCTCGATTTAAAAGTCCACTCTCGTTTTCAGTAGGTAATCGTTTGTGACTCGATCGCTGTTTTCATCTAGTCTAGTGTACTCGATGGTTCTGTTCTTGCATTCAGATTAGAGATGACGACCCCCAATGTGTTTGCCTCTCGCCCATATTTACGACATTAGCTGTTTGTTTTCTGACTGTAAGAAGAATTTAAATAAGTGTGAAGTTTGTACTCTAAATTATGTTATTTGTTGTATGACTAATATAAAAAATAATGATTTGATGAGTTGATTTTTGGATGTAATTTTACCATTAGGTACGGTATTGAAGTACTTACAAAGGTCACTAGTAAGCATTCGATTTCTACAACCCTCGCTAGTTCGCCGGTAGAGGCCAATAATAATAGTACATAGTAGTAATAGTAGTAGTGCAGTATTCATGGAACCTGATAGCTATTGAGTTCTGTTATTGTGGTTTCTTTTTACGAGTAAAAATGAAAGTACGGTGTAAATGAAATATTCAGCTAGTATCTGAATAAATAACAGCAGTAAGATCAAGTGCGAGCAAACAGAAGCCGTTATTCAAAGCTATGAACTAACTGAACAAAAAGCAGCTAAACCAGGAAAATTGTATTCCGCGTATGTTGTACTTGATTTTTGTCACCAGGCTCTGTATCCGAATCCTGTTCGTAAACCCTTTTGGATTCGGTAAAACAAAGAGGCTAATAATAAATCACGACTATCTTTACTTTCAGGGTTTACGATTTGAACCCTCGATGTTACGATCAGAATCTGGAAAAAAAAGATTAGGACATCGAACAAGCTTTCTTCGTTCTATAACCCGATTATTTCTGGGCATTGTCGCCCAGAAATAATCGTACTTACAAATAAAACTACTGAAGTCATTAAACGGACATTTATAAAATGTCAAGCGGTTTGCAGTGTTTATTAAGTTCTCCACTAGCACAACCAATAACGTCATTCGTAAACTCGTGTTTAGTGACGATGCTGATTTATTGACTGTTTTATTTCTACAAATAAAATCATTATGGAGGGAGTTTCAGATTTTTACTGACTGAACTTCGTTACTTTTTTGAGAGGGTTGCAGTAAGCCCTAGCAGACGATAGTGTTTGCCCTAATGGATCCGTCAATTTTGCTGCCACCTTTTTTAAGCGCGCGTGGAGCACAACTCGCTGTGGACCCGAGCTTGGTCTTTACTGGACGGTTGGCTCACCATTTTCAAGAATGTGGCTATGGCTGACGGAAGCCGTCTTGCGGCTCCCGACTCCTAAGACGCTGTTACTTACAAACTGCCTAATGTCTACGTCTTATCGTCATCTATGTCACTACTTTTTAAATATTTATAGAATAAACATTATATGTTCTAATAAAGCGGTTATGTTTCTTCCAAAATATAACCGCTTTATTAGATAGATAGCATGGTATTCATTGACCTCGAAAAGGCATACGACCGGGTACCTCGTGAGGTTCTGTGGTGGGCCCTTAAGGAGAAAGGTGTGCCTGGGAAGTATGTTCAGTTGATCCGAGCGATGTACAGTCGATGCAGTACCCAAGTCCGGTCTACAGCAGGCACCACTAGCAGCTTCAATGTGGCTGTTGGCTTACATCAAGGGTCGGCTCTCAGCCCTTACCTCTTCCTGATGATAATGGACGCTCTTACGTCGCACATTCAGGAAGAGGCTCCCTGGTGTATGTTATTCGCCGATGACATTGTGCTGGTTGCCGAGAGTGGTCAAGAGATCCAGAATAGATTGGAGGTGTGGTGGCACAGACTGGAGAGTGTAGGCCTGAAATTAAGTAGAACCAAAACGGAGTACTTGTTCTGTGATTTCGGCGGTCTCTCCGGTCCTGTGGCCTTAGCTCTTGCCGGAACGCCCATACCAATCTGTTCCGACTTTCGGTATCTCGGGTCGCTCGTCCAAGGAGATGGTGAGATAGACCGAGACGTAACGCATCGGATCAACGCAGGATGGATGAAATGGCGACAGGTCACGGGAACAACTTGCGACCCACGGATGCCCCTCAAGTTGAAGGGTAAAATTTACAAGTCCGTGATAAGACCTGTCCTACTGTATGGATCAGAATGCTGGGTTGTGAAAAAGACGGATGAAAAAAGACTGCATGTAGCGGAGATGAGAATGTTGAGATGGATGTGTGGTGTGACGAGAATGGATAAAGTGAGAAATGAGTATATTAGAGGAAGTCTGAAAGTGGCGCCAGTGACTGAAAAGTTGAAAGGAAATCGTTTGTCTTGGTATGGTCATGTGAAGAGGAGAGATGAAACGCATGTCACAAAAAGAGTTTTGAGTTTACATGTAGATGGATGGAGAGGAAGGGGGAGGCCAAAGAAGAGATGGATGGATTGTGTGAGGAGTGATATGAAAGAAAAGGGAGTTACTGATAGTGTGACGGGTGACAGGACAGAGTGGAAGAAAAGAACATATTGCACCGACCCCAAATAAAATGGGATAAGGGTAGGATGATGATGTTTCTTCCAAAATAGAAGAATGTTCGTTCGAATAGACGGCCGGTGTTCAAATCACATACACGTTCTCTATGCTACAAAGCCGACCACACACACGGTGTACTATTAAGCCCACAAATTGGATGGCTACTGCAGCCATCACTCCCGCCGGATGTCTAAGTCTCGTTGTGTAGCGACATTGTGCAGCAGGATCTGATAGGAATGGCTCACAAAGCCGCATTAAGATGATAGTTTGGTTCGTCTCTACTCAGCTATAAAAAGCGTACTTGCATTATCTAACATCTTTGTTTAATTACTCATTTCTACCTAGACCTCCGGCCGCTTAAAAGTAATAATTTTGCTCCCGGAATAAAAGTATCGATTAGTAACATTTGGCAGGAGGATAGAACAAAACTTGGAATAGGTGTTCTAAGATTTGGTTTATCCTTTTCCTTTTTTTATCCTATACAAAGTGTCATTGACATGTTAACGCAAACGAATACCATGGATCCAGTACATGATTTTGGACCCCCCAGTGGTGGAATTTACCATCGGATTTTATTCACATGTTTTGAAAAAAAGTTTTATTTTTTATTTTTTACCTGTATAAAATCTTTATTCTGACCAAACCCAATGATATTTTTAGAAAAAAAAGGATCAAATAAAAATCACAAAAAAAATATAAAAAACTCATCGAGTCAAATAAAGTCGTTATTCTAATCAAACCCGATGACATTTTTAATTTGGAATGCACTTATTTTTCGCAAAAAAAAATGTTAAATTGACCTTTTTATACAGTTTAATTAAAAAATCGTTAATAATTAATTTTTAAAAAATAAGAAAAAACCGATAAAAAATTCCATCACTGGGAGGTCTAGAATCATGTACTAGATCTATGGTATTCGTTTGCGTTAACATGTCAATGACACCCTGTATACACATTCGCGTAAACACACAAATACAGAAACTATCGCCTGCTTATTATTAGTGTAGTACGGACGTGTACGTTGTGGTAAAAATATTTTTTTTGAGATTGAAAAGCTTTTGCCTAAGTCAATTTCCAATGGTACGAAAGATCCGCTTGTGCGTGGCAAATGCTAAAAGTTCTAATGTTACTCTATTTTTTTTCTAATCCCTATAAGTGAATTAACATTTAAAGAAAACAAGAATTAGATTCTATGGGTTTTTACTTTAATATTATATTATAAATATATTATACTCGTGTGTAATATGATTAAATGCAGTTAGTAAATAACACAATTGAGATAATGTCAAAAACATATTCCTTGAATTTACGTCAGTTTTCTAATACTATGCAAGAGGATAGATTTAAAATGTGACAATGTATAAAAATGAAGAAATGTGACAATGTATGACTGAAACTCGAATTAAAATTTACCAGAACAAACATATTGGAATCGGAGATGCAAAAAATTAATTGGAAGTTTCGAACTATGGAATCGAAGTCGAAACTCCGTAATCTCCCTGCTCTAAACTATCTATTACAAAAAGAAGCTACTTCAAATTCAAACAATGCAATCAATCTTTTCAGTTTCATGGGTCATATACAAATTAATTCGTCAGAACTCAATGCCAGTATAGTCATAGGTGTTAGGTTCTGTACCACGCTTTGTGCATGTGTCATACTGGGATATTCCCACGAACAGTGATATCGGATTTGGTTTTCACTGACCTTTCCCGCGTCCATGTTTTAAATAGCGTCACGTATCGGCTCGGTGAGCTCCAGTCTATTTCAGTGGCACTTGATACCGATTGGATGTCTTTTCATGTGTGGAAAGCCTAGTGAAGGAAATTAATGAATATTTTGCTGTTTAAAGTTATACTGTTTGTTTTGCGGTTGACGATAAATAATTGAAGAGTTCTGTAAATTATTATTCATAAAGTTTATCTACCTATACCTATAATGTAGGATAGATCAAAAGAATTACCTTAGCCATGAGACGCAAAGGGCAGCTAAGCTGCTATTTCCATGTTTACCTTCTATGGTAAACAACAGCCTTCAACTTATCTGATTCACAAGACAAGCAAGCACCACTTAACTTTGTGTCGCCTCATCTCACACACGTCACGAACACGCGTGTAAATGAACATAAACGTGAGCGTGGTATCTGCAGATATGCCCTAGTACCACATTATCTGGCACACACAACAAAACACATGACGTACGTAATAATATATACTTACGTATGTACATCAGACAAAAGAGACACCATACGCGGTGAACAGAATGACAATCGGTACAGAAACCTGGAACATCGCGTTTGACATGACAATAGAAGACATGCATAAAGTGACACAATGTATTGTCCGGAGACTTCAATTTTTGTTTGCAGATTTTATCAATTTGTTATCTACACACGAGTCCGAAATTTCAAGGTAAAGATTCCAATTTAGAAACGGCGATTTTACGAGGTCTCGCGAAGGAAAACAAATTTATTAAATTTCAAATTACTTCTTCTCAAAATGATTGGATTAGAATCAGACTTCAATCAACCAAATTGAAGGTTAAGTATATCCGTATGAAGTATTCTTCTCTCATCTTGATTTTTCTCCAATGAGCAGGTTATTTAGGATGGAAGCTGGCTGTTTCTTTAAGTTATAACTCAATAATATTAACGAAGCCCGAGTTAATATTATAATTTGATTGAAATGAAATAAGAACACGATTCTAATTGTTACCTTATATGTATTTACTTTAAATATTTGAAAACATTTTGTTCTTAATAAAAAACTTTGAAGTTATAAGTTAATAAAACTTCTGAATCTAGTGTACCAGTTGGAACCATTGGTCATTTCTTGTGGAAAAGATCCAGCAATAAAATCAATGGTAACTTTTATAAAAAAATATTGATTCTACAATAATTCTATGTAAAGTAAAATATTAATAAATACGAGAGGACAGTATAAACCGTCAACTTTGTGCCCAAAAGCATAATATAGGAAACAGTAATATATGAATCGACGGAGTCTAAAACATAAACACTGCTTTGCAATATTATGTAGTATGATAACTCCTTAAATCAAGTGAAGATTACGTACGTGTCTGCTTGACTGACCTTGATGTCATATTAGCTAAGTTTGTTACGCACGAGAAACTAATAACTGCTGTTAGACTAGATATTAGATAATATTGCGTAAGGTAATCTGTTATTCAGTTCTCATACAGAGCCTGTGGCATGACATCTATGCGGCCCAAACATGTACAGAGCTGTTGGTACTTATTTCTTAATTTTCTGGTCTGTTGAACGCTGCGCGATATTGGGATTGAGATTTTTCAGAAATTAGTTTTAGTTTAAAGGGAGTAGCGAAAAAACTGAGCTTTCTGAAAAAAAAACGTTTATAATATTCTAAACTAGCTGTTATTCACGAATTCATGCGCTTGTAAACCTTTAATGTAATAAATAATTCTGTGCTTGTTTATATTATTGAATGAGACAGAAGTTTGTGCTTTTTTATATTTATTCCCTTATACACATTTTTCTAGTTCTCTTTCGGTCATATTGCATTTTTTTTAGTGAGTAACCATCTATCTTCATCGTTTCCTGTTAAAACCTGCGAGTACGAGAGTCGTAACGTTTCACAATTTATTGCTATACTGAACGAATACTTTGCAAAATTCACTAGACTTATTTGACAAATGATGTAATCAAAACGAAATAATGATAATTATGCAAAAACGACTTTAAAAATACTTTTGCATTCAAATTTTTCTGTCACTTAACTAGATGAGGCTAGTCAATCAATGCTTGCTCCGAAAACAGTCTCGCAGTTGAATAATTATATTCGTTTGCTAAATTTAATTTAAGACCTAAATTTGGAGGACTAGACTAAGTTTAGTGAACCCATCTAGTGTGTAGTCATAACACATGACGCAATACTAATAAAATGCAGCCAATATGTTATCTAAGGAGCGCGTCGTGGAACAAATATGTAGATGTCGAGACAAGATAGACGAATAAATATTACCTCTAATAAATCTTCTTCGAATAAAATGAACTTATTTGGTTCGTCTGTAACTCTATGAGAGAAAAAGGTTTTGTCGGAGATGTGTTGCATATGAATGATTAATTTAGATATATGACGTGTTTTTTAGGTAGGATATGGAATGATATACGTATCGCAGTAGATGCAGTAGGAAGGCCAGATTGTTACTGACTGGAATCCATTAATATGTTCCTTCTTTGTCTTGCGTCCCAGGATCCCGGGGTTCCTTTTTGGACAACCCATAAGTACAACTCCAGTAGGCGTCGGTTCTGCTGTGACTTGACGTGGCAGCGGAATTTCACTCCAACATCAAATAAAACACTTGAAATAATACATTTAAGAACCAGAAGCGTGGATATTTAAAAAAAAAAACTATGTGATACACGGCAAAAATATGCACCTCGTTAATTTTAATTAAGGAATAAAATAACAATAGTCAGAAATGCAAGTAAACACAAATAAAAATCTTACGGCCCTTAATCGATGTCTTCGCCACGAACAACAACCAGGAAATGAGACAAGTAGCGGTGTGCATGCCGCTTTTATATGCTTTATTTGGCTGTCATTCCTTCATTCCTAACAATACATTAAAAAATCGGCCAAGAGCGTGTTGGGCCACGCTCAGTGTAGGGTTCCGTAGTTTCCCGTCCGCCACAAATTTCTCACAATGTAACAGAACCGCTGAACATTGTTTCAGCTAAACGTTGTTTCACCCTATATAAATTTTGTACCCGATTTATTTTTAATTAAAGTTGTGTTTTAATTCTATCACGTTTTATCATCATCACCATTTCAACTGAAAAATGTACACTGTTCAATTTCAATAATTGACTAATCACAATTTGCACGTCTTATAATTTGCTTGTCTTTTCTCATTCTTTCGGCGTCTTTTTTTGTATACTGCTACAAACCAAAATATAAGTAAAGCTAATATCTATAAAAAGTCAATACCTCTACCATTTATATCTAATGAATCTACATAATTAGCTTACGTACGAGTATATCCTTTCCGTCTCTCCCTCTCGATGAAATGAATATCTTTACTGCCACGTAATATTCGCGTCCCACGCAGTGTTATCTTCACCGCTCCTCTGAGTACTCTCCACTCGACTATTTGATTGGCTCAGTGACGTTATGAGACACGGATGTACAGTTTGGTTGGCAAGAGTTTTAGAAAGATTGAGGAAAATGAAAGGTCGTCTCCAAAACCAGATCCAATTAATTAGGAAGACAGGAACATAATATTCTACGTCAGTAATACGTCAACGTAATATTTATTATACTCAATAAATATAAAAGGAAACATCTTTGGCAGATGCGGGATATGTCCCTTCATGTCGAGTAGTTTCAATAATATTTATATGTCTTTTAGTTAGGCAAATGTATTGAATTTTTTTTTCTAACTCAACCACAATTAGGAGAGATGAGTATAAAACCTTCCAATGCTACAAGCCGTCTGTCCAACGTAATCAATAAATTAATATTTTGATTTCAATGAATGCACTTTGTCGGCATGGTTGATATACATATTGATACCAAATTTCAGCTTTCTAGTGCCAACGGTCGCTGAGATTATCCGCGGACGGACAGACAGACAGACAGACATGGCGAAACTATAAGGGTTCCTTTTTGACTACAGAACCCTAAAAACGAAGAGGCAAGCTGTCTAAAGGTGTCCTGTTGCTTCATGACAATGCCCCTGTTCATACCGCTGGTGTTTCGAAGGATGCAGTACGTCAATGCGTGTTCACAGAAGTGGAACATCCACCTTACAGTCCAGACATGGCCCCGTCCGACTATTATTTATTTCCAAATTTACAGCGGGACTTAAGAGGAAGAAAATTTTCAAGCGATGAAGAGTTGCAGGCGGACGTCTTCGATCATTTTGAGGATAACAATTGTGATTATTTTTATAAAGGTTTAGAAATGTTGATTCACAGATGTCAGAAGTGTGTTAGTATTCATGGTGATTATATTGAGAAATAAAATTGGTTTCGTTTCATTTCCTTCATTACTTCATAGTTAGGCCAATTCATTATGGAAGCGCCTACGTAACTTGTGGTGTACTGACATCATGGTTTTGCGACTGCCGAGATTTTCCTTACATGACGACGAACAGAAATTAAAATAATTATGGCGATGTTGATGTCAAGACACAAACTCGAGTTTACAAACTTTTTTGCTTAGCTTATTGGAGATTGGATTGTAGAAATATTCGAAAGAATTACCATGTCCCTGAAACGCAAATTGCAAATAAAAGAACACAGGTAAATTTTTAGTCTGTAAACTTCTGACACCTTCACCTTCTCACCCCACCCGGAGCTAGAAACAATGGCTAGTTGCAGTTGCATTCTATTAGTAAGCGTTACGATGTTCTTTTGCAAGGTAAGCAATTCACAAAGTAGCAACTATTTTGTAAAATAATGAGCACTTGATTAAAATTTTCTGCACGAGCGCCAAAATATTATACTGAAATTATTCAAACCAAGTTGGTATTACTACTTTCAAATTCTTTCAACGAGTTTCCCTCGAGTTGTCATCTTGATTTATGTTTGAGTTATGGTGAAAAATGAGAAGACGTTAATGGGGTTTCTACATGTGCTACCTAAGCATATTATTTATAACAGGTGCGACACCAATTACAAAACATGAATTAATTAAGATGATAAAAACTCTTCAAATGTATCTATTAATATTTTCAGTGACAATAGTGTGTATGTAGGTATGTGTTTGTACATATCTTTCTCGTTCACGCTCAAACTGCTGAATAAATTTGGTACATGGGTAAACCATGTGCCTGAAATACTTATTATCTTGGGAATACGTTCACTTGGGACTATTTTCTACCTTAACGTGGACGAAGGTGCTTGTACAAAGTAGTATTTTGTGAGTATAATTACTGACTTCACAAAAAGGAGGAAGTACTATGTTCGGATGTTTGTATCTTTTTGTTTTTTTTTGTATGTTTGTTCATCGAATACTCCGGCAATCCTCGACGGATTTTAAAAATTATTAGTTCAAAAGTAGATAGTTCTGAGGTGGTCCCATTGTCACCAAGTTAAGATCTGATGATGCAATCTTAGAGAAGTCGAAGGCAACTCTTAAATTTTATAAGCTCACTTATTGTTTTTCGCATATTTTATGAAGTAGCTTGTGTATTTACGTATAGTTGTCACTATATCAGGGCTGATGATGGAAGGTACAACTCCTTAACAGTAAGAAGTTACTCGAACAGGCAAGGACTTTTAAGTAAATTATTTTGATGTTTGATAGAGCATTTGCCACTTTTGTCTCAAAATCATCAAATCAAGACCTAATGCAGCAGTTAGGATAGTTTGCAGAGTACCTAACTCGTTGAAAACTAACAGCAGATCGTTTTTGGCTCATTGAAAAAGGCTCGAAGTGTGAATAAACGTACCGTTAATGAGGAACACCGAAGTACATGGATACCTGATGCTGAAGCCAGGAGCATCAGAAAAAGTATTACAGCACCGTAGTCGTATTTGGGCTCATTTTAAACACTCTGGTTATAAGTGTATCGCAACTAAAAAGAGTGAAATAAAAAGGTGTTTCTCGGTATTATTTGTTTCTTATTGAGCACCGACTTTCGAAATTGAAGTTATTTTCATATTTTTAGTGTTTTTTTAGCGAAGTCGGTATATTTTTTTATAAAAAGTTTTTTTTTTATATGGGGAGGTAACTATGCAGTTATATCTTACTGATTATTATAACGGAAGCAAACGATATTTTATTGCCGTGTGACAAGCTTACCTCCTGCCGCGAAGATGTAATGCAAGCGAACGAATTTGTGAAAAGCCGCAGGAAGCGCCCTGGGAATCGGGAGCAGAGTGGCGATGCCTAGCTAACGTGAGAGCGGGTTTGTGGACGGCGAACAATTAGTCACTCGCCTTCCTGTAAGGCTCAAGATCGGGTCAACAGCGCTTTGTATTAATAGATAGATAGATATACACTTTATTGTAGGTACACCATAAACATATATTGGTACATTAGAACACCTTTTACCTGCAGTTAGAGTTGCAGAATTGCTCAGAAGAGTTACCGTACTCCGGAATCCAATGGACCACTGAAAAAACAACAATGAGTTTTAGTTTTAATCACTACACTCACTCTTGCTTTACTCAGAGCAGACGACGCTATTTGATGATTTTCTACAAAATACATAAATGACAATGGGCAACAACAGCTATTAGAGCAATTCAAGCAATTAAAACAATTTAAGTAATTCGTTGACTATAGTGATAAAGTTAAACAACTTAATCAAAAACGACAAAAGTTCCTACACTAAAAAGTTAAAAATAAAAATTTGAATTGCTGTAAAGAAACTTAATTTATAGGTAAACTTATTTGACATTAATATTTTGCAAATATTCAAAATTTATTACTTCTTTTTGGAGTCGGTGCCAGCATTTTTATTGTTGTAACTTAATGTTAGGTAGCTTTGCTTGTGCTTGCAATGCTTAAACATTTTCAATGTACTTAAAATGTTGCAGAAGGTTTTTGTAAGTATATATTTTTTATTTAAAAAAAAATGTGCAAATCGGATGATCTTTTTAGAGAAGTCTAATATGTATTTATGTCTTAGTTAAGTATTATATATTTGAGTATGCAAATAGGTACTAAGTAGTTTTATAGTTAAGTTAGAGGTAGTTTTTCAAGGGATTGTTGCCCATTCGTAATTCCTTGCCTTGGCTGGCACCGACTCCAAAAAGAAGTAATAAATTTTGAATATTTGCAAAATATTAATGTCAAATAAGTTTACCTATAAATTAAGTTTCTTTACAGCAATTCAAATTTTTATTTTTAACTTTTTAGTGTAGGAACTTTTGTCGTTTGGCTTTTTTTGAAGGCGGTTTTTTTTTTTTGTAAAAAGTTTTTTTTTTATTTGTAGCCGTTTAGTGTTTTTTTTTATAATGTGTTATGGCAACGAAGTCAATATCGTTCCTACATTTCTTTTGAAAATGTTACCAATGTCATATCAGTAGGAATACATATATTGTTACAGTGTAATCGTTTTGATCTCGTGGAGAGATGATATGATGCATGAAATACTTATGATTCATCTCATGAGTACATCTTATGACAGCTCTCATAATCATCATCATTTCAGCCAGAAAACGTCCACTGTTGGACATAGACCTCCCCCAAGCGTCGCTACAACGACCATTTCTGTGCGACTCGCATCCATCGCGTTCCCGTGATTCTCACCAGGTCATCGGTCCACCTTGTGGGAGGCCTTCCAAAGCTGCGTCTGTTGGTGCGCGGTCGCCACTTTAGAACCTTTCGGCCCCATCAGCCATCTGTTCTACGAGCAATGTGCCCTGCCCACTGGCACTTAAGTTTGGCAATTCTTCGGGCTATGTCGGTGACCTTGGTTCTCCTGCGCATTTCTTCATTTCTGATTCGAACACGCAAGGAAATTCCGAGCATAGCCCTTTCCATTGCCCTTGACAGCATTGCCCATGACAGCTCTAATAAGCTCAAACAATGCTAGGATACATTATTTTACTTTGAAGTTCCCATGCCGACCTTCCACCTTCCAGCTTCATCATCACATCAGTTCAATAGTATCTTACAGCCAAAGTGCATCTTATGACAATTCTAACAAGCCCAAACACGGCTAGGATATATTAATTAGTTACGCAGTTCCAGTGCCTACCTTCCAGCTCCATCATCATCATCAGATCAGTTCGATGATAACATTTTCAACATAATTATTTAAGATCATTGGTTTATAGTGCATTTTCAAAGTTGCTTAACTACCTTAATTGTGATATCTATGCGAGTGTCAAGTTTCGTTAGCCATTTTCTGATCTTCTTCACCAGTTCCACCTCATCAAATGTTACTTTTTGACTGTAAATGCTTGAGTTCTCGATGAAAATATAAAAAAAACTATATAGTTGCCTATAATATTTGAGGAGTTCCCTCGATTTCTCATGGATCCCATCATCAAAACTCAATTTTGAAAAAAATGGGACCAATCTGGACGCATATCCTTTCAAGTACAAAAAAAATTTTGCAAATCCATCCATAAACAACGGAGTTCTGAGGTAACAAACATAAAAAAAAAAAAAAAAAAAAAAAAAAAAAATACAATCGAATTGAGAACCTCCTCCTTTTTTTGAAGTCGGTTAAAAAGAGGCCACAAAGGTCCTTTTATCCTCACAAAGTTTAGATTATAAACAAAAAAGCATTATAATTTTTTTTCTATTTAATTGGTATTTCAATGAGAACCATTAATTAAGTTTTTAAATGCAAAACAATGACTTAAGTCCACTAGTTTTTACAATACAATTTAGTAATATTGAAATCAATTACCAAAGGGCTATCACACAAAATCGCGAGGCGTTGCGATACGAGCCTACTTTGCAGAAACCTGCGTTACCATATCGTGCAGCAAAGTTATCGTTTCATACGACCGGAATTGTTCAATGATAATCAAATTGCAAGTTCTCGTATGTCCATTTTCCGACCGCGGTGTGACAGCCCTTCGCTACGGACATGTTTATTTTCAACTTAATTTATTCGCATTTCAGATTTCATTCCAAAAATATATGATTAAACAGAGAAATTACTGTGACAACGTTTGTGGTTACGGTTGGATTGAATCAGCTCATTACACTCGGTAAATCTGAATACAGGAGATTTTCATAAGTATTTTATAGCAGGGATCATAAATTGTTCTTAATTTATTTTTGTTTGTTCAAAAAAAAAAAACATTTTAAAAAACGTCACAGGCGCTACTAAAATATGACGTCCAAAATCGTCATTTTGGTTTATGATGAATATAATTGATTGTATTGATTAAATAATTGTACGTGTAATTAATGTGAATATTCACACACACTTAACAAGTTGCTTAGTTGTTAACGAATTACAATACTTTGAGTAAAATTCGAAGTGATTTATAGGGTGTAACATTTTGCGTTCGACGGGACGAAACGCCCGAGTTTTACTACTTTGTGCGAATCACTCAGAGGACTCGGCAGAGCTTACGGTTATGACCTGCTTCTTTATAGTAAACACCGCCGTATCCTTGTAGAAATAATCATGAAGTTTTCAATTATATACCTGGCAAGGTTTTATACTAACAAATAATTTAATTACCGGGTAAAATGGGGTGAATAGAAACTCAAGGGGTGAATAGAAACAATTTTTTTATTAGGATTATCACTATGATTTCATATTTTTAATTTTAAAAAAGCATTTTTGTTTTTAATATCGAATTAATGAAAAATATTTATATGCTGCCAAAATGTTCAAATAACGTGAAAAAACAACAAAATGTTGTTTCTTTTCACCCCCGATTTGTTTCTATTCACCCCGTTTTACTAAGTATTTAATAATCCGCAACTATATATTAATTTATGGATTTGACCTAATTGAGGCAGGCACGCTGAATCAATACATAATTATATAGGTAATTATAGCCTATCGAATTTCTACAGAAGTACACAACTCTATAAGCAACCTACTTTGGTTCTACCTTAATATCAAAAACACGCACCTGGAATAGTAGATACTTTTGAAGAGGGTCAAGAACAGGAAAGTCAACCTGCACTGATTTTGAGAAAAACGCTAACGTTTAAAACGATTAAAGCTTGCAATATTGTAGTTTTAACGAGAATTGTTGAGTTTTTGTGAGAACCAGTAGTGGAGAATGAAATTATATTATACTAGATGTGACACCAGTACCTATAAAATACAAATACCTACACAATTACTGCAATTACTGTGGCCTTCCCAATTCTAGCCTGTACGCTTCATTTGTTTCTTTCGAAGTAAAATGTCAAATATGCATACAAATTTAGCAATCCGACGGGCGATTTCTACTAAAAAATAATAGAATATTAGGCTATTGGGTGAATGTGTAAATAATAAGCTAGTTTATAGCAGACAGCCTTCACTTGAGACTACACTGGACAGCCGCGAGAGCTTATCTTCAAGCGACAGCCGGTGTCGCCGACACGAGTTGCAAACTAACTGTCCGTTTGGGAATATCTGAGATATTAGAAGTTACTTGTTGCAATTGTAGACTTTTAAATAGTAACAGGTACTTGCGGTAAAGTGGGGCATTTAATCGTGTAAATCTTTTTTAATAAGCATAATTATAAGACAAGGTACGAATATTTTTGTATGATAAAAATATCACAAAGAAAATACGAGCAGCAATAACTGCCCACACTCAATTCCTGAAGAAAATCCCTTTTAAAGGACCCTTGTAACTTTATTACCACCGTTAGGTCAGAATAAGCGGACTTAAAGCATATTTGTAAAGATCATGGCCGTCGTCCGCATCCCTCGAGGGAGTTCCAACAATTGTCAGGATTACAGCCGTTTGTGTCCGACTATTTGTTTAATCTTCAAAATATTGACTGATGCTAAAGTTTGCCTGTTATGTTATCTAAGGAAACTTAATTATGTGTTTCCACATGATGAATTTCTTAGCTAAAAACTTGTTAAATTCAATTTGGTTTTAGAAGTCCATTCATCCAATAGTTTAGGTAAAAACATTATCTTAATCCTGTTCGCTGTCGCAAAATGTATTCCTACTTTTTGAGGAAATCATCAACTGTAACTGTTACACGTGGCAGCAAAGTTCAAATAAGATTTCATACAGGAAACACATAATAGAAAAAAAGAAAACATATTTGTTTGGCACGTAATTTAAACATAAAAATAAGATAAAAACAACAACAATGTGTCTCAGGGTTGTGCCAAATAAGTCCAATTCAGTGTAATGCCAGGCAACTACGTAGCTTTATTTTTTAAGAAAAAAAACGGAGAGTAATTTCTCTTTGATTTATTATATACAAACTTTCCTTCACCTAATTGATACAATCGAATGGAAAGAGGTCCGGCGAACAAGTTTTCCGTTTTATAAAGTAAATCAGCGATCTTTATTCTTCATTCTCTAATTAGATCTCAAGGACCGAATAATAGATCCTCCAGTCCATTCTCAGTTAAAAAAAAAACCTCTCCGTAAATCGATAAAAAAGCAAGGAATGTAGAGTATTCAAAGTAGGTACAATGCATAATTTTGAGTTTTAAGTTTGAATTCGGCGTTGTTTTATTCAATTCAAATGGGCTTCATTTAAATTATTTTTTTAATTACTTTCAATAATAACACTTAATAATTTTCTCAGTTTTCTTTAAATTACCATAAAATTAGAGATGAGGGTTGTGAGAGTGATACTGTGAAAACTCTGTCATCAGAACCTTTTTAGACGTCTTAGAACTCATAAATGATTATAATAAAAAAATCTTTAAAAGTCGAATTAATGTTTATTATAAATAAAATTAATAAACATTAATTCGACTTTTAAAACATTTCGATGCCTCCCACGTAAGTTGTTGTAACCCCAAAATTGCAATTTTACAGGAGAGCGTTTTAAAGATACTTTTTGCGATATAAACCACATTTTTCAATGAATCTTTTTGAAATTCGGTATGAGAGTATAGTGTTTAATATGTTATCGTCTACTATATGTCATTACTTTATAATTCTAATGGTTTCTTGTATTTTGTTGTTACAACTGTTTACCGCGGCATGAGGTCCTTGCAAAATGTTGTAACTATCACTTACATTATTATACACGGGAGTACTAGAGCCGTTTTTAATCATATTTGATACTTACATCAATGTACGTCGATTTCAAATCAAAAAAGGGTGTCGTATGTGTATTATTACTTGATATAATAAAAGAAATACAATGTTTTTTCAGCCTAATTTCGTTTAGGAGAACACTGTTTTGTTAATTCGTTACCAAAATACAAAAAAAGCAGAACATTTTCATTTGGTTTTTAACATTTTGCGTTTTAGGATTTAAAGTTTAAAATAACAAACTATATTTTAAAGATTAGAAAAATATTAAAGGTTAAGATTAAAAATAATTTAAAAAATATAAAACTAAAAATTTAAGCTTTTTCTAAATTTAAATTATTCTTTAAATTAAATACATTGATCTTTAATCAAATTAAATTACAGTTTAATTAATCAAAAATCAAAAAAGTATTTTAACATTTTTATTAAAAAAATCTAGTAACTGAGTGAGATTTAAAAATAGGGAAATCATCATCATGTTCCTGCTTTAGTCCTATGTCATTTTGTCGTATCATCCGTCTCGCTATCACTAAGTCCCTTTTATTTCATATTACTCCTGCCACAAGCTTTACTTCGTATCTTTCCCCTCTCCATTTTGTCAAATGACTATACTTATAGCTCATTCTGTAATATGCATTTATCCTTCTTCTTTTCATAACCATATCCAAGACAAACAATTGGTAAATATGTAATGTTTAATAACTTATTCTGAATCAAGAAGAGTCTGCAAATATTAAGTTTTGCTCTTGATACCTATGGTAATAAAGGGAGAAAGAGGGATTGTTTTCCGACACTGAAAAACTGGTGTCATGCACCTAGCTAGTGTATTCATATTATCAGCATTTCGGCATCTTAAGGTACTGGTATTGATAGAAATGGTCATCACGTTACAGTCTGATAAAACATTATAGTAAAATTGAATCTTCAGAACCAACTTGTATTTCTTCACAATATTATTATCTTTCAGATCGCGCTTTCTCTGTGTACTCTTTAGGCAAAAGCTACACGTTATTACTATATACACTAAAAGTTGAAACCTCTGTCCAAATATATAACATTTAATATAACATTTGTGAATTTTGTCAAACATAATGTGACTCAACTTTGCAAGCAGTTGAAAAGCTCATGAAATGGTCACAAATGATGGTTTTGACAGACCCAGACTTTTTCACAGGCTGTTTTAATTATCTTTTTGATCGGGGATTAATACTGCTGTTGGTATATCAAATTTAACTAACGTCTTATTCAGAACTTAATCATTTATAGAAATGGAAAAACTGTTGTTTACACCCGTCTGAAGTTTGAAGTTTCAGTAACGTTAACAGACAATTTATTCTTAAAATTTCCTTATGTTTCGCAATAGTATCAGCATAAATTCTAAGCTTGGCTCTCCTATAAACAAATTACCCATAATTATACATCAATTGTTGTCTCTGTCGCCTTTTTAGTTTAATTTATTAAAATAGTGCTTACAAAACACTCAGTGGACCAGTTACACTACTGGCTGTTTTTAATATTAGAAAGAAACTACTACTAGAAAGGTTTTTCTTTGACGAATTTGTTAGTCCTTTTTGAAAAATCTCTAGTCTTTAAATGTGTTTTTTTTTATTATCTTTATCAAACGATACTAGACGATATTTAATCAAATAACTGTTAGTAGATTTAGCTTTAAGAGTTCAACAGCGTAGAAACATGTAGGTGGTGACTAAGGTAAAAGTATCGAACAACGTTTTCTGATTTAGGAAACTGGCAATCTTCGGTACCTTTTGTGTTCCAGGCCCACAGTAACTTTTTTGGAGTTTCCCGCAGCTTAGGCAGGATAGGTCCCTGATCCGATATGAAACTATTTTCACTCTATATAGTGGCAGACCACGAAGTAGATTTCCGGACGACCTGGTTGCCTTCCTTCAGAATTGGTACGATAAAGCGAGTAACAGAGATAACTGGAAAAAATAGAGGGAGGCCTTTGCCCAGAAGTGGGACAGCACAGGCTAGCTATAATAATATAAACAAAAATGGCAATAACAGTCCGAATCCAAATGGCTATTATACTACACTAGCTAGGAATAGTGAGCAGTTTCAAGTTTAATGAGATCTGTAGTTTCAGGGTCCAAAGTTACGAATATGTCATCATCTGTTAATTTAATCATTTGAAACTTCTCAGATTCATTAAAAAAAATGTTTTGGATGACTTTGACTCCAGTGATATTCATAAAACACTCTTTGAAAACTACATACAACGTACTCATTACAAACGAATAGCAACGTGAAACGTTGTATGTGATGTTACAACTTACTTTTACATATCTAGCATCGAAGTAAAATGTTGTATGTATCACTTACCACAAAATAATTTTCAAATTAGCGACGTAAATTGTTGTATGGGATCAATACCATATTCTAAATGGTTATCATGTTAGTTAAAGATAAGATACAACGGAATAGTAATTACTAGAATATTAAATTAACGGCGTAAAAATTGCGTGAGAGTTGCGACTAGCAACATATTCCAACGTAATCTGTGATATTTATTACATAAAACAACCGGGCCTGCTCTTTTCTCCGCTGTAAACCATTGCAAGTAATAAATACTACAGACTACGCTGGAATCGTTCGAAACATACAACATTATACGTTTCAAAAGTACCTTAAATAATAGGTTTTTTGGACTTTTTGTTTTTTTGTAGGATAGTATACATAAAATTTGACACTTTTACATAAAAAACCCAAAATCGCCATTTTGTGGGTTACAACAACTTACGTGGGAGGCATCGATTTTTTTTACGATAAACGTGAAATTATGTAGGAAAAGTAATTGCATAATAATAAATCATACATAGAAATGCAAATATATTTTATTTCTTGGTTTTATTATCTCCTTTCCTCACAATACTTAGATTAAACAAATTTCAAACGATTAAAATTGCAATTTCAAATATTTTTCTTCCTCTTCCGTAACAATACCTACTTTGTAATAAAGCTGGTATCAAAGCCTAAAATAATAATTAGGAATGAGAGCAAAAAAAATATGACACCTTTTTATATACAAAGTTGATTTGTGTGAAAGATAAACTTTTGAACAAAAATACAACTGTTTTCCGGATGTAATTTTTAAGAAAAAGATTAAATCGCTTAAAAAGCACGAGACGAAAATGGAAGTTGATGATAATCATTATCTGTAAATGAAGTTGCGTAAAGTGATAAAATATCGGATAAAAAATATTAATACTGAAACAAAATGGCTTTTAAGCTATTGCATAGCTTCTATCGCAGGCCTTGAGTGCGGGGACTAAATCCAGAAATTCCGTAACGAGAAAACCTCACGCTCCCCACTCCGACGGACACGGAGGTGTGGCTTGAAGGCCGTGCATCGTCTAACGTCGTGTTAGTTCGGCAGTCTTCGACACGGCGCTGTGTGTCGTGCTATTAGACGTATTGTACGACTTTACGATGACATATTGACAGCTGACAAGTAAACATTAAATGTTATTGTGCTCGTAATTAAATAATTATTTAAAATAGAAAAAGCAGTATGCAAACAGTGTATAATTCATAAAAGTGATGATAGACTCATAAACAAACAGTAACAGTGTTATCATAGTTTAAAAATACCGGATTATCATATAAACATTGATTCTCAAATATAAAAACATTGACTAAAAACTCAATAAACTCAGTGCTTTAAGTGTAAATATACAAATTTTAAGACAATAGCCTACAAAATAATCATAATTATAATGGAGTGTGGTGATAAAACACGTCCAGGATAAGTGATAAAAAAAATTTGAATTCAAACAAGTCGATAAAGCAGTATAGTGAAATAGCGACATCTGTCAGGGAGTAGCGGAACTTGGTTGACACTTGATTTACGTCTGTCATTCATTCTTTCCACCGACTTGGAACATAGCATTTTGGCACATCAAAAGAAATTCGTGCACAGGAGTGTTGCCATTATACTAAACTATATTTTCCCCGATATTTGCCACTTATAAAAAAGACATCTAAATTAGGGAAAAAACGCACAAAAAAACAATTTCTGCTAAAATAAGTACGAGAAATGTCCGCAAGATGCCTGAAAAAGTGACTTGCTGCTCCGAAATTGGACGAATACATAATCAGCTGTTTGTGAGAAAGTATATAGGTGTATAAGTATTTATCTACAACAGTGAACGGCTGTACTTGTAAAATTTGTGTTTAAAGTGTTTTGAATATGAATGAACAAAGTGCATTTATTTATTTAATAAAAGAAAAATTTGTTTTCCTATCGGTCACTACGCTCAAAAAGTGTAACTTGAATTAATATCAAAGAAAAAGAAATATTGTATGAATAAAATAAAAATAAAAAATAAATAATTATAATTGCATAAGTTCATTCTGTATGAACTATGCAATAGCTTTACCGCGGCAGTCCCCGAGTGCCACACGTATTTTTTTGAACATTCCGTGGATAAACATGAAAGTTTATTGAAGAAAAAAGATATATTTATTTATTTATTTATTTAGGTTAACCTACATTTGTTTACACAGTTTATACATTCTGATTTAATTACTATTAACATTTACAAGTGCAACAATTATTTAAAGGTTAACACCACATGCACAGAAAAACGGTTTTACATAACATATATTATATATAAATTATTAAAATTATTACTTTTACATCCAAAAAGTGAAAAAATTAAAAATGAAAAATAAAAATTCCATACAAAAATAACATTAATATAGAATAACATAAAAAAAAATAATAATAATATCAATTGCATGTGCTAATTAAATTATAATTGATTACATTATGACTATGATTAATATTGATTTAATTATAAATAAGGATTGTGACAATAAATCCATAATAAAATAAATTAAAAAGAATAAAACTGAGTACATTAATAAAAAAGGTACACAATTAAAATTAGAAATTACAGAAAAAAAAATATAATAAATTAAAATTAGAAATTACAAAAAAAAAATTATAATAAATTAAAATTAGAAATGACAAAAAAATTATAATAAATTAAAATTAGAAATTACAAAAAAAATATAATAAATTAAAATTAAATTCCCACTGGATTTCTTATAAAAGCCTGTACAAATTTACTAACACTGTCATGGTGCACATCTACCAAGTCGCTGCGGCTATTAAGGATTTTACACAATCTAGGTATTGGTGAATTTGCTCCAAGCACAGACTTTCGAAGTGGTGGACGCAGGGGTGTTATCGCATTCCTAGGGTATCTAGAGGGCGCGTTGAATCTAATAAGCTTCAATAAACCGGGGCAGTCGATCTTATTGCGCAATAGTTTGTAAAGAAACAAAGCATCAGTTACTTCTCTACGTGCAGTCAACGTTTGCATCCCATAATGGGACAGACGGACTCTGTAAGAGGGCAGACGCCTTGATTTCCCCTCACTAAAGGCTAAATGCCATGCAAAACGTTTCTGTACCCTTTCTAGACGCAACATGTGAGTGGCATAGTGAGGTCTCCACACAACACTACAGTACTCCATAACACTGCGTACGAAACTGTTAAATAACATTATTTTAGTGCTACTTTTCCGAAAGCCTTTGGTGTTACGAAGTAAGAATCCTAACATTTTTGACGATTTTTTTATAACATTTTCAATATGAGGCACAAAAGTGACCTTCCTGTCAAAATGTACTCCTAGGTCCCTTAATGTTTCGACTTCTTGGACTTGCTCTTGGTCTATCAAGTATTTTGTGTCGATGCAGTTAATTTTTCGCGTATATTTTACATGGTAACATTTCTTCGGATTTAATTGCATTTTATTATCGTGACACCATTTTATAACTTGGTTTAGATCGTGCTGTAGGAGTTCGCCGTCTCTTTGTGACTCTATTACTCGCGCAAACTTTAAGTCGTCAGCATACAAAAAAGGTTCGGAAAAACTAAGACAGTCAGGAAGATCGTTTATGAACATAATAAATAATATTGGAGCGAAATGAGATCCTTGGGGGGCGCCCGATGTTATTTTGTGTGCAGCCGATCGAAAACCGTTAACAACGACAAAGAATTCGCGTTCAGTAAGATAGGACTTGAACCAACCTAATAATGGCCCTGTTATGCCATAAGCTGCTAATTTATAAATCAGAATGGAATGGGGCATTTTATCAAATGCCTTACTGAAGTCGGTATAGACTACGTCGAATTGTTTGCCCCCATCTACAGCCTGTATTAGGGATTCTGTGAATGACACTAAATTAGTGACTGTAGACCTAGATGCCACAAAACCGTGTTGATTTTCTTTGAGATACAATCTTAAGTGTTGCTGAATATGCGGACATATAATGGATTCAAAAATCTTACCGAATGTGGACAGAATTGAAATTGGCCTATAGTTACCTACGTTATTTTTTTTATCTGACTTATGCACCGGGACAACCTTGGCTTTTTTCCATTCTGATGGAAAAGTTCCAGTAGCTAGCGATGTATTATATATTATTAGTAAAGGAGACACCAGAGCTGTGGCACAGTTAGAAATAAAAACAGGTGGGATGCCATCTGGGCCAGGTCCTTTACAAATATTTACTGTTTTAAGTTTTTTTAGTAAACTGTCGCGGTCAATTAGTGGAATACTCAATCCCTGCCCATTATTATGCAGTGCCTGGAGGTGCTCTGTGTGGCAGTTAATTTCTGCATCATTGTCAGTCGTGTATACGGTTGCGAAATGATTAGCAAAAAGGTTACAGATTTCAGAACCGTTTGATGTAATAATCTGTCCATCAGTCATTGCCAAGGGATAGTCACTAGTGCCGCCACGTTTCGCTTTTATGTAACTCCAGAGAAGTTTAGGATTATCTTTTATGTCCTTTTCAATCCTAGCAATATAGTCATTATATAAGTTCATGGCTAGTTTTTCACAACGTTTGGATATCAGTTTCAGTTCAATTTTATCCAAAGGATTTTTGTATTTCCTGTAACGCAACCTAAGCCTATTTTTTTCCTTTAATGATTTTATCAGTGCTGTGTCAAACCACGGTGGATAGCGACTTTTATGAGGTTTCCGATCGGGCACAAATTTACCAATAGCATCACGCAAATATTTATAAAAAATTGCCACCATTTCATTCACATCACAAGTATTCTGAAAAAGTTCACTCCAGTTCAACTTATTGAGGTAATTATTAATTTCCGGGTAACTAGCCTTATAAAAATTAGGTCTGGAGTTCATACTATATGGTAAATTACAACTCTTTAGCAAAGACAAAGTTAGTTCTAGGGGAGGATGCAAGTTATCGATAGCTACTAGAGAACTACTAGACTCGCTCACCATACAAGTTGGGTCTGTTGATAAGACCAGATCCAGTATTCGGCCAGAACAGTTTTTTACATGATTTAATTGTGATAGTTGATTTATATTCAAAAAATCTAATAAGTTTTGACAAGTTTTAGGTAAAGAATCATTTACAGCGGTTTTATCCCAATTTAATTTACTTAGATTAAAATCACCAATTATGTAACAAGGGATGTCCGTTGAGTCGAGCATTCTGTTGCAGCCATCCACAAAATGATCCAACGTTGCGAGACATACTGGTGGTGGAAGATAAACGGCACAAATAGCAACTTGACGTGACTTGTGAGATGTCTTGTTCCCTAGTAACATATTAGGTTTGTAGGCTGTTTATCAAATAAACATTACTTCGTTGATAACACGAAAATAATAAGTAATTGCTAATTTGATATTTAGTTATTATGATGACTATTTAGTCCAGTGCAAATAGCGCAGTTAACGATAAAAAGTGGACTTAAATAGTAGTAGAATGAAACCCATTGGAAAAGGAAGATAATATAGCAAAAATTTAAGGAAAAATAAATTACGGTCGATCTGAGGTCGGGAAGTGGATGGGTGTGCGCTTTTAAGGGGAAAATATGGTTTATCTCTAATTCCGGCTAAACTACTGGTTCTAGGGGAAACATTCAAATGGCAAACTTGTAGATCATAAAAAGATCTACCACTTTTGTATTTACACTTTTTTGACATAACCTCAAAATCTATGTGAAAAGTCCAAAAAACTGTGTTTCTAGTTTTTATATTTTATCTTCTTAAAAAATCACTTTTTTTTTCACAAATCTTTGTGAAAAGTTACCTTTTAATGTCCCAAACTAACCCTATTTTTTTTTATTTAAAATATTAACTGTAGCTCTTTATTTTGACTGAACATCGAAAAAATAGGCTATTTTTCAATCGAAAAATCTCACGTAAAAATATGTGATTTTTTTTAAAAAATTGTTGGCTTCTTATTTGTCGAAATTTTTACTTTTTGATGGTGTAAAAAAATATATACATTACTATAGTAAATTTTCTCAGGAAATGCGAAAAACTAAAAAAACTCGAATTAGAAATTACTTTTGTTTCATCATTATTAGCGACCCGCTCCAGCTTCGCGCGGGTGCAAAGGTGATATATTATACCTATAAACCTTCCCCTGGAATCATTCTATCTATTTAAAAAAACCGCACCAAAATCCGTTGCGAACTTTTAAAGATCTAAGCATACACAGGGATAAACAACTTTGTTTTATACTATGTAATAATGTACTGAGGTGTTTATTAAATTTTTTATAAGATTTAAAGGGGATTTCATGTTGGGAATGTGGCTGCTGCAATTGCGTATGCTTACATAATGCTCCTACGTGGAAGAACAAACCTACGAGGAAGTTAATGATTCAGATAGATGATGAATTTCATCATCTAAATGATAAGTAAGTAAGTTTTTCGAATTTAACCATGAAGAAATGCTATCAAAGAGACCAAAACTAATGGCAAAAACTAATAAATGATTAGAATGTAAGATAAAATATATGAGGCAAGATTATATTATTTAAACATTATGTAATGAATGTAAATAACGTTGACTGATTAAACGAAGCTAAAATTTAATAAGACAACGTTTTTACTGCATAAAATTGCAGCAATCACATTTCCTACATGAAATCCCCTTTAAATCTTTTATAAAAAATTTAATAAATACCTCAGTACATCATTGCATAGTATAAAACAAAGTTTCTTATCCATGTGTATGCTTAGATCTTTAAAAGCAAAAAAATTCGCAACGGATTTTGATGCGGTTTTTTTTAATAGATAGAATGATTCCAGGGGAAGGTTTATAGATATAATATATCACCTTTGCACCCGCGCGAAGCTGGAGCGGGTCGCTAATAATGATTAAACAAAAGTAATTTCTAATTCGAGTTTTTTTAGTTTTTCGCATTTTCTGAGAAAAAATACTATATTAATGCATATATTTTTTTACACCATCAAAAAGTAAAAATTTCGACGAATAAGAAGCCAACAATTTTTTTTAAAAAATCACATATTTTTACGTGAGATTTTTCGATTGAAAAATAGTCTATTTTTACGATGTTCAGTCAAAATAAAGAGCAACTGTGAATATTTTTAATAAAAAAATTATAGCAAGTTTGGGACATGAAAAGGAAACTTCTCACCAAAGTTTGTGAAAAAAAAAGTAATTTTTAAAGGAGATAAAAATTAAATTCAAAAACTCGGTTTTTTGGACTTTTCACATACATTTTGAGGCTATGTGAAAAAGTGTAAATACAAAAGTGGTAGATCTATCTATGACCTACAAGTTTGCTATTAGACATTTTTCCATAAAACCAGTAGTTTTGCTGGAATTAGAGATAAACCATTTTTTCCCCTTAAAAGCGCACACCCATCCACTTCCCGACCTCAGATCGACCGTAATTTATTTTTCCTTAAATTTTTGCTATATTATCTTCCTTTTGCAATGGGTTTCATTCTACTACTATTTAAGTCCCTTTCAAAAGCTATTTGCACTGGTCTAATTATGATTTGCTTTATTAATTATTTACCTAATTTAATTTGGTATTTTTCTAGCTTTGCAAACTTACCTTTACATCAAAATGAATGCAACAGGTTCCAAAAGATAAACACAATAAATACCGAGTGTTGTTGACACAGTGCAACGTTATCGAAAGCCTCTTAAAATTACTGTACAATGCATCGTTCGAATAAGCGGAGAACAAATTAAACGAAATGTAAATGTACGAATAAATGGCGAATTTGTGAAAATTCCCGGATGTGGCAGACGTTGTCCTGTCCAAAAGTTGACATTTTGTCAGAAAAATTAAAATTAAGAAACCGCTTCCAAGTCCAATTGTATTTTTAAGCCATCTAGAGACCCACTCAAACAGACACACAAAATTAAATCCAAATCAGCCTAACGGTTTTGGAGTTAAATGACACGCGTACAGAAGAAATATTGAAATAATATAATAAAGATGTTCACTCAAAATATATGTATCCGCCAAGCTTAAACGTTGACAATTTCTTCAGTAGCTGTAAATTCGTAAAACGTCCTCTTCACTCAGCAGTAAATAAACATTTTTATTTACTCTTCAAAACCAAGAAAATCTTATGAAAAATTCCGACATTGCAAAACTTGAACAAATTGCGGACGCGGTTTTGGTTTTGTTTTTACGGAAAAACGGGTAAGAAATATAGTTCAAGTAACAAATAAGTTACTTAACATCTTGTAGGTTGAGAGAAAAAATGTCCCGAGTGACGACTACGAGTTGTATCACAGTACATTCCAGTGTTTTTTTTTTTAGGTATGATTGGCAGATTTGCCTTTGACGACTTTCTCTCGATGGGAAGCGATGATATGACCGACATTGGAGATAATGTCAAAGAAACTCCTAGGTCATGGCACTCATAGCTGTACAAAATTTTAAGCTTATGTTTGTGTTTAGAAAATTATAGCTTGTACAACTAGTTAATCATATTATAGTTGGCAGGCGCTAAGCTGTAGCTAGTGTATAATTGTCATAAGGTGTCACATTTAAAATTGCTCTCGTAGTTGTGGACTTGTGGACGACGAGCAATATGAACAGCTCAACGTCTGGACCGAGTCCATGCCATCCACGGCGTTCCACGAAAATGTATGTGGGAAGAAATGTCAGCAAAACTATTATAGGAGCCTAGCAGCCCAGTCCAGGAACGACGAAGTTAATGGATAATTGCGCTCTTAAAAAAAAATAGCAATAGCGTCATAAACAGGTCAATATTTTGAGTTATTTTTTAAGCAATTTGTTACAAAATATTGTCATCGGAAACTGCTTTACTACTTCCAACAACAAGGGTATTTCTTGCGGAGAACGGGATGTGAAGCTTGCCCTAGAGGCCTGATTAGGACTCAGGCTACTAGGATAAGCCACAGTGGGTAAAATATCATAAGAGTTATCTTAACACAAATTAAGAGGGAAGATAAAATATGTTAGAGAGAGTTGTTGGCTATTTCTGCCCAAGAAAATTTACTTTAAAAATGCAAGGAGATTTAAAAATATGGAATACCTCATTTACATTCAGCCCCTGCCGCTGCCCCTCGCACTGCCGGCGATAATTCCCTAAATACTGCTGCAGCAGGATCGAGAGGAGTGTGTGTTTACATACTGCCCTACCACTCACTTCGCTTTCAAGTTTCGGCAATGGCAGACGTCGAAATAATTACAGCGGCCGCGCTGTCTCTTTTTGAGATACATAATTATGGTCGATATTTAAAAAGATATCGAATACCGAAAATATCCTATATTACTTTTTCAGTTTCCAGTAGTTCTAAGAATTTTATTGTAATCTCATTGCTCGATTCGGACGGCATTTCCTCCAGGCGCTCGGCGAGCGTTGGAACAGAATGTAAACACGCACTGCCGCTTACGCTGCCGGTCCTTTGACTTCCGCACAAAAAAAAACCATTTTGGGGAGCACCGGGCAGCGCTAGTGGCAACGGCAGTGGCATAAGAAGTATCGCGTTTGCACACTCGTCCTGCCCACTTCCCTGTTCACTACGGCTGAATGTAAATGCGGCAGAAGACTTACACCTAAAAAAAAGCAGTTATGCTGATAGTTAATAAAAAGTTCTTATAAAGTATAAAACAATAAATATCAAATTCTATGAACACCAAATATAGAGCTAAAAAAAATAGCTGCTAAATAACTAATACACTACAGTTTGATTCCAATTTTACTCACATAATTTAAATTAAATTACAATTATTGCTTAAACAGGTCAACATACCTCATGCCACCAATTAAACCAATAGTAACCCTAAACTACGCCCAACCGATTCAAACACGCGCTGATATACGACTGTCTTGGCTACCAACTCATTCCGATTAATTATTCGCGAGTCCAATAACTTTTGTTGTGTGTACAGCTTGTGTACAGACACTGTAACTTTTTGTAGTGAGCGAACGTCTTGTGAACAGATACGCTCTGGGAATTATCGTGGCTCGTAAATCAACAAGGGCAAGAAACTATTTTGTTTTTTTCTTGAAACACTTCACAATAAATATGTATGTATCGTTCAGAAAAGCTAATATTCATTTGACTGATTTTTTTAATTTTATTATGGTCATTTTTTTAAACATCTATGGTGACTGCGTGTAGCCGTTTTACTAATACATCTTTGCTATGGTATTATAAGATATACAGTAAGGCTTAAATTTGGAGAGGGAGAAAATTATCAAATAATTTCTCCCCCGCAGGAATGACAGGTAGGACGTTTACTGTCTAAAACTCAAGTTACGTTTATCCTTACAGGTACACGGTAACTCTTTCCAAAAACGTTAAGAAAAAACGTTAAGTCGTGTTAAATATTCGATTATCACTAAATTTTATGGTTTGAAAACAATCATCTTATTTTTTTTTTAAGAAAATTGATAAAAATGTGCATATCAAACCGAAAAACAAAATGGTCTTGAAAACACATAATTTTAGTTATCATTATTTCCATTTTACTATTGAACTATTATTATTTACCTGACATTTTAATAAATGTAAAACATGACAGAATCAAAACAGTAAAGATACAAGTGCATTTTAAAATTAAAGTCTACATGTCATATAAAATGTCAACTCTTTACTTAGTAAAAACCTAAGCCACTCAAGACAATTGCTTTTGAGAACGACACCCACACGTCCCTGCTACAGAACGTGTTATTGCCCTCACGACATTGGACACTTGCCAAATACAGAAACTGGTCTTAAAGAGTGCCATTATACTTTTTACTGCGGCCTCTAACTAATCGCCCGGAAGGCTCATTGAGAGACAATAAAATTTTATCAACATCCTAATACACACTGTTTGAAAACGATGAGTAATCGAGTAAATAAAATTAAAAAAAAATCGAAAACAACGACCACTAAAAGTGGCAGTTGTTTGCGATAGGCGGCAATCAAAGCACATTATGATTTTTTATGACAGCTGAAGGAGCAAGGTTGGGTTTTAATTATTAAAAGTTTCCCTAGTCTTCTTCCAGCAGGAGAAAGTATTTGATTATTTTCCAGCCTAAAAAGGCTCCTAATGTTTCTTTTCTGTTTATTAAAAAGGCAGGATTCGAGAAAAGAACTCTGGCATTGATCATTGTATATCATCACATTTTTGTGGGATTAATTTAAAAAACCGGCCAAGTGCGAGTCGGGCTCGCGCACAAAGGGTTCCGTAGCAGCAAATATAATAAACTTATTATGTCAATTTATACACCTGGTGAATGGAGCCTAAACTCTCCCGATATTTTGCCTTGTACTTATAGGTTCAGCCATCGTTTTCAGTGTAAGCACAATAACTTAACCAAAATTACAGTTAAATCAACCTATCTCAAAAACTATAAGAGATACTTTGATCAAACCAAAAATCGTTGAAAGAGTTAATTAGCATGCATCACCTCTATTTTTTTTAGAATTTTATACCCCGTAGTTATAAAAATAGAGGGGGGGGGACATACTTTTTACGACTTTGAGAGCTGATATCTCAAAAACCGTTCACTTTAAGAAAAATGTTTTTTAGAAAACTTTATATCATTTTAAAAGACCTTTCCATTGATACCCCACACGGGTATGTACATCGAAAAAAAAATTTTCATCCCTCAGTTACATGTATGGGGGGCCCCACCCCCAATTCTTTTTTTTACTATTTAGTGTCATAATTTTGTAGCGGTTCATATAACACATATTCCCATCAAATTTCATCACTGTAGTACTTATAGTTTCCGAGTAAATCGGCTGTGACAGACGGACAGACGGACAGACGGACAGACGGACATGACGAAACTATAAGGGTTCCGTTTTTGCCATTTTGGCTACGGAACCCTAAAAATGATGTACTTAGTCTTATCTATTTATTGAAATCAAATTTCAATGATACAAACGGCAATCATTACATTGTATAAAACAAAGTTGCTGTGTACCTATACTTAGATCTTTAAAACTAAGCAACGGATTTCGATGCAGTTTTTTTTTCTAGATAGTGTTTCAAGAGGAAGGTTTGCATGTATAATACATGCACAATATATTTTAATATCAGCATTGCATCCGTGCGAAGCTGAGGCGGGTCACTAGTTGTAAGTAAATGAAGCACCTTCACAAATATTGCACTATTTCGTTAGTATCTCTTACAACAATCCTGAACTAAACTGAACTTATGTAACACATTATAATTGTACTAAATCGATATTATTATTCGTAGCTACATTATAAGTTGTGCCGATGGACCACTAAATGATCTTTATTTTGTAAATAGGTTTAAAAAACACTTTTTCATTACTCATACTCTGAAAGTAGGTATAAAGTTGCCTGCGGACAGGGTTGGAAGAAGTACTTTTACTCCCTAGGGAGTTTTACTTTACAGCTGACAGTTGTTTTTTTAATATTTAGACAGCAAATATTTAAAAAGAAAATAGTTCTATTTTGACATTTCTATTGAACCGTGACCAGAATTTTTATACTATCAGGACAATTAAAATGACATAGAGATAAAAATAATTTAAGAATACTTTTTCCAATGACTTTATTTTAATTTACTTTCAACTATTTCATTAAAACTAATATTATATTTGAGAAAAATGTTGACCTGATCCATATTTACAATGATAGCCAGACGACGACTAAAAAAAAAACTGGCGGGTAAAGTCTCTCTATAATCTGTGGCCGATTTGGTCTTTCTTGATTTTTTTTATCGAGTTTTGTTTACATTTTGCTAATCTCTGTTATAAGAAATTTGTATTAACACGATAAGTTCATCAGCTTCAGTTATAAATTTAACGCAAGATTCTTTGAGGAGAAAACCGCTTACCGCCTAAATCAAAAAAAATATACCTACCTAAAAACATACGAAGACATTTGACGACGACTCAGGTTTTTATTATTATTTTTATTTTCCTCGTATTCGTAATGAAAAGCACAGTGTTTACCTCGGGTTAAAGAGTTATTTAGTCCCTCGAACTATTAGCGACCTCGCTACCGCTCGGTCGCCAAGAAATTTCTCGGGACTAAATAACTAACTTTCATCCCTCGTATAACAATGTACTATTACACGTCATTATTTTTTCTTTTTTGATGCTAGATGAGTCCGGTGTTTCCTAGCTGACTACCCTGAGAAGAAACACCGAAACAAACTCAGGGGCACTAAAGAAACAAAGGCTTACGTTTCTTCGAGTGTGTCAAGCAGACTCTCGTCCCTTAATAAACTGTCAAGGCAATTAAAAAATGTTTGTGTGTGAAAGTAATAAAAAGCTATTGTTGTTGTTGCTTGTTAACTGAGAGTTAAAAAAAAACAAAATAAATATGGGTTGCGTCTTCATTGAACATAGTGAAGTGTCCACGTTATCGCGTGTCGTTTGTCGAGAGATGTCTATTTTGTTTTATATATTTTGTTTAGTTGTAATGAACTCTTGCATCCGTGACACACAACATCGACACGTGAAAAAAGAAATCTTGACACGTACTAACTCGTAGTACTTAAAAAAAATATGTTTGTAGCCTTCTCTGAGGATTCCCAGATTAATTGTATAAGTACAAATACATTTAATCAGCGTTTACTCATCACCATTTACATCACTGGGTATGAATTTTTTGCTCATGACGAACAGAAGTTACTATAATTTGCTGTTCCTCCAGTAAAGTGACGTCCCGTTTAGTTGTGCAGAAATTAGTAGACTTGACATAATGAAATTATTTAAAATTTAATTTAAAAAATAATAATTGATATGCACAGCGATAAATTAACGGTACAACCGTAACCAGTAAATTTTTCTGGTAGTGTATTAATGGCGGAGAATCAAAACAACAATTCATTTCACAGTCACTTTTGTTCACAGTCAATACGTATTATTAGGTGATTACAAATTTAGGTGTATATGTTACGGGTAATGCTAGAAGGTGGAGTAAACCTAGGTTTACCCGGGTTAACTTAGTATTACCCAAGCTTCTTGGGTAAAGTCCGAATAATAAGTAAAATAAATTTTAATTCGGGGTTTACCCATGCTCACCTAGGTCTACCCAACTCTGGCTGGGTAATGTTAGGTGTTGTGTAATTTTCGCACCCGTGGCGTAATTCTGAGGGTCCGCGTTATCTGCCCACGCGGCCACGTACGTCGCTTACTTAGTGACATAATGGTGACCGAGCAAAATGCAAATATATCACCAGAAGAAATTATGTGAAAGCTTGCAAATGAACAGTCGATTTCAGGAGGCCAGTTTTATAAAAGGTGTAATTGCAAAACAAAATGTGCTACAAAGAAGTGTTCATGCAAGAAATAAATAATTTCAATATTAATGAAAAACAACCACTATTAGTTTTTGCTATTAAAGCTATTAAGTTTATGCTCTTCAAGCGATTACGTTCGTCTTTGTATGTTTTTTAAATAATAAATGTTTAAAATGCGCCCAGATTTTCATTTCACTAATTAATTAGACAAATTTTTAACTTTACCCAGCCATTATTTCAGCAAGATAAATTGCTGTGACATTTTGAATGCGCGAAAATTACACAACACCTAACATTACCCAGCCAGAGTTGGGTAGACCTAGGTGAGTATGGGTAAACCCCGAATTAAAATTAATTTTACTTATTATTCGGACTTTACCCAAGAAGCTTGGGTAATATTAAGTTTATCCGGGTAAACCTAGGTTTACTCCATCTTCTAGCATTACCCGTAACATATATAACAAGTAAAGTACAGAGCATAAAAACTACACGACAGAGTGCTCAAGACTACCATAAACGTCGGTCCTCCAAATAATTCAGCTCACGTGACTCGACTGCAAGGTCACAGCGTTACACCCCGCTCCGGTACTAATTACCTAATTGTCATAATCATTGACAAATACATATTTTTATTCTCAACAGTTGAGCACAGCTACGTCACTATTCACTACACTACTTGAACTCGACAAGAGGGTTTTACTAATTGGGTTTCCACAGATTCATCAACTGTGTTGTCATGAAGCCTATGTCACCATAATTTTGTTTCTTTTTGTAATTATATATTTTTTTTTAATTCTAGATAATTATATACCGTAATACTGCAGGCATAAAGGCAAAGTGCAGTGTTTAATTTACAAGTTTGTTACTTCTTCCTGCTGCTGAAATAGCAGACCAGATTTCGATGAAACTTAGGACACTAATGGTGCTATTCCTGGTTTACCAAAACTGCCACTATTCGTGTTCTAAGTTTCATCGAAATCTTACCACGAGTATGAGTCGTTGGAATAATTTTCTACTATCATACGGCCGAAAATATTGACAATACTTAATGCTAAATATAATCGTGGACACATTTTAATTTAATCTCAAAAGGTTTTAAAACACATTGTAGAACAAATAACGAGTGTCGACTTCAATAAACAGTACAGGAGTTTGTAGATTTTTTTCCTATTTAAAACAATTTCAAAGAAGTCGGAATCGTTTGGTTCGATGAACGAAAAATATTATTTAACATAGAACAGAACGGAAATAAGGACCAAGCAATTTTCTAGGCGACAAAACGGTTCTCGTTTCATGAAAAAAATCGAGGTCGAGTCGAAATGGGAAAATGCAGCCGCGCTGGTCTGAAATCACCTTCCCCTAACCGTGATTGCTAAGGCTGGATGTTTTTTTTTTATTATTAAAAAACCAATATCTTGGGTGTGTTTACAAACATGTAAACTCTTATATACTCTTGTATACGAGAGTGTCTTAATCAAGATCAAGTCAATAAGATAATTAAATTATGGTTAACAGATAACTGTTTTTAGACCTTAGGTGTTATAAACTATACATAAACTAATAGGATTGTAGGTGCATATTCTGTTCCTTATAGTAAAATTTAACACCGTACCGTATGTTTTAAAAATAAATGATTTCTATTTTATTCCATTACAAGGACATTCAGATTTGGACAAAACTAAGCACGCAGGTATGTTCTAAATTTTGTCCAAATCTGATGAATAATTTTAGCGTGAAGGAGTAACAAACATATGTAGTCTCATTTATATGCTATAACCCTTCAACAATCTCAAACTAATATACCATCAGTTCACAATATGATTAGGGATGAGAATAATTTAACTAGGGATCATTGAAGTTGGAATAAACTTGAACATTTGTCTAACTTAATTTTAAAGTTGAACCAATTTAATCCGATACTCAGTGGAAACCATTTCTCATTCTATAATTTAACTCGACGGCCGCATAATCCTTCTGTTAAATGATAATGAAGAGGAAAGCCTTCAGAACAAGACGGGTAGCGTTGCAAAATGTATTTATGTTGGAAAAGAAAATCGGATAGTGGACAGCCATTTGATTTTTAGACTTTTGTCAATTGGCAAAACCGCTATACGATCACTTTGCAGTTCGTCTTTTTGCCTGTCAAGACTATTTTTCCAATAAAATATCAAGGTATTAAGATGCAATACCCAAGTCTGCTACCCGTTGGAATAGTAAAAAAATTAAATTTCTAAGTCAACACAATTTAAAGATAAGGTTTATGCATCATGTAATTACACTCACATAGAAATCAAAACCTATAGGACATTTTCTGTTTTCTGGACTACTGTAAATTTTCAAAAAGCGATGACGTATAACACAAGTAAAGGAAAACGACTAAAAATTGTTAAAATAGTTATACCACAAAATATGTTTTTTTTTTTAAATTCGGAATAATTTTTGAGATTCGATATAGAAATCAAACTATTTATGTAAGAAAGTTTACAAAAAAACATCGCTCTTTTTATTGACCAAATTTTAATTGTACCGATCAATTAAAATTTTCCATTCATTTTTTTGTTTTACTTTTATTCAATTTTCATAATTTGTCGTGATGTTTTCTTTTGAGCAAAGACCTTGACTTTAGGCCCTCGTTTATGAAAGAAACCTTTATTCACAGGGGCAAAACCGCTGGCTAATAAGGCAAGATTGCAGCTTTATTTTTAAGCAATCGTTTACGTTACAGTTGCGAGTTACCTATAGTTAAAGTTCTGTAAAATCTATGCAATTTTAATGAACAAATGAACGCAGTGAATTAAACTTCGTTCTTTGCAGAACATTGCTCTACCTCGGGGAGCAATATCGCTTCGTAAGAGATACAGAATAATATTTACTTTGAATTTAATTTGCGCTATTCCTTAAAGTTGTACGTTATTCGCTATCAATTATTGTGTTATTGGTTTGAGCAAAAATAAGTAATTCTTTGCCAATCCAAAGGAGACTGGGCACATTTGTATGGGAAGTGGTCTATGAACCAATAGCGACACTGTGATGGTACTTATGTAGGGATACCTCAACTACACCCTTGTGTAAAGGTGCATCAAAATCTGACCCGGCAATTTTGAGAAAAATAGTACTTTAGAATACACGTATTTTACAACAGTTTGTGATACTTTTTGTTCTGATTTTTAGGTATTTTCCTTATTTTTTTTTTGTTTTTTAATTTGTATCTATTTAATGAACAAAACAACGAAGAATCAAAGTAATGAATTACAAATAAATGTTGAACCTAGAACATAAAAATGCAAAAATAAAATCCGAATAAAGTACGCAAAATGGCAATGATTTTTAGATTCTATTATCATAGACGAACTATAAATAAAAATATATTATGTATTAAAAAGTTGTTTCATTGCCCTGATATACAATGTACATCAGGACCACTTGTACAGTCAAGAGCACATCAAGTTTAACACCACCAGTGTAAGCTGAGCTCGCATTTGTACTGCGCGTCATAATTCTATGACGCGCAGTACTATTTTTCTCAAAACTGCCGGGTCAGATTTTGAAGCATCTTTACACAAGGGTGTAGTTGAGGTATCCCTACATAAGTACCATAACAGTATTGCTATTGGTTCATAGACCACTTTCGCTCAGGCTCCTTTATGTATAGGATATCTTATACACTTTAATGAATTTAAAAAAAAATATGATTATAATTATTATAGTTTTAAAATATGTGTACGACTGATTTTTTTTTAATTTTGAGATTACGTTTTGATTTACCTGCGCGTTAAGTCTTAAGGTCGTTATATATTGTATTCCCCTTATAGGGAGCTTTCAAACGCTGTGTCTTTTGGTATGCTGTCCCACTCCTAAACTTTTCTGAGAGCAATGCATTTGCCCCACTGCCGCTTACATTTGGCGTTTTTTTTTCAAGCTATATCCGTAACCTTGTAATTCTTCTACTGGTTGATCACGTAAGAAAACTTCGAATATAGACTTAGACTTAGTTAGATATACTCGTACTTTACTCTTTTTTGTATACCAGTAATACGATTACAATATAGGGTGTCAAAATGTCGGTCTTACCGTCAAGCACTATTGGCCCATTCTTCTGTTCTTTGCGTAACTTCAATACTACTAATAAGGACCGTTGTGCGTGATCACATTTGAGAACCACACAAATATGCTATCATTAGCAACACACACTGGTCTATAGACTTCTACATTCGTCTTGAGACACTGGTATGTAGGACGAGAACATGTGGTAAAGTTTCTTGAACGGCATTAAATGACGAAATATACCGATTCACTATTGTAAGAGCTTTTACAATATTTGTTAACTATTTAAACAGTTTGTCAAATAAACGACCAAACTTCTTGCATTAATTCTCAAATAATCAGTTAACGATGGTTCACATTAATCATGATTAATACTAACAGATCAAAACTATTAATATACAGTTTTGAAGTGTTCTGTTCTGTTCTGGTTGAGATAAGTCGTGGTTAGTACTGACTCCCAGTTCCCTGTTGTACGACACACTACAAAGTGGGAGAAATTGTGAACACTACCATTCCAAAGGGGTTGCTCATACAATGTCATGAACAAAGTCCTTTTTGGCGGTTATATATCATTATTTTTTAAATTAAAATAAATATTCTTATAATTAAATGTAACGACATGACATAATAATACATTTGATAAATTACAAAATAAGAGCCGTTCTACGAAATGGAACTCATGAAGTTCCATTTCGTAGTATTACGTAAAATTTATAACAGAGGCGATCTATAAATTCTACGTAATTCTGCAAATTGGAACACAATTTTGTGAAGACATGAGAATTAGGACCAGAAAGATATTAAAATATTGTGAGTAATTAACAAACCTAATGTTGATCAGAAGAAATAAAGAATTCGACATTCTCTCGAGTGAAATTGTTGACCAAAGTAAATGATTAAATCTTTCGGATTGCACCTAATCACTAATGTTTGTTACTCCAGGCACTTATACATGGGCTAACAGCGAATTTTTGTGTGTTCCAAAAGAATGTCTCCTTATAAACAGACTCTAAACTCGCGAATACTTCTTATGATTCTAGACTACTAGTACTTTGAAAGTCTATTCCGCTTAAGATACCAGGTCCGAAAAAAAAATTGCATAATTCTAGTTTTCTGGTGGTTTTTACTTATATCGCTCATAATTCCAGCTCCAGTACTACTTCTACATGATTTTAGTTTCCCGTTAATTTTTATCTTTTGCACCCCCAAATCTAGTTCAGAGACGAACTGAAATCATTAACCTCTAAGAGTATTATTGATTACCGCCGGTTTCCAAGATAAAAGTATTTATTATGTATAAAATATATAGTAATGTAAGGTATGTTAATTTAAGATAAATAACTATGACTATAATATAATTATATGTTTATGCAAAATCTCATCTAATTCGTTTTAATTGATGCAGAAACATCCGATCATACGAATTACAATATACCAACTTTTACATTAATTACCTAATATTAGAAGGATATCATGAAAAAATAATAAACATGACTGATTCCTTTTATAAAAAAGAAATGTCTACCGATGGGCTGCTTTGCAGCAGGTGGCGATGCAAATTAGATCAGAATAATTCATGAGACACCTCACCTAAAAACATTGTTATAACATTCATCTTGTTTACGCTAACTTGACTCATTATAATAATGTCTCGCTGAATAAAACAAAACGTACATACCTTCATTTTCTCGTTCTATGGTTATTCTATACATAACGGCGGCATATGTTACCTACAAAAATATTAAACACGTAACTTTGTCTAAAAAAACTGCTTCGACAAATATGCGAAGCATGTTTATGAACAATGTTCTCTTATAAATATTTTGAGTTTATTACTTACTAGCTTCTGCCCGCGACTTCGTCTGCGGAAAATTTCTTGTAGTGATAGCTCAAGTAACATCCATGTTATATAAATAATTTATAGCCTATGCCACTCAGGAGTAAAGCAGCTTTATATTGTTGCTAAAATTTTTCCAATCGAACCAATAGTTCCAGAGATTACCTCCTACAAACAAAAAAATAAAAAAAACAAAAAAACAAACTTTACCTCTTTATTATATTAGTGTAGACTACAATGTACACCGACCTTGTTATGTAATGGTACATATTCAGCGGATCACAGCAAAAATGAAGTAGATAAAGAAATTGAGAAAGATGAGAGCTTTTTAGGAATCAAATATAATATACGTGTTATAATCTTTAAAAAGAAAGGCTCTACTTAACCATGAAGATGCTAACAACACGTTCCCTGTGGCTGTAATGTAAGTGTTTACCTAAAACCATCTGACCTCAGCATCTATAAAAGACGTTTGGATGCTTCTATTTTCTCGAGTCACTGCGGACTAATTTTCTTAGAGCATTTTCACACGACCGACTGAAGGTTAACTGCGGTCTTAGTCAGACTTGCGTGGGATGCCAATAATTAATTAATAAGGTCAGACATCACAAGCCTGACCTCGTTTAAGAAAATATTCCTACCAGAGACTTTCGTAGACAAAATATCTGAAGTAACGTTATGCTAACGATATTAAAATAAACAATTCCAACATTTCGAAAGCAACATTTAAATAAATTAGACCTTATAACAGTAAAATTTTAGATAACTTAACTTTTAGTAAAATAATCCGCCGGGATAGCAGCAGTTATTTTTAAATGTATTGTACTGAAAATAACTTCTTTTCCATAAAATCTATCCTGTTTAATCATGGCATGATTAAATAAAGTTAAATGAACTATTGAAATTGCAGCTTTTAAGGTTAGGGTTTTATTTGCTGTGGAACACTTCTGACTGTACTTCTGCATTTATTTCCTGTCTAAACCCCATCCGTGTTTTTTTTTATGGTGGGCAAAAATCATCCAACGACAAATCCCGCTCTTAGGCAGAGCGGAAAACAGTGTCAGACTCTTACTGACTAAACACCCCACCCCGTTCCTTCTTTACCCTTCGCACTTAGACCAAGCTTTCCTTTCAGAACGAGACCCTGGGCCCCAGTAGGCTGCGACCCTTTGCTGAGTCCCTACGACCCATCCGTGGTTATATTATGTTATGTTGCTTCATTTATTATTCACTTGATACTTCTTTATGACATAGTTACTTACGTTAGTAGCTGTTACGTTCACAATAAGTGCGGATAAGCTCTTCCAACGCTTAGGTACCATCTCGCGATTCCACTCATATTTGGTAACTTAATGATTCGTTTGTTTGGCTGACTAAACAACATCTGCTGAATGTAAAAACAAACATGGAGTTCAATAATGGATTCCTAAATCAACAGTATTCTGGTTCTAATCAAACGAGATTTGAAAACGCTGTCGTGACATTTATTTTGCTGAATTAATTTGATGGCAAGATAGAGTTACATCTCTCATATAAATGTATGAGATTAGATATCAAAGCGAACTCTGTTTTCAATTTTGATTTTAATGATTTTTTTTTAACCATATGATTTTTTTTTATTCTGACAGAAAGACTTTGTACCAAAGTCTTTGTACCAAAGTCTTTCTGTCAGAATGATAGATTTTACTTATTATTTAATTTGTTTATCATTACAATATGGACGTAATTTTATGGTAATTAGCAGCAAAAGTAACAAATCAAAATGTTTAGCAAACTTCTTAAGTAATAATAAAATCCTCAACTCTATTTTGATGAAAGTTTCAATAAATTCATATACTGTCCACTTGACTTAAAATACAAAACCAGACTAATTTTATATTACAACACCCATAGAAATCAATTTGTAAATAATTAATAACGCTCATGACCTTCACTCAAGCATTAAATTTTGTCAGTGGATCAAGAAGCTATCAATATTGAAGTGCTGCCATTAAACTCTTCTACGAGCTTGGACGAACTCGTCTCTGTCTGGAGACGATTCTATAAAGGGATACATTATGACTGAGCAAAGTTTTATGCTTTTCATAATTTGCCGCAAATCAGCAAAGACTTTTTCTATTTTGTTTATATCTTAGGTGGAAAATCATCAAAACACTTTTCCTGCTCTCGAACAAGGGGAAGTGTCAGACTTTTTCTACTATTTTACTGTCCCAATGCAGAGAAAACGCCTCCCTCAAGTCCTTTTAGTATTTTTTCTCTCGTACCCGGATTGGTCTGATAAACCAGTCTTAGTGGTTAATGTTCCCACCGTCTAGTGAGATGGCATCAAGAGCCCCTATTTTGCCATAAATCAACCTACATAATTATATGGTCAAAAATATATTGACTAAAAAAAACACTCTTTCGAACAATCCCGCAACTTAGGGTTGCTTGTTCAAATTAATATTTTTCTAGTCGTCCTGGCGTGTCCATTATGATGACTTTTCAATATATTCTCAAACTTAATTATCATGTGCTGCTCGTATTCACACAAGCCCACCATCTCCAACAAAAACAAATAACATTAAGAAACTCGGATCATCTTCAACTGCTGAACTTTCCTCATTACTGGTAGACAATCGTAAAACAAACACATATTGGAAACACATTTACCTGAACTTTGTTGTTCCAACATTATTTAGTTTTTCTTACTTATCTACTTATTACTACACAAGCTACAGAAAGGGAAGGGATAATATAATATGCACCGAGTGTATAACAGAACGGAGTTTATGTATTTCATGGTTTACTGGAAGAATTAGCATGTAAGTATAAACCCTAGTATAAACATCTTTAACACACCATATGCGAATATTCCATATTTATAATATAAACTCTTTATTTATCTTCTTTTTTATCGCCATCCGGTAATCGACTGGATCGAGTCTAAATCGTGGACAGCTAAGCGCTGTCGACAACTTTGTGCGGTGGTCCACGCGCTTTTCCAAGAGACTTCAGCAAACCGCAGAAACCCGGCAGGGCCGCTGACCGCTAGCTAGGACCAAGCTTGTATGAAAAGGAAACTCGTACGCCTATAACTCAAAAGGCAACTCATGGACTCGGGTGTGGTGGTAGTCAGTAAAATTTTAACACGCGCTCCCGTTCCACCCTAATGGTGCATCCACACATGCCGCCGGCTTATGTCACCGGGTTTGCCGCCGGCTTTCAGAGAGACTTTAACCCTAGATAGATAACCTATGTCGAAACGACGTAATCGATTTTGAAAAATCGATATAACTTGTTTGTTTTTCGCGTCACTAAACTGCCCGTTCCCGCCAACTCAGTCGGTCATCAGAGCTTGCAGGACACACCCGTATCGACCCGGTAAGTGCAATACTTTCGTCAATATTTACCTACCTTACGTCGAACTGACGTATGGTTATCTTTAGTGTCAGTTTTTAGACTTTTGGGAAAATGTGTTATTTCCTTTTTTGAGAATAAATGTACATGTTTTTTATTAGTTTTTTTACTGCCACAATAAAATTAACATAATGACGTCACGAAAACGTGCAGATGATGCAGAAATTAGTCGGTTGTTGCATAAAACGAGTGATGAAGAGATTCAGGGGTGGATAGTGAAACGGAAGACAATTTATTAAAAGATGAAGTACAGAGTGATGCCGAAGACGAGGTGAGTGATCCACCAGTGGTCAACCCATTGGATATTCAAGATGTGTCTGAAAAGGACTCTGAAACACCTAAAAGTGCTTCGTCAAGTATGCAAAACAAACAGGTGGCCTATGGCTATGTTTGATGGGATCTTGAATATAGCATTCATAAACGCATATATTATTTACTGTGATAATGTCCTATCCAAGAAAGAAAAGCCACTAGGACGTAGAGATTTCATGAAGAAACTCAGCAATAGCTTGATGACCCCATGGATGGAAACAAGGCAGCAAATGCCTACTTTGCCGACGAATATAAAAGAAAAAATTTGTGATATATTGCCAAAAAGACCAGCCGAGCCTCTCACACAACGTGAAGGTGTACCTGAGCCAAAGGAAAGAAAATATTGTGCCTTTTATCCATCAAAAATTAGAAGGATGACAAAGACAATGTGCAACAGCTGCAAAAATCCCATTTGTGGAGAGCACAAGTCCAGTGCCGGTCCTAAGTGCCTTTGAGGCCAAAATGAATAGAAAGTGTTATTTACTTAGTTTTTTTATATCATAAAAATTTAAAAAAGTTGATTTTGAAAAGTTTACATAGTGAATTATAAGACTGACGGAGATTTTCCTAAATGTTTAAGTTTTATAAAGTAAGAAGTACCTTGTTTTGTTCTTTATTTTTTTTTTTCTAATAAAAATATGAATAAACTCTAATGTTTTTCATTAACTCACAATAAAATTACATACACTAAGACATAATATTACATTCATAAACCTTAATATACTCATAATCCAAAATATGCTCACTCAAACATCCACACGTCGAATTGACGTATGGTTATCTTTAGTGTACAGTGAAATATGGTTATCTATCTAGGGTTAAAATCTAGCGAAGAAGAGATGCATGTGCTGGCGGCATGGCCGGCGGCCTGGCCGTCAGGTTGACCGCCGGCCGTGCCGCCGGGCATGTGTGGATGCACCATTAGCGAGAGAAGTCATTGCATAATTTCAATTTAAAAAAAAAACCTATCATAAAAAAAAAAAACCTATAACTTTGTATCTTTTTGTCAAAGACAATATCTCCATTACCTGATTATGAGCTGATCGCTTATGCTAAAATGTAATGGAAATATGACGTCTTTGGAAGCCTAAAATACCTAAACGACACTGATTGGCTTTTTGACATAAAAAACTTCAAAGGGCACTAATATTTAGACAAGGTTGTTCTCGAGGCAACCTTTTGGTTGTGTTTATCGGTACGGTACTAATGCAGGTGGGCGTCACATTAACTACGTAAATAACTCAAAATAAACCTATGTTACGTAGGTATCCACAACTACACAAGAATATTTGTAACTGAAAAAGAACGATATTATTGTATCTGTATGAGAAGAACAATAATATTTAATTAATAAGAAGTGCGTGTTGCCAGTGATGACGTATGGCTCTGAAACGTGGTCGCTTACAATGGGCCTTATAAAAAGACTCAAGGGCACTCAAAGGGCAATGGAAAGGGCTATGCTCGGAGTATCCTTGCGTGATAGAATCAGAAATGAAGATATCCGCAAGAGAACCAAGGCTGCCGACATAGCGAAAAGAATCGCCAAACTTAAGTAGCAATGGGCAGAGCACATTGCACGCAGAACGGATGGCCGCTGGGGCCGAAAGGTTCTGGAGTGGCGACCGCGTACCGGACGACGTAGCGTTGGAAGGCCTCCTACAAGGTAGACCGATGACCTGGTCAGGGTTGCTGGAAGCCGATGGATGCAAGACGCACAGGACCGGTCTTTGTGGCGGCGCTTGGGGGAGGCCTATGTCCAGCAGTGGACGTCTTTCGGCTGAAATGATGATGATGAATTAATAAGAAGCCTTCTCTAGTAACAACCAACAACTATTTGTATAAATAAAGGCACTAATAGAGGTCTATTGTTGTACTGCGCCGTAAGTAAGTTAGCATCAGTGCTGGCGGCACAAAAGAGAGATAGGTACAGAAGTCAGTCTACATACAAAGTGTGTTCGAGCAATCCACAGTATTTGTTTCCTACTAGCAACAACTTAGGGATCTTTAAGTCAAAAGTGAATATGTCACTTCTGGGTGAGTTCCGTCGTTGACCACATCATCGTTAACCATCAGGTATGATAGTGGTTTAGTGCGAGAATATCATTTTTTCATTACTCATAGTCTGAAAGTAGGTGTAAGGTTGCCTGCGGAGAGGGTTGGAAGAAGTACTTTTACTCCCTAGGGAGTTTTACTTTTCAACTGACAGCTGTCTAAATATTAAAAAAAAACAAGTTCTATTTTGACATTTCAATTGAACCGTGACCCGAATTTCTATACTGCCAGTATAATTGAAATAACATAGAGATAGGAATAATTTAAGAATACCTACTTTTTTTTTAATGACTTTATTTTAATTTACTTTCAACGATTTCTTTAAAACTAATATTATATTTGAGAAAAATGTTGACCTGACCCATTTTTATAATGATAAAATGAAAAATATTGACTGAAAAGCCAGCCGACCACTGAAAAAAAAAGGCGGGTAAATGGTAGTCTATAATCTGTAGCCGATTTGGTCTTTCTTGATTTTTTCGTTAAAAAAAAGTTATAAATTTAACGTAAGGTTCTTAAGAGGAGAAAACCGCTTACCGCCTAAATCAAAAGAAATATACCTACCTAAAAGCATACGAAGACCTTTGACGACGACTCCGGTTTTTTTATTTTTATTTTCCTCGTATTCGTAATGAAAAGCACAGTGTTTACCTCGGGTTCAAGAGTTATTTAGTCCCTCAAACTATTTGCGACCTCGCTCTCGCTCGGTCGCCAAGAAATTTCTCGGGACTGAATAACTTACTTTCATTCCTCGTATAACAATGTACTATTTTTAACAGGTTTTTTTTTTTCTAGACCGCAAAAGACAACTTAAGGACACGACACGGACACGCGTGTAAGTCAATAAATATTTGACACGACCTTCCACTCTAGATAGAGTGGAAGGTCGTGTCAAATATTTAAAGCACGTGAAAATTAGATGATTTCCGATATTTCTTTTTCAATGAAACCCTGATTGTGTCTCGTCGTGATCTCTATTTTAAATTTTCCTTTCGCCCTTCATGAAACGCATAAGAATTTTTTATACAATAAGATACATTAATCAAGCTAGCTACCATTCTCGCCAGACGTTTTCTAAGAAAGATAATTCATGCGAAAGTAATTTGATAGGGTGAGAAATGTCAAGTAATCGCTCAAAAAAAAAAAATCTTTTACAGTTTAATAACACGCACAAGAGCTATTAATCACATCTACATAAAAGATCAAGCAAGAATTGTGTTCACACTTAATTTATACGCCCACTATGTTTGTGGAAGAAATATATTGTATGAGCAAATGCGCAAATAATTTTTCATTTTCACCCAAAAGGACCATCATTGTACAAACGTCAGTGTCTGGTACACTAGTACCACACTGGTAAGGGGGGATAAAATAGCATAATATTTAGGTCTACGGAAAAGTATTTTTTTACCTGTTACAAACGAGCTTACAAAAACTAAAGGTTTTATTTTTTTGTATAATTTTATACAGGAATAAAGACTTAACGTAAAAATGCAGTTTTTTAGGGTTCCGTAGTCAAAAAGGAACCCTTATAGTTTCGCCATGTCTGTCTGTCTGTCCGTCTGCGGATAATCTCAACGACCGTTGGCACTAGAAAGCTGAAATTTGGTATCAATATGTATATCAACCATGCCAAAAAAGGGCACAAACAAAAAGTAGTAAAAAATGTTTTATTAGGGTACCTAAAGTGGGAAGTGATTCTTTTTTTCATTTTTACCATAACATGTGATATATTGTTGGATAGGTATTTCAAAATGATTAGGAGTTTTGTAAAATTATTTTTTGATAATGTAAGTATTTTTGGAAATCATCGCTCCAGAAGGAAAAAATGAGGCGCCCCCCCCCCCTCTCTAAATTTTTAACCATTAGTTTAAAAAATATGAAAAAAATCTCAAAAGTAGAACTTAAAATAAACTTTCAAGGAAAATTATTTTAAACTTGATAGGATGAACAGTTTTTGAAAAATTATATATTTTATAATTTAACCGTACATGCAAGCATTTTTTCAAACTTTTTTACATATTTCATAATCCTGAGCGAATCTTCTTTCAAATAAAAATACAAAAAGAGTAAAACCAGCTCACGCAAATTAAAAATAAAACTGGGTACAGTGCCATCTCTCGGGAAATTGGGTTCCTAATTTTTACACGGGCTACTGGTTCTGTTAAATTGTGAGAAATTTGTGACGGGCGGGAAACTACGGAACTCTACACTGAGCGTGGCTCGAGACGCTCTTGGCCGATTTTTTAAAGAAGATTTTAATATTTGAAAATGGAACAATAAGTGGTGAGATTTTTCGTTAAAATGCATGCATTGCGTTGCGGCAGCACAAGAGATTTTAAAAAGGCATTAATTTATTTAATACTTTCACTTTAAATTAAAGGTTTATAGGAAGCTTCCAATCGACAAAGTACCAAAATTATTACAAGTTTCATTTTGAATTTAATAAAACCTACATAAACATTATTAATATTATTTTACATAAAAACTTTTCTATAAAAAACCCAAAATTTCGCTTACGGTGTTTTACCTGAAAAGCTGGATATCTTCCAAAAGATAGAAGCTAAAAGCGAGTACTTAAGTAAACATAACATACTAAAGAATTCCGACACTGCAAACATTTCACATTCATATTATTCCTTTGAATATTCAAGATTACACGAAAATAATTTATTAGAAAGTGAACTTCAACATCTCCATTCCATGTAAAAGAACTCACATGTAAAAACCTAAGACAACATTATATCAGAAGATACTCGTATTTAGACAAGACAAAGTATCTACTGGAGGATATTTAATGTACCTACGCTTCTGCTAAATGACGTTAAAAACTAAATGTACTTACTTCCGGGCTCAGATTTCAGAAACGACAGTAACTGATAGATCAGCGTAACAAATCTTGATATTTCAATTTCTTACTCTACAAATAATGTTGTAAGTAAATACATGCTTTGTTACACACGAATTCAGGACAAAAGGTCGCCATAAAAGAAAGTTCAGAGTTATTCCTTTGTAAATACTAAGCTTAAAACTCCAATTACGGTTTGCTTGTTAAATACCTGGCTGACAATACCAGCCCAATTTTCTTACTTGATCTCATTTTATTCGTAACTAGCTAGTACCCGCGACTTCGTCCGCGTCTTTTTTTCACAATAAAAGGTAGCCCATGTCCATTTTCAGAGTCTAAAGACTGTCTGTGCCAAATTTCATCAAAATCGTTTTGGCACAGACAGACAGAGTTACTTTCGCATTTATAATATTAGTATGGATTTGGTAGGAAAGTAATAAAACTCTAGGGAGGATAGATAACTGTTATATTCGTGGTCCAGATTGTATTTATGAAACTTCCAGGGACCTTACCGTGACATGTTAAAATATCTGATGTGCGAGTTAGTATGAGGGATGGAGATATACACCCTATACAAGTCCGTTTCTTTAACAGTTCGGTTTGGGCCTTCAATTGATTGCATTAAGTGCTTGTGGTAGAGCTTCTATAAAAATATGGTTTTGTACAGTAAAACTATGTACCTAATAGCAGAATTTAGAAGTTTTGTAAATACATAATGTATATTATTTAAACATACATAATATTATATATTTGAGTCAATTTCTGAACTTGAACATTTTATGAACATGGTTTCCTCACGTTTTTTTCGTGCTTTTCGAAAGCAATGGTGATCAAATAATTTCACAAAGTAATATGCCTGGTTCGGTTTGATTTTCAGCAGAAATTCTTAAGTCGAGGCCGTCACGATGATGACAAGTAGATAAGCGGCTCATTCAAAAACGGGCTATAAAACTGATCACTATTTACCACATTTACCAGTAAAAGGCTAATAACCGCGTTCAGATTTTAAGTTTAATAAAAAAATAACGTTAGATTTTAAAGCGCTAGATTTTCACCAGCAACGACATATTATACGAGTTAGGAAATAAAATTATGAATTTTATCTGTGCCAAGAGACTGCTTATACTACCGACGTTTACGTTCCTAGAATTAGTATTCATGAGAAGAATATTAAAGGCCCAAACCCAATAGGATTTACAATTTACTTTACCTTTTTGAACAAGAATTTGGGTTTTCTTTGTTATAAAAAACGGTAAGAAGGCTTGGTAAGTATGTCCTATAAATTCAGATTTTTTATATAAACTTGTATACATTGTGTTTCAGTAACGAGGTTTTTTTTATTTCAAGGACGGGTGATATGTCTGTTTCATTATAATATGTCGCAGCCTACTTTGACGGCACATTTGTTCTGTGGGTTACTATTAGACAACTCAACGTACAGCAATTGTCCACCTTTACGTTATTGACGCTTCTATGGTCCGGACTAAGTGTGTTCTCACGTCGTTTATACAGCGTACATACAAGAACTGGAACGATTAACCTGCTCCAGTCTTCTCGTTCATTTATGATTTAGGTGTCTTCAAGGCTAAAACGAATAGACTCTTAATATACTAGTGTGTAATTTACTTAATTTACTCGCCATCTGTTGATTGCCAAAGCTCCGGGTATCATGGAAGATGGTTTATGAGTTATTAATAAAGAAATGACGTCCCGAGCTGGCAACAAGAGTGGTTGTTAAACGTTGGGAGATATTTTATTTACGAATAATTTTGTACCAAGAAAAAAGACTCCCAAAATAAAAAGTATCCAGAATATAATCCACTTGTGTGTTTCATCCAAATCCGTCCAGCAGTTCAAATGTGATGAAGTAACAAACATAAACATGATGCTCATAAATTTTCGCCTTTACAATATTTCTGTGACTATTACAATGTAAAACAAATCTTTTAATTTAAACACATGTAGACTGTATAGTCTGACAACAATCTTTTAACAACAGAATAAAAAAATCAATAACTCATAGAATTTGACCGTGATGTTTTAATATCGAAGGAAACTGTGACCTTGTTATTTATTATTATACCTAGCCTGTACTGTCCCACTGCTGGGCAAAGCCCTTGTTATACAGTTTAATATTTTTCGTAATAAAGTTGAAATAAGAATTGAGTGTAACGAAATGTCAGAATTTTGATAAGTTACCAGTACTGGTATTGTAATATTCACAATGGAATTGTAGCTTGAAATGAGAGTTATTTTAAGAAGTGAATTAATTACACTTCAGGTATGCAATCCCTGTCTGATCTAGTGTGGTGTGAGTCGCGTCTCTAAGCTTTTTTGTGTCGCTAGAGGCAACGAGATCAAATAGGCTATACTCATGTTCATATTCCTTTAACTTTAAGCTAGCTGAGATTTTAATCCTGCAGGTATTTAAATCAAGAGAGAATAGGTTGCTTTTAGGCAATTGTAGACCACAACGTGAGTCTTTCATCATCATCATCATCTTTCGAACATAATGAAAAGTTCTTATTACGTTCAACGGAAATGCTAATTTATAAGTACTTTAGGACTGACTTAAATAAAATAAATTTTAACATAAATATTTATTTTATAGAACATTACTTCATGGCAACGAAAACGTGAGCTACGCTGCTGCAGCACGAGGATAAATTAATACTTTCTAGCCAAAATAGCCACTCAATGTTTCGCCCCTCAATGTGTTTAGTTTTTTATTTTGATATTCGAATCGATTTTAAAAGTCAAACCAATTTTAAAATCCGTGGTACCACCAACTCTGAAGTATTACGGAAGATCATTTCATATTTATGGTGGTCCTTGGTTGTAATTTAAAGGTCAACTTCGGAAAAGGTTAAAGTTCAACTCAATTTTAAACTCGCGGTAGAACATCTTACTACGATCAGCTTTTAAAAGCTTGCAAACATTTTTCCACTCCGCAGCCGCCAGTCGAGTGCAGCGTTGGTAATTCCCAGAGCACTATTCGTTTTTAAATCCAGATAGGAGTCTCAAGACGTGCATTATGCAACACTAGTTTACTTTAGCAACAATCTCTTCACTCGCTAATACCTTCCTGAGTCTTGGTAAGCTATTTCTTTTATACAATGTTTTGTTTTAGAGGAACCTTTGTTAACCTTTTGAATACCGTAATTAGAGTCTTAATAGAAAGACAATAGGTATCCGAAACGAAGCATTCGCTTGGGACTCTAGAGTTTAAGAGTACACTTGGAAAAAAAAAAAAAAAAAAATCGGGTAGGATACAGGTGTAAAATTTTTTGAGCAATTCTTAAAATTTAATTAAAATTCTAAAACTTATAATAAATACTATTTAATGTATACATATACATGGTAACATAGGATACCTGCCAGTACAGTGTTATCTCCTACAACAACAGTTTCCTTAACACTTTAAAACAAAAACCCAAAAACCTTCATCAAGATGGAAGCACTTAAGGATACACTGACAGAAATGATGTCTCTATTTGAAAATAGGATGTCTAATTTTGAAGCAGAGCTGCAAAAAAACCCTTCGGGAGCTTCAACCAGCAGTGACACTTTGGCATCCGACTTCACTTCCTTTAAGAAGTTTATTCTTGGGGCACTGGAGTGTCTTCAAAAACAAGTGGATATGCTGGCACTTGGGATGGACAATCTGGAGATGCGTGGGCGGCGGAAGATGGTGTTGCTTCATGGGATCACGGAGCAGGCCAAGGAGGACACAACGCGGGTGGTGGCTGAAGTTGTGCGGTGTCATCTGAAGCTGACAGACTTCTCTATTGAAGATATCAGGAGGTGCCATCGGATGGGGAGACAGGCAGGAGCCAGTAAGCCCAGGCCAATACTTTGCAAGCTGCGGGATGTCAATATCAGGGACAGTGTCTGGTTTGCAAAGACTAAATTAAAAGGCACAGGCATTACTGTTTCCGAGTTTCTCACAAGATCGAGGCACCAATTGTTTATGTCTGCGCGTGAAAAGCTTGGAGTAAGCAACTGCTGGACTAAGCAGGGCCATGTCTATGTTCTCGGCTCCGACGGGTCCCGGCATCGGATTGCTTCAATTAACGACCTCAACAGCTTCGACCAGGTCAGCGATAAGGTCATGTCACCCGCTGCGTCAGCGCCATCATCGTCGCCGTCGCCATCGCCAGCACCGAAGAAAGCTCGACGTGCTGCTGCGAGGAAGTAGTGTTTTGTGCACGCTAAGTATTTTCACCGTCCGGGTAACTATTCTGTTTATTTTCTGTATAACTCGATACCCTCTCAAGTCATTCTAATACTTTAAATCTTCTACCCTTCATGATTTCGACAAGTAATTTGAATATTTTTTATATTAAAATCCTTAGTTACGACTGACAGCTAGTATTTCTGTCAAAATCATTTAATGTCATGTCAATGTCATACTAACATTAACGTTTAGAAATCAACAGTTACAGTATGCCCAGTGTATTTTGTTCGTTGAATTTTATTTAAAGTACTTTTAAACAAATCTCTCAAGTTGCCCGGACGGCAGAAGTCAACAGTTATTTTACTTTGGTTGATTATGTTTGTTTTTTTAAAAGCCTGTTAAGATAGTAGCACTCAACTGGCGGGTGGATTTAATTAATTTGTATTTTTATAGTTTATTTATATCTTTCGAAACGTATTTATTTATAGTATAGTTTTATTATTTACTAGCTTTTGCCCGCGGCTTCGCTCCCGGCAACAGATTATTCTACTCTACCCTACTCTACCCTACTCTACCCTACTCTACCCTACTCTACCCTACTCTACCCTACTAAACCCTACTCTACCCTACTCTACCCTACTCTACCCTACTCTACCCTACTCTACCCTACTCTACCCTACTCTACCCTACTCTACCCTACTCTACCCTACTCTACCCTACTCTACCCTACTCTACCCTACTCTACCCTACTCTACCCTACTCTACCCTACTCTACCCTACTCTACCCTACTCTACCCTACTCTACCCTACTCTACCCTACTCTACCCTACTCTACCCTACTCTACCCTACTCTACCCTACTCTACCCTACTCTACCCTACTCTACCCTACTCTACCCTACTCTACCCTACTCTACCCTACTCTACCCTACTCTACCCTACTCTACCCTACTCTACCCTACTCTACCCTACTCTAAAAAAAAAAAAAAAAAATGTATCCTATGTCATTCTCCTGGCTCTAAACTACCTCCCTGCCAATTTTCAGCTAAATCGGTTCTAGCTGTCCCGGCAAACTTCGTTTCGCCTATTTTTTTTTTTTCGTTCTCACCGTTTAAACCTTCCCTGAACTATCACGAATATTTCAAGACCAAAATCAGCCAAATCGGTCCAGCCGATCCCGAGTTTTAGCGAGACTAACGAACAGCTAATTATTTTTATATATATAGACTAGCTTTTGCCCGCGGCTTCGCTCCCGGCAACAGATTATTCTACTCTACCCTAGTCTACCCTACTCTACCCTACTCTACCCTACTCTACCCTACTCTACCCTACTCTACCCTACTCTACCCTACTCTACCCTACTCTACCCTACTCTACCCTACTCTACCCTACTCTACCCTACTCTACCCTACTCTACCCTACTCTACCCTACTCTACCCTACTCTACCCTACTCTACCCTACTCTACCCTACTCTACCCTACTCTACCCTACTCTACCCTACTCTACCCTACTCTACCCTACTCTACCCTACTCTACCCTACTCTACCCTACTCTACCCTACTCTACCCTACTCTACCCTACTCTACCCTACTCTACCCTACTCTACCGTACTCTACCCTACTCTACCCTACTCTACCCTACTCTACCCTACTCTAAAAAAAAAAAAAAAAAAATGTATCCTATGTCATTCTCCTGGCTCTAAACTACCTCCCTGCCAATTTTCAGCTAAATCGGTTCTAGCTGTCCCGGCAAACTTCGTTTCGCCTATTTTTTTTTTTTTTCGCTCTCACCGTTTAAACCTTCCCTGAACTATCACGAATATTTCAAGACCAAAATCAGCCAAATCGGTCCAGCCGATCCCGAGTTTTAGCGAGACTAACGAACAGCAATTGATTTTTATATATATAGATTATCAATGTCTGAAGACAATGACAGTCACACCGAAAGTTTTTCAGCTTCCAGCAATAACAGTTTTGTAGATGTCCCGTCTCTTGCCGACACTCTTGAATCTCATTTTTCTGATGTGCCTGGGAATTTTAATGTAGTCCATATAAATGCCCAAAGCGTTCCGGCTCATTACTCTGACATGCTAGCTACCTTTGACTGTAAGAACATCCACGCTATCCTTGTTTCAGAGTCTTGGTTAAAACCATGTCTCCCTTCAACTTCCTATTCCTTGCCGGGTTTTCAACTAATAAGAAATGATAGTGCGTCTGGCGGTGGGGGTGGTGTTGCCATATACCTTCGTCCGCAAATTCCATTTTCAATTGTTGATGTGTCAGCACAGCCTCCCCCGCCGAACGCGGGCGAGCATCTCTTTTTGGAAGTAAACCTGAGCCATACGAAAGTACTTCTTGGTGTTTATTACAGTCCTTCGTCTCGTGTAAATTTCTTTCCTTCCTTTGATAAGATCCTAGAAAATCTAACTCCTTCTTACAGTCATACGATTATCATGGGGGATTTCAATACGTGTTTACTGAAAAATGATTCTCGCTCCTCCTTACTTCAATCTATAGTTCAGTCGTCTAACTTATCTATTCTTCCGTCAAGTGCCACACACCACTTTCCTAACTGTAATCCTTCACTTTTAGACCTTGCCATTGTCTCCTCTTCTCAACATGTCAGCAAGCATGGCCAATGCGTTGCTAACATATTTTCCTACCATGACCTAATATTCCTTTCTTACAAAATTCGTCCACCTAAACTCAAGCCCAAGACACTCCTGCTTCGTAATTTTAGTGGCATGAATATTGACAATCTCCGCAGAGATGCCAGCAGCATTGATTGGAACCCACTCATTACTACTGAGTCGATCGATGAGAAAGTAAACTTGTTTACAGATACACTGGTGCAGCTTTACGACGTTCACGCTCCCGTCCGTGCAGTGAAGCTCAAACATCTTCCAGCGCCTTGGCTAACAGATGACGTAAGGGCAGCGATGCACAAGAAGGCAATATGTAAAGCCAAATTTAAATGCCGGCCCACGTCATCAAACCGTGACCTTTACGTCAAAGCACGCAATCACAGCAATAGGGTGTGTAGGGATGCTCAGCGCCGCCATGTTCATAGTTCTGTTGAAAACGGTGATCCAGCTAAAGTCTGGAAATTTCTTAAATCTATGGGAGTTGGAAAATCACGCCAAGAATCGCTTCCTAAAGACTTAGACATTGATTCACTCAATCAACACTTCTCATCTTCGTCCTTGTATAGTGGGACCACGAAGGCAGCAACATTAAACCAACTTTCAAACTTTCCAACTCCAGATCATTCGGTATTTAATTTTAGTCAATTCTCTGATTGTGATGTTAAGAAGAGCATAGTTTCAATCACGTCTAACGCAGTTGGTAGTGATTGTGTCAGTCGGAAAATGATTCTCCCTGTCCTCGACGAAATCCTTCCTATCCTGTGTTACATCCTTAACTTTTCCATTTCCAAAGGTGTCTTTCCATCAATATGGAAAGAGGCCAAAATTACTCCTTTGCCTAAAAAATCAAATCCTACTTCTTTTTCTGAATATCGTCCAATCTCCATCCTACCTTTCCTCTCCAAAGTCCTAGAACGCCTTGTCCATAATCAGCTCAGTGCTTTTCTTTGCAAGAATAGTCTGATGAATCCATTCCAGTCTGGTTTTCGTCCTGGTCATAGCACCACTACAGCCCTTGTTAACGTTTCCGACGACATACGACTGGGTATGGATAAAGGAAATCTGACGGTTCTCTGCTTGCTAGATTTTAGCAACGCTTTCAATACCGTCGATTTTGATATCCTGCTCGCCATGCTTCGCTCTCTTAACATATCTCCAAACGTGATTGACTGGTTTCGTAGTTACCTGTTTGGCCGCCGGCAGCGTATACCATAGATGAAGCTTGTTCTTCCTGGTGTTATACATCTGCCGGTGTACCGCAGGGCGGCGTCTTATCTCCTTTACTCTTCGCAATATTTATAAATTCTATTTCCAAAAAACTTCTTTCCTTCTACCACCTCTATGCTGATGATTTGCAAATTTATACACAATCTCCCCTTAAGGATTTGGATGCAGCTATTAGAGTCATTAACCGGGACTTGGATTCAATTTGTGAGTGGAGTGAGGCATACGGCCTAAAAGTTAATCCATCGAAGACTCAAGTTACCGTTGTCGGCAGCTCTAGGTTGATGCCTAAGGTTAACTGGTCCCAGCTTCCTCAGGTTGTATTCAACGGCACTGCTATTCCTATAAGCGAAAAGGTTAAGAATTTGGGGGTTTGGATAGACAAACATCTTTCTTGGGGCCCACAATTGCAAGAGGTAAGTCGGAAAATATTTGCTTCTGCCAAGTCCCTGAGACGGTTGCGTAACTTTCTGCCAACTGCCACTAAAATTGCACTTGCCCAGTCCCTATTACTCCCCATCCTTGATTACGCTGATGTCAGTTATCTCGATCTCACTGAGGCACAATTTGATAAACTTGAGCGTCTTCAAAATGTTTGCATACGATTTATATTTGGCTTGCGCAAGTATGATCACATATCCGATTTTCGTATGAAACTCAAGTGGCTTCCAATACGTCTTCGCCGGAACGTACACATCTTGTCTCTACTGTTGTGTTCTGTTCAATCCTAAAACTCCCGTTTATCTTAAAAAACGTTTCAAGTTCCTTCATGACACACATTCAAGACATCTCAGGTCATCAGAAAACTTAAGGCTAGAGATGCCAAGCCACTCCACTAATTATTACGACAAGTCGTTTACAATTCAAGCGGTGCGGCTGTGGAATGCTTTGCCCGTGTCGGTAAGGCAAGCACAAACATTACCAATTTTTAAAAATATGGTTAATGATCACTACCTGTCATCTTAAACATTAGGTGCACTGTTTTTTGACTTCATATATTTTATATAGGTATATATATATTGTTTGTATTATATGTATTTTATTAGTTATGTATATATTATATTATATGTATTGTATATATTTAAATAGTACGCCATGAACCTACGTATCTTTCTTTCCTTCTTTGTAAAATCCATCCAAAGGTTGTCTTTAAAAAATCGCTTTTAGCGATAAGACCGCCCATTGTGACACTCTTTTAATTTTAAGTTCCTATTGTTAATTTTATTTCTGGTGTGCAATAAAGAATATATCTATCTATCTATCTATCTTGCAATTTGTATATAATATTTTTTTTTTTAGAAATTTTCATCTTTATTTCAACCAAAAGACGTTCATTGTTAGACGTAGACTTCTCTCTAGTGTCACCACAATAAACAGTCCTGTGCGGCTCGAACCCATTGTATTCCCACGACCACCATTCACCAGGTTGAATTGGTAGGAGACTTTCCAACGTTACGCCTTCAGGTACGCAGCCCCCACTCGGACCTTTCAGTCAAAATGCCTGTCGATTCTGCGAGCAATGTATTTTGGTCACTTAAGATTTTTAACATGATATTATCTACATATTATGCTGTAATATTGTCTACGTTCGTGCGGGCAAAATCACTGGAAAAAGTTAGTGTCATATGGGTAAATATTAAAACCAATATTTGTTATAAGGTCGGATTTTTCAATAATTGGCTATTTTAAACTCAGGAATAAAAATGGCAAAATTAATACGGTAATTTGACTATGGTAACTATATTGTAATTAAACACTAATTTAAAAATCCTTCAACGAGTGTTTAAAAACTTGATTAAAGGAAGGGGTTGCCATAGTTAGATAAATGAAACTGAAAAATTACTTTTTTAAACATTTATAAAATATGTACGATCACAATCAGAATAGTAAAGTAAGAAATAAAGAAATCCTTTTAGATCAACCCAGATAGGTAACACAAAAAACGGAAACCTTTTTCAACTAAAACTCTTTTTAAAAACCTCAATTACACAACGCTTTATCAAACAAAATACATTTGTAAGCAATTTTGAACAAGGTTTTTGAAAAGCTTTCATGAATTAATATTTTTACTGTAGATTTTCTTTTATTTACTCAGTAATTCATTTAAATGGTTTTAAAAATACACGGTTTGACGTAGAACTGAACTTACATGATCCAGAGTTCAGATATTACAAATAAATGACTGAACAGATTACCGCAGTCTTTTTTCAAGGTGTTATCATCTAATGCGTTCTCTTACTCTAAGATGAAGCAAGAGGGTATGTCAGACTTTTACGGACTAAAATCACTCTTTTGTCTTTAAGTCGTGCGTTCGGCTCTCTAGTCTGGTGGCCCAGGACCGAACTAAGCACAGCCCAAAAAGAACTAGAAAAACTGCAGCGACTCGCTTGTGTAGCGATCACTAGCAGCATGAGAACCACACCCACGGCTACCCTGCAGGCGATGTTGGGGCTGCCCCCATTGCATTTAATAGTGCAGGAAGAGGCTGCCCTAGCAGCTTTCAGGCTCAGCATATCAGGCACCCTAAATAAAGACTCCCGAATCAAACACATACGCATAATGGAAGACGCTATTAAACGACAGCCGATGATGGCATCACCTAGCGACAAAGCTCCAAAGGCGTATAATTTCCAAAAGAACTTTAACATTAATCTAACAGAGGAATTGTATGACTATTCAAGTCCAACCGAACTGAGGATCTACACAGATGGATCAAAGACTGCTACTGGCACTGGGTTTGGAGTCTTCTCCAACGACCTCAATATTAAAATATCCAGACCGCTAGGTAAATTCAACACCGTCTATCAGGCGGAATGTGTTGGCATAATCCTAGCAGCCCACGCCATAGAAAGTAGAAACGTAACGGACATGCACATCCGGATACTCTCCGACAGTGCCTCAGTCCTGCAATCACTAAATAATAACTCTTACACCTCGAGAATCATACAAGAATGCCACTCTGCACTAGAAAGAATCACGAAGCCAAAACGAAACACTGTTACGCTACAGTTGATTAAAGGACATAGCGACTCGCTGGGTAACGACGCAGCGGATGAACTGGCCAGGAGGGGATCTGGTGCGGCGGTGTTCGGACCCGAACCCATCGTGCCGGTCCCTTTCGGTCAGCTGCGTAGCTGGCTAAGCGAATACACACAGATCCAAGCAGAACACTGGTGGTCCTCGACACCAGGTTGCAGGCAAACGAAAGAAGTCATGCCACACCTTAACAAAGCCCTCACTAAAAAAACTCATACGACTTGACAGAGGCAGCCTGCGCCTGGTGGCGGGGACTATCACTGGACACTGTATACTGAATAAACATCTTCACACAATAGGCATTACGGACAGCCCCCTGTGCAGAGCATGCTTGGGGCAGGAGGAGACAATTGCCCGCGTGCTCCTGGACTGCAAAGGTGTTACTGACATACGCACACGAACCACAGGCACACCGAACTCCCTTATTGAAGCCCTGAAAAACCTGAAAGGCATAATCAGCTTCTGGAGAGAAGTGGGCTGGTTGGAATAAGCCCACGAGATTATGGCCGCTATGGCTCACGTACAATGGTCTACACAAGACTAAGTGCGGAAACCATACTCAGACATAACATAAGTCGTGCGTTCTAAGAATTTTCGTTTTAATATTTATTTATTATTTATTACTAGCTTTTGCCCGCGGCTTCGCTCCCGGCAACAGTCTACTCTACCCTGCCCTACTCTGCCCTACCCTTTTTTTATTTAAAAACCTTCTACTGACAATAAAAAACACAACAAAAAAAGAATCAGCGAAATTGGTTCAGCTGTTCTCGAGTTTTGCGCTTACCAACACATTTTGCGATTCATTTTTAGGGTTTCGTAGTCAAAAAGGAACCCTTATAGTTTCGCCATGTCTGTCTGTCTGTCCGTCCGCAGATAACCTCAGCGACCGCTAGTACTAGCAGGTTGAAATTTTGTACCAATATGTCTGCCCTGCATGCCCTAAAACGCAGTAAGAGCAAAAAAGCAGTTTCGAGAAAAACGCAAAAAACACTTTGACGTCGTATATTTTATAGTAATAATGTTTTATGGTAGATTTTTTTTTGCCTAGAGGATTAAGGCAATTACAAAGAATGAATTTTGAAAAAAAGCGTGTTATTTAGTCCATTCAATTCAAAATTAAATGGATTTTTCGAAAATCATGTCTATTACTGCATGCGAAAAAGTATAGATATACAGATTTAAATGCAGTAAAACATACTTGATACTGCAAAAACTCATCAGTTAATAGTCGTATTAACCGATTTCACAGAATAATTTGCAGTATAAGTATTTTTTACTGCATTTTAATAAGCACGTTTAACTAATTGTACATGCAGTATGTGACAAATTTTAAAAATAATTAGGTCGTGTAGGCACTTATAAAGAAAACAAGACATTTTTGTTTGTATTTTGTTCTGTAGAAATTTTTTTTGTATCATTTCTGCTAATTTAAACTTAAAAAAAATGCTAAAAACAGAACAAAATAAATATTTAAGTGGGTGTTCTCATGCAACAAACGTGATTTTACCATTTTTCTTGATATTAATTACGGCAATACGAAGACTACATAGCTTGAAAGGCTTACAGCACATATAACTGTATATTTACTTTAAAAACCTGTAATTTAATTAACTTAAAAACATTTAAGAAGGGATCCCATACAACAAACATGATTTTTCCGCATACATGTAATGTCTAATCTTGTATAAATAATGGTGCAACACCGTCGTGTAAGCGAGTCCGACTCGCACTTGCCTGGTTTATTACCTTTTTTGCTGATTTTTGTACAATATTTGCAGGTTTTCTTTGTCTTACTTTATCCTTTATTGAATATTACTTCTATATCTGCTGTGGTATGGTATTGGCTATTGTATTGTTTAAGATTAAAAGTCTCTTCTGTCTGCTACCGAAACGTGTGAATCTTCAACACTACCTGTGTCTCGGTAATAAATGTTGTCGTGTCCTAACATCAGTCTCAGTAATATTAACACGCTTGCAGCCACCTGATTTGTAAGCATTACTGTTCTGAACGTGGAAGCCGCCGCCTCACTCCGGACTAGGACCCAGCGTAAGAAGCCATAGCCGCAAATCTTCCACTCGGGACCACCTTACTCGTGTGGAGTACCAACTCTTACACGGGGCACATCTCCACTGTATGCTCCATCGTGTTCTCCGGGCGGTCCATACAATGGTGATACTCGGGCTTTTTTGCACGGATCGGGTGCAGTTATCTCCTGAATTTACCATTTCCGGTGAAGATCTAGGTCATACAGAAGGTGAAGACGCTGTGAAGTCTTTCCAGACCATAATTATGGCGGATAGCCTTCACAGACTTCACAGCGTTCTCACCTTCCGCTGGACTTATTATTGTTTAGTTTTTTCATTGTGTTGATGCCAGTCAATAAAGCAAATTAAAACTAATTCGTTTCTAAAGTTGATCTGTACAAGCTATGAGTTGATGAACAGTATTAAAACTATTTACTTGGAATATTTTGATGTACCTATTCTAACTTCAGAAAATGCTATATAAATTATTATTACTAATGTTTGGATGCGATGATACTTTTTTTTAATTCTTTATTTAATTTAGGGACTTTTATATAAAATACATATCAGAAATACTTTTAAAGTGATATTCTAATGTGGAAAATAGGTAGGTATTATTACGTAATATTTTTTTCCAACAAAAGATAAAATACTAGCCGTTCACTTTGATGTGTACGTTTCCTCCCGTTGCTTACCCATCTTAAGTCAGACCTTAGGCCCTACCACGATCCGTTTTACGACCTAAACTGAACTATTTTATAACTGCTACTATAACTGGTAAAGCCAATGGTTAACTTGGATGGCAAACTTACGTTTGTTTGCAAAGCTTTGTCGTGATGTTATTTTGTAACTATCAACGACAGCCATCTCGAATGAATAGTTTGTAGGTAATTATTTTTATCTTAAAGTCTTGGACGATTAATTTTAGCTGGAACAGACGGTCCATTTGAGCAGAAGGTCTAGCTTAAAAATGAACTCGATCATCGGATCCAGCTCAACTGGGCTGGGAAGCTGTGCCATAATTTCTTGTTAAATATGCCACAAAGTCTGAAGAGGAAAGTCTATGACCAGTAAGGCTTCATCAGAAGGTTTAAAGACACCTAACACAATGGAAATTTTCTTCCGTCATCTTGGTAGTGAAATGAAAATTATCCACAAGACAATCAAGATTACCGATATAGCCCAAAGAATTGACTAATCTGTTAGTACAGATTCCCTGATTTCTATGTGACTATGGACAAGCACGATCAAGCTGTCTGTGACTGATTGAGAGACAATTCCTGACTAGAACGCAGTATAGTCTAATCGTGACACCAGTAAAACTTAGTAGCTTTGTTCGAGTTACTAATTATAATGCAGTAAATGGGACTTATACTGCCATTTAATAAAAAAATAGTTAGTTTTCAACTTTAGAACGATACAGACTATAGTACAGTAAATACTCAACTTACTGCAATTTAGTTTGATTTTCAATCAGTCGTCATCAATGCAGTATTACTATTTTCGGTACAAAAAGGGCTTACTGCGTTTTAATTTATATTGCATAATATTTCTTTAGTTATGGATTACAGATTTTATGAGGTAATAGAGCCATTTACTGCGTTTAAGTTGGTAATGTGATAGGCCGATTTAGGCGTAACAGCTTTAACTGCATTTTAGTAAGTATAACAATGAATTTTGGCATATAATTTTGTGTTACTACATTAGTAAATTTCGTTTTTCTGCCCAGTAAATCATCGAATCAAAACCTAGGTAAGACGAATATGTTCCTTATAAAATGCCGGTTCAGAATCAATATTTAACTCAAATACCTAAAAAAGCCTGTTACTGCGTTTTAGTGTCAGCACGGCAGATGTATATCAACCACGCTGACAAAGTGCACAAATAAAAAGTGGTAAAAAATGTTTTGGTTTGTAAGGGAGGTACCCTATACCTCCCTTACACGTAAAGTGGGAAGTGATTTTTTTTTTTCATTTTTACCATAACCTGTGATATATTGTTGGATAGGTATTTAAAAATGATTAGGGGTCTCGTAAAATATTTTTTTGATAATGTAAATATTTTCGGAAATATCGCTCCAAAAGTAAAAAATGAGGCGTCCCCCCCTCTAACTTTTGAACCATATGTTTAAAAAATATGAAAATGAAAAAAAATCTCAAAAGTAGAACTTAAAATAAACTTTCAAGGAAAATTATTAAGAACTAATTTTATAATTTAACCGTACACGCAAGCATTTTTTATTAACTTTTTTACATATTTCATTATCCTGAGCAAATCTTCTTTCATTTAAAAATAAAAAAAGAATAAAATCGAGTCATGTAAATTAAAATTACCACCGAGTACAGCGCCATCTCTCGGGCAATTGGGTTATTAATTTTTACATGGGCTACTGGATTCTGTTACATTGTGGGAAATTTGTGACGGACGGAACCCTTCACTGAGCATGGCCCGACACGCACTTGGCCGATTTTTTTAAATTCAAAATCCTGCTTTCGCGGTATTAGATTTGTCCACCCGAATAGAACACAATAATATACTACAGTCCAAAATCATCTCTAGAGCAGTTGACTGAAACCACACAAAACACTCGTCTTAGGATCTGCCCTTTTCAACTACAGAGGTATGAGGGACTTTATACTCTTTTTTCCGCATACGTGTGGTTTTTGAACGAATATTAAAAAAAATAACTTTTGTTTCTATTTCGTGCAATTTTTTCAATGAAATATAATTTAATGTCAAAGTAAATGAGTAAATCTAAATATAATAATAAAAGTTACTGCCAAGTAAATATTTAATGTCAAATTATGCTAAACAAAAAGTTAACAACACAAGTTTCCGACACAAGAAATAAAAACAGGACATTATGCTAAAATATTCAAATAAAAATATTAAGTCACAAGGGGAAGCGTCGAGGAGGCATAATATAATAAACACATTATTAATTTAAATACCTCGCGAGTAAATTAGGTATGAATCTACAATTTTTTACATAACCTACAATTTACTGAAGGTTATGTTCCTAAAACCTCATCATCATCATATTTTCAGCCGAAAGACGTCCACAGCTGGACATAGGCCTCCCCCCAGCGCCGCCACAAAGACCTTCCTGAGCGTCTTGCATCCATCGGCTTCCAGCAACCCTGACCAGATCATCGGTCCACCTTGTGGGAGGCCTTCCAACGCTATGTCTTCCGGTACGCGGTCGCCACTCCAGAACCTTTCGGCCCCAGCGGCAAATCCGTTCTCCGTAAGGCTATAAATAAACTTGTTTCCTGGTCCCCGTACCTTGCGGATTGGGTAACTCACTTCCAGTAAGGACCGAGTCTACATAAGATAGCACATAAAGTGTTTTAAATGTCATTCATAAACGCTATCTATATTATCTAGCTCTACAGAAGAGCGATGCGTTTTAAAACATTTGTTTCAAATTGTATTTAGAACACAATTTAATTCGGCTATTCTTTCCAATGGATATATTAGAAAAATGAAAAAGGCGACAAAGCCTTCTCAGTGTATGTAGATTGATGTAAGAATGCAAAGGATATTTCTTTTTCAAAGGCGAACTAGTTTATCGCAATGCAGACCTACATAGCATTGAAAGGAAATCTTCTTTGTGAGGACCTGACACTGTCACAATCCTCAGTTTTCTTGTTTCAAAAGCTTGCCTAAAATGTTTATTTTAGTATGAGAATAATATAATTCAAAGTAAATACATTCCTCATAGCATATTATTAGAATTGTCAAACTTAAGTAGCAGTGGGCAGGGCACATTTGCTCATAAAGCAGATAATCTTTGGGACCGAAAGTTTCTAGAGTGCCAATCGTATACCAGTAGTCGTACACGGTCGTCAGAGTTGGAAAACCTCCTCCTACAAGGTGGATCGATGACCTAGTGGGAGTTAAAATCCTGCAAATACGAGACGTACATCGTTCGTTGAGGTGTCCTGTTGGACATTGGCCTCTCCAAAGTGGTTCGGAGAGGCCAATGTCCAACAGTGGACAGCTTTCGCCTGAAATTATGATTTTGCAAGAGCGATTCTACACTACAACCAAAGTTATTGAAAAACATGTCAAAAGATTTTAATAATATAATTTTAAACTAACAAGTTCTCTCATAAAAAATAGTAAACCTTATTTTCGTCATAAATAATACTCCTGCAAAGAATGTTTCCGCAAATTATTTTGTGTATCTGTGGGACCCAGGGTCAAATAAACGAATTTGAATTCCACAATAGTACAGGAAAATTATTATGTAATGCGCAGAGAATGAATCAGTAATTTTCTTTGTATTGCCCCTTTTATTGTAATGTTGCTGTTACTAAAATACAAAAACACAGAAAACCCAATAAATAATAATAATTCCTTTATTTCAAGCACCAAAGACTCATTTCAGTTTCATGCCATAATCAAGTAGGTACAGACAATACACAATAAATTAAAATAATTATCAAAAATGTCATAAATTATATCAAAAATGTCAAAATCAAATAAGTTCAGTCATGTCCAAAATACAATAAATTATAAACAAATAAAATTTAATAATAGTTCCAATCAAATTACAATCAATTAAATGTCATTACAAAATTACAATAAAAGAAATGATAATGTCAATAATTATAGAAAATTAGTATTATGGCAATTTAAATAAGAAATCATCGAATGTTACCCTACCTACCTAAAAAAAACTCTACCAGGAGTGCGTATACAAAAGGTAGATCTTTTAAAAACATTTGGCCAGTGGCCATGGTAGGCGGCTATTGACGTTTCACCGTGTATTTACAAGGCCAGTTACGACACTGGTTGTAACCTAGGCTAACTTATGTTACAGTAAATTAGTTAATTATTTCACTCAGTTAGTTTTCTTACCCACAACAATGTTCAAACTAATATTGCAAGCTAGTGTTGTAATGCATGATTATACTCGATTTACACCACTGATTGTGGCTTTAAGAACAGTTTACAAGGGAATGGCTCCCTTGTAAAAACCCTGGTGTAGCTCCCTGGCTAATTAGTTTCGCATGCAGTTTCTTAACGTAGGATGTTTAAGCATAATTCAAATCATAATGGTGCTAAGCCTTCCATATATACTTCCAAAGAGTCGTGGTAGGACAGTGGTAGCAGCTTCTGCTTATGAGTTGTATATCGCAGGTTCAAATCTATGTAATTTATTTCATGTGGTGATGAAAAATGAATATATATAATGTAAAAAATATCTTCGACACTTCTGCGGTACTGTTTGCTGACAACTCCTTGAGGTTTTTAAATATATTTCAATTAATTTTGATTGACCATATCCTTGAATAGCACATAGGTTACTACATATCTCGGGAACATTCTGGCAGATGTCCCTTGGGACAATTAAAAAAAAATCCTATTGGTAAACTTCATTTACTTGAAGTGTGATTAGTTTGTTAATCTGTGTATTGAGTTATTGCACTAACTTAATCCATAAACCCATTGACGTCAATCAAGTTAAACGATCCATTAGTTAACAGCCAATCACAAACTAATGGCCGCGGCAGCAACTGACAGAGTTCACGCTGTGCAACAGGTAACTTAACTCATAGTGAAGCTTGTATTTATTTATCAAATGTCTAATGCAAAAAAAAAATACAGAACCAGACGTAAATGCATTCTCTACCAAATGTTTCCATTACTCGTCATCCGGACAAGTCGTCAACGGCGCGCACCGTTCCCGCGCGCCTCAAGGAGTTGTCAGCAAACTGCAGGGGCCCTTCGGGGTCGAAGCCTCCTGGAGCCTAGAGGGTGGTGGAAAACTGTTACCTCGACTCCAGGAATAAGGCAAGGAAGGTACGGGGTAGTCAGTAAGAGTCTGACACTGGTCTCCCGCTCCGCCCAAGAGCGGGTTTCGTCATTGGATGATTTTCACCTACCATAAAAAAAAAAAAAAAAACTCGTCATCCGGAAAACCGCAACTACGGAGGCCAGAGAATGCCCGCCAGGGCTGAATGATCGTTCGAACGAGTAAAAACGGTCCTGGATCACTAAAGCCTACTGAAGGAATTCAAACGATTATTATTCAGTACAAGTCTTACGAAATGTAAAACTCACTTTCCATCCGTAGTCCCCAAACAAAAACACATCACTAGTATCAATATCACTCTAAAAGAAGAAAACATATCTTTAAATATTCCTTTTAGCGACGACGGTATAAAGAAGACGCCACTTTGACGTTGTATTTCGTCACAATAAGTGTAAAGAAAGTAAGTAAGTACTCAAGCACTTTCATCAGATGCATCATAATAAAAATGTCACGTGATGCATCTGTTAAAAGCACTTATAATAAAAATGTTTATTCCAGGGGTTCGACCATTAGTGTAGCTTTACCTTGCTTTCGCAATTTTCTCGCACACCTCGCACTTTCTTTTTCAAGACTATTTCAAATAATAATCAATAACCATTTTGCGTGATGTATGGAACATGAACGATTTTTCTCATTTTGGTGTTAGGACTGCTCGTTAGAATTACCACGCCAAATTACAAGTATACTACTCCCACTGTACAAACTTTAACATCTCCATCTCTAGTTGAAAAGCTCTAATAATTCCGAGTTTTCACAATCTTTAGCTTCGACGTTCTCTTTTATCGCTCGATTAGTGAGAGTATTAATTGTAAATCTATGTGTTTACACTCGCTCGACACGCCGGGGGAATCGACTGAGTGGAAAGGTCGGCGACGCGTCACACACCAGATACCTAGTGATTGAAATAAATGCGCCATTACATTCTGTCTGGGATTTCTGTTTGCTCACATATTCATTCCATTCAGTTTCCACGATCTATTTATCTAGTTAACCTATTTTTCTGGCTGAACTTCCTCGTTCTCAATTTATTTTTTAATCTAAGGTGGATGGACATTTTTCCTTTGCGATTTTAATCTTCTTTATAAAATTGCTTTAAAAGTTGACGGCTAATGAGTGATAGGACATAATGGAAGAAAAAACGTGTTACGCTGACCCAACGATCTTTTATAACTTAAGGACAACCCTGAAGAAAATAGATGTTTATAAAGAAATTGAAATCGTTGAAAATCCAACTGCGACACAATACATGTGATAAATTACAGTTTTATTTGGAAATTTATAAAACAACATTCGATGATTTTAGTGTATTGAAATCATTAAAGTTAAATACATACTTGTTCAAAGTTAACTGACAGAACGACAACTGGTGAAAATAGAAAGCAAGCGCCCACAATAGTAGGTCATCCGTTAGGTACTTCCTATCCACAAATAAGAAGCAAAGGACGACCTTATATTGCGGAGTCCCATTATCACCCAGTATGATTTACCTGCAAAGTGCACTAAGAATATCAGATGAATGAGTTCCAGTATTCCATCAATGGTAAAATATGTAGTCTGCCAAACATATTCTTGTCTGATTAGTCTAATATTATAAAGGCGATCCATTTTCTCTGTCGGTTTTAGAAACCCATTCTGTTATTTCAACTTATCGCAAAATAATTAAAACCAACAAATTCGATTATTATTTCAAAACATTTTCAGTTTCTGATTTCATCCTCCGTTGACTTGAAAAATTCGTTCACGCTGAAATGCTCTTGAATACTAACTCTGTCGAACTTTGTAATCAACATTCAGTCCCGGAGTCCCGCGATGTTTAATTACACAATACTGAGTCTTATTCACATTTAGCTTTTTGTTTTACAAACAGTTACAGAAGAAAATACTTGGAATAAATAAATGTGGAAACATTTAAAAGGTCAGGGAAGGCGAGAGAGGAATTTAAATCATTTTTTTCTGTAATTAGAACTGGTTTCGTTCGTTACAAGTTAAATTAGTGCTGTGAATTAAACACCACTATCCACCAACCCGCACTGAGCCTGCGTGTTAGATTACGGCCCATTCACTCCTCTAGAGAAGAGACCTGAGCCCTAACAGTGGGAACAATACATGGCCGATTATGCTAATGTTTATTAATAAGCAGAGTTGGGCCGAAAACAGTTTAGTACAGTTTCTTTGCCTTGAAAGTTTTTGTAGTTGCCTAATAGGGGTAACATATAAAAGCGAGACAAAAAACGAACCACACAATTTCTGTTAGATAAAATAATAGCATAGCATAATCAATGTTTTTTTTTAATATTCTTGTAGCGGTTATTATATTATATTATATTTACTAAATTTCAAATAAGTTTAATATGTTTATTGACAGAAAGAACTGCATTCATCGTCCCTTGTAAACTATGTCGTGTTTGTACTTTTCCTGAGTATGTCGTTCTGCACCCTTAGCAGGCAGGCAATATTGGTACGTATTCGTACCAATATTGCTTGCCTGGACGGTGCATATTCGTATTCATCTGTATGACAAACACGTGGCAGCGAGCGTTGTAATGGAGCCTCGCTTCCGATGCTCACTGCCATTGTGCTCACCATGCTAAATATAATATACCGCATATTGTTTGACGGCTTTCATGATTTTCACAGTGTGAATCTAAAAATATTCCAGATATCTCTTATTTTATATCGATCTATCTGCAGTTCTATATTAAAATACAGATCGGTTTCCGTTTGTAATTTAAAATGGGAAATTATAAGTCTAGCCACAAAATTATTTATTGGACACGTGATTAAACATCTATTTTTATAACTAAGCAACGGGAAAATGACACAGCCTCTAATAAACTTATTCGTCTTTTTTACAACGCCAACTAAATACTCTATAGAAAGCGTCAAGTAAAGATCATCAATTAATGTGACTTGTCCTTCGTATTTTATATTGCCATCTAAATTTCTAACTCGGCCACGGATTTTACATCTCGTCAACATTTTACCTTTTAAAACTTCAACGCACTGTCCTCAAAACAATATAATTCGAGCTTCCACAGAAAGCATCATTTATTATAACTTAGCATGTAAAACAATGTTTCAAGGAGTAAAGAGCAATCTTTTGTCAATTTTTTCTCATACTTATGAACCGAACCGTGAAAATATACTGAATGTATATCTTTCGTGATGTGTTTGGAAAATAAAGTAACGGAGAAGAATTTTCGAAAACATTTTTTGGAAGAATTAAGTAAGTACTGGTTGCTATGATTGTCCAGATTTTTAATATTTTTATCGCCAGGAGGTACAGCTGCAAGCATTTGATAGAGCTTGCAATCAGACTGAAATACGTGGCACCACCATTAGAAGCAAAGTCAAAACCACTTTTTTATGGTAGGTAATCATCGAATGACGAATCCCGCCCTTGGGCGGAGCGGGCAACAGTGTCAGACTCTTACTGACTAAAAAATCTACCACATTATTTCCTTGCCTTATTCCCAGGCCCTGGTGTTACGCTTTCGCGTCAACCCTTGGCCTAGAAGGCTTCGACCCTATAGGGCCCCTACAGTTTGCTGACAACTCCTTGAAGCGCGCGGGAACAGTGCGCGCCGTCGACGACTTGGGCTCGGTCTAGACTGTTGTTACCAGACGACCGAACGGCGACGGCTCGCCGTCCGCAAGCCCGCCCCTACGGTGGCCGGATATCGGCGCTGCGTTAATAATCCAAAAATGGTTTAAATTTCTTTTTTGTTTAGGTACCTGGCTACATTCTTTTTATGTTTCTATTATTTACTAGAAGTAAAATGATGGTAATTCAATAAACAAATTGATTTTTCAAAAATAAAGTCATATTTGATCTTTCCTCAATAGCTTCTGGTAATACTAGTGGCCAACAGTATACATTTGATGACGTTTTTAGCAAAATTTTGACGAATAATTAATATGAGATGAGTTACGTTTTAAACGTACTGAGTTAAAAAATTAGAAGCTAAATAAATATATTTTTTGATGTCATTTAATAGTTTTTCAGATGTTTACTGTTAGAAGGCATGTTACAAATTCAGATGCTAAAAAATAACTTTTGTGCTGAGTTATATTTAGAGTGGTTTGCATAGAAGATAACTAGTGGTTATGATAGTATTATTTAGATGCTCGTTAATTGTGGCTGACTTAGTAATTTAGAAGGCAACATACATTTTTGGGGGCAAATAATGATATTAAAAAGAAGCCTGTTTAATTAGCACCCATTTAAAATGGTGTTATTTGACATTTGGTCGATTTTGATTTTTTGATGCCACCAGAAAAGAAGCTAGGCAACATTTTACCGTTCATAGATTCCTGAGTTTTTTATTATTCTGATGTTTAATTTTGTGTTAAACTTTACGAAGCAAAAATAAGCCACAAAGCTAAACTAAAATGTTACTAAAGCCTTCAAACTCGAAATTTTATTGAAAACTTGCTACATAATTTAAACCGCTTTTATAAGAATTTCTTACGCTAAACATGAGTTAAGTTTTTTAAAGGCTTTGTAATTATGATTTGCTTTGCTTAAAACAAACGAAAACTCGATATAAATTAAACACAAATTAGTATGTGTAAGTGTAACTGAAATTAACCTAAACTAAGTCCGGATTTACAATAATAAAAACAGTAATTTAAAATTCTAAAAAGGTAAGAGTGAAAAAACCTATTCATTCTAAAAAGCCAATAGTGAATATACCTATTCACTCCTCCCTTTTTAGAATTTTAAATTACCTATTGCTTTTATGACTTTTGCATTTGGACTTAGTTTAGGTTAATATCAGTTTAGTGTGTGTGTTAAGAACCCTTAATAAACTAGTGCGCCTCACCATCAACGATTGTATCACTGTTTACCATCAGGTGGGATCGCAGTTAACCACTACTTTATATGAATTTAAATAAAAAACTTTAAAAAACACGTCTTTATCTTTGAACAAGATTGTAGAGGATACAATCGATACTCAATGACTCGTGAGACATTATTGCGCATCACTGACCGCCAGTGATTGCTATGTAATGCGGACTTTTTGCCCCGAAGCAACAACGGGGTAAAAATGAAGCACGAATTCGAGGAATTCGACTTGTTTATAGGGAGAATTTACTATTGGCTCTTTTCACATTTTTTACGAACGTGTATGACTTTTCACAACCAAAACAGAATGAGTAAGGAGTTGTGATATCTTTGATTGTGTTCCCTCAATATAGGCGAAAGTATTAGTATGTGTGTATTTGTGTTACTTGTTCGCGCTCAAAAGGCTGGACATATTTCGAAGAAACTTATCTTAAAATAGCCTATTAAGGATTGTTTTGGTAGTTTACATTTTAATTATAGAAATGAGGAAGTGTGGCGGAGTGGTGTAAGAATCTCATAGCTGTGCCGTCATGTTTCAGTTTTGTGCATCCTTTTTCTGTTAGTTGACAGTTAAACCTTCTACCAGATTTCATAGTTTGTTGACTGTATTCGAAAATTCTGAATAAAGCTGCTTTTTGGTACAAACAAATGCAAAAATCCAGCATAGAATTATTGCGCAAATATCCTACAGTCTCTATTGTTTTATTTTTGGCCCAATTCGCAAAGTGAATCCATACAACAAAGTATACCCTGACTCATTGCCACCTCATCAATTGTTTCTCCGTCAAGTGCTAGCAATTCATCAAGCTCTCGCTTGTAATCTCCTACCTCCGTCTGACTGTAGATACCGTAATAGCCAACAATGCTAGGGTTATGCTGACGGTATGCTTGGACAATGCTGATATCCGACTAATTACACAAGTTTACACGGTTTTCATACCCCAGCTGAAAGTTGTTATTTTATTTTGTGTTCAGGTAGAACTATCCAGAAAAAATAATAAAAAAATTCTGTCACGTCTGGTTTGAAAAATATTTATTTTCTTGAAGGGAAATACAAAAATTTTAGGATTAATACAAAAATAAATTTAAAATGACTAATTTTTGCTTTCTTTTTATAGTTTTTTGAATCAGTTTCTCTTATGATAGACTAACAGTAATCCCCTAACATATTTTCATCCCAAAATCCTTGATGTCGTTCTTTCATAAGTCCTTAAATCTTGGTGGAAACGTTCACCTTGTTCGTTACTCATACTTCCTAAGTTTTCAGGAAAAAAATTCAGATGAGAGTGTAGAAAGTGAATCTTTAATGACATGTTTACTCCCATATCATGAAAGTTTTTCAATAAATTGTTAACAATTTCTTCATAATTTTCACTTTTTTTATTTCCCAAAAAATTTTCTACAAGCATTTTAAATGAGTTTCAAGCAGACTTTTCTTTAACCGATAAAAGGTTTTCCAGGTTCAAACTGAGAATCTTTCATAATTTTACGAATTTGTGGACTAATAAATATACCCTCCTTCAGTTTTCCCTCTGTAATGTTTGGAAATATTTTTTGCAAATACCGGAAAGCATCACTGTTTTTGTCAAGCGCCTTTACAAAGTTTTTCATGAGCCCCAGTTTGATGTGTAAAGGGGGTAAAGTGACGTTATTTGGATCGACCGAACCGATCGAACATCGGCATACATAATACTTGCCTTATTTTTTTTGTTATATCCCAATGTCTTCGTAACACAAAAGTAACAATCATTTTCATGATTACTAGGTTCTCTCCATAGCATTGGCGAACCAAATGGAAGGTAAACTTTTTCTCGTGATGACCACTGGAGTAAGATGATTCTACAGCTTTCGCAAAACACGTGAGGCACCCACTTTTTATCTTCATTTGCAACAGGAAATCCAAAATAATGAAGATATGCAGTTTTTAACGAATCTACAATAGGTCTTCTCTTTTTTAAAAATATAAACTGTCTACAAACATGACAAAAACGGTCAGAACTTTGATTGCACTTTCTGCTAGCCATTTTAAATCAATCCAAAGCAAAGTAACTGTCGTTTGAAGCGAACGAATAAACAATAAAATATCACCACCACGTCGGGTAGTTAAAAAAAAACAATTGACGGCAGAAAAAAATTCCGACGTGATAAAATATTTCTGCTAATACTTTTAGGTTTAGGGAAGGTAGATTAACATATTGACATACATTCGGTTCGGGGTATAAATAAAAAGTAAAATTTTGTAAACTTGTGTTAACGATGACATAACTAACTCGCCGACACTTCAGTGTGATGTTGTTGTTCGCAATTTGTTGGTTTACCTATAACGATCATTTTTTGGAGCACATTATATAAAATTAATGTGCTGATAGTCTATTTATTGTCTGAATCATGAGTTTTGGGTTCAGCTTTGTTTTTTAATACATATATACTTCTTTTTCCTAGTATATTCATAAACTATTTTTTTAAATGAAAACGAGTAAAGGTCAACTTTTGTATATAGATAAACCAAAAAAGCAGTAACTCAATCTGTTTTAATTTTTTTTCTTTGTTTTGTTTTGGTTGAAGGAGTCAAAGGCTACACAAAAAGCCCGTATACCCTTTAGGAAAGGGGGTTCCTATTGGAATATAAAAAAAAAATCCATACTCAGTGAAATGAAAAATAACTCTAATCCTTTCCGATGTCTTAACATGAAATAGAAAAAGGACTTGGGATAATTTTTATCAATATACCAAGCCGGTGATGTTGCGAAAAGAAGCTTTAATTTACTGTCTATATTATATTAATTGTACCTGTCTATCATAACTAGCTTTCGTCCGCGTAAAAATAGGTTTCCACACAAACTTTCGACAAGCATTTTATCCCTTTAAGGGGTTTTAGTTTTTTCTTAGTGTTCGCCTAAGTTATAAAAGGAAGCCTTGTGCAAAATTTCACTCTCCTAGTCCTAGTAGTTGTGGCTGTGCGTTGATATGTCAGTCAGTCAGTTTCTCCTTTTATATATATATGTCGGAAACGGCTTCGATTTGTTGACAACAAGACAAGGCACGCCATCTAGTGGCAACTAGAAGAACTAAATAAAGATGGCGCGCTTGACGGAGTCAGTGACGTTTCCGCTTTGCTGCGAGCTTGCGGAGGAGGAACCCGCCCTGGGAGCGGACACTCTCAGCCAGCCCGTCGCAAAGTCAAGACGTTCTGAAACTGTCCGTTCTGTTGTAATTTGTAAAGTGATAACTGTGCACTGTACCGAAATGTATTGAGAAGTAAACCGATTCAACTCCTACCCGTTGTTATTCATTGCACGATACCCACATACGCCCACATGATAGATCTGATAGACCAGAGCTCGAAAACCATCCTGCACATGAGCCGACATATAGATAATGACAATGGTTGTTTTTTACAAAACTGGTTTTTTTTCCTCGAAACACAAATTACAGTTTTGGTTTCAGTAAGGCAGTATGGTAGATACAAACTACTAGAAGTAAACATGAAAAAATGCGAATCTGAAATAAATGCAAAATACATGTTCATTGCAAACATTATTATTTTTTACATACCATTCTTGAATATTCGTCAGGTACTTAACGTCTGATACACGTTATTAATTATACATTAAAATAAATTAACATTCCTTTTGATAATAACAGAATTTCGTTTACCGCCTCATTTTATTAAGTAGGAGCGTTATGTGTAAACATAATTAATGGAAGTAATTTCGAATAAACGCGAGAAATTGTTGCGTAAATACGAATTAATGTGTGATAATGAGCGGCGTTAACAATATTAGCTGGAATTAACAATATTAGCTTTCTAATTCAGGTTGAACATCCTCTAAGTATATGAAAATGTGAAATACTTCGTATTTTCCATATTGTTAATAAATTTTATGTATGCACTACCTTCTGACGCCGTATATAATAAAACGTTTACTCCTTTTGATTCGGTTTGTTTTGGTGGTTCTTCTCGACTACATCGGCTGAGAAACACTGACCTCATCTAATTTAAATTGTCAAAAAAAATAATGTGAAAATCTATTGGCGAAATAAATATTATTTGTATTATTTACTAGAAGCCCGGTACGTGCTTCGCTACGTTTAAAGTGAAATAATAAAACAAACATCAAATTTATTTATTTAAATAAAAAACTATTTTATTATTAATTAGCTTTTTTAAAACTTAATCCAAAACAACAAACATAAACAATTTTTTTTTCCATTTTGAGCTTGAATAAACAAACGACTGGAGGTACCGACTCTGGAACAGGCCATGTGAACAACACGATTCCTCCAAATTCACACCACAAACGTGAAGTGTTTGCCCTTGGGCCTTGTTGCTGGACATCGTACAAAACATTATGAATAACTAGCCTTCTGCCAGCGGCTTTGCCCGCGTGAAAATAGGTTTCCCCATACAAATTTTAAACCCCATTACATCCCTTTAGGAGCAGAATTTTGAAAAATCGTTTCTTATTGTTCGCCTGCGTCATAAAAGGAACCCTTGTGCAAAATTTCACGCTACAAAACACACACAGCCAAAACTACGGGGCCTACGAGGCCCTAGGCCCCGTAGTTTTGGCTGTGTGTTGATACGTCAGTCAGTCAGTTTCTCCTTTTATATGTATAGATGTATGTAATCGTTTGAATTCAAATGGCATATCAGTTGAAATCATAGCGATACACGGTATTAAACAAACTTCTTCTTTTGATTTAGCAGTTAAGATCGTATTTTGAAAGAAATTATTAGTATGTTTTATAAATGTATATTAAATTTGGCTATCACTTTTCACTGTCAATCTGGTGCCATTACACCGTTTTGGTGGATTCATATTTCGCAATAATATAATCAAAGAACCAACTTTCAGATTCAATCAATGCACTGGCATACCAGCCGGTTATAATGAATTTAAAATTGGATAATTAATTGTCTCATCTCGATTCATAACACTGTCAATTGATTTATACGTCGTGACTACACCTGGCGGTTTCGCTTGAATTTGAAAATTAATGGCATTTTAGCACCAAAGAGCATTCATATAATCAGAGCAATCACTCTTTGGTGCTAAAATGGCGCGTCTCTCTACCAATCTTGATTTTTATAATTCTGAAGAATATTCGGAAAAGCACTTTCAATCAATAAAATTCATCTATCGATTGCGCAATTGTATAAAATTTTTTTGGTATAGCGATCAATATGTTGGTACTGTTGATTTAGTCAAATGGTGTTTAAACAATATTATCAACATTCACAATAACACTGAATGGCCGATAGACATGATAGTCTTAATTTGCATTCTACCAACCCATGTTTCATCTCGCCCCTTATTTAAAGTTTACTTACAGCACCTCTATGGTTATTGATATAAGGCAAAATAGTGAATGACCTTGAAAATACTGAATACTACTGGTTCCTTGGTCAGGATTCACTTTCCGAGTCAGGAAAAAAAAAACGTGTATACAGCGCTTAGTCGGGAGAGGACATCGTATTGTCCAATAAATAGATGTTGCGTATACAATAAATGAAGCATATCATATTATAACAGTTCTGGGAACGTATCAAGCATGGGGATATTTAAGTAAGTCCTACAAATCTCATTGCTTCACGCACCTTCCGCACTGCGCTACTCTTAACTTGCAAACTACTCATTATACTTCTTACGCGCTTCACAGCGCGTTTGACAGCGCTTGTTCTGCGCACTATCACTATCATGTAGTATACTCATTTTAAATAGAAGTTCCTCTTAAAAACGGTTTTAGTGTCTGGTTCGGGTAACAGCGCGATAATTGTTAAGACTATTGTTTATGTTCTTATCGTGCAAAGAATTCTAATACCGGGAGAAAAATTTTATAATTTCAGTTCATAATTATGTGGTTAAGATGTCGCTACAAATTAAAACCTAAACATCATGGAAATATATTATTATGTTATACAAATTTTACAAAGTATTGTTTAGACGCAAAACATTATGAACACAAGAAAGGAGAAATAAAGGAGTGATGTATTATAGAGGTAACGATGTGTACAGTTAATTAAGTGAACGGCACAGACACGTACAGACGAGAGACCAAAGCATATTAGTTTAGGATCCTCAACTAACTTTGTAAATATGAACAGTCTAATTACTACACTAGACACAGCATCCGGAAATTCTACTGCTCGGCAACGGAGGATTGTAATAATGAAACCAGGGCAAATTAATTGAGAAATAAAAATAAAGTTTGGAGCTCGACCTACATTATAACAAAAAATGAACAAAGATCTTTCTAGATATAGACAACGAGGAGTTTTTGTAAATTCAAGACAAAGTGTTTGTCTTTTGTCTGTGTCAACTCACTTTTCTGTGAGACTTTTTGTTGACTTGGATAAAGTGGTGCGGTCAAGTTAGAAGTCGGTAGCTATAACGACTCCTTTTTGCAAAAAGTTTAGGTAAACTGAGCAACATTTTATAAATTAATTTTCATTATATTAGCTTTTATATGGTAATACCACACCCCTAGGCGTTAACGTTATTTTAGCATCATAAAATACTCTTAATATTTTGTCCTGTACAACAGCGTTACATGTGTTTGTAGGTTAGTGAGCGAGTTATGTAAAATGAAGGAACACATCTGATATCCCACACGGAAATGTATAAGATAAAATATGATTTGCTGCTGTATCGTTGCGAAGCCCAAAACTCTAAGCTAATCAAATATGTAAAAGGTTCTCCATACGAAATTCACTACCACACTATTTGCTTAAATTTTTTTTTTTTTTTTTTAATACACTAATATGTAACTGTCATGAATGTTTTGTTCAAATGAATAACCTAGTAAAAAAACAACAAACTAAGAAACAGGTCTGCACAACATCAGCCCCTCTAGCCAAGGTTCAATCGTATCGTTTAGCGTTAGTGCTTGTAGTTGGCCTCGCCTTCAATTTGGACGGACATCATCTCAACAAAAGAATTGGGGACATGGCTATCTACAAGTGCTACTTTAAACGAAACTATTCTAACTTGGCTAGGGGAGCAGGGCTTAGCCAAGTTGATAATATGTAATTGAAACATATAACGGATAATGCTATTAAAAAACTAACCAAATGTATGAGAATGACATCATTTTAATGTTAAGTCACGTTGTCCGAACAAACACAGAAAAATAGCAAAGTTTATTTATAATTCAACATTTTCCTATTTTTGTCATTGGTTACATTTTCGTAGTTTTTGAGACACGTTACTTTGAAACCCTTCTTTATGCATAGTCTGATACGCATTTAGCCAGGTCTTTTTTCTGTGTATATATTATTTAGGCAATATTTTTAGTATAATCCTAACTGAATCGAAATCATGGACCCTTGTCAGACAAAACATCCGCCTGGTCGGAGGATCGACTCTTTAAATACTTACACAAAACTTCTTCCTGTTGACATAAAAAATATTTTACATTGAATGTTACTTTACCACTGAATAATGTGGGCATATGTTTTCAACATTAACGATCGCGAAGCAGCTGTCAGAAACTGGTAATTTATGCCTTGTTTTAATTAAAATTTACACAAAATCTCTTCACAGTTTATTTCTTCATGCACACAACATTACTGCATTAAAAACTCAATTCCTGTGCTCTTTTTTTGCTCTCGATTTAAAATTGACTTTCGTTTTCAGTAGATAATCGTTTGTGACTCTACTCTATAATCATCTAGTCTAGTGCACTCAATTACTGTGTTCTGACATTCAGATTAGAGAGCACGAACCGCGATCTGTTTGTCGCTTCACACACTTGAGACTGTATTCGTTTGGTTTTTGCTAGAGAACTCTACAAGCTCATACCGCGCTTACTTAGATGAAGGTTGAATTAAACGTGTAATCGAGTTCACAATTAAAAACAACAGTGCCTAATTTTTCCAGGCATCTATGGTATTCGTTTGCGTTAACAAGTCAATGGGTTTCCTTTTGAGAAATTCCTCCGTTAAGCCTATTATATACCTACTGTTGACATAAAAAATGAACGAAAAAACCGTTCATTTTTAGTTTTTTATACTCCCTATGACTAATATTTACTTTTAGTTTCTGCGTTGTGTATAATTTGAGTTCAAAACTTATTGTTGACAAACAATTCTTGGTTGTCAGCGCAAAACGCACTAATAAATTACAACAAAATAACGTTATGTTCAAATCATTTACTCTACTAGCCAATTTATCTCAAATTAAAAGAGTTACGATCAATTTAACTGACTCGTAGAATTCAGTATCGTCCTAACGACTATCGTCGCTCGTAGCATTTCGTAGCAAAATGCAACTTCGGCTCGTAGCACGTCGTAGCGGTTTGTACTCGTAGCAATGCCCACCGATTGCTTACAAATCGATTACAATGAGCGTCCTCTGCGGCTAACCAATTTCCAATAGAAGGAATTGACGGTATTATCAATCTGTCCTTATTTTGCATTACAATAACCTTGTAACAAAGTACCGAAGAGTGTTCTTTCCTCACGGCATTTATACAAACTTGCAAGACTTTAAACATGGCAGTTATTTAACTATGATATGATTTGATGCCATCACATCTCATCATGAAATTAAATATTATGACAATATTTTTAAAATGTTATGAATTTATTATTAAATTCTCAAGTAAAGCATCGTCAGTAGTGCACGTATGTATGATTTGATACTGTCTACCATCGATATATGTATGTATACATAATTATACTAAGCACTAGATGAGGCGTGCCGAACAATGACTTTACTCCACTTAAGTGATCAGCATGCCATATGTTACAGACTTCGGGTTCGTCTTATACCAGCTCGACATGAAAACTCCTTAGTACATACTTGACATTGTAACTTCTTGGTCTATTGACGCGAATAATTATAAATAAACAATCATAGCGCCTTCCGCTTGTCAGCTTCCGGTACATCAAATAATTAGTAAAAGTTATTATATTGTGCATTATTCTTTGATATATATTATTGTTAATAATTAATATTTAAGGATCCATTTTATTAGATTATTCAATTGTAAATTAATAGTAATGTATTTGTGTATGATATAAAAGCCGCTGTGTTGACAGTCTTCCTTATATAAAACTCCTTAGTTACCGTTGCTAAGCAAATAACATTAAGAGAAAATTACTCGCTGCTGTAATATTTGAATTATAATTATAAACTTGTTGAATGAGAAGTATCGTTGTTTTACTGTGACCATCCTGACGTAACAGTTGGTTCACAGTCAGAAGTGGGATAGAAGAATTCCACTGCCCATATAATCGCGGATTAGAAAGACACCAAGTCGGAAGAAAATGGTGGACGCCATGAGGGAAAAGACCTAGATTTTTTTTTTCTCTTCAGTCCTTAATCCAGTCACCTACCAACAAAGTCAAAAATAACTTACGTAAATACAAAAAAAAAACAGATCTCTCGAAGGAAAATATTGACTGGATAACTCCACAAAATCGACTCTCTGATGAAATCTCCAATAATTGAGAACAAAGGGAACGGATTATCCTTACGCACAGACTCTTCCACGCGGCGCCGCGCGACGCTCGACGGGTACTACCTATAATATGATGAACTGGAAGAATTACAACGTCGCTGGATGGGACACTTACGTAGAAGCAAAGGCTGATGATGGCATTTTCACGTGCCACCTAGGTATTTCGTCGATCGTTTTGTGATGTCAGCACGTCAAAGGATGAATGCTTAAGAGTACCTACTACGGTTTTCATAACTACAAATAAAAGGAACTAAAGACGGAAAAATTAAGACTCCGTTCCGACCAGAAGTCGAACAGTTCGACTTATCAACGAGGTTCTGCAACGAACCTGGCCCCGAAAGTGTGCTACAACTGTCGGCGAGCGGGCCATCGCAGATCGATGGGGAATCGCAGAGCTACAGTGGCTGACTGGCTGCGCGCGGCCAGGGTCTCAAATCTGCTATTAGTGAACGCTCTAAGCTGACACTTCATTGAAAGATTGTTTTTTAGAATGGTAATCTCGTACATAATGACAAATGAATATTTGACATAATGCGGTAAATTATAAAAATTTTGACAGTTCCTTTACTCAGTGATTTACGATTTGAATGTTATTGTGCAGTTATTGTTTATAATTCGTTACAAGACAGCTCGTAGTACCACAATTCTATTACGACACCGCTGACCGCCCAATGATCAGCCATTATGAATATTAACAGATTATGAACTTTTAACAAAATGACAATGGAATCGTGTTGGAATGACAATATTTTGAAAATAGCAGACTTGGGCCCCAGGTCTTCCAGTGCCGGGTACACGCCACCAATACCTGCAGGTAGCTAGCGGGATGCGCCGGCGCCACCACTAAGATGTCAACAGGTACAGCATGTTTATTACAATACTACAAAACGATATCAGACTTGCACCGAGAACGACTGTTCATTAGTAGATTGAGGCGATTGAATATTTAGGTTGATGCGTGTTACTATAACTACAACAATAGCAATCGAATAATCGCGACTAAGTACCTACTTGTCTGTTACCAATATATTATTATGAGAGGTTTTGATAGTCAGATAATAAACTTATTAGAGAAAACGTTCTTAAACTACCGATGATTTAAAGTTACAAATACAATTCCAGACTGAGATAACAAACATTATTAAAAATAAGGGTACAATATGCAGTTTTATCGCACATTGCAATCTCTTACTGACAACTTTTGGATGGACTGAATGAGAGGAGATAGAGTTATCAGTGCACAATTATTAGAAATAATACTAATAAAATATAATAACATGAATATGTACATAGGTACAATACAAAATAATATACAATTAAATATCAAATATGTAATTGAGACAGGAGAAGAAAAATCAAAGTAAAATCTAATGCTCCTTTACCAATTTAAATAAATGCATTCTTCATCACCCATATAAACAGTATGTCAAGCAGGCAGGACCAAAACTACCATCATCCTTGTTTGATTGAATTTCAATTGTGTCCAAGCGCAGAGGTACACATGTGTCTACACATAATTGAGATACCACTAACCAACACAGGTACTTATTTGATACCAACTCATGATTGTACTGTATTATGTATGGCTAATAAATAAAAACATACCGAAACATGCCAAAATAGTCTGAGAAAGTAGATAGATATGAGTCATCAGTCAGTGCATCAAAATTAGAATTTATCATTTAGATATCTATGTTAGTGATTTAGAAGAAGGCTACCTTAAATAAAATTACTATTAGACTTAGGTACTAAATAAATACCTATCCTGGTATACATATTGTTGATAGTAGCATAAGAATGGTTTTGGTTCTACGGATTTAATAGAAGTGGAAATAGCAGCCACATCAGGAATGTTATAAGTCGTACAGGACCTATTGATTATGCAACTAAGGAAAAGAAGTCGAACAGGTAATGGTGAATGACATTTTGTAATCAGTGATACACCTATGAGGTATGAGAATTATACTCTACCTAAGCAAAGAAAAGTTGGTTTGAAACTTGTTAGTAATTTAGCATTTGTATAAAATAAATTATGAAATAGCTTTGTGAACCGACAATATCATGCTGTCGACTTACCACAAGGTATACATGTATATTTTTATAGTTGTGGGTATAAATTTATATAAAAATATGTTGTACCTTCCAGCACACTAATTTAAAACTTTATCAAAATTATCTTGGTTCAAAATCAGCATAAATTAAGAGACATTTTAACAACATTTATTTCTAGAATAGTTTACTGAAATTGCTTGACCAGTCACCAGGTAAAAAGAATAAAAATAAATAAGAGTTGTTCCCTGGATATTTATGGAGCTCAGAACAAGAATATTCTTTCCACCTCCAAATAATTACAGACACACCGCATTTCAAAAGATTGTCCCTTTTCTATAAATAAACAGTTTCCTATCCAGTTCATAAAATAAATAGGATTATTGTAAACTGTGTCAACAATACCATTGAAAGTAAATATACCAGGGTTGAGAAAGTTCCAGTTTCCAGATTTGTTCTGGGATATAAATAAGAATCATGCTCTCCAATGGCAATTGATCATTCCATGAAAATCAAGACCACAAGAGTAATTACTTAATGTGTGTAGCTGCAATGTGAAATCATACATTGATTTATGGCAGTTATAAAAAGTGACTGTGAGAAAAGACATAATTAAGAATAAATATATTTAAATAATATATAGGAAATATAGTGCAGGAAAATACTACTATAACTATTGACAAACAGTTTCACAGGTTCTGATTATGAGATTGATACGGGTGATTTTTATGTAAACAAAGACCGACTTTATATAAATAAAGGCCTTATTTATCATCTCACATAAGCTTGGAGAATATTCTTAAAATTTAAAACAAACACCATGGGATCACAAGAAGTTTGTGCAAAATACCTTGACATCTGTGACATATGTTTATAGTATAGTTTATACCTACTAATAAGGAAATGGGCACTCAAAGGGCTGATTCCACTTCCTACACTAAGACGGATTCATAAATAAAGTAAGTAATAAAATGTAACACAAACAATAAATAAAACCCTAAGGAAATATAAATGGTTATAAGAATAATAATAATTATATTCTCTTTAAAACGGATAAATCTGTGTGAATAATTAATCTGCTGTAAACACTGTGTGATTCAACGGATAAATCTGTGAGAATGATTAATCAGCTGTAAACACTGTGTGATGCAACGGATAAATCTCTGTGAATAATTAATCAGCTGTTAAACACTGTGTGATGCAACGGATAAATCTGTGTGAATAATGAATCTGCTGTACACACTGTGTGATGCAAAGGATAAATCTGTGTGAATAATTAATCTGCTGTAAACACTGTGTGATACAACGGATACATCTGTGTGAATAATTAATCTGCTGTAAACACTGTGTGATGCAACGGATACATCTGTGTAAATAATTAATCTGCTTTAAACACTGTGTGATGCAACAGATAAATCTGTGAGAATGATTAATCAGCTGTAAACACTGTGTGATGCAACGGATAAATCTGTGTGAATAATTAATCAGCTGTAAACACTGTGTGAAGCAACGGATAAATCTGTGTGAATAACTATTCTGCTAGAAGTACCGTTTTATTTACAATCTACAATATTTTCATAGCCCTACACAAACAAGACTCTGTGAATAAATAATGTTACTGCATAAAAAAAAAATATAAATCATGCTTTCTTTGGTTAGGTACTATGACGGGTTTGATGGAGTATACTCAAATACATTGAGAACTTCCGATTTTAATGTTAAAATTGATAATATTGTAATAATTAACTCATCTACATCTAAGCTGTGTGACTTGTCTACATCAAAGTTGTGTGACTTGTCTTTATCAAAGCTGTGTGACTCGTCTAAATCAAAGCTGTGTGACTCGTCTATATCAAAGCTGTGTGACTCCCCTATATCAAAGCTGTGTGACTCGTCAATAACAAAGCTGTGTGACTCCCCTATATCAAAGCTGTGTGACTCGTCAATATCAAAGCTGTGTGACTCGTCAATATCAAAGCTGTGTGACTCGTCAATATCAAAGCTGTGTGACTCCCCTATATCAAAGCTGTGTGACTCGTCAATATCAAAGCTGTGTGACTCGTCAATATCAAAGCTGTGTGACTCGTCAATATCAAAGCTGTGTGACTCGTCAATATCAAAGCTGTGTGACTCGTCAATATCAAAGCTGTGTGACTCCCCTATATCAAAGCTGTGTGACTCCCCTATATCAATGCTGTGTGACTCCCCTATATCAAAGCTGTGTGACTCCCCTATATCAAAGCTGTGTGACTCCCCTATATCAAAGCTGTGTGACTCTCCTATATCAAAGCTGTGTGACTCCCCTATATCAAAGCTATGTAACTTGTCAATAATTAAAATCGTCTGAAACATCAATAATCAAACTGTGTGAATTCACAGTCGTCTCTGTGACTTAGAAGTAATTAAGGCCGCAGGGATTTAAAGTAATTAATACTGCATGACTTAGTAATTATTGTTGTCATCATCATCATTATCATTTGAGCTGAAAGACGTCTACTGATGGACATAGGTCTTATTGCTGTATTTCGTAATAATTGATTCTGTTAAAAAATTGCGTGGAAAATAATTACATTAACACAATTGAACTTATAACACACAAGTAAAAGTTATGTGAAACAGCAATTTGCAGCTGCTTCGCATTTTCACCAAATCAATAAATTACATGAACAAATGTACTGCCCTTATTGTTCTGTATTCCAGGTGCCAATTAGCAGCGATAGAACTGATGGTGCTGATCGCCTTGGGACACGGCATTCGCAGGATGGCCGAATGTTACAGACTTCGGGTTCGTCATATACCAGCTCGACATGAAAACTCCTTAGTACATACTTGACATTGTAACTTCTTGGTCTATTGACGCGAATAATTATAAATAAATGATTATAGCGCCTTCCGCTTCTCAGCTTCCGGTACATCAAATAATTAGTAAAAGTTATTATATTGTGCATTATTCTTTGATATATATTATTGTTAATAATTAATATTTAAGGATCCATTTTATTAGATTATTCAATTGTAAATTAATAGTAATGTATTCGTGTGTGATATAAAAGCCGCTGTGTTGACAGTCTTCCTTATATAAAACTCCTTAGTTACGGTTGCTAAGCAAATAACATTAAGAGAAAATTACTCGCTGCTGTAATATTTGAATTATAATTATAAACTTGTTGAATGAGAAGTATCGTTGTTTTACTGTGACCATCCTGACGTAACAGTTGGTTCACACATACTATTTTACATTGATGACATTACTTCAATTTTGACGTATCAGCACTGTGCGTTTTAAAAGTAGAAGAAAGAAGCGCCGCAGCGGACTTTTATATTAACATTTCAGCATTTTGACAAATAGTTTTTATGAACACGCTTGTCTATCGCTGTCGTATAAGTCGATGCGGTCTACAAATAGTTACTCTACAAAGCCAGCAGAAATATAAATTCGTGTTGCTGTTACATCCGCAGGGAAATGTAACAGAATATATTTACCCTTTTGTAAAGAAAACGTTCCAAAAAGGTTCTTATCGAAGTAGAAAGCAGTCAATCGTGGATTATTTTTAACCTCAGAAGAGCTTTTGTTTTAGTTATTGTAAGGCTACATAAAATACGTTTGGAATTTTACAACGTTACTTTTCGTAGGTAAGTATTACTAACTTCCTAAGAGAACCTACAAATTAATAAAAAAAAAGTTATAAGCTTGTTATGCTATCTGGTTTTTTACGTAAATGCATGGTCATCAAGCCATCTAGGCGACTGAAAGGTGACTAGAAAATTGAATTTTATAATACTCTTATAATATGTATAATGTTCGAACCGGCGTTGATTTATTAACAACAAAATAAGGCACGTCATCTAGTGGTAACTAAAAGAATTAAAGGGAGCGCGCTTTGACAAAGTCAGGCGTATCCGTTTTGCCACGAGCATGAGGAGGGAGCCCGCTGAGGACAGCCGACACTCTCAGCCAGGCCGTCGCAACGTTAAGACGGTCTGACACCGTTCTAAGTTGTTTGTACCTACCTAATAATAGCTCACTGAAACCAATTGTATTGAGAAATAAGCTGATTACGTTTATAGCCGTTTTTATTCATTGCACGATACAAAGAAAGGTTGTCTGAAAAAATTCCGCTTTTAGCGGAAAGACCGTCCATTGTAACGCTCTACTGATTTTTACGTTCCTAATGTGATTTTATTTTTCGTGTACAATAAAGAATATTTATTATGCCCATCTGATAGATGATCACAGCTCGAACCTCCTAGTCGAGTTGACATATACAATATTAATAGGTAAGGAAGTACAGTAGTATCAACAGTTACTTTCCTTTAGCAATATCGGAGACCACAATCAAAAATAAGGATATATAGAGTACTAGCGACCCGCCCCGGCTTCGCACGGGAGCAATGCTGATACTGAGACACTACAAAAAAACTGTGAACGTTGTATACAAAAACATAGCGGCCCGCTCCGGCTTCGCACGGGTATAAAATATATAGCCTATGTGATTAAAATCGATCCAGTAGTTTTGATTTATTCATTACTGCCCGTGGCCCGCACGCGTTAAATTTGGAGTAAAACAATCCCCCTTTCCCTATACCAACGCGTCCGATCGCTGCTAAATTCAAAGTGCTACAGGCAAAACCGCGCCTCAGACGCGCTATTTAGAGGCACGCTCTTGCCGCACCGGGCGGATAGCCGGTACCGCCGCAAACGCGTCCCGCAATTTTTAAATCTGTAATATCTTCGAAAATATTCACTTAAACCATACGGTGTAAGGGGCCATATAGATCTATATTAAATGAACAATGTATTCAAGGTATTTAATTTGTTACGGATTAATGCTGTATTGGTTAAAATCGCTTCGAAAATTAGCCATTATTTGTCGTAAAAAGTAAATGACAAAAAAAAGTTATTGTGGGTTATCCATAAGAGATAGACATATACCATTACGGACTTTTCTGTAGACCTTTTCAATGTGTACAATACTTAGTACATTATTTTGATACAACTCGTAGGGTTCAGCCTGCGTTTGCAATGTAAGCGGACAAAATGTAATTATTTACGACATCACATTAGAAACTTTAAAAAAAATAACAGTACTTCTCCACTATTTAATGGATGTTATTATACATATAAACCTTCCTCTTGAATCACTCTATCTATTAAAAAAAACCGCAAACAAATCCATTGCGTAGTTTTAAAGATTTAAGCGTTCAAAGGGACATAGCGACAGAGAAAGCGACTTTGTTTTATACTATGTAGTGAAGTCCAGAGCTTTGCCTTTGTGGTAAGGCTCGACCGAGATGGGTTTTTCGTTCTCGGCCGAGACCGAGACCGAGACCGAGAATATAATACTATCTCGGCCGAAACCGAGAACCGAGACCGTGAATAGACATAGCGTGAAAAAAAATTCTTTATTTTATACAGCACTAGTTTTTGCCAGCGGCTTCGCCACCGTACATAAAATATAGCCTATGTCACTCAGGAGTAAAGCAGCTTTCTATTGTTGCTAAATTTTTTCCAATCGGATCAGTAGTTCCAGAGATTACCCCCTACAAACAAAAAAATAAAAAAACAAACTTTACCTCTTTATTATATTAAAGTGTAGATGTAGACTATCTATTTAATTTATTAATAATAAAAGTTAAATAACATTATATTATAACATATTTAAGAAAATTCTCGGCATTTTCGCCTTTCAAAGAGTTGCGCTTCTCGTCATACAATTGTCCAGCTTTGCTCAATTGTTCTACACTTGCTACGCGGCGCTAAAAACTAGGGCTAGGACTAGGCGCCGATAAAAACTTATTTCGTCGCCTCGGATGTCAATGGAGCTAAGCCACAATTTTTGCGAAATGGAGTTAAGTGCATTAACGTACAAAAAACATTGACATTGACTAATATAAAGTATGGTTTTTTGTACGTTAGTGCACTTAACTCCATTTTGCAAAAATTGTGGCTTAACTCCATTGACCTCCAAGACGACGATTTGCTGCAGGCCTAAGCCCTTTATAAAGTGACGAAAACCAATACTCAAAAATATTAGCATTTCTTCGCAGTCTTGGCTCTTTAAGAAAGCTTTCTAGTGCTATTTGGATGACAGAGCTTAAACTGTATTCGTCATTGGTCATTGGCTCGTTTTCCAACTCTATGGAATCATGAGCTGCCCATAAGTTGAATTTGTTGCAGTCATGTTTGACGAGTTAGTCAAAAATGCCCATTTTGCCGCGCACGGCAAAATTTGTATGCCAATCCGAACATAGTTACAATAAACGGGGGATAACAATACACACATAATGTCTGAATCTACACGTTGTTTTGATATTGGCTAATGAAATATAAATAAATATAATAGTACGAGAGCCCACGACCAAAATTTTTGTCTCATAGCAATACGGCCAAAACCGCATCAAATCGATTGATACGATTATCCTGAACTAGAAAATACCAATATCAGACATTTTCCGCGTAGCGTTTGATCTGACCGAATTTTCAAAATTGTCAAAGAATTTCACCGAACTGCATCACAGCAATATGTCTGATTTGCTGACTGTAGTTGAATGATAGTTCTGAGATACCGGAAACATATTTTTCAGACGTTAGCGGTGTAGCGCAAACCCGTAAAATCACTTAAAAAAATTAAAAATGAGACAAAAAAAAATGTCTCATAGCAATACGTCTGAAAATCTTTTTTATTAATAAATTTTGGTTATTTGATGCGAACAAAACAATTTTCAGACGGAAATGTGTGACATTTGTTTTATTATTAACAAATTTTACCAAATTTATTGTTTTATTGTTAACAAATTTTACCGATCGGTATCATAGCAATATGCCTGAAAATTGTCGGACATGATAAAATAAGTTGTCCACATGTGCAAAAAAATTTATATCAGTCAAATTAAGTGTAGCACCTTCTCTATCAGACAACTTTTCGATACTCAGATATCATTTAAAAATCGTATTGAGGCATCTTGAATTTTCTGTTACAAACCAATGAATAAGTTGCGACCCTGAATTTATTAGATAATAATTAACAAAGAATTTACCCGAAACCGTAACATTGAAGGACTGAAATAAATCGTTTCTCAATCGTTGTTTGTTTACAAAACACACATCTCAGGTCCGACATTTTACACCACCACAACGGCACAACGTATGACAACTAAGTGAGCGTCGTTCCAACGTTTGGAGCAGCTGGCGAGTGAGCTCTATAATAGTAAGAAAGGGGCAGGAGCGTAACAAGCGCTGAGGCTGTTGAAATTAAGTACTGATTGATTTTATAGTTTTGGTTTTATTTAAAGCACACTTGAGTAACTTTTACAAAAGAAATAAGTAATGACATCTGTCATCTGTCAAAGTACATATAATAGACAAGGGAGATTCTTGAATATCTATGAAGGCTGTAAATTTAAAATAAACATTTAACCGAGGCGTCGGGCAGGCGACTCCGAAACGTTATTTTCGTTTTTGGGAGTATATGCTACACTTAAAGTGTCTGAAAACAGGTTTTTGGTAATCATGGCAGCAATACGAAAAGTTGAAAAGAAATATATCCGTATTGCTATGCATGTATACAGGTCGGCTAAATTTGTTGACATTTTCAAAAATGCGCTCAGGCTATATGCTACGCGCAAAATGTCAGAAAACAAACTTTTTCGTAATCATAGATTTTATAATTGTATTACGAAATAGTAGTTAAAAATCTATGTACATAGATTTTATAATTGTATTACGAAATAGTTCGGTGAAATTCTTTTCACTATCAGACGTATTGCTATAATACCGACTGTCTTGTTTTTTTGACACAGCAGAAATGGCCTCCCACGCAGTTGTTACACTTTCGACCATTACTACACACCTAGTCGGGTTCAGAATCATACATTCTAACGATTTTATAGGGTTTTTGCCGTATTGCTATGTGACATGGTTTTGGTCGTGGGCTCTCGTACCATAAGTAAAAGAATGACCATTGGGACGGAAGGGAAGGAGTTAAATCATAACCTTGTCCGAAATGATAACTTTAATAATAATTACAGGATTTCAACGTAAATGGTAAACCGAAGGTGCTATTTTAAACGGAGCCTACCAGAGCATTGATATGTTAAATGAAATAATGTCAATAATAAACAGATATGCGACTACTGCTGTAATTTATTGAGACCACCCATATAGTAAAATATATGCAGATGAACATCTGCAAAGGTTTCTCTGCATTGGCATTCTTCACCAAATTAAAATGAAGCCTAGACAAAATATTATGTTTTCCTATCAAAAAATATTATCAAAATCGGAAAAAAATTCGATGAAGATATCATTGCATAAGTTGGTTTATTGGTATTGGTATTTTGGGCTAGTATCTGTAACTCCACGACTGAAACGCGTATTTTGCGTACGGAAGATAGTTAATTTAAAAAAAAATTGAGTACCAAAATGCTAAAAATAAGCACGGTTCCAATTTTTAGTTTTTCAAATACCAAAATAGTTTTGTTGAATTTGAAACTAGTTTTTCAATTGAAATAAATATTCCTTTTCCGTTGAGCGCATACAGAATGTTGTAGTAAAATGGTCGACGAGTGTGGCAGTGCAGTGTTATACGGTCCACACAAATTGGCCATTTCATCCTCTAACGCTCGGCACAGCTTTAACTTCCATTTGTATAACGATTAAATAAATAAACGACGATTTATATCACTCCCTTTCAACTGCAATCTATGATTTTTTGTGGTCAGATTTGTTTAATTATTTTCTACCACAAAAAGATTGGAAAGATTTAATAGTAAAATATACATATTGTCTTTGCTAAGATCTTTTTACATAGTATGCAGAGGATGGCACTAGCGCGAAAATTTTCTGCTACATTATATAAATTCGACAGCGGTCACTCGTATCATCCTTTAACAGTTGTAGTGTAATTGCCACCATGATCTTGATACTGAAATTAAATTAACCCATGCTGAAAAAACGGCTACCTAAACCTTTATGTACCTAAACATTTGTACGTAGTAACGTAAAACATTGTGCCCCAAATAAAAAATAAACACGTTACGGGTGAAAGGTTAAAGTTTGCTCCCAGATTAAACGTGCTGTCTTCTTACCAGAAACGAATCGAAAAAAGGATCACAAAAAGTGTTACGACAACATGGCACCAGTTTTAAACATTGTTAAAGTCGACGTAACGAGAGTGAGTGGGTTTATATCTTAGATAAAGTTAAACAGACGCAGAACACGCAGAACCCGCCAACTGACGAAAAATCCCGGAATGCACCATCGTGCTGGTTGGCGACCAGATGAGAGGGCCCGATGGTCATTTCCGGTGGGGCTCGGGCGTCCCCGCAGTCTCCAGACTAGTACCCCAATGATGCTGTCCCACCGGTGCGTGACCGAAGGTTGGCAGCATAGGACTCCATCTCACTTCCTTCTCCTCATACCTTCTTCACTCTTAATATGCCAAGGTCCAAGAAAAAGAGAAACGGTATACAGCGGCTGCACTCCCTCTCACTTAAAGTGCACTTCAGCAATATTCGAGGTCTGCACTCAAATCTCTCAGCAGTCCATCACCACCTTGAGACGGAAAAACCATCCCTCTTTTTTCTTTCGGAGACGCAGATTAGAAGTCCATCAGATGTGTCGTACCTGTCTTACCCAGGGTTTATCCTGGAGCACAATTTTAAACCACACGCTGGCGTGTGCTTGTACGCTCGGGACGACATCTGCTATCTGCGTCTCCGCAACCTTGAGGATCCCAAGTTCTCAACGCTTTGGGCTCTGGTGGACACAGGCATCGATAAAATTATCTATGCTTGTGTCTACCGCTCGCACAGTGGAGATCAGGAGGTGACCAGGCTCACACAGTACCTCAGTGAGGCGGCGGATGCGGCTCAGCAGAGGTACCCTTCCGCTCAATTGGTGCTACTGGGGGACTTTAATGCCCACCATCAGGAGTGGCTCTTCCCATACCAGTGCACAGACCATGCTGGTCGAGAGATGCGAAAGCTTGCGCTGGCATTAAATCTCACTCAGCTGGTCCAGGGAGCTACAAGGGTGCCGGATGTTGATTCGCACACGGCCAATTGCTTGGACCTTCTGCTGACAACAGATCCAGACCGCTACTCAGTGTCGATATCATCACCGTTAGGTAGTTCCGACCACTGTCTGGTGAAATCTGTATCAGTCTATTCTCCGCCTGATCTCTGCCCTAGAGGCACCAGGCGGATTTGGCGATACAGGTCAGCAGATTGGGATGGCATGCGATCTTTCTTCGCATGTTATCCTTGGCAGCCTACTTGCTTTTCTTCGGATGATCCGTCGTCATGCGCAGATGCTGTGGCGGATGTGCTGCGGCGGGGGATGGAGTACTACATTCCATTCTCCGACGTGACAATGTCTAGCCAAGCTCGTCCATGGTTTGGTGCCGAGTGTGATCGCGCTAATGCGCTTAAACACGAAGCATACCGGGCCTGGGCCGACGCTCGCATGCACAAGGCGAGTGACGTAAGTCAGAAGAAGAGAGCCTTCAACAGTGCTGCCAAGTCTTGCAAGAAGGCAATGCGGAGGTCTCGATTCGACCACATTAGCCGCATCGGGAACAAACTCGCTTCATACCCCGCTGGTAGCAAAGCGTTTTGGTCCCTGGCTAAGTCGGTTGAATCGAACTTCTGCCGCCCCTCACTACCGCCATTGCTGAGGCCCGACGGTTCGCTGGCCCACACCGCTGAGGAGAAAGCAAATCTGTTTGCCTCCCTCTTCGCGGAATCTTCGCGTCTAGATCCCGGTGACGCGCGGCCCCCTGCATATCCTGATGGATGTGGGACGAGTATGTCAGATATTCGCATCCACCAGAAGGACGTCCGTAGGGAGCTACGTAACCTAGACGTGAACAAGGCTAGCGGTCCTGACGGGATACCGGCAATCGTGCTGAAAACGTGTGCGCCAGAATTGACTCCAATCCTGACACGCCTGTTTAGGCTTTCATTTGAGGCTGGAAAAGTGCCGAATGCATGGAAGCAAGCTAACGTACAGCCCGTGCCCAAAAAGGGTAGTCGGGCTGACCCAGCTAACTACAGACCCATTTCAGTAACGTCCATTCTCTGTAAGACAATGGAACGTGTACTGAATACTAAACTCCTGGCATACCTAGAAGCTAATGACATCTTGAGTGACCAACAATACGGGTTTCGCCGAAATCGGTCAACAGGTGATCTTCTAGCGTATGCCATCCACATCTGGAGCGAGGCCATCGAGAAACACGGGGAAGCACTTGCCGTCTCCCTTGACATCTCGAAGGCTTTCGATAGGGTCTGGCACGAAAGCCTTATTAGTAAGCTTCCTTCATTCGGTTTACCTACTGGATTGTGTGTTTGGATTGCAGACTTTCTGAGGGACCGGTCCATCCGTGTGGTCATCGATGGTTGCTCGTCGAGCCAAATGACCATCAATGCCGGGGTCCCTCAGGGGTCAGTGCTCTCGGCAACATTGTTCTTGTTGCACATAAACGACCTGCTTAAGCCCGGTACCTTTGGGTATGCAGACGACAGCACTGTTGCTGAAAGTTACACATCCGGCGCACGAGCTAGTGGGTCACAGGTCCAGTCTCTTCGTGAGGCTATGGTTGGGCGCTTGAACTTGTCCTTGGAGGCTGTCTCTGAATGGGGCGATGCCAACATGGTCAGGTTCAATGCTGCTAAAACTCAGGCGTGTCTATTTTCCGCTAAAAGGAGTCAATTTAGCCCTGCTCCAACTTTCCGGGGTGTATCCGTGCCGATAACTGACCATCTTGATCTTCTTGGTATAACGCTGACATCTACTCTCAATTTTGGGCCATACATCGAAGCAAAGGCTCAACTGGCTGCAAAAAAGTTGGGAATCCTCGCAAAGGTTAGACAGTACTTCACGCCGGAACAGCTGCTTAAACTTTATCAGGCGCAAGTTCGATCGGTTATGGAGTACTGCTCTCATCTTTGGGACGGATCTGCCCGATACCAACTTGATGCGCTTGAGTCTATTGAGAGGCGAGCCAAGAGGATCATTGGCGATGATGCACTTGTCGAGTCGAGACTTCAAAGTCTTGAGCATCGACGCCGAGTTGCTAGCCTGTCGGTTTTCTACCGGTTGCATTTCGGGGAGTGTGCGTCGGAATTACATAATTTAATTCCGCCTAGCCCGTTCCATCATCGGACCACCAGACGTACGGCATTGCGCCACCGGTACATGGTGGATATCCCACATATACGTACAAAACGTTTTGGGAACACATTCATTATGCGTACAGCCAAGGAGTGGAATTCCTTGCCGGAGTCGGTGTTTCCTGATAGCTACAATCCGGGTATCTTTAAGTCAAGAGTGAATAGGTTACTTCTAGGTAAGCGCGTTCCATCGTCGACTGCATCGTCGCTTTCCATCAGGTGAGATAGTGGTCAAGCGCGAACCTATAATCAACAAAAAAAAAAAAAAAAAAAGAACAGATGTAAACATCTCAATTCACCCCGAACTAGGGATGCAATAAAGTTACAATAAAGAGACTGATAATAAGAAGTCCGATACCAAGGAATTTTTACCTCGACCTTATTTACTATGGAAGTTTAAAAAGAAAATATGATATTATGTAGATTATTTGTAGATTATAGATGTGTTAAAATACCTATTAATATAAACATCTAGTTTTTAAAACAAAAATAATTACGATGATTACAGTAGTTCAATTGGGAAGACTATAATCTCTATAACATCACGCCACAACTAGAAGTTAAAAAATAGAAGTTATTCCACTCTGCACTCCCTGTTGCTTCACTCAAATTTAGAGAAACTAGTTTGATGATATCCCACTCTCAAAAATAAAGACACATATCCTCACAGCTTTTCTAATTACCTTCAGTAGATAGGTCAGTTAATTTCTGCTAGTTTTGTGATTTTCACTTTAGTTTTTTATGTCACTAATAAGATAAGTTGTCAAACAGTTACGTTCTAAGTAAGTTTGTAAACTCATTTCCGGAGCGTCTAACAGCGGTCCGACAGGCCTGTCCACAAAGTTTCCCTACATTTTGTTGTTTCCACACAGCCTCGCTTGTTGCCAACAAAGTAACTATACAGGTGAAGTTCACTACACCAGAGTTCCGTACGGAGGCAATTAGTCAAGTGGTTTGAAGTTCACCGATATATTGTTTAAAAATGTGAGCAAGAAAAATTGTTGTAGGCAAAGTTTCACAAACGTGTTAGTAATGTTTCTTCAAAAGTCTTACAAGTTTTTAAAATATATACTGAGTGTATTATTACTGTGTATAATATTACAAGTACAATTTTATATTAGTGAAGTTTTTGAAAAATTTCTCTATTAATTACTATTACCTGACTTATTTTAAAGAAAGCTGAAAAAAATAATTATGTAAAGTACAAAACCGAGATTTAGCCTTTCGACTTCCGTAATCACAGACACAATTAAAAGACAATAAGTAAGCAGTTGTATAATATAAAGGAAACGATTCCTAGTACTCTCTCATTGTTCGTATCACGTTGTTACAATAAATATTACTGAGAAACTTTATTTATTACGAGAACGTTTGGTCCGCAACATATTTTACTGTTCTCTTGTCGAAGTGTATTTTTTCCTGAAAATATTCTTTAGCATTATGAAACCAGCACTTTCCTGTTTCTAGAAAAACAAGGTAGTTAAAAAATAATAAATGAGAAATATGTTCGATTTTAAGGGATTTATATTTTACTAGCTGTGCCCGCGACTTCGTTCGCGTGGAATAGTTATTTTGGGCATCATATTTATTTTTGCAAACAACCTCCTCAGCTTTATAAATTATAGTTGTTACCCACGACTCGTGTCAATTTCTGTTTATCCTGTTTTCTGTTTATGCTCTGGGAATCCCGGATCTGGGAGCCCCGGTATAACGCTTTCGCACCGCGATGCTCTTCCCAAGCGGGGCACACCTCCACCGTGTCCTCCGGGCTGGCCACACAGTGGCGACACCCGGGCGTCTCTTCCGCAAGAATCCGGCGCAGGAATCTCCTGAACTTGCCATGTTCGGTGAGAACCTGCGTCATGCGGAAGTGAGGACACAGTGATGTCTATCCAACCACGCCTCAAAGAGGGGACTTACTGCCGAGATTATGGCGTGCCCAAGGGGGGGTGTACCTCTATGAAGTACTTATAGATAATTATGTTCTTTTAAAAATTAAATTGTCGAAAAAAAAAATTACAGAAATTGACACGAGTCGTGGGTAACAACTATAATTTATAAAGCTGAGGAGGTTGTTTGCAAAAATAAATATGATGCCCAAAATAACTATTCCACGCGAACGAAGTCGCGGGCACAGCTAGTATTAGTATAGATAAATTATCGTTTTGAACTTGATCGAGAGTCACTCCTTACAAGTCTTATATTATCTTTCGCCAGGTACATTTGCCTCTAAGGCTACAAAATTGTACGAAAGAATTATCGCAGTGCTGCAAAAGGTAACTGACGAAATACAGGTGGATTTTTAGTCAGTAAAAGTCTTTTACTAGACTTCTATTATTCCTCAATAAAAGTCAGATAAAAGTCATTAAAGGTAAAATTGAAAAATTACTTATTTTATAGTTGCGAACGCCGGCGTTCGGTTGGGGCTCAAGAGTTTATGTAAGCTCCTAACAAAATATCAATGAAAATGTTCGTATTAAATTAATTTGACAAACGTGAGGAAGTTCAGAGGTCCGTGGAGCGATATTAGATTTGCTGATAACACAACAGCACAAGTTTTATGAAAGATTTTCCTTACCTTCATAATTATATTATTTCTTGGACAATATTGTCTCATAAATTCCCACGAAGAGTGGTTCCTTTTCGAAAGATAGTGCCTAATGTTGCTTTTATAAGGATTTAGGAAGATACTTAATTGTATCAAAAATGCTAAGGTATTATTTTTGGGGTTCCGAAACCCTCTACGTCAATTGTACGTTACAGATAACTAACTGAAAGCTAGTAACAGGAAGAGGGATAAGATAAGACCAACAGAAGTAGCAAGACTTATTTTAGAGAAAAGAAACAAAAGAATTCCTCTATTTTCAAAGGACAGAGACCTGTTATTATTATTTTAACCCTAGAAGCCTAATCTATTTCAGACATACACAAAGCCTTAATATACGTCTCAGAGGCGTACACATAAAAATACCCTTATTATAGAAGTATTATTTAGTCAATATTTTTATTATTTAGCGAAAATTAAAATTTGGAATATAAACTAAAAATAAAACAACACTGTTATAAATTATAACAAAAACCACAGTTATTTATCACAAAGACAAAATAATTTATATAAATTGGACCAAAAAAAAAAATAACTTCTTCAAAAACAACTAAAACATATATTATTTTTTTTAGAAAATTATTATAAAAATATACATTGTTCATAGCTGGAATTCTCTGAGATGTTTGTGCTTTAACAGTTAACCAAATGTGTATATTTATATCTGGGAGAGTATTATAATGAACACGATAAATTCGTCCCGAGTGGGCAGGTCGTGAAACATGGTCTTAGCGCCAGATGATGGAACAACTTTTGAAACAAGGTCTGTATAGGTTTCTTCAGAAGGGCCATAAACTTGTAAAGACGAAACATAATTATTTTCATGATCACTTTGAATGTTGTCGATAATCTGGTCATCAACACCTTCAGAATCTAAATCTTTCAAAGAAGGTGTATCTTCCTCGTTTATGATTGTTAAAATATCGTCCTTGTTTAATATATTACACTGTAATATATTTATACCTGAAACCACGTCGAAAAAAGATATAAAATATACGAAAAACAAACAAAAGTAAATCATACAAACCTAGTTGAATGTTACACAAAGCCTAAACATACGTCTCGGAGGCGTGCTGTACATCGATTAGTCAAAAATGGCGGGACTTATCTTAACGACAAGAGCATCATTAGCTAGATCCCATTGGCCAGTTAGTTGGCAAAAAAGCACGACGCGCTACTTTCTACCGTTAAAAAGAAACAAACGATATTCGATTTCATGTACGCCTCGCAGGCGTAGATTAGGCTTCTAGGGTTAAGGATTTGTTTATTTTTATGAAAATTTTGCTCAGGCTTTCAGGAACAGTTTGATGATAAACCCAAACAAACTCAGACTATTACAGAGAAGATAAATTAAATACAGAAGAAAAAAATCATAACCGACAGTTTGTACGTTGTAAAAAGGGGAATTATCTAACCTGATTTAAAAATAGGTAGGTATATTAAGTTAAAACTAAAATTCGTATTATTTATGAAACCACAGAACTATTAAAATAAGCACGAAATACTTATTTTTGGTAGGACTGTCTACAGTTAAAAAGATTGGCAATTTTTTTAGTGTTAAGGTAGAGTCAATAGCCCCTAAGAGGTATTTTCAAAATAATTACGGCGTTACATCAGTGACATGTCTTAATACTGTTGACATGAATTGAACAGTTCTTTATGGAGATAATTACTATATAGACACAGTTCGTTACAGGAAATCTGACGCAATAGCTCTATATTACGTATGTTTTGTAAATATTTTTTATTTTTAACTCTAGAGGATTACTACGAAATATCACAATTCAATCACGTTTTTCTTTTTTATGGTGGGCAAAAATCATCCAATGACGAATGCCGCTCTTGGGCGTAGCGAAAAACAGTGTTAGACTCTGACTGACTAAACACCCCACCCCGTTCCTTCTCTACCCTTCGCACTGGGGCTAAGCCTTCCTTTCAGAAAGAGACCCTGGGCGCCAGTAGGCTTCGACCCTTTTGAACCTACATACGTCAAGTATCTTATTTTATCCTAGTACCATCAACGATTGCATCACTGCTTACCATCAGGTGGGATCGCAGTCAAGCATTAGTTTATTGCAAGTAAAAAAAAAAATATCTACTAAGAAATTCGAATTTTATGTCAATTGTGATAGGAAATGCTCTTACAAGTTAAATAGAAAAAAAATGTGAAAATATATCAAAATAATTTCATAACAGAACATGCAGATATCCCTACGGCTTTGCTGACAACTCCTTGAGGTGCGCGGGAACAGAGCGCGCCGTCGACAACTGGGCTTAGTCCGGATTGTTACCAAGCGACCGGACGGCGAGCTACCCATCGATAGCTGTCCACAAGCCCGCGCCTACGGTGGCCGGAAATCGGGATCGGAATCCCGACAGCGCGTCTGGGGCGTGAGCGCCGTTGCCTTATGAGGTCGGCCTCCTCCTTAGCATTAGGTACTGATTCGCAGAAGGAGGCACACTTCAATCGCATTATATACTCGCATAAAGAGATTTCAGTATCTTCTACAATATTGTTTTTTTTTCAAAGACCTTTCGGATCAAAACAAGTAACCTAGTGGCATTTTGTCATCTCTTTCAATTTTGAAACTACAAGAAAGATACTATTGGAACCTGGAGTAGACGTATTCAAATCAGTGAACCGATTTTCACACAAAACAGGAAAAAAAAACAATAATTTTTAGGGGTTCCCCATACTTAAAACTGAAACCTAAATAAAAAAAATCATTAGACCCATACGTGTGGGTATATAATATTTTTAGCGACATCTATGACGTCACATAAGAACTACAAGAATCCTGCATCGCGCAATGAAAGTTATCCGCGTGATTTGAATATATACGACAGCCCGAAAACATCTAGCGGGCATTAGCCCACCAGACTATAACACCTGTCTGGTTGGAGGATCCTCCCTTTTCAACGGAGGTAGATCTATGGGACTTGACTTGACTTGATTATTATTATTGACTCTCTGTTCCACATAACCTCCAAATATGGATAGGTCTTCAAAAATTATATTAAGGTTTCAAATATATTTTTTTTAGTTTGCGCGAAAGACACTTCCAAAGTGGTTAAATGTGCCCACTTCCAAAGTGGAAAAGTTACGGGGTGGCCCCGTAATTTGTAACATAAGAAATGATAAATCCAAAAAAATATATAATGCAAACTTTCACTGAAAATTGGTTTGAACGAGATCTAATGTGTAGTTTATTTTTACACCTCAACATTATCGTAACCCGCTCTGTATGGAGCGAGCGTGTCAGACTTTTACTACGGTAACTCTGTCTACCTATATTCCTCATTCTCGAATCTTAATATTCCATAGTTTTGTATACTTACCATTTCCTCTGTTCTCGGAATTCTTCGAGTACTTTAAGAGCATAGCAGTTTCCATCTCCATGATATAATTCTTCCACACTGATTCTTTCTAACTGTTCACCTGATTAAATGAGGATTCATTCGGGATGCCTATCTATCTGTAGATTATTAGTAGTAAGTCATTATTCCCTTGATTGCCTTGTCTTTTGTAAAATGATTTTGAGCCCTAACTTTGTAATTTTAAAGAATAAAAAATCCTTTTATATGACTTTAGCGTTTAACAAACTCGAATTATATTACGCACAAAATACAATAAGGTACGTGCATAGGTCTACAACTCCCCAACGCGAATGTTAGTGAATATTGAATATGGCGGATAACGTCGCTTAACGGGATGTACCACAATATAGCTTCCGGCAGTACGGATTTTTACGAGCTTTTTTAAAAATTCACGTGAAAAGAAAAACTGCTTGCCATAGAAAACCTTCGAAAATCAATGATAATTCCTACTCAATATCTAAAGCGCATTTTAATAAATTTTAGAAATCGTTTTGAAGACAATCAGAAGCGTAAAGGACGAAACGACAGAAGCGTAAATAACATTATTTTCTAACAAATAATTTTCCCACGTCTTCAATTTCTTATTCTTTCGAATTTAATTTAACGCATTTTTATATATTAACGATTACAAATGTGAAAGTAATTTGTTTGTCAGTTTGTTACGCTTTCAAAGTTAAACTACTCAACACGATTTTGATGATATTTGGTACAGAGCAAGCTTGAACTCCAAGGACGGTCATAGGCTTCTTTTTATCTCTTTGAATTCAACTTCAACTCCACAATAACCACCTTCACGTAGACGAAGTCACTGTCAAAAGCTAGTATATTTGTTTATTATTTACGCATTTACATAAGTTTACCCAGGTTGCCTGACAGAATTCACCGAGCGCGATAGGGCCGCCGATTGTGTTTCTTTATTATTAGTTTTCCTTACATATATTTTAGTCTTGATGTACAAGAAAGTATAAACTAAATAAATAAGTGAATTATTTCTGAGACAGCCTGTACATCCTTTTATACTAACTCGTACGTAATCATACAGAAAGTGTTCTGCAGCATAACATTACACTGAACATGATTCCTATCAAGATTACCTCGTGAATCTTTTCTACTGGCAGTAGCGCACACAAATCTTCTATAGGCACTCCAAGTTTGGGCACGTATCAATACTTAATTTTCGTTATTTCGACTTTAAACAGCAGTAGGTTTTCTTTAAAAAGTTCGAGAGCCTGTTCTGCTGGTAACGAGATGCGTAAAGAAGCTCGCTCGCGGTAATGACGCGGAATGAGTTGGGTGAGGCTAACGACGTTATGCCTCCGCTCTTTTAACACGTTTTTAGTTTTCTAGATATGTAGACAATTTATTTTTTTATTTAATTGATTATATAGTAGATAGCTTCATCTTAGAATTCATCAATTTATGAAGTGAGCTGTCATATATTATGAAATTATTATATTTCATCGTGTGATCAAATAAAACTGGAACGATATTTAAACGTCACCGTTTGATGATATTTCAATCCACATTTGGCCATAACATCAATAAAGAATTGAATTTTTATAATTTTTAATAGACTTGGATGGAAGAGAAGCCTTCTTATTATGTTGTAGAAAACAGGAGTTTAGTGAGGAATAGTTACATACAGGTAGTATGTAACTATTCCTCAATTTATTCCTGTTATATACAGGTAGTATGTAGCTGTTCCTCAATTAAAATCAATCAATATTGTAGTTGGCCAAACTGTAGACTAATAATTAGTTGCATTCAAACTGCTGACTGACTGCAGACTCGTATTAGTTGGATCATTAATAACGTAGTTATGTGTTGTAATTATATTTTATTAGACGTTTATTTTCTATTTTTTAGTCTCATCAGTTTTTTTACTAACGAAAATCACGTAATTTTTTTATATATTTAAAACACTTAAGCGTCCAAAGCTCGAGAAGTCTAATTTACATGTTGTAATAATAAATTATTACAAGCCACACCACTGAGAATAGACACAATGAACTGGGGAATCCGCCTTCAGCAAGTTAGCATAATGATAATAATTACGAACGGAGCTTCTAATACCCAAAATTGACTTGATGCTGATAAAATCCTAGCGTATAACGAATACTGTGGAATTATTAACATCGTGGTCGAAGCTTACCTTGCGTGCTCAGTCTCTCGGTGTATCTCGATTATATCAAAGTACAGCATTTAATAGTAAATGACTTATCCGCAAAGTCCATTATTTAAATGAGATTCTTGATAAATCTGTTATTGATTGCTGAATATGACGGCAGTTATTTTGGCATATATGCTGTTTTTGCTATTGATGGTTATAGCGACCAACGCACATTAAAAAAAAAACACCTATTGGCCTCGTTTGAACCTAGCATTAACTGTGTTACAGCGTAGAGCGAGCATAGTCTAGGTTGTATATTGCACATCCGACATCGACCAGGACTTATAGAGATAACATAAAAATCAACGATAATAAAAGAATGAAGCAAAATTTTAAAATAAATACAATATATTTTATTTAAATCCAAGTTGTGTTGCATCTAGATAGCTGTATCAAACGCATTGAGGTTGGGTTATATTGAATTCTTGAGCCGTAAGCGAACGCCGGCGTTCGAATTCCGATTGTCTTTCTATACGCTTTTAATCCAAAAGATAAATACGTACTAATTACGACATAGCGCAAAATTTATTTAATTTGTCTTTAACTTCATTGCACGGCATTATAAACTTCTCATCAAAAAAATCGAAACACTTCCGTTTTCATTGTTTCTGTCCGAATTTAACACAAAAAAGAATTCATACGATGAAAAAAAATACATATATTATAGCTGGCAGTTTGGCCATTACAGTAATAAGCGAAAATTCTAAATTCAAAATTAGAATTTCATTTGTTTATCTTATAAACGAAATGAATCACTGTTTTGAGACAAATGTGTGTTTAGGGTTGGAGTACATTTAGCGTTTAAAAACTAAAAATTGGCGCCTATCCTTAAACTTTTTGTTTTTTATTTCAATACTGTGACTTTGGGACGTCTGAAAAAAGGTTTTTTTTCTAAAACGTATGGATACTTCGCCCACAGAAGCCGCCCAAGTTGTGGCATTGCTGGATTCTGGCCTTAGTCAGCGTGTTGTGGCTGCAAGACTGCATCTAAGCCTGTCATCTGTTCATAGAGTCTATAAACGTTATCGGGAGACTGGTTTGTTCACGCGCCGTTCAGGATCTGGCAGGAATCGGGTCACTTCTGAGCGAGATGATCGATTTATTGTAACAACTTCTTTAAGAAATCGACGCCTTAACGCTTTTCAACTGCAGCAGCGGCTTCGTGTTGTACGAAGGGTGGCTGTAAGTGACTCTACAATTAGAAGAAGGTTGAAGGATCGTGGACTGGTACCGCATAAGCCAGCAAATGGGCCGAAATTAACTGCAGACCATCGAAGAGCGCGCCTTAACTTTGCACGTGAGCTTTGCACGAGATGATTAATATGTGCCCGGTGATGTGTAACATAGTCACTATCATGGCTCTCGCGTGCATCAAACTAATAACAGACTTTATAAAGGATAATATAGAGTAAGGTTATTTGTTATTCTGATCTCATAAATATTTTGGAACATGACAAATTGTATAGTCATATAGAGTCCCAAATAATTATTATATAAAGAAAAGTAAGAAATAATTTCTTAATTTTCTAGCTTCTGTTTAACTTCAGAGGAAAATTGATCAAAATATATCCGGAAACTAATTTTAGTTTAGATGTAGTAGCAAAATCCAGGGAAAAAAAGAAAATAGTTATATCAATAACTTGTCTTCTTTGAGAAGAGATTGATACAACTATTTTCTTTGGAAGAGCATCTTATGTTAAAGAACAATGATCGCTTCAAGGGTGTTAAGTATCTTCATCGTCTTAAATTGCAAGCTCTTAGTACACACGCAGGGAAAAGGGAACACTCTCTCTGATTTCCACTTTACAGCATCAAAACTTTAGTACCCCGGCTTCCGCCGTTGTGAGCTGACGTGTACTCTGTGTCGGTTGTACTCATGATCGCGAGTGAAAATACATTGTCGAGTGTAGTGTGTCAATTATGTGACAATATCCCCTTTCCCTCAGATGCAGACCAGACGACTTTTGAGTTGACCTATTTCTTTATTTCAAATATTGTGTGAAGTACTAGGATAATGCAGACAAACTCACGCACATAGCTGGTCCACGCACACTACCAATATCCGTGCGCATGAGTTGTAACAAAGTACTCGTTAAAATGTCATGATTCTACCCATTAAAAACATGTTTGTTTTTCAAGCTTCAAGATCGCTTCCGCGACTTGAACATGGTATTGTAAAATCAGAGATGCGAGACTTATTTCTTTTCAAGGCAGAAATATTAGTTGTGGACTTTACCATTACCATGAGAAGAGAAGATTGGCGAGGCCCTGGCAAACTGTAACACAGGTGTTTCCCAAAAACCGATTTCAGTCGTCAGACTCTGAACTATAGTTTTTAAGTCACAAACGTTGTTAACTATAAAGAAAACCTATTGCGAAAAAAACCAAATAATAAATAAATAAATTGAGTTAAACTGATAGTGAGTGATACATTGGAATACTCTTTGTTCAGCATCAGTAAATGTTACTGGAGATTAAAAAGTAGGTCAAAATAACCTCGATTCAAATGATTGTTTGTTAGGAAATTTGCTGAAAACATACATTAGTTGGGATAGTTAATTACTTACATAGTTGAATACTTACGATTGACTCTTATTCATGTAGGTACATCGTACCTACTTTATCTTACATTTCAAAAGAAATCAAAGTTTTTTTCTAACACAAATTCCACAATATTACCAGGTATAATAAAAGCTTGCTTTGCATAGTTGTTTTGGCATGAAGGTATTGACAAAGACAAATTATTTATGAGGATGAAATAAGCTGATAATCATTTATGCATTCTATTGCACTGAATCCGTTTGTACTTTTGAAGATCTAAGCATACGTAAGGACAGTGGTAAGCAACTTTGTTTTATACAAATGTAATGGATACATACTGTAATGGAAAAAAGTCACAAATTCCAAATATTTCTAATAACCATGCGAGGCTGGGGCAGGTTTTTAGTATACTTAGTGATCCTTATGAACTCCTTTATCATGTAGTCCAATGGTGTTCATAATATTATTACCAGTTTCATGAGTCATTTTGTTTACGAGTTGATTGTGATTATATGGATACTGTTTACACTCATTCACGATATTATCGCCCACGTATAATTTATATTTTTAAGGTCTCTTTCCGTTATTTGTTTATGTTGTTGGTTGTAAAATAAAAATATATTGAAATAACTAAAAATGTTATGTTTTGTCAATGTCATAAACTATTTACAACAAGATCTTGCTGGAGAGTTTGAAGTGCTGGTTTTCCTCTAAAAATTGCTATCGATTTGGGATAAGAAATCTCAGAAATAAAGGAAAACATCGTGAAGAAATCAGCATATCCGAATTATGTCTACATCTAGGCAATTTAATTTAAATTCATTTATAAATAGCTCTCGTTCATTTCTGTTCCGGCCACACTCCATCAGCAAACGTTTTCAATTTGGTTACAAACTGTGCAGTTAAGAGAATCAGCCTTTTTCATAAGAACGACAATATTAAATTCTATATTATTATTGGTGTACGTTACCCCAGCAGGAAAGTTGCACGTAGAGCGACGTGAGTGGGACGTATAATTAGAGCGCAATCTGCTGTAAATGTGCGCCGATTATAAAATTAGTGCGTCTTGTAGTTTTGTAAAAAAATGGAAAAAACAATTCCTGCTGCGGTAACGTTACCCCAGCAAGAAAATTTTTAAATACTCGTCGGAGAGACGAATATTGTATATAGGCAGGTAGCTTATGCTTATGCAAGAATGTGCCCCAAAAATAGAGTCGGTGCGTCTTCAGGTTTTCGAGATATTGCGTTTCCTGCTGCAGTAACGTTTTGCAAAATCGCGGATCTCTAAAACCATTGTATGTGCGGCTATACGATAAGTACCCACCGATAGCTCTTGCAATGTGCGTATTTGTGATAGAATTAGATTTCGAGAAATATTTATAATTTTCGAGTAATCGCACTTCTTTGAAAATTCAAAAAAATGCCACAGCGCTATAATGAAAAAACGAACAAGCTCCCTGAAAACGGTATTCAGTCCTGCTAAACGTTTACTATACGCACAAATCAGTTCCAAAAGCGCACATATATACGTTATTGAATAATATTGCTAAAAGTTGAGTCGACGGTGCCCTAAGTTTGACGTCAACATACAAGAAACCGGCTTAACCTGAGATGTGTAGGTGTACAACAATAATTAGAGCGCTTAGTCAAGTGATATGTAGCAAAAATTCAGCTTCGAACAGTTCGCAAATAAGTAAATATAATCGAAATACCAAAACTGTAGATAATAGCCGTCCACCCGACCAAATTTGAATGATCACTAAAAAGCGACGGTTTAGTACATACACATGACCTTCTTTAATGAACATTATAAGTCTCTATTATTGTCCGTACATTCGTGTTCAAAAGTTTATTAGTAATAATATGACAATAATAGGTACAATAAATGTCAATTTGTAAAATAAAGGTTAGACCTCTAGGTTGGAATAAAAGGACTTGCCAGAATCTGAGCCTGTGTCCTCCAGTTGCCCTTCACGTTTTAAGACCACAGGATTCTGTTTTAAACATTTCTCATCGCCCTACCGGAATTGCATGATTGTACAAGTTTTGGTACTACTTTGACTATGTTAAATAGCTTTTCAAATGGAATGGGATATAATTCGTGACATACACTTTAATTTATTTTGGGGAGAGAACATCTTGCTAATGATTAAATATTTTTATACGATTAATGGCCGTTGTGAACGGGCATTTATCATATTAAATATAATATCATATATGTACCATATCAAATGAAAGAGCTGATTAGTATTTTTATTACAATTTTTTTTATAAAATAATGTGAAGGGATTACATATTATTATTTATGTAAACTACGCGACCACTGTAGGGTTAATATTCGAAACTCACATTTTAAATATAAGAAAAAAATAGCGCTAAAAGAAATTTTACTTCTGCAGTTCAAACAAGTAGGTTTTGCTTTTTATTGTATTAAATTGAATTATTACATTTGATTATATTGACAAAGGCTCAACAGAGAGGCAATTTTGAAAACAAAATATACTATGCCAATCCTTTGTTCGTAGGCAGTGGTTTGGTATTCGCAGCGGGCATGCAGAATAAATAATGCGTGTACAATTTAATAATGCGCTCATGGGGCATTATTGAGGCTACTCCGTGGTGTTGCAGTACATAAGGGATGTTCGCTGAACCCTGCTGCTGGTGTTTGCACAACTATTGCGCTCTTGGCTATTAAGACATTGCCTGACAAGTATAAGTATAATGATCACCGAGTCCACATCTCACATGCCGACGCCCTCAAGCTAATACTCTCAATTTGTTTATCTTTCTTGGTTTTCACGAGATTGGTTACTATCCGAACAGCCTTTTGAGCGTGTTTGTGGACCTCTGAGGCTCGCCGATGTAGTGGCTCTGGATGCGACTATACACACTGAGAGTGGTCGCGTCCAGGGCCTGGCATAAACTGGTGCTACTGTGGGGTGCCGCTTTGTGTTGTCTGTGTATGTACTAAAAATAGTTTAATAAGGATTTCTTGTACTAATATCCAATATGAGCTTTTGTCTGAAATAAATACTATTATTATTATTTCTATTATTTATTTTCATATAAAGGTTTAATTTTTTTTTTTAAATAAATATTTATAATTGGAATACATTTTAAACATTTCTTAAAAAAAAAAAAAACATTTTTATTATTGTTATTTTAGAAAATGGTGGGTTTCTTAGTTTATTGGTTACTTTTTAGATTGAATACAAAAAAAAAACATTTAAAATAAAAAGAAATAGTAGTCCACCAGATTATTAAATCTATTATTATATCAACAAAGTTTATTCTGTTACTTCTTTTCTACTTCAGTGTACCCAGGTACAGCAAGTGTCAATTGACTCATTAGTAAAATTAAGAAGGTCATGTGTATGTACTAAACCGTCGCTTTTTAGTGATCATTCAAATTTGGCCGGGTGGACGGCCATTATCTACAGTTTTGGTATTTCGATTATATTTACTTATTTGCGAACAGTTCGAAGCTGAATTTTTGCTACATATCACTTGACTAAGCGCTCTAATTATTGTTGTACACCTACACATCTCAGGTTAAGCCGGTTTCTTGTATGTTGACGTCAAACTTAGGGCATCGTCGACTCAACTTTTAGCAATATTATTCAATAACGTATATATGTGCGCTTTTGGAACTGATTTGTGTGTATAGTAAACGTTTAGCAGGACTGAATACCGTTTTCAGGGAGCTTGTTCGTTTTTTCATTATAGCGCTGTGGCATTTTTTTGAATTTTCAAAGAAGTGCGATTACTCGAAAATTATAAATATTTCTCGAAATCTAATTCTATCACAAATACGCACATTGCAAGAGCTATCGGTGGGTACTTATCGTATAGCCGCACATACAATGGTTTTAGAGATCCGCGATTTTGCAAAACGTTACTGCAGCAGGAAACGCAATATCTCGAAAACCTGAAGACGCACCGACTCTATTTTTAGGGCACATTCTTGCATAAGCATAAGCTACCTGCCTATATACAATATTCGTCTCTCCGAAGAGTATTTAAAAATTTTCTTGCTGGGGTAACGTTACCGCAGCAGGAATTGTTTTTTCCATTTTTTTCCAAAACTACAAGACGCACTAATTTTATAATCGGCGCACATTTACAGCAGATTGCGCTCTAATTATACGTCCCACTCACGTCGCTCTACGTGCAACTTTCCTGCTGGGGTAACGTACACTATTATTGATCTATTTGCGTTTTCACATTCAGCCAAATTGTTTCGGTAAGCAATATAAATTAATTAGTTAGAGCATAGCCCGGAATTCTGTTATTTGCAACGCTTACTAATGAGTGCACTAAATAATTTAAACCATTACTTTAGTATTTATAAAATGTTTAAGTTAATTTTATGTATGACAAACTTCTGCCTGTGACTTTGTCCTCATGAAAGTAGAATTTTCCATACAAACTTTGGCGTCCGTTTCATCCCCTTAGGGAATGAATTCTGAAAAACGTCATAAAACAAACTTTGTGCTAATTTTCACGCTCATAGTCTCGATAGTTTTGGATGTATGGTGATATGTCTGTCTGTAAGTTTATTTTTATTGTTATTTTATATTCCTGAATAAATTGTATCAAATTCATGATTAAAATGGTTTTCAGAGAGGTTGTAACAGACAAACAAAACAAAAAAAGCTATAAGTTTGTATAAAAGGGTTCTACTAAAGAATAAAGGTACTTGCAATATTTACTCTGTTTACAATGTACGCGGTAACCTGAAGCCATTTGACCTCGACGTCGATAAAAGACGTTAGGATGCCTCTATTGTCTCGAGTCGCTGCGAAATATTTTTCTTGGAACATTTTTACACGACCTACTGAAGGTTATCAACGACTTGGCAACGCAGACTTATGGGGGTGACAATAAATTAATAAGGCTAGACTTCACTAACTTGACCTTGATCGATAAATTGTCTCCTGCTGGGGACGTAGATGAAATATTTGAAGTACATGTTATGCTAATAACAGGTATGTTGTGTATGTACGTTGTGCTAACAAACATATTCGCCAATTAGAAAGCAACATTTAAAGTAAAAACCAAAAAAAAAGTAGAGTAAAAAGAGTTGCTAAAATTGTATTATTATAAAGATTATTATAAGAACTCTTTTTTTATTATAATCCAATTATAATCTTACTCAAGCTAGAGATTATATAATTTTACCATAATATATCTTTAAAGCTATTGTAGTGAAGATGCCATTAAGTTTCATATAGACTATCCTGTTTAATCCTGCAGTACTTTAACTTAATAAAGTTATATGAACTGCTGAAGTCCCAGCGTTAAAGGAGTTAGTTTTGGATCAACATAAGTACAGTAATAATGGTATAATAATAAGGACAGAGGGCATGAAAATGTTATTGAGAAATCAAATCAAGCAATTATCTTAAACGAACAACAACAAAAAAACATTTCAAAGAATTCTCTATCACAAAGTAGTCAGTAGTATTACTGAACCAATATGCACTTAAAATTAAATGAATCGTAAACGCTATGTAATTCACCTTTACCATCAAATAGTTAGCTCTATTTACTCGTGTTAGACCTGTTAGTACTTACTCATTTTATGGACTTATAACATTTCATAGTATAGAGTAGTACATGATCGTAAATAGTCGAGTTTATTTTATGAGTTATTTGCAAGGTTCTTCAGAACATACCGCAGCAGTCAGTGCACTCAGTGTAATTGTTGCATACACGTGTTGCTTTAATATTTATAAACTTTACAACTATTTTAATGTTGAGCGAAGTATTAGCAGGTTTAATCACTGTTAGGCTCATGTAGACAGCTAGTATAAGACTATTTTTATTTGCTAGTGTCCCATTTTTAGAGTTTCTAACGGGATTCTATTACTAAACCTCTGCTGTCCGTCTGTCTCTTTATCTGTCCATCTGACTTGTTTGTTCATTATTACAACAAAACAGTACGTTTTTATTAATAGGTTCATGCTTCACCACCATCTCATATAAACGAAAGCCACAGCTACATGGAACATGATTGCCTAAAAACAACCTTTTTACTCTTGACTTTAAGATCGGATCGGAAGGTTGTAGCTATCAGTAAACACAGACTCAGGTAGGGAATTCCGGTTTATGTGACAGCTTATGCAAAACTAATGTGTTGCCAAATTGTTTTGTGCATATGAGTGAGCTGTCTGCAATATACCGGTGACGCATTTCTGAATGATGTACATCTGCTAGCCCAACTGAACAGGCTTGGTGGAATTAGGTTATGCAAATCTTAGGCACACGCCGCGAAATGCAACCGGAGGAAAACCGAACAAATATAGGATGAAGTGGTAGTCAGAGCTGTGTGATTTAGCGAAAAAATTACCATGGCGCTCACAAATAGCAATAGAAAGAAAGCTTTAGATTCTATTCATTAATATAACGCTTCTTTTTATGGGGACACAGAGCGAGAGAAGTCATTTAATGAATTTAAAAAAAAAATATGAACGGGTAAATTGTTATAAATTGAACATATCTCCATAAAATGGGTCTCGCAAAACACGTCACAGACTATTTGAAATAGCTTAGTCCCTCTCGATCACAC